>JAYRBT010000139.1:68759243-68769732 GCA_036023395.1 Myiotriccus ornatus | reverse complement strand
ATGTCCCCCATGAGAGGGGTTGACAGATCTGAAGCTGTTCACACTGATGAGGAGAGGAGAGAAAGAGAGACAGCAAACGAATTCTGCTACAAAGAGGATAATCTATTCTTGGTGCCTCTGACAGGGGAGTGAGGGTGAATCTTGAATTATATCGAAAAATACAGGCTCAGCTTTAGGATAAATAATCTAATGATAGGCGAAGCATTTGAGCTGCTTATCTGGATGATATGCCTTCTGCATTGTAGTTATTTAAAGACAGACCAGGAAAATGTATGGCAGGAATAACCTGAGTGGGGATCCTGGTGAAAGATCGTGTGACAACATGAACGGCTTCTCAAATTCCTCTTTTTCTTTTTTTTCCGGTTTCTTGTGAAATGTCTGTGCAATAAAATTTCTTGACAATATAGGCAGTGAGACTTGAGGTCCAAAGACCAAATTCACTTTGACATAGACACGTATGTCATTCGTGTATCACCCTTACACACACATACTGCCCTGAACTCACGTGGCCTCTTATTCTTGCAGGAGTTTGCAACTGGTGTTCTGAAACCTCCTCTCTGAGGGGGTTTATGTCTTTTGGTAGGATTAATCAAAACTGGTCACTTTTTGGCACTTTATTGTGAAGTTTATGCATCACAAGAAAGGAATTGTCAAAGGATTGTGGTATAACAGAAAAATAAATTATATATGTCTTGGCTTATTGAATTAGCCCTAAGAAATACTTAGACTGTTTAGGAGTATGAAGATATTTTTTTCTTTGACACAACTTTGTTTTCAAATCAAAGGGTATTTTCTGGACACTAAGCCCAACGAGAAGTTTTGGTGGGGTTTTTTGTGGGTTTTTTTTGGTTTTTTGAGGGTTTTTTGTGGTTCTTGTTTCGTTAGTTGGTTAGTTTTGGTTTGGTTTTGTTTGTTTGTTTTTTCTTTTCCTCCCAAAAACCCCCTCAACCACTTTATGAATGGAAACATGCAGATAAATAAGTGGCCATGCATATTTTGAAACATTTGCTTTAACACTGATGAATCCCAGGCTCATTTTTTTCTCTCCTTCTTACTGAATCCTGATTATTTGACCTTTCTCTGTGTGAACAAAGCGTGATAGCTTTTGACCTGCCGCAGGAGGAGCTGATTTATCGGAGCACAGCTGCCTGTCTCTGTGCCTCACCACCCCACTCCTCAGGATCAGAAGTTCACTCTTTGTGGCAGTTTTGGCCAACAGCCCTTTTTGACTGTGGGGCTGGTTTTGCAATAACCTAGTGCATCTCTGATTATCAAACACTCAAAGAGGTGACAGATGCCATCTGACTCCCTGCTGTCTCCAAGTCCTGTACCAGCAGGGGAAAGGTGATAACTTTTCTGAGCCTGCCATGTGACAGGAAGGATTTAGAATATCTTCTACCTATTTATCTAATTCTCTTTCATCACCTCCCCCCACAAATGCAATTCTCTGGTATAATCTAAACAAGGAAACTGAAACAAACAGCTTCACAGCATGACTATAATCTATTTAAGTCATTTTAGAGTCAGCAGATGTTTTATAGCTGAAGATTTTTAGTGCTGTGTCTTTACAGACTTCTGCTACTCTGCAGGAGGCTCAAACTAGGCCAGTGACTGTGGACAATTAAAACTTAAAAGCTTTCATTAGCATTCACCAGGTCTCCAGGTCACTCTGATGCTCAAATGCACCTTCTGTCACTATTCCCTCAGGGCAGGTCACACTGTGATGGACTCTGTTCAAAGCCATCAGAGCCAGCCAGCCATGACCTGCTGCCAGTGGTCACTTCTTTTGAGAAGACAGAAATAAACTACCTGATCCCTTCAGTGACCTCTGGATCTGGTAAAACTTAGCAGAGTCCATCCTCTATACAGGATTTGAGAGATGTTCCAGAGACCTGCTTCCCTCTGATGCCTATTCAGACCCACCAGTACCACTGTGAACTTCAGTGGTATTTTGGGCCACATCATCCTCCTCATTTCACGGGTTTCACATTCAACCCACATTGCCTTTCTAGCTTTTCACATGTTATAAGCTGCAGTACCAACTTTCAGGGTCACTCCCGGCATTTCATGATATGTTGGTCCCTCTTATAGGGAAATTTTCAGGCTGGATGAAAGATGTCTTGCTTGTTCATGAGGCTTGGGTCAAGCATTGCTGCAGAGAGAATTGATTTTCTGATGTAGTGGCCTCTGGCTTTAGGAATTTTAACAGGGACAAGGGCCATGCAATGAGTCAGATGCAAATAAGAGCTCAGCTATATCAATGGCATCACACAATCATCTGCAAGTCAGTTCCTGGAGTTCAAAAGCACACAAAGCACTGATCAACTCTAATGGTGGCTTCAAAATGTAGATAGAGGAGCAGAATCCTGGTTTAAATGTTACTGGCCTCAGTATCACCAACTTGGAGAAAACACCAAAGCAAACCCTTTAGTTTGCCATGTCATATTTAATGTAAACACCAAATACTACTTGTTTCAATATTTCACTGTACCCTGCAGCAATCTCAATCTGCAATTCCATGTTCTAAACCAACTGATTCAGAATTTATGAGTAGGTTTTTAGTAATGATCTGCCAAGTGTGAAATGATTGCACTGGTTGTTTAAATGAAAAAGGAGTGACCCTATTCTCCATGCTTTAACTCAGCCTCCTGCACTGCCTTTTCAGTAGAGGGTTGGAGCATGTAACAGCAATGCTGTCTGCAATTTCTCCCCCAGGCTCCCCCCTGGTATTTAGATTTCAGTTCCTTGGTTTTAAAAGGTCACTTAGCAAGAAGAGAATGCCACATTACTCATTCCTTCCCATCTCCCTGCCCCATCCTGTCTCTCTTCTTTTTGGGGAGAAATGCAGAAATTAGCAGACAATGTCTGTTTAAAAACAGTGCCTGAATCTGAACCAGAATTATTGACTCTGGTTTTTCATTCATTGTTCTCTTGTCTTGTGCTAGAGAGAGATTTTTCCTAAAATGTAGCTATTATCAGCCCAGCCCTCCCAGCCCTTTCCCAGGTACCTTCTGAGCACTGCTGCACTGAACCCTGTGTGCCATGGCTCTTGTACAGGGACAAGAGTCACTAGCACCCCTAACCTTTGCCTGTTGAACTTGCCATGGTCCACTGGCAAAATAGTCCCCTTGATTAGAGTCCTTAGTTTCCAGGTCATCCTAGGAAAAATGCCCAGGTTATTGAAAGCCTTCCCAAAACATCAGAGGGGCAGCCAAGTTACAGTGAGATAAGTAAATATTCTTCAGAAAGATGCCTAAAGTCCTTTATCTTGTTACAGTGCCCAGACCTAATCTGATAGCCTAAGTGTGTTTGATTCCCATCAGAGAACAGGCCCTGGCTCCTGACCCAGCAGGAGTTCTCTGGTTCGTGTCCACACTGCTCACAGTAGCACCATCCAGAGTAGGCTGGCTGTGTCCACTCTTCATCTAGGATCGACTCTGAGCTCTATGTGGTGTCCCTGCAGTTCTATTCCATAATTACTAATTGCTTTCCTTCTCAAAGTGCCCAAAATAACCAAAAGTCTGGGTTCACAGAGGGGTTTTCACAGCATGACATCAGTCAGGAATGCATGTCCCTGCTCCAGGGCATGACTGGGATGTGTTTATGGAGAGGGGACAAGGCCCTGATGAGACATCAGCAGAGGACTGCCTAAGGCAGAGAGAGCCAAACTGATGTGATCTGTGCCTACACTGCGTGTGTGGCAGTCACAGGATGTTATGCTCATTCTTAAATATTATTTCTGTTGATATAATGCAGTCAGGAGATACAGGACAGAGAAAATTGTATGGTCCTGCTATTATTTCTACTCAGTACTAGCAGCAGAATTAGTGTATGTATCTTACTAAGAGCCAGCATACCTGTGGCAGCACATCAAAACAATTTTGTTCATCTGGTCATCTTGTGTTTCAAGGCTATTCCCTTATTCAAGTATCTTTTAGCAACCAGTGTCACTCAGTGAGTGAGGATGCCTGTATTTTAAGAGAGTTTAATTATTTCTTTACTATATAGCGTAAGGTCTAATATGCTCACTCAAAGAGACTCTGGTTGGAGATAAATCAGGAAATGTTTGCAGAAAAAAACTGTCATTTCTGCTTTCTTGTCACTGGTTCTTTATTGCAATCCTTATTTGTTGCAGTTCCCTGCAGCAATTTCTTTACCAGGATTGCTTTCTGGTGAACTTTTTCCAATGAACTTCAGCTGCCACAGAAATCCCACATTACATCTGCATTCCTGTGTCATCTGCACCCTTCTCTGCTATAGCTGATGGGAGAGTGAGGGCTTCACATTTTGCCTGGTTTTCTTCTGTTCCTGTTCTCTTGCCTGTGCAGGGAAACACACAAATTGTACGTTCTTCACAAATAATGTGGTGCCCTGTCCAAAACCTGTTAACCTAATGGAAAGTCTTATCACTTTTAATGGACCTGTCCCCTATTCCACACAGAGGCAGCTCTGATCTTCACTAATGCTGACTTCAGTGGGAATAAATCGATGTGCAACAGCAGAGGATGTAAATTTTAAAGGAAAGGGTTTGTGAATGGGGCTCTGCCTCTATCTGTCCACCACACATCACTCGACCACGAAGCTGGCAGTGCCTGGTGCCTGCTGCCTCCAGAGGCAGAAGGAGACCTGCACTGGAGCCCTGATGAACAAACAGCAAAGGGAAGGCAGTGAATATGCCAAGACAGGCCAGACAGATACAGTTCCAGCACTTTTATCCAGAGCAGTTGTTATTCCTCTCGAGCAATAGTTGCACAGCAGAGAATCATAGAATGGTTTGGCTTGGAAGGGACCTTTGAAGGCCATCCAGTTCGAGCTCCCTGCCACAGCAGGGAAAATATAACCTGCCTTCTCAGGGTGGTTTTTAGGCTAAAGGGAACTGAGACTCTTCACAAGTGGAGAACTTCTAAGCTTATTTGGTGTATGACAGACATCTCCCCAAAGAAAGATTCATCTTCTTTAAGAGTGCATTTCCACAGTCACTTTATTCCTCCCAAGGCTCAGGGTGCTGGTATTATGTCAACATCCCTCTGTCTCAGCCAGTTATTCCTTTATCTTTCTTTTTGTCATTGCTAGATTTTCTTTGGCTGTGCAGTGTCCAAGAAACTGAGCTGGCTGAAACCAAACTAAAAACTACACACATCCCCCTGCAAAAATACAAAAAATACCAAGGGTAATTCTCTGTCAGCTCAATTCCCTGTCCAGATTCCTCATGGAAATGAGCTTTAGCACGAGGGAGCAGGCAGGATTGTACAGCCAGAGGGAGGAGGGTAATAGAAACACTTATTTTCTGCAACAGCTAAGACTGGTTTATTAAGGAGACTGTAAAACAGCATCCTAGAGCAGATGAAATAACACCCTCTTTGGAAAAACTTTTTCTGTAATGGCTACAGAGAAAGCCCACACAGACTCTTTCAGCTTGAACAATTAAATCTTCAGTGTCTGTAATGAGGTGAAATGGATCCTACACATGAGAAATGAGATTTCCAAGGCACAGAGGAGCACACACATCAGAGCTGTGCAATGTCACTGCTGCAGATTGCATGTAACCCAGAAAACTACACCGGCTGATCCCCCTTCATTTTGTTTCATAATTCTGGGGTTTGGACCAGCCAGAGCCAGCGAGCTTCCTCCTGAACATAAAATAACCCTCCTAATTGCAATAGCTCCGGTTGGGAGTGACAGAGGGAGAATACAGCATGTCCCTGTTCAGACCTATGGCAAAGCTCATGTGAAAGGATAGGTTGTATTAGCATGGCAGAAAATCAGACAGAAATAGGCCAATTATTATTAAAAAGAAACCCAAACTTTTTTCTCCTGAGTTTTCCCCTTCTCACTGGACTTCATGTAAGGAGCTGCTCACTCTGAACCAGAGGCAAAGCTCAGCTTGTCAGAAGACCTTCTGCCTGCGAAGTCCATGGAGACATAAAAGAGACATCACCAGAATAGCAACAAAACTGCTGTAAAGGCTTTCAGCCTTTCCTGATAAAGTAAATGTCTGCCTGCTTTTTGAAACCAGCAAAGAAGCACAAAAGTGTTTTAAGGGTCTTGAGTGAACAAGCAGCAGCCAGGAACTTTGGTATCAGCAAAAAGAGCTCCTGAGAGATCAGAGAGATGTTCAGAGTCCAGAGATGCAATTCCCTCTCGTCACTCCCCAGACTGGAAGCCTGGGAGCGAACTCGGGGATATAATTGGGGTAGCACTCTATTAGATAACACAGGGGATTCAATCTGACAAAAAGTTTCGTGATCTGGGTCAGGAACAAGGGAAGCAGAGGGAGGAGGAGCAGATGAATCGAATTACATACCCCAAAACTGGGCTATTCCTGAGCACTTTAACTGCAACAGTTTATACTGCACACGGTTTTGCAGGTAACACTCTGTCCAGGCAACAATCCAGAGTTTGCTCCCTTATCCATGAAATCCTGGTGACCACCCAGGCTTCAACACCCTAAACATGAATCCAGGTTCACAGACACACATCTCGCCTCTCAGCCCTCACCCAGTACAAGTTCACAGAGACCAAAGCACATATAAAATACACAGAACAAGGGAATAACCCTCAGCAATTTCCTTGTAATTTCCTTTTTTTTCGGCCCCTAAGTCTTTTCCTTATGAAAAACACTTTAAGCCTTATCATAAAACAAAAACTTTGGTCTATCAGCTTCAGCCTTCCCGAGATATGCATGCTGCCTGTTCATTCCAAAATGAAAACTGGTTTATTTTCTAGGAAATCTAGTTTGTTACAAGTATTTCAAAAAAGATATAAAAAAAAGAAGGGGAAGATAAGCAAACTACTTATCCTTTTTCCTGGAAAACCAGCACTTCTGTAGCAATTTCTAGGGGAAACTGCATAGAAAGTGTGTACTGAGAATCATAAAAGAAGCCTGGACCCTAAAATAGGCACTATTAATCTCAGGATTTGCAATTTAGGATTGATTTAGAGGCGCCAGACTTTAAAAAGATCCTCATAAATACATGTGTGCAGTGCTGAGACGGCATGAAGTATTTCTTACTAACTTGGGGTTATAGCAGGACAGCTTGAGGACATTTAGACTGGATCTAGTCAGGGCTGGATTCTCTGAGTGCAGTGAGTTAGCTCCACCCTAACAGATGGCCTTGCTGCAAGTGAGCTGGAGGGGAGGGTAGTACAATAAAGAAAGGGTGCTGGGACAAGGAGTAGTGAAAATTACTCTTTTTTGGGGGGGGAAAGGGAATTCAGTTTAACCCCAAATTTCAGGGTTGAAAATGAAAGAACAGTGGAATCAATGAACAAGGGTGCTGATGGCAGCCCGGATCTTTTGCCCTCTCTTTTTCAAGGAAATAGGATGAAGAGAACAGATAAGTTTTTCCCCCCGTGGAGGAACTCAGAAGAAATTATTTTTTTAACAATATTATCCTCAGCAGAGACAGCTAGTGGGTTCCTGTCAGACTCACTTTATGCAGACACCAGAAGTGTTTACAGTGCCACAGGGAAGAAATCAGTCCTGAGACTGAGTCTTCTGCAGCCCAGCAGTGGCACCCCAGAAATAGTGCCAGTGGCAAAAGGCAGCAGGGGACCCTCCTCAGAGAAGTGTGGGCTTGTCCCAGCAAAAATTATTTCAGGAGGCATCTAAAAAAGAAGGCCAATGTCTTTTCTGTGAAAGGGTAAAAAAACCAGACCAACTCAGTAACATTTTAAAGTATATTCTGTAGTGTCTGTGTTTAGTGCAGGAAGGTGGGGACTGGAACCAGCAGAGTCATCTATAAAGCAATGTTTTGTAGAGCTTGGCTCCCACAGCCTGCAAGGATTTGAAGTGCATCACAGGAGTTCATTTCCTGAGGACAAGCATAATTCATTACCGAGATACCTAGACCTAATATTTCTTGGTCTAATTCCATTTCAGTGAAGACTTGAGTCCAGTGGAATTACACTGGCACAGGAAAAGAACTTCAGAGTAACATGTTTCTTACTTCTAAATGATAAAGAGGCAAAAATATTCTGCCTTTTCCATCTTTTTCAAAAGTGCCTGATCCAGAACTATAAGAAGTCAACAGGGAGTGTTTCCATGGACTTGGCAGATGTTGGATCATAACATCGCTGAGAACAGGAGCACTTCACTCATTTACCAACCATTTTCTTATGACAGATAAAGGAACTGCAAATGTCTGGATTTATGGTGAAAGTCCTCACTAGTCATAAAATGCAAAAAACTGAAAAGCTGCAGCAGCTTCTATAAAGTTGCTGTAGCTAAAGTTGAGATTGTTGTTTTGGGGTAAATAATCTCTGTGTTGTCTTTAGCAATTTCAGGTTTTAAAATTATGGACCATTTTTTCCTCTTTTCCTTTCATAGACAGAAAAGCAGTTGTTCTGGAACAGACTTTCTAACAAGTAATCAGATCAAGGTAAAAAGAAAGTTAAATACTGCTCCATTCCCCTGGCAGCGTTATTTGAATGTTCCCGACATTATTAATGTCAAAACACCTTGGAGTGAAAGAACGGCAGTTTGTCTGGTATCGAGAGGGGTTGTTTTCCTTTGCTTTCCTCACTTAGCAGTGGATTGAACAAAGTACTGGGGAATCATAGAGGACAGGCCCTGCTCAGTGGGGATTGCTCACAGTCCAGAGGCAGAACAAGCAGCTCAAAGCAAGGGCAAGGGCTTGGAGAGAAGCTCTGTGAGGTGGGTGTTGTGGTGTACACGCTTTGACTCTGTCCCCTGAGTGAACTCCTGTCCTCAAGGGAAGGGTCTCGGGGTTAGATCTGTAAAAGGTCCCTGCTAAAGCATTTTTCAGGGTGGGCTCAGAAGAGGGCAATGGATGGTGCCGGTCACCTGCCAGCTAGGACAGCAAAATCACCTGTCTGCTTTGTCTCTGAATGGTGAAGGGCAGGGCAGGGGGGAGAGAACAAAAGCCTAAATCTATTTATGTATAAGACATGTCTGCCACAGGAGATATTTTCAAGTCCATCTCTGCCCGATTTAGAAGGGATAAATGATTCTGTGTCTTCCACCACCCCAGGCAGCTGTTCAGCAGGCTGCCAACGCAGCCTGGAACAAGATTTCCCTCATCTCCCCAGCTCAGGTTGTCCCAGCGAGTGTAAGAATTAAATATTAATTGAACCAGAAACGTGTGAGAGAGAGAGAGAAAGGATAATCCTTGCTCTCTGGAACAGCTTCACAAGGAAAGGGGGGAGGAAGGGCTCACAGGGGCTGGTGATGCCCTGGCTGCAGGAGCAGACCTGGATCTGCATCCCTTCTGCAGGTGAACACTCCAGTAGCTCAGGCACCCCTGCAGAAACTCGTCTGTGAAGGCAAGCAGAGCAAAACCCTTGCCACCTAGCAGTGGGAAGAAATGGTGACATCGGTTTTTTTTCTGGGGAAGATGCTCAGAAGCAGGAGGGGATGTGGGTCGGCACAGATTCCGGGCTTGCCGTGAGAGGTTACAGTGCAATGCCGCCTTCTCCCTGCAGGGATGCTCTGCTCCCAGCCGGGGGTATCTGAGCTGGAGTGCCCTCCGCAGAGAAACACTGCAGATGTGCTGCTGCCAGATACTTGTGCGAAAGTTTTTAGGACTGGAAGTTGAGAAAAGAGAGGAAAAAAAACCCAAACTGCTCAATCTGACGTCAAAGTAGGGTTAAAATATGAGCCCGGGGTGATCAGAGCTGGGATGGGAGGTGTTTTTCCCCTAGAAGGCGCTGCCAGATTTATGCAAGATTTGGAGCGCGTGAAATTGTACGCTCGTGACTCCAGGCAACGAAATATTTTGGAGCTCTCACAGCATCCAGGCAGCAAAATAAAGGCTTGGTTCTGGCAAGGCAGGCTCTGCATTCAGTGCCACAGGTAGCGGAGCCGCTAACACATGCCAGTCACTTGGGGGAAAAGACAAGCGAGGCAACCAGCTGCTATTTTTAGTTCACAATTTAGTTTTAGCAACTAATTCACACTGCAGAACTGCCAGTGCAGAATTAAACACAACCTGGGTTGAAGGTTTGCCTCTAGGAAATGGAGCCAGGTTCTTGTTATATTGTGAGTAAAGGTACACCGTGCTATACCTTCCAGGGTGAGACAGAAAGGGTGTGATGGCATAGTGTTGATTTTATGAAGATTGCTTTCGTCTGGATTGTAGGAGCACTACTACAAACAGGCATCAGCATTTGTTGGTTATTTAGCAGTCTTAGTATTTGTCAGGGACTTACCTGCACCTCAGGTAACAAGAACTGAGAGTAAGCTGATATCAGTATTGTCGTATTTAATATCTATATTTTGACTCTAAAAGAGCAAACACTGACGTCACCAACAGTGCGAAATCTCACAGGCTCATAACTACAAGATCTGTTGCCTTTACCACAGCACTAACAACAGAAAGCAAATGAAGTTGATACCTTGGAGTTTTGATTTTTTAAGTTTTGTAGATCTTAGAAGTAGTTATATAGTAAAAGTAGATTTTAGAGTAGCAGCATATTATCCCTTTACCTTTTAACATACTAGCAAACCCTGTTACCCGTTCCCATATCA
>JAYRBT010000139.1:68739362-68759143 GCA_036023395.1 Myiotriccus ornatus | reverse complement strand
CGGAAAGCCTGGGGGCTCATTAAAACCTTTGTATCCTTATCTTATCTCCTACCTAATTTGGCTTGGAGTCTTTTTTTTCCCACAGCCATTTAGGCAACAAAGTGCACAGAAGTTAAAAATGCAGGAAGGAAGTTGCTTTTACTTTCACAGAGTTTGGAGCTACAGCTGAAGAAATTTAGGGGATGTTTGGTTGCACCAATTGTTATTTATGGTGGCTGTGAACAAATGAAATATCCTCTGCATTAATCCCTTCTGGAAAAAGAAAGCTTTTCTGTGCCTTACGTCTTTTTTAAACTTACAATACAAAACAGAGCCCATAGAAAAATATGTGGACAAACATAAATATGAGGTGGTTTTTTTTCTTCAGTGCATCCATGCAGAATCAGTATCTATAAATTTACATCATAGCTCTACTGCCATCAAGTGATGGAAAGATTTTTTAGTGAAGATATCAAAGCAAAAACAAAAAAAGGAAGTCTGTGTCATTTAGAACAGCTACCACAGAAATGAGACATATTTAATATTCCCCCCTGCCTCTTCCCCATCCCTGGTATCTATGGTTATCCATGGGAAACCAAGAAACCCTTTGTGAACTGCAACCCGAGTAGAGGCAAGGAACCTAATTAAAGTACACATCAAGATTTAATTATTGTTTGTGGGTAGCACAGGTGAAAAAAAATGTACATGCATGGCCTTTCTTAACTCTTGCATTATGTTGGGAAGCAATAAAAGCAACTTCTTGGTGCCACCAGCAAAGCTGTCACAGCTTGGGTAGCATCTGCCTGCCATTTCCCTTTCCTTGGCTGCTTGTTAGTGCCTCTCTACTGTGAAATAGGAGCTGGTTCAGCAGAGCAGGGGGGAAAAGGCTGAAGAACCAGCTGATGTGGCCTTTCAGTAGTTAAAAGGGAGCTTTATAAGAAAGAAGGGGACAGACTTTTAGTGGGGCATGTGATAATAGGATGGGGGGTCATGGTTTTAATCTAAAGGAAGATAGATTAGGACTAGATACAAGGAAGTTGTCTGGGACAGTGAAGGTGGTAAAACACTTGCACAGGTTGCCCAGAGAGGTGGTGGATGCCCCATTCCTGGAAACATTAGAGGTGAGGTGGCACAGGGCTCTGAGCAACCTGATCTAGTTGATGTCCCTGCTCATAGCAGGGGGGCTGTCCTAGATGGCCTTGAAAGCTCCTTTACAACTCAAACCATTCAGTGCCTCTGTGACCTGGTCCGGGATAGATTATGTCTAGGGCATAACTTACAAAGTGGGACAGTGGGATGAAACCTATGGAACACTAGGACTCACATCTGGGGGGATTTCTGGCATGGTCCTGCAGAATGCTGTTTTTTTGTTGAGAGAGACACCACTGAGACAAGCCAGCTGTCTGGGATATTTCCCACTAAAGTGGTGTCTGTGCTGCAGTCCCTCCCTTTGCATTTCACTGCCTGGCCTGCTCTCCCCCTGGTGACCTCAAAACAGCTGCCACAGGAGCTACCTGACATGGACTCTCCAACTTCCACAGTGATTCAGACATTGGTGACAGGAAAGGGAAATTGCTGACCCCTAACACACCACCTCACTGCACACATGTGGAAAAAAAAAAGCAGTTTTCATGGGATACCAAAAGGCATCTTTGTCTTATCATAGAATCATAAAATAATTAAGGCTGGAAAAGACCTCTAAGACCATTGAGGCCAACCATTAACCCAGCACCACCAAACCGTGTCCCCAAGTGCCACATCCACACACTTCTTGAACACTTACAGAGGCTGATTACACCACTTCCCTGTGCAGAAAGTGTCCCCTCTTTTCTTAAACCCAGTTAACAGCTGATCTCCAGCCCATGTTTTGCTAACCCTCCCGCTGCTGTACATCTGTAGGGTCTGAACTGGAAATGCCTCATGCGAAGGAGGTTGAGAGGTTAAACCCACAGTGACTCCACTGATTTCGGAGGAGCTGGGAGAGAATGAGCCAGGACCAAGCAGTGGCTTCTGAGTGGATTAACAGACCTGCTCTCAGCAGCAGCAATGATTCACATCTGGCATGTCTGGTTGGGATTAAAACCACTAAGGACAGTTCTGCCCCTTGTGCCCTGCTCCACGAGAGCTTTGTGAGACACAGCCCCTTTCTCGCACACACCATCTGAAAAATATTGTTCAGTTGACAACTCTGCTTTGTCCTATTTCTGGAAACTGCAAATGTCTCTGCTCAGTACAAATACAAGGCAAATCAGAGATTGCTTGAAGCTGAGTACCCCAAAACATCTTTTTTACAGACATGAGCTCAATCTTGAATAGGACTAAAATGAGATGCATTTCATAAATTCTTTTTCTGCTTAGTTGTGAAAACATTGCATACCATTAAAAATGAGTTCAGCACAGGTTACACTGTATGGAAGGGAAAGGGAGTCCAGAAGAACCTTGGGTTCAGGGTTCAGTTCCTAAACGGTCAGGATTAGGTTACTTCTTTGCAAGGCATTTTGAATTCCTGTGGAATGAAAGACAGAACACAGAAGCACAGAGCCTGAACGGTCAGTCAGATTGTATGGAAAAAATAAACCAGAAGGAGCTGTAATGGCTTGGAGCCCTTTGGGGGATTAACGGCAAAAACAGCATTTGCCATCCAGTGGAACCCCTCGGAATACTGAAGCTGAAGCAGATCTGACAAGAGCTGAGTTAACCACTTTGGGAGTCATAAAGGGGAAAAAATTTCCTAATAAAGCAGAAGGACTAATAATGGACTGGGGAAATTTGTTCCAATTGCCCTGAACTTTGTTTGGAGCGTAGCATCATCCAAAGAGACGTTTATGGACTAAGGCAGCTGAATATCAGGTCTGCCTGTCATGTCTCGATCAACATAAATGGAGCAGGGAAACTGTGTGAACAAAGGATAAAAAAGAAGGATGGAGACAGCACAAGGCAGCAAACGAGATTGTTATTTTACACTTTTTCCTCCCATATTTTTTATTTATTTTCTGCAGGTTCCTATCACAAGGCAACAGTATAATTTATGAGCTGGGAGATGTTACATGCTTGAGTGAAGTTGCAAGTAGGAAGGTGTATTCAAACATTTGGACCTATACTTTAGTATTATATACATGTGTAAACACACAGAGATACTATGAACACATAAAAATCTACGTGTTTATTCATACAGGCACATATAAAAATCAAAGAGAGGTTCAAATGGGGATAAATATACATACACATACATCTCAATTTTAGATAATTTACTTTTAACACTCAGTGATTTCCAAAAGGCCATTTCCATGCCAGCAATGTAGCCTTTTGTTTGGAGTGCAGCAAGTTGCAGAGAAGAATAAAAGTTCAATTAAGAGCCTGCTTGCCTGTGACTGATAATGGTTTTGACATTTGCAGAGTCTCCTGACAACAATGCCTGTGCAAAGTGGGGAAAAGGAAATCAAAGAACATGTTCTTTGCAGATGGAGATGAGAGGGTTCAGACATCTGAGGTTTTGCACTCGTGGCCTCAGAAGAGACCCTTTCCACTACACAAGGTTGTGTCAAATATTTCAGCTTTTCAAGGAGCTGAGTTGAACTTTTGAATAAATTCAGCAGCTTTGAGGGAGGTGTTAAAAAAAGAGGAATGTTTATTTTACTTAGTAAGTGCCCTGATCTCCACCACTGCCTCAAACAGGGAGGAAACTGTTAGGGAGAGGAAGGAAAAGACCACCTGATCACCAACCTGAGGTTTGCTTTTGATCTTGTCAATTGGAATGGCACCTTTCTAGGCTGAGAAAGATCCCCAAGGTAAATTCCCATAGGCCAGGGTGAGGTTCCCAGCACACTGTGCATCAAAGCTGTCTCAACCCAAGCTCTTGACTGAGGCATCTGGGGGCAGAGAGTGCTGTTTGCTCTCCTCTGTAAGGTTACAGCTGCATTTTCAAGAAGAGTTAAGATTAAATAAAGTTCAGTGGCACTGCCTGCCTGGGATAAAACCATTGCTACCTCTTTGAATCTGGCTGCCCTATTTGCTTTTGCAAATGCCTTGACTGAATTTGTGCATATTTGCCAGAGAATGTCCAAGCCTCAGCCACTGAGAAAAACTGAATTTTTAGTGCCTCCTTTGCACATCTGTACAAAGAGTTGACATGAAATGCATTTTTGAGGGAGGGGAGAGAAAAGAAGGCTTAATTTTAAAACTCAGCTTGATGGGTCAGAAGCAACCAGAATTACAGCCCCTTCCTTATTCAAACCCCTGAGTGAGCATGAGCTAATTACTCCAGCTGATAGGTTACAAAGTCAGCACCGAGCAGCAAGAAGTGGAGACTGTGTGGGGAGAGTGATCAGATGACCTTGCAGAGCACAGAAAAGTGTCCCAGTGCATCGTGTCAGTGCTCCAGCTGGTTTAACCTGACCACTGCAGCTGGATGAAGTCCAGCTCACTTCAGAGGTGAGGGCCAGCACGTGCACTGGGATGTGTGGTGATCCCTGGGGATATATCACCCTTCCTGGCCACATCTGGAAGGACACTGTCGGTTCAGTGATATGCCCCTCCAGTGCCTTGGGCAGCAAGCCCCTGGGAGCCTGTTGTGAGCCCTTCTGCTCACCAGGACCCCGTGGGGTACACGAGCTCACCCCCTTCCACAACAGGCGGCTGAAGCAGAGGACCTGCCACAGAGAGTGGTCCCCCCAGCCGTGTTTCAGGATAGTGAGTGTCCTCACACTGCAGTTTAGGCAGCCAGGCAGCAGGGTTTATAACACCCCTGAAACTTTATGAGAGTTCCTGGCTTCTAACGTGATGTTTCCCTCGAGTGTGACGTGGCTGGTAAGCAAGGAGAGGAGACCTGCTGCTGCAGCATGTCAGAGAGATTTACCATTAGCTCAAGAGCTCCAGGCTGGTGGGTTTGGGTGCAAAGAGCCAGGCCTCCAGTCTTGGATGCAGAGAACACGGTTATTTTGCTGTTTATAGCTCATTAATTTATTACTCCAGGCCCGTATGGAGGGCACTTTTCCGTGTCTGTTGTTCACATGACATCTTACAGCTTGGCATAATAGGACGATTCCGGACAGAGAAAGTGGAGCCATCGACTTGTCAGGTCCTTTTTTAGCCAGTGAATGGATTCTGCATCAACAAAAACACGCAGTACATGCATGAACACCACACAGAATTATCAACCACATATCAGAGTGCTTCATTCCATGTTCTTAAACCCCAAGAATCATCCAAATCTCTGCTCAGTACTCAGCTATAGTAATTCAAATTACTAACACAGAGGAGAAGGGAGGGGTTTAAACAAAAACCCAGCTCCTTCAGCTGACAGTCATGCTTTTTTGACCTCTCCTGTTTGCTTCCCAATATTAGTCATACAAGACTGCGTAGAAAAGACTTGAAGAGCATAAAGATAGAGTGAAAATGGGTGTACCTGTATGTGTTTATGTTTTATTTTTATTTTGCTTATTGCTGGATCCAAAGTAAAAATCCACATCTTGGGTAATGGCAGGTGGAATTTCTATTTTAGCACAATTTTAGCCCAGTGGGGAAAAGATGGCTAAAGAGAGTCCAGCTTGAAGTTTTGCAGAAGAACAATTCAAGAAGCAAACGGAAAAGGAGGAGAGCAGCTGAAATGGATCAGTTTATGGGCTTTTTATGTCTATGAATTACAAAAACTATGGCACTGCATACTGGTAAAGCTATGGTGCTCATTAAATATTGACAGATACACCATCCTTGTGTACATTATTGCTCTGGTTAGTTTAAGGTGACTCCTAAGATGCAGAATACAATGTTTTCCATGAGAGGCTTCACAGATTACTGTCCTGAGTTACTGTGCTGTTTACACACCTCCTATAGTTTGATCATTGTGACATGAACTCTTTTCTTGACTCTCATATTGAAGTACAATAAAAGGATGTGCATTTCAAAAGGTTTCATATTCTTCTGGGAAGTGGATAAACAAATACATTGACTTGTTACAGCAAATGCTATGTACTGTTGGGACATTCATCTTGCATAAGGTAATGGCAAAATGACAAAGCAGGATGAGATCACTTTTTGAAGCTGTATCTCTGCTTCAAAGGTGGGAAAAAAAAAAAAAAAGGAAAGTTTAGTTTTCTTGAAGTTTATCTTAGTACTAAAAATAAAATTTCATGGACAACATAAAGGTTCCCTTTGACAGAGCTGCAAGGGGATTGCAGCTGTCTTCAGATGTCTTGGGATAAACGTGTAGATCTTAAAAAAATGACAAATCATTTATTCCTAGCTGAAAAATATCATCATGGACAAAATAATAGGGGCCAAGGCTTAGTCAGATGAAATCTACTCACTACTGCATAAAGGTAGGACTGATTCAAGGAGAGACCAGCACCTGCTGTGCTTGACTACCCAAAACCAGATCCAAATTTCTATGTTTCCTTTAGTCTCAGTTTCAGGATCCAACTTACACACTGCTTGGCCCACAGCCCTGGAAAGCTTGATCCTCCTTTCAAGTCCACTCCTTGGGAAGCCAGCATGAGCCTCTATCCACAGAGCAAATCTCTGCGTGATTCCAGGGATAGACAGCTCACAGGCAAGTCCAAGATAATCCAACAAAATAGAGTATTTAGCACACTGAAGAAAGAACCACTGCAATTTATGTGAGATTAGAAAGATATTACCTTCTTTTAATCCTTTATAAATATTTCATACAAAGCCAGGTACAACTCTCTCCCAGAAATGAGGGATGGAGAGCAGAAAAATAGGAAAAAAGTGTGTGGCCATATTTTCCCTGACCCAAAATATAACCACTGTACCAAACAGAGATAAGGGTGGCTATAATCACTCTATTTGTCTCTCTTCATCGAAACCATCTACTGTTTCAATTTGCCAGATCTTCTCAAACTTTTTTTTTAAAACGAGAAGCAAAAATGCCCTGGACAGGTCTTGCAAAGCCAGTTAGTGGTATTCTGCAGATTTCCTCCTGGATTCATATCCATAGGCAGGAATGCTCAAGGAAAAGAAAAGCAAATCATAAATGGGAAATTCAGAAGAGCAAATCTTGAAAGCCACGGTTGCAGTAAATGTCTGTGCACATCAGAGAACAATCTCATAGAAAGCATCACTGAATAATTTTGCATGATGAGCAAAATAATTTTAAAAAATCAAACAAGGAAAACCTGCTTACAAATAAATGCAGAAAACCTGAGATAAATTCCAGCAAATAAATTTTCAAGGTTGGTTGAAGTTGCTAATGGCTACATTTGTCCAACCTTTAAAACTTTTTCTCAAGCTTCATTCATATTAGATGACCTCTTGCAGTGAGCATGCACAAAACTCCTGAAATCCCTCTCAAATCACTTTCATCCATCTCTGGTATTAACTGTTTGGGGCATTTCTACTTCCCTGCTCTGCCTCCTGCCACCTTTGAGAAATCGTTTTGATACTCCTTCCTTTTCCTCAGAAATTATTTCCCAGCAATGGAAATAAATGACAACAAATCCCATAACTTAGTACCCACTAAAACATGCTCTTCCAACTGCAATAACAACCTCACTCCTGGGCATTTTCTGTGAAACTGGTGGCCAACTGCCTTAGTGCCCTGCAGCCTTGCTTCAAGCCATCAGCTTTCCCAGTCAATCATTGATCTCTGGGAAAAAGGAAAAAAAAAAAAAAAACAAAGCTCTGGCCCTTGGATAAAATATAAAAATACGTTAATATAAACCCTTGTGGTGTCACTTACGGGATAAATCTTATGGATTACTCTTCTGGTCTTCTGGTCTCTTCATCACTTCATGGAAACGCTAGTCAGGGTTGAATTCTGGTCCAATTTCATGCTCAAAGCAGGACCATCAGTAACAGAATTGCTGAGCCGTGGCCTCGTCCAGCAGAGTCTTGGAACCTTCTCAGGCAGATTTCACTGCAAATCTGGGCACCTTCCCAAGGGCTGTACCACCTGCCTTGTGAAGAAAAGTTAACTGGAAACACAAGCTGAGACTCCCAACCTGCACCTTGTGCCCCCAGTACCTTCTCTGCCCTTGTTGAGAAAGACTCCAGCTCTCCCATCTCTGCAGATCCTCTTAGAGGAGCTGCAGGCTGCTGCTGGTTCAACAGCCCTGGCAAGCCCTGCTCCCTCACCCACCCCTGCAACACTCCAGCCCTGAAAGGGTGGCAGCCCTTCATTTGATCCTCTCCATGTCCCTCTCCAGCTGTGGACACAGTTTTCCAGGGACAGCCTCAGCAGCACCAGCCATGGAGAATGGATTTCTCCTGCTGGGTGGCTGGGCAGGATAGGACTCATCACAGTAAGAGTGCTTTTCTGGGTCGTGTTTTACCTGGCACTTCCTGCCATCCCCAGGTCACAGAATCACGGAATGGTTTGGGTTGAAAGGGAGCTGAAAAATCAACCAGTTTCAACCTCCTGCCATGAGGAGGGAACCTTCCACTAGACCAGATTGCTCCCAGCCCCATCCAATCCACCTTCGAACACTTCCAGGGATGGGACATCCCCAGCTTCTCTGGATAATGCCTTCCAGTGCCTCACCAACCTCAAAGGTCCTCTCCAGTTGCCCTGTTTTTCTGGCAGTCAGCTCCCAGCTGATTTCTCCATCCAAAGAACAGAGCTTTGTGCTTCCCCTTGCTCAGCCTCATGGAGTCTAATTTAGCCCCGTCTTCAAATTAATCCAGGTCCCCTGGGCGGCCGCTCTATCATTTGTCACACCAGACTCTCCTCCTAGTTTAGTATCATCCACAAATTACTTATTTTACGCTGCTGGTTTTGGTAACACAGCTAGAGTGAAGAGACCATTTAAATGTCACCTCCCGTGTGTTTGCTCATGGTAGACAGTTTGTGTAAATTAGAGTCTCCCGCACTCCTCGCTGTGCTGCCTGCTGACCCCGTCCTGCAGCTGAATTAGCTCTGCCTTAATAGATTTTCCCTGAGTATTTCAATGCTGCAGTATAAAGCCTCGTTTCATAGCGATTCCTGAAATGAAAGTACCTCAGCATCTGCAGTCTGAATCATCTGTGGGACTGAGCTTCCCTGCAAGCTCTCAGAGCCATAAAACATCCGCTGCCTCAGCTGAGAGCAGCCATGGGCTTGTCCCGTGGAGATGTTTCTTCTGGGAGGATGAAGCAGCCTGCATACCTCTTAGTGCAAGGGTTTAATAAAAAGTTTAGCTTTTTGGCTCCTTTGCCTGTGAATGAAAAAGTTTCCCTGCTTTCTTCCCTTTGCCCTTTGCACAATGAGCCTTGTTTTTCACAAATACATGAGAACAATTACTCTGCCTTTTCCTTCCCACCTGCCACGTCTTTTTGTCAAAGAAGCAGTCTGCCTCCCAGGCATAGATCACTGCCCTGACTAGGCTGCTGTTATGCTAAAACCAGGAAAATTATAATGCTGCCCTTTACTTTGTCTCATGAAATCAAAACTCCCTCCTGTCCTTCCCTTTCTGCCCCTTAAAATTCATCTCTAAGTAGCTTAAACGAAGAGCTGCTCTAATCTAGCAGAGGGTATGCTCTCTAAAACCACCCAAGCTACCAAAAATCAGAAATGGGTTCAAAAAACATCACTGCTGTGTTGGGAGAACAGCCAATATGATGTGAATGATACATAAAAGATAAAACATCTAACAAACTCCTCCGGTGCTGCAGCAGACAGATCAAAGAAAAGGCATCAGTGTCCAATTACCTTCCCACAGTGGTTGAATACTTTTCTCTGGACAGCAGGGAAATATAACTTTTTGGCCACCCATGGCTCCACACAGGTGTTAATTGCAATGGGATCCCTGTGGTAAGTGGCAGGTTCTTTTGCTTTATCCTGCTGCCCCATGGTCACTATGAGACCACAGACAGCACCTGACAGACCACGTAGAGTGGTGGGTTTCCCCAGAGCAACATGCCCAGCCAAGCAGCTAAAAGCTAATTTATCCCATCTTTATTCAAGCACATGCCCAAGGTCACACCATTTTCTACCAGAAGCACCATTTTGTTTCTAATCTGCACCAGAAGATTCCTGTCCCGATTTTTTTTGGCTAAAAGACAGATGAAACATCTCCCTATTTCAAACCAAGCTGTAGATTAATATTTTTCACCACCCCTCTCAATCAGTGCTGTTTGTCTGGGATATCTCTCTTCTCACTGTCCTCGCCTTGCACCCCCTTGATCAAAGCACTTCTACGCAGGCTTTTCTCTCAGTTGTATCTCCCTGCTCTCTTCCACACTGCAACATGGAAGTGAGGACAGCCAGAGAGCCAAAGCAAAACCTAACTGTACGAGTCCAAAGCAAACCCTCATTTGACCATTTAACTGCAATTTCACATCTGATGGAAGTGTCCTTGTTCCCTACTTGCATTCTGAGACAGATTGCATCTCTGGTGGCCTTCTAGTGTTATTCCCTGTCCTACCTCCTACAAATCTAGCAGGATTCATATTCCAGAATTTAATAAATTATGGGCTTGCAAACAATAATTAAAATAATCCACTTCTCTGCCTTTTTTGGTTCAGTATGACCATCGCTTCCTGAACACCAGCTAAGTGAGTCAGAGGAGTCAGTGATCTGAGCACTGCACAGGTCTAAACTCTCTGCTGACATTTCATTACGTCCGTAGACAACAGCAAGTTTTGTAAATTTTACTTTTCTTTCTAGGCAATTTACTGTATTTATTCTCTTTGGGTCTCATCCCAGACTGAGATTAAAGATGGGACCAGTTTAGGCAGGTGATTCGCTTCGTGTACGTTCATGTGTCTTTTTGATGTGCGTGAAGTCAGACACGTGCATAAAACTTGGTGAATTGGGACCATTAACCTCAAGGTGGTTTCTCTGACTTTCCCAGTTTTCCTTGCCACAGATCTGACACGTGTGCCACTCTCATCTTCATTTTATCTCTGATCATCAAAATTCTGTAAAGAAAGGTCAGTGACATTTTGTAGTGTTTCTAAGCGATAACATCTCAGACCTGGTCAAGCTTGCATTAAAATGCTCTTTTAATGACAAACAGGCCATCTGCACCCTGTCTTTGAGTAAATCTAGGAGCCAACATAAACTATTTCTATTGACAGCTATAAAATTGAGCAGAGGCCAAAATCTTTCACATCTCTGCCTTTGTCCTCCCTCAGAATTACTGATTGAATGTCCCCTATTTTGAGCGAAAACTGAAATATGGATTTTCTTTTCATCATCACCACTTGCACAGCTGCATCAGTCATTAAACTGTCCTAAAGATCTGTTACCCAGGAACTGGATGCCAGGTATATATCGTATCCTGAGGTGAGTTGTGGCAAAGCATAAATTGATCATGAGGTTCATGCCTTTGAAACCCGAATGAAAGAACATCAATTGCCATCAACTACAGGAATATAAATAGAAAAGATCAAATCAGTTCTGGCCTAAATGTGCTGTAAAATATTAAAAAAAAAAAAAATTAAAAAAAAGAAATTAAAAAAAAAAAAAAAAAAAAAGCCAAACAAACTATCAAACCACAGGTTAATTTGATCAGGAGCAAAAAGTTATATTTTTCAGTGTAAGACATAAAATGGAGATAAATTTCTTTGCTCAACCAGTCCATTCCCCCACACATTTTGTACAACTGCATGTTACCACTAAAACCTCGAATTCCTTAAGCTTCCTCTTAAACTATGCTTTTCTTTCTGTTGTCTGTGCTGAAAAGTCACTGCAGAACTAAAACCTTCTGCAGCTCAACTTCCTTCAAAGATCCAGGTGAAATGTAGCCTTGGTCCTTTTAAAGCTATTGGCACTTCTGTCA
The DNA here is from genome assembly GCA_036023395.1 of Myiotriccus ornatus. NCBI lineage: Eukaryota > Metazoa > Chordata > Aves > Passeriformes > Tyrannidae > Myiotriccus > Myiotriccus ornatus. The sequence goes on along the minus strand of JAYRBT010000139.1, from coordinate 68,747,447 downwards.
GGATAGGTATTTATCTTAAACTTCTTCTGTTAAAGCTCCTGGTGCAGTTACAAAGTCTCTTTTATATCATCATGTCAATATGCTCTCATTCTGCTTAAATTACAGTTTTCCAGGTTAAATAAGCAAAGCTATTACCTTTTTTTTTCACTAAAGTATCTTCTCGGTCACCTATTTTAGTAATCTTTCTTGAATATGTGTGACTAGGATTGTGTGTTATCATTCTAAATGAGATTTTATAGCACCACACAATTCCCAGTTTCTCCTAGAAATTTCTTTTTGTGAGATACCCTCATATCCCATTTTCTTTTCTCACTGTTATCTTTAAGGCCCATAACCATGGTAAGATCAACAAATACATCCAAGATTTCTTTCTTCTCCAGCAGGAATTCCTGTTATGCATTCCTGAGCAAACGATATTGCATTTTGTAGCGCTGAGTTTCATTCAGCTGCTGCTACTTCACCCTTTGCTGTCACCCAGGTCCTCCCTCACATTACCTTGTCCTCCCTCTTGCTCAGTGTCATCAGCAAGTTTCACCCTCATCATCTCACTTTTGGTGCCAAGGACGGTGATTGAAAGTTAAATACCCTTGATCTAAAGATGTGTCTTTGTAGAGCTCCAGTAACAACATCCCTTCTGCTTGACAGTTCAGTTTTCACCCAAACTCTCCGTTATTTCTCTTCCAAGCAGCTCCTTATCTCCTGTGTGATTTCTGTGCTAATCCCCAGCTTCCCTGCGTGGTAGTCAGAAATGCTGGTTGAAGTCCAGACACATTACAAACGTTATCTTTGTCTAAAAATACCTAACAAAGAAGATAAGCTATATAGCAATGAATTCTGTGCAATAAATCCCTGTTTCCATTTTGTTTCGTTTATCTCCACGTTTTTAATTATTCTATCCCCCTGAAAGAATTGAAGCCTTCCTCGGCATCACAGCCACGCTAGAAAGTCTGTATGTGCTCAATTCCAAATTTTTTGCCTTTTTAATGTGTATTTTTTGTTATTTGACAAGTGTGTAGCACTACCTTTGTTAGGCTCACATTAGACCTGCAAGTTCACATGTGAGTTTTATCTGAATTCTGTAGTGGAGACTAATTAATCTCACACTTTAATGCTTTTCATCCCTTGTACCTGCACTTACATATCTGTTTATTATGTTATATACAAGAATATCAAATACCACACGTGTGTTAGATGTAATTTGTTATAAAAACTGGAAAACTCACACCATTTACACGATACACCTAAAATATGGGTCCTAGATCATGAAGCTTAGAGCAGGATTCAGTTGTCCAATTAATTACCAAAACACAGGTGTCTGAGATACTATAGGGTATTGCAGAGAGCTTAGATCTGGCAGATGCTACACAGAACATAAAGGAGATGTTGGGTCTTCTGGAACAGTTGCTGCAGGGCACGTGGAGTACTCCAAAACATGTACAGTTGTTGACACTCATCCTTAATCTACTGATTTTAGCTTGGAGAGGTGAAAATAAAAATGGAGCTGGTAACAAGACTACATTAGATTAGTTCAGCTTAGAAACAGAGCTGATGTTTCCTTGCAGATAGATTAACAGGGCAAGGTGGCATCACAAGTTAGCTATGAGCAGTCTGGCCTATGCTAACTTTGGTATACTCAGACTTCATTGTTTTCTGATGCCGACCAACACGACCAGCAGAGCATGGGGTTCACAGCTCACTGAGGGGTTTTAGCAGATTGGTGCCTGAGAGGAAACTCTCCCCTCAGTTGTACTGTCCTGGACTTTCAGAGCTGTTCATCTGGATTTTGGCTTTCTCTGGAGCACTGGCACAGAGAATTATCTGGTCACACACAGCATTATGAGTTAGTTCCTTGCCGCTGCAGGAGCCTCAGATAGGAAGTCCATTTCCCCTGTTTCCCAACGGTTTGGTTGCCTGCGGAGATAAATCCTTGAGTTCAAAGTCACCTGGGAGAACCTAAGCAGGATGCAACGACTTGCAATTCACAGCAAGTCAAATTAGATGATCTGATCACCCCTTCTGGATTCAAACTCTATGAAACCACATGAAAATGATAGAAAAAGGACCTGTCTGTACGACTGCGAACAAAAAGAAATGCTTCTCGTTCAATTGCCGGTGATGATTTTGACATGGTCTCTGAACTCTTGTCTTTGCAGATGCCAGAAGCTTAACAAGTTGAAGAAGTTTTGATCTCTGATTCCAGCTTTTATCTGTGGAGGTGAGAAAGAAGGAAGCACTAAGTGCAGAACTGCCAGAAAAGGACTGAGTGAGTCAGCAACTTAACTCTTCCATTGTGATTGTAATTGATTTCAAGTCACTGCTTAACAGGGGGAAAACAGCACGTCATGACCAAGCTGCCACCTAACCTTGGACTCTGCAGGAAGTTGGGAGAAATGTTGCCTCCAAGTTTTCTAGTACTGGGCTTTTCAATGGGGGGAAAAGTAATATAAGAAACCACTTGGTTTAAGAACTGTGTAGCAAGATGGGATTACTAATTGTGGTGGATATTACAAATATACTATCTCAACAGAACATGTAAAAATAAATTAAATGGTAACATAATTGCTCTAGCTTTTCTATTCTTTCAATTAATTTTGCTTTCATGCTCACTGATGCTATTGCCATGCTGTAGCATTGTGCTTTGAAATGTTCCTGCCCTGCTCCAGGAGGTCTGCTGGGGCAATGTCTCTGGAACAGAAGTCAAAAATCTGTAAATTAATTGCTCCTTTCATCCCTTAATTAGAACTATGCTAATTTCCTTCAACATCATTATTATATAAAAAGCCACTCCTTCAGCTCTGCTATGTTGATGTGGGAGGTGGAAATCATGAGAGCATCAGTACAGAGGATGCATCACAGGTAGCAGTGAGACTGTCTTACTAGACTGCATCATTTTCTAGGACTTTAAGGAACAAGTTTCTCATAGTTCCACAAATTCCTGCATATTTCCCTCTTTCCTGGTGGGAGCCTAGGCCAACAGTTAATAAATCCCAGTAGTGGAAAGTTCTTCCTCAGCTAATTGATGTCACTGGGTGCTGTAATAAATTTCTGCCTAAAGACAAATAAAAATAATCAAAGCCACATGTAGGATATGACATCAAGTAGTTAATTTCTGGTACTTTATACTAAAATAAGTAGAGATTTAGTAGTAATTTTCGAAGCTCAGGCTCCTTTCTGCCCAGGGATGTCATTGTTGGGTCAAGTAGGTTTTTTTCAATGCATGGGGTTTTTTTCTGTTTGTTCTGAAATTGAAATTGTTATAGTAAGAAAAGGCCCACCTTTAAAGTTGGAATGTGGAAGGTCAAACATAGAGGAGAATATTCAATTCAGGAAACAAAACTGCCTATTTAGAAATTAAAGACCAAACATGCTTTAAGGCAAATGACTTTTTGAGACAAAGTGCAATTTAGTCTTTACTTATTTTCATATTTCTTTACAGTTGCCATGAGGATATTTTAATAACCTCCATAGAGTTTAAAATGATGCAGGTAATTGCTTAAAGTAATTTTAGTGCTATTAAAGATAACAAACCTCTTATGTGAAATACTTTGCTTAGCAACGATCAGCAGAAAAGGGGTAAAGACCTTTTTACTGCAAATTTGAGTTCTTTTTATAGGTGAGATGAAGCAAGAATATAATTACATTATCTATAAAATAAAAGGTGTGCAGATATTCAAACACCTACCATCTCAATCTTGAGTTGACTCATGCAGAAAACACACCAGAATTTTAACTAGCTCCGTTTCTCCCATTCAGCAGCTTGTATGTGATCTCTGAACCCACCTCCAGTTGCACTGATAATGTTTAAATTGCAGCATTATTCATCACAGCACATTTACAATACCCGAAACCCAATTCCTCACAGATTACTTGGAAGACACTCAGAGGAACAAGAGAGTATAAATCCTGCACACCTTGCTTTCATTTCTTTTCCTGACCTTCATGATTATGGCTACAAAATCATTTCCTCCTTTTTGGCTCTACTTTGCGAAAAATGTGTCTGAAAAGTTACTCTTAGGGAAGTTTGGGACTTGGAGAAAATAAGTCACATGAAAGCTTGAAGGCCCCAAGAGAGCCATAACGTAACTTGTTTCTCTAAGACACTATGTCCTGCTAATGAGTTCCAAGAATCCTTACAGCCTGAATAAGGAAACAGAACTTGAATGTTTTCAGGCTTTTTCAAGGATACAAGTGACAAGGGCCCAGAATAATCCCACCAACTTTTAACCATCTGAAAATTAGTCACGTTAACTGGGTTTGTAATCTGGAGGAATATCCACAGTGGATGCAACAGGAGGTTCTACAGAGGTGCTAGGAAGGATCACTTCATCCATCCAAAGAAGGATGAAGCTTGCTGTCAACAACACATTTACACTGAGATGTTAAATGTCAGATTGAATTGCAGGCTGAGGCACCATCTCTTCACCAGGGCAGCACAGAACTGTCCATTGTTACTTCATGCCTTCATGGCATCCTTGTAATCTTTACCTGAAGCAAGCCAACGCCCAGTAAGTGGTGCTGTTTTCCCACAAGAAATCCCAGTTTAAACAGATCCTGAATGTTTTAGGACATTGGATTTAAAACCCAGTGGGAACTGGAGGTCATTTTTTTCCCTTTCTTTGTTGTACATATCCTTCATCTCCAAAAACTCTTGGTCCTAAACCATGAAGGAATCTTCAGTGCTGAGCTGTTCCAAGGAATATGTGAAACAAGTTGGGTAACAGTTGCCAAAGTGGCTTGGAAAATGAAAGGAAAATTTAATTTATCTAGTAAACACATCACATTGCTGCAACTGCCGAACCTCTACTATCATCTGGGATATGTTTTAGGTGAGCAGGGTTGGCCCAGCCAGTCCACAATATGAATTTCTTGCCAAACTGAAAGGTTAGGGAAAGCTTCTTCCGCCTTTTTTAATTATGAGCTGTTTTTCTCTGCTAAAACAAACCAGAAGAGCATTTCTGAGAATAGTGCTCACAGCTTACAATAGGAATTTACTTATTTTCCCCTCTCTGTCTTTTCCACTCCTTTTTATTTTTTCACCCCTCTGGACAATGTTTCAAGGTGGAAACAGTTCTCTTCCAAAAAGCTTGAAGGGGGGGGAGGGGGAAAGTATTTTTTCCCCATTCTCCTCAGCTAGCAACATCGATTTTTTAGCCATTAGCTTCTGTGAGCTGAATGTTAATGAGCCTGCACAATATAAGCAATGATGATGGATGCTTTCCAGGCACATGTATGGATAGCCAAGCATTATTTCTTTGCATAGGCTACCCGTAATTACTCCTACCTGTATGTCAAATATCCATCCCTTCCTGTGCTATCCTTTCACTGAAGCTCAATGTATGGGGTAACCTCAGTTCACAGAATCAATGTCTAATCACTGTGATTTGGGGAATTCCCCTTCCTTTTCTTGTTTACTTTTGCCACAGGAAAACCTGTATTCCTGTAGTTTTCCCTTCTGGAATGGTGTCACTGAACTCAAGATGGGAAATTCTTTTGGGTTTTTTTCATTGTTTTGGTTTGGGATTTGGCTTTGAGTTTTTTGGCTATAAAGCTTCATCCCTGAATATTTGCCACGTGCAGGTGTTCCTGACTTAGGCAAGCAGCCACTAGGAAAATCACAAAGCCATGTTTATTAAGTAATGGGGGAAAAAAAGAAAAGATAATTGAATTTCTGAGAGATACCCCTTCACTCCTCTCTCCAGAGAAAATCTCAGCCCTGAAGAAGAACCGAATAAGATATGCAATTAGTGACTCAACAGTTCTTAATTTTAAATGTTGGTATTTCTGGCAAAGTAAGCAGTGAGTGAAGAATTGCTGGGTGTTCTTCCTCCTCCTATTCACATCTAAACCAGTAGATGTGCTGCTGCAGAAAAAGGCACTGGTAGGTAAGGCTAAACATCCTTCTAAAAGCACTGCTCAGCCTCTTTGAGAATAAATAAGGCTGGGATGCACAACATTATCCTGGACAGCAATGAATGGCAAGTGATCTGACCAAACACTGCCAGATAATTCCAAACCCAGACACGCTTTCCAAAAGAACAGCTTCCCTTAGAAGGATTTAAGACAAGCTGCTTCTGTCACAAGGATTTTCCAGGGAGAGATCTGAGACATAAGCCATAAACAGTCTCCAGAAAAAAAGGCAAAGGACTTGTTAGAGAAATTTGATCCTGAACTGACGACTAATAGGGATGTGCCTAGACCTTCTGCACGTGTTCTCCTTCAAAAAGGCTTTTCAGCCCCCAAAGGCTATGTTTTAATAAAATATAAGCTAGAAGAGTTAACTTTTGTAATAAAGAAAGCCTAAAGAGAGTAGACTAATCAGTATTGAAATAAATGGAGCAATACTTTCTCCATGCCTCCTATGCTGCTGCCCTGTGGGTCTCTGCTGGGAGTGCTGGAGCTGCAGGCAGATGACAAAGCTCTGTCTGAGGTCTAGATAACTGAATGAATGTGGAAAACTACTAGGTATGACAGCAGAAAGTGCTGAATGTATGAAATAACAATGTGAGAAACTAATAAAACCACAGATAGTGCTGTGAAGCGTGGCCAGATTAGAGGGGTACTGGACAGGAACACCAGGGACCTTTTGGGGAGGCAAGTGTAGCCAGGCCAGCAGCAGCACCTGGGGAATTAAATCAGCCATTCTTTGTAAAGATGAGATAGGAAATGTCAGAAACAGCAAATAGCCATATCAGAGTCAGCAAATTTGGATGTGGACACGGGAAAATTGTGATCAATGTAAAAAAAAAAAAAAAAAAGAGATAGGTGCGCATTGGTTATTTGGGAAGGAATGAGGGTGAAAAGGGGGAAAGTGAGGGATCCATTATAACCATACCTTTCTTCCATAGTCAGGAGGGACCTGGGATGTCTAAAGGGAACATCAGTGGGAGCCCTACGATCTCCTTTCCCAGCAGTGATGAAGGAAGATGGGGAAGGTCCCATCTAACACCCCCACCCCCTCATAATGGGCAACAGAGAGCACTAGTTTGTATAGCTTCATCAGATGGAAATCTCTACAAAATTGACATATTCTGGCTAGGTTTATTTTTCACCCTTCTTATTCATGCTCAGACTATCCCCTCTCCTCTTCCCAAAAGGACAAAATCCTTGAGGAAACCCCTGACAATGGATATTTGAAATCTACTGCCAAAACCCTGTGGAAGTCTGATTTGTGTGAGTGTGAGAGATGGTGTTTGTGAGAGTTTAGTCACAAGAGGAAGGTCTTCTGAAGCAAGTCAGGGAGGGGACTGTCAGTTTGGAGATCACCAGGATGTCCCACTCTGTACAATGGGCACACATTCCTGCTCCCCAACAACACAATATAGCTAAATCATTTTCTGTGAGAAACTTCTGTTCTCCTGGTTCATTTTGGACTGAAATATGTAAAGGAAGCATGTTGCACTTCAGGAGTAAGGAGTTAAACAGCTGTGTTTCTGCTCTGGCCCCACTAAGTTGCCACCTGTGAGCAGCATCACAATGACAACTCTGGTCCCTCATCTCCAGCTGAGGAATCAAACACTGGATTAAACCATAGTGATTTACAGATGTATTAACCTAAACTAAACTTCATAAAAGGTGCTTTCCAGTCAAAATGTATCTACCTGGAAAGTTAACATCCCATAGGCTCCAGGGGTTTTTTTCCATTTACAAGATATCAGATTGCATTTCTCTCTTTTGGACTTTCTGGGACAAGAATTCACACCCTTTGTATATGGAAATAAGCAAATCATTGATCAGCTGGACAAAGCTAATTCTGGTCACATGAGACTCTGAACACTGCATTTGCTTCACTGCAGATACAGTAGTCTCTTTTGGCCCTGATATACTCCCTGCTTTCTAGTGATCAACACAACCTCAATTAAGGCAAAAAGAGCAGCACTTCCAGCTTTCTGCCAGCCATAATTTACCTGACAAAGAATCAACACCATGGGCCATTTTGAGATGCCTCATGGTTCTATGAGGTGACTTTACCTAGGGAAAAATGTCAGCAGTAGGAGAGTGAATCTGTCCTACACAAACAAGTTGTGTTTCCAAGCTGACTTTTTTCCCTTTTTTTTTTTTTTTCGGGGGGGGGGGAGGGGTGCTTTT
>JAYRBT010000139.1:68725567-68739352 GCA_036023395.1 Myiotriccus ornatus | reverse complement strand
CCGCCCCGAGTTGGTTGGTTTTTCCCCAGTTATTTTTCTTTCTAATTTTCAATTGAAAAAGAATAACCAAGCAGTGGATAATAACTCTCATTTCATAGCCTCATGAAGGCACTGATAATTGTCCTCTACTTCCTCAGGAAATAAGACAAAGAAAAAATAGGGTCTGAAGGTAAGACTGTAAGTATCAATAATTATTTTTTCTATCCACTGAGATTTTAGCTTGGACCTGACAGTCACCACTGACTTATGTGCCACTCGAGCAGGCACTCTGGTGACATTTGCAGGGACATGTGGCTTGATGGGCCTTTTATGAGCAATTACACAGTGGTGCAATTCACAGCATTAGCCTGGCACACGCAGCGTGTAACGGGATCCACACAGCAGTGAGGCACAGCGTGGAGAGAGGGAAAGCGGGAAAACACAACACTGCCCTGGCAGACTTCCTGTAAAGTCAGCAGCTGAGAAGCTGGGCATGCAAACCACATGAGATCCAGGCCGACAGCTGAGGAGGGCGATCCCCACCTTAGAAGCCCATATTAATTCTAATAGTCAAATTAACTCTGGGCATTTTTCCTCTGGAAGGCAGAACTTCAGTATTTACAAAACTGCATTAAGTTTATCGACATTTAAGTTCTTCAACTCTCTCCATTAAACCTTCCCACCAAAAGCCATAATGATGATGGCTGTCATTATTATAATTTGTCATCACAGTGTTTTGTGAGCACCCAGGGGCCCAGTCAATTGTACTGCAATGTTTAGCCCTAACTTGTATCAGTCTTTTAGCTACAACTCCCAAACCAAAAGCTATTTCTGAAATTTTTAGCTTGTGTGGATCAAAGAACCATGGGCTGCATTAGAGTCACTCCTCTGCAGGGAAGCCTTGATGGGCAGTTCTAAACTTGCAGTTTGTGGATTAACTTGAGACATCTTCCAGAGCTTACGCTGTCAGTCAGGTCAGAGACTCTGTTTTTGTTAACAAACTCCACCTGAAGAGCACCTGAAGCTGACAGAGGGTCTCACAGGGACTTCTGCTGCACATACTGGCCGTGCACCAGGTCCAGGCTCCAGGATATGAAAGAGAGGAAAGACTCAGCTGACCAAGCCATCCCCTCACATGCACCAGCACTCAGGTGAGACGGCTACACCATCTCTGTGGATTCAAACTCCTGCCAGAAAGTCTACATTGGGCTCAACATCCTGGGCTGCTGGCACTTTCCGTGGGAGACTAGATAGGAAGTAAAGTTGGAGCAGGGACAGCAAGCCACAGCTCTCTCACTACTTATTTAGACCAGGACTTAATTGCTAGGCCAGAAATTCGTTTGCCCTCCCACCCTGGCCCAGGTGTTGGACTCTTGCCCCCATGAGGACACAGCAGTGCTCTTCAAGAGCACACAGCTCCAGGGGCTTGGGAAGCAGAGTGATGAGAGTTTAAACCCCTGAGGCCTAAGAGAAAGTGACCACTAAAGAATATACTTCTTCTGGATCAAACAGTCTTATCAAGCTCTCACAGAGTATTTTTACCTGCTGTCATTTTAAAGGAAAAAAATGTCCTGTTTTCTATGCTAAAAAATAATTAAGTTAAAAGCCTAAATGGGAGATATGATCTTTCCCAGCCAATCTCCCTACAAAGAGGCAGCCAACCAAGAACTACAGGTGAGCACCAAAGTCAGGGAGATACATATGGGCTCAGACTGGACTTGGACCTTTCCTGTTACCTGTCAGCCTGACAGGTGCTTATGAATACCATTTCCAAGTGCATTATTTTCCCAGTTCACTGCACACAAGAAGCAGGTACCACGCTCAGTCTTCTGAACCCCTCTTTATTCTCTGTGCCAAACTGCTGCTCACTCACGTCTTGTTATTTGGTATTCGATTGCACTGAATTTCTACTGCACATTATTTAGCAAAAAGTGCTTCAGGAGTGGCTGAATTATTCTCTACATATTCCGCAGTTTTACACATAGAAATTTTTCAAGTCAAACATTTGCTTGCACGTTACTGCATCTCCATGATGCTCTCCTTTCCAAACAAGGAAAGTGACTCAGGGCTGCGGAACTGTTTGCCCCAGGCTATAAAGGAGTACTACAGGACCCGAGTTTCTTTGTTTCTAGTCCTATACTTAAACTGATAGTTCACAAACTACAGTTACTGAGCATAGGGTACCTCTCTCTCCACCACCAAAAAGACCTGTTGAGGTTGATATTAATGTATTCTCACTGTGCAGCCCTTTTTGCTGCAAGTGAGCCAATGTAAAAGGAATTGCCTCTGGCTGAGTAGCTTTGAGAATTGTGACATAAACTATAAGTAGGTAATCACAAAAAAATTAATGAAATCCCCTTGGCATGCACAGAAAAAATAATCAGGTTTGGTTTTGTAGCGGACTTGACAGGTCTATAATAAGAAATATTTAATCAAAGCGATAAAGCTCATTGTCTGCAAGTGTTGTAAAGTAGAATAAACGAGAAGTAAAATTAATTCTTTATTAAATTTTGATGAAGATTTTGTCCTTGAGCTGCAAATCCAGGGCATTCCTCTCCTAGAAAACCATTAGTAATGTTGTATATGATGTACCACAAAGGGAATATTTTCTTACATGTCCCCCTTTTACCACCGTGTTAATCTCCATGGGGCCCTTATACACCACAGACTGTCTTGGAGGTTCTTCTGGTCTCACATGCCACTCTAATGAAATCACTGAGAGCTGTGGATGTGAGTCAGAGTTGAATTTGTTCTACCTCTTCCCAACCTGCCAAGTTCAGGAGTCCATGCACGTTCAGGAGCTTGCATGTGCAAGGATTTGAAACCTAAATTCATCATGGCCAATAAAAGAGGCACAATGAACTTTGTTTCTTCATACTCCATTGAATGTCAGAGCAGCATTCCTCTCTCCTGACTCAAGGCAAGCATCTATGTATTTTCAGGCAGAAGTAAAAATACAGTAAAGCCATTGTACAAAGGAATTAATTATTCCGTATCCACCAGAAGGTGAGGCGGAAATGGGAAAAGTGATAGAAAACCATTCAGAGGTCAAGATGTGGATGAGGTGGAAGAACCCTTCTTCTGAAATGAGGTTTGCCTGGCAAAGAAACCTGAGTGTGTCTAGTTCCTCTTGGTTTGTACCAAGAGACAGAAAAAAGCACCCTGAAGCTGAAGGAAAACACTGACAAAAAGAAAAGTTGGTGTAAAATTGGCCTTTAATATATTTAAGTTGGCAATTAGGAACAGGTCCCATTAAATCAAGTACCAGCTGGTGATTAACAGAGAAAAACCCCCAACCCTTTAAGACAGAACTTCACGCTGTCTCAGAGGAGGATATGAAGTGCTCTTTTTGTTGTTACAGACAACTTGACTCTTGAGACCCCTCCAACCTCATGCTGCTGTGTTCTCCAATTGCTTTCATTGTGACTATCGAAAATTGAGGGCACTCAGCGCTGGCCAGTCCCAGATGCCAGGGCAGCTGAGAGCTCTAAGGCTCAAATTTGCTTTTCTAAATTGCTGAAAGTATTGGCTCAACTGAATCCGTGAAGAGCCAGCTGGGCACAGCCTCCCCTGGCCCTGTTCGATTCTTCAGAAATAGTTTCTCAAAAACATGTTTCCATTTCACGATGGACTCGCAGAAGAAGTCCTGGATCCGCCACTTTGCTTTTTTCACCTGCTCGTGCAAACCCATTTTAGCTGCTAATGATTCAGGCTGCAATGGCTCCCTTTGGAAGGATTACAATGACAGCAAAAGAGGCTGATGAAAACTCTGACAATTCCCTCTTCCCCCAGCTGATTTGGAGCAGCGAAAGCTAACGTTAAAATGTACAAATGTCTCTGCATGCAATTTTAATATGATTATCATATGAGAAAAGGAAAGACCATCTGTGGAAGCTCGAAGATCTTAATGGGAGATTTAATTGACTTCATTTATCTGAGGGGATAACGTGTCTCAGGACCTCCAAACCAGTTAGGTAGACATCTTTGCTGTGCTAGAATTAATGACTTGCTTGATGGAGGGTGCAGTACACCTGAGAGATTGTAGCTGTCATATCCCACTCTGAACAAGAAAAAGCAAAGTTATAAATCACTTTTATCACCAAGACAACGATTAAGGACAGAAAGCAGCATTTTAGCACAAGAAATGGATGAATGACTGTCACAAGACCCAAAGGCCTCAGACCATAAAACAAATAACTATGATTAAGCAGATCAAAAGTCTTTAAATTATCTAGGGCCATAAGGACAAAATTAAACCTCAAACCATTTAGGAAATGGGCTTCATAACATTTCTTGTTATGAGCATCTTGGCGGGTGTTCAGGAAGCTCATTAGGAAATGGGAGAGACAAATCCACTTTATTAAGTCCAAAAATCAGGTTAGTTTGCATTTATGTGTCAGAGGGAAAGTCAGCAGAAGAGAGAACCATGGTTCTAACTGAGCACAATCCATCCAGGCACCAGTGATTGCTTCAGTCCTTGTACATCCCATCCTACATGACCTCCTTAGCATCACTTACCTTTTTTTATTTCCTTTTGACTGCATCATCACTGCGGGCAGAAATTGGCAAGCATTTTCTAATTAAACAGTGCTGCAAAATGCCAGTTTGTCCATATTCAAGCTGTCTCTATGAAAGGGGGATAGAGGTAATTCCCAAGATCTTTTTCTTTTTTTTTTTCTGAAATTTTTTAATTAGCATACAGATTTTCTAATTTGAAATAGTATTTTCCTGAGAATGCTATGTTTCTTCTGATTACCACAGATTAAGAAAATTAGTGAGTGATTTAAATATAATTTTTTTTTTTTTGCCATAGAGTAACTAAAAAAACCAAAATCATTTTAAGTGACTCAAAATTCTTGGTCTCCTCCCGCCTTGCACATTTATCCCAGAGCTCCCCAGCTGGACATGCACAGGTAGCTCTTGATGGCAGTGATGACTTAGGGCACCCAAACAGTGCCAGCATGAATCGGCAGAGAGCACAGCCCCTGGTCCCCATTCACTGCTCCCAGTTATTTTAGGAGATGTTTCTGCCTACTGACTACATTTTAGGTGCCTTCCAGATGGAGCTTCCTTGCTTTCTACAGGAATTTATGGTTCCAATAAATGATGGTGAGATTACCTACAGGCACCTTCAGTAGGAAACACAGTTGGTGATGACAGCTCAAACTCAAAACAAAGTAAACAGAAAGGTCAAGAACACCTTATTCATTGACCTCATTCCTCCAAAAGGAGGTTCAAGAAAGACCATCCTGCCTGGGGACATATCCCACTGGGATGGTTAATGTGATGCATCACTCAAAGGGAGAAAGCAGGTGATAATGGGTCTTCCCAGTATCCTTAAGGAGTCCTCTGTGTTCTTGCCTGTGTTGTTACAGTCCATTTAGTGTTTGTTATTCAAGGACTTCCTTGCAGAAAAACAAGAGTGAAATTCTCACATATATCGGTAAATATTAATGTGTAAATACACACATATTATCTCAAACAGTACAGCTGTTCTATAACAGCTTCCCATGGCACTAGTTACCAAATTCCATTCTCTTAAGTTACAAGAAAGTCAGAAAAATTCTGTAATCACTGATGACCTGTTTAGAGCTCTCCTTTCCAGAGCCATTGAGATGAAAAGGTGAGATGATCTCCACTGGGACTGCTACAATTTTTCCTGAGCCATGAAAGGTATAGAGGTGAAAAAGGAGCACAAAGGAGGCTTATACACCACTTTAATTCTTCAAATACTCTTGAAGAGGCAGGAGCAGCTTGGGAAGGCAGAGATTTGCTCTTCAGTGCCAGAGTAAATCATTTCAGGGAAGATGGAAAGAGTGAAAAAGATGCTACATTGTTAGTCCTCACAGTATTTAACCCAGACTATATCCAGGCAGACATTTTCTGAACTCCCATAGGACTGAACTCTAAAGCTACATTTACACTGAGCAGCAGCTGTATTTTTCACATCCAGAGAGGGGCAATGAAGCTGGAGAAGGATGTGGGACACAAGTCTGATGAGGAGCAGCTGAAGGAGCTGGGGGTGTTTACCCTGGAGAAAAAGAGGCTTAGTTGGGACCATAATGCCCTTTATAAATACCCAAAAGGAGGTTGTAGCCAGGTGGGGGTTAGTCTCTTCTTGCAGGTAACAATTGACAGGACAAGAGGAAATGTCCCTAAGTTGTTCCAGGGGAGATTTAAATTGGATATCAGGAAAAATTTCTTCACTACAAGGGTTGCCCAGCACTGGAACAGGCTGCCCAGGGCAGTGGTGGAGGCACCATCCCTGGAATCATTCAAAAGATGTGTAGAGGTGGCATTTGGGGTCATGGTTTAGTGGTGAACACGGTGGTACTGGGTTAGTGGTTGGATTTGATGGTCTTTTCAAACCTTAGTGGTTCTGTGTGAGCCCTACAGCACAGCCCCTGGTGACACAGGCTGGAGACCTCCTGAGTGGGCTGTGTCATCCCTTCCAAGCTATGTGTGAGATGAGGATGAGGGTGTATTCTTACCTCTTCCCAGTATGAAGGGGACACAGCTGGGATGCACAAGAGGCAGGACCCTGGAAAACTCTGCTCTGATACCACGTTTTACCTGTACACCTGGAAACGGGACTTCAAATCCAGCAGCGCAGAAGTTTTAAGCATTTAATGTCAGACAAACATTCTTCTACAGGTAAATATTGCTATTAAGTCACCTTTAAACAATGCGGCATCCAATGCTCTCAATTTAAATGCTTCCTATCCCTCTGGTTTTCTGCGAATCACTCAAAAATAACTCCTGGTACACTGGTGGAAGTTTTTCCCGTGTAATACACTACCCTCTGCTGCTCAAACGTGCTCATTGCAACGCAGTGTCGGCATTCCTGTGTTTCTGGGCTTAGTGGCACAGACCCGGTGTTTGGTGTTAATCCTGACGTTAAGCTCAAACTCAAACTTAAAGAAAACGCTGGCTTGTCTGCTCGTGATAACTAGATTTATTTAGAAGGCATATTTGGATTTTTTCTGAAGTTTGAGAAGTTTTTTTCCTACGTCTGCACAATACCAGAATTTGTTCTGTGCAGAAATTAAGGCCAAAGAGTTTCTGCAGCAGTTTGCTGGGAGGGGAATGAAGCCACAGACAGCAATAATTGCAAAATGTGTTTCAAAAGTGGATGTTCTGTCAGTTCACTGTGAGGTGTTGACGTGAAGCTCTTCACATTGACTACCTAAAAAAAAAAAAAAAACACAACTTTATTCTAGCAAATAGGAAAGTGAAGATAGTTTAAGGACCACTAGCAATTGGCAGTTCTGATTCACAACCTCCTAGATTTTCCTGGTTTAGTTTGTCCATAAAGAGGCACACAGACTCATTTATTCCAGGTCCCTTCCTGCTCCCTCTCCATGAGCATCAGTTTGGGCAGGCTGGAAGCTCTGCCTTCTGCACCCACCCATCAGGGTGAGGGCAAAGAAAAGAGAGAGGTGGGATCACTGCTCTTTCTCAGGGATGAAGGAGAACTCACTTGCACATCTCCTCTGTGTTAGGGCCTGCAGAGCATCCCACATCACCTTCCTCTCACCTAAAAATGATCCAGTGAGAGCAGCTGTAAGCAAATGGATATTTCTGTAGAAATTAATTGCTGGAATTGCCTTTCCAACTTTCCTAATGCTGTCACTAAACCAAATGGCACCAAATCCTCCTGCCTCTCAGGAATCATCCACAAGCTTTGGCAGGGATGGGAAGGAGTAAAAATAAATTCCAAAGCTGAGTCTGGTCTACCTGCAAGGCTTGAACCTACAACACAGAGGATGAAATCAATATATCAACATCTTTGAATTCCTAAGGCCCTCTGCAGTCATTGCTCCCACCACACCAGCACAGATCATACAAAGAGACCGAGCGAACTTGCTTGGTTCAATACACTGAACAATTCTTCTGCAGGTGTTTCTGGTTTTCAGACCCGTGGAACCTCAATGACCTTCTTTCTTACTGCTTTACCTCCCACCACAGACCTAGAACCTATTGCCAGTGGAGCATTTGACTGGCATCTCCTTAACAGAAGGAGAAACACAATTTTTGCTGGACTGTACAGCTAGGCCAGAAGGTGACATATATACCTCTGCTGCTCTAATGATCCTCAAAGGTTTTTCTAGAAGCACAGCAGAGCCAACCCAGCAGAAGAAGTTGAAGGACAGGGAGTTTCAGCTCGTTCAGGGACATCTTCTCCCCACTTGCGATGCCTCTTGGCTTCTGCAGCCACTCTTAGTTAGACCTATTTCTGCAAAGCTGCAGTGACATGGCATTAACTTATTGCTCTGGGCACAGTTCCCTTGAAGGCTAATGTGCTTTAAATGCACAGGCAGCAGATACTTATTCCATTTGCAAGGCCAGGTACATGCATAAGTCTTTGTTGATTCAGGACCATGTTCACAAAAATAAAAGCAGCTGAACCACTCACTTGGTGTGACCTTTCTCAGAAGACCTTGTGAAGTATTTTCTTCTAAATGTCTTGAGTGGGCTGTAATCAACTTTCATTCCACCCAACTGTTTCATTCCAGTTTCTGCATAACAGCCCAACACCTAAGCTATAATAATGTGAACAGGAACAAAGTGTAAAGTCCCTGGTGAGCTGAGAGTCTGATGTGTATTACTCGTGGGAATTGATTCCTTCTTAGCGTGATCTTGACCGTTTCTATGAGGATTTTTTATTGCAAGGGGTAGGAAAGATTGCACCTTGGTGGCTCTTTGGTTATAGTGCAATTTTTTACATTACTGTCTCTTCCTCTTAAAAGATACTACTGCCTAATGCATGCAACAAAACAGGTAAAATATCTCTTTCAACTGAGTGAAGAGGAAGAAGATGATCCAACACTCACACAGGAGGCATGAGATATTTGCCATGACAAGGGTCAAAAATATTCAACCCACAGTTAAAATGGCTCACAAAAAGGCTTAAAATGCAGCAGAACATGGTGCAAGATCAGGGGGGAGGCTCTCTGGGGGGTTAGACACCTCAGGCCATGTGATTCTATGTAGATTTGCTCAGGGATATTCAAAGAAGTCCCCACATTGCATTTTTAATTCCATTTTGGAGACTAGGAATAAGTTCTCGTCTCTAACTGGACACTTATGCCTTTTGGGTATCACTCCTAGTCAACTTTTGCTTTAAAATTTAGTGGCAAGACACATGTACACAGCCAGGAAGCCTTGCCTCCTTAGGAAGTCAGGATAAATATTCAATTAACAAACCCAACAGCATCAAACTCTACCTTGAAGCTTCAGTAACTTATTAGCTTTGCTTTTGCAGGTGCTGAGGACAATAAAATTCCCAACACTGAAGCCCTAGTCAGGCACTGAAAAGCAGCCAAGATCCTAAGGCTGGAGCACTGGAAATAATCTGTTTCCCTGCCAAAACCAGAGGAAAGTTAGCAACCAATTTAAGTTTCAAGGCAAGCTGTTTTCATGTGTGTTATTCATTTATTTGTCTTTGCTAGATAGGCTTTTGCTTCCTCTCGGTCCTTCACTTTAAACTGTACAAGGCTGCCAGGGGGGAGAATGATGTGGTGTGGGGAGGAATTAGAAGGAGTCTCAGACAACATAAAAGTGCTTGTTTTAGAGGAAGAGACAGAGAGGTTGAATCAGGTCCACCCCGCTAGATCACAGCAGTCAAATACAGACTAAGATGACACTATAAAGAAAATCATCAGCCCACCACAACGTAAACTGGGCTGCTCAGGCTCACTGATGATGTTGTATTGATTGTGCCTCGTGGTTGCACTGCCTGAGAAGAAATTCAGATTTAACTCTGCCAGTTCTGCCACCCACAGCCAAAAGAGCCACAGGTTGCCACGTTAAAAAACTCCATCTGCAATGGGAAAAATAAGATGCCAGCTCTCAGCAGACTGCCCTGCAAAAGGGCCAGTGAATCAGCCTGCTGTAGCAATGGTTTCCCTTCTAATAACCTCCTTTTTAGGGAAAAACGCAAACTATTGCAATCATTTACCGCACTGAGAGTCCTGGAAGGTAGACAACCTTCCCACTCCCCATGAAACCCTTTAACTCAGTCCCAGAGTGTGATTACTCAAGTCCTTCTAATTCAGGTGCTGTTGCTTTTCTTTACTGGTGGCTGATTTTGCTCTTCACCCATCTGTGCAGGTTCCAAACACTTCAGCAAAGCTCTTTGAAGCAAAGGACACATTACAGTGATTGAAAGGTAAATTATTAGTCATTTGCACTTCAGCTCCAAGGATTTTTTTTTTCTCTGACTAATGACCAAATTTCTGTTGGAGGATTAATTACAGAGATATGTCCACATATTTCCCCCTTCCTTCCACCAGAGTTTTTGAATCCTCCTGGATCTCAAAACCTAGATGATTTTCCCCTCCCATCACAGCAGAGCATGTATCAGGACTGAGACATGAGAGCTATCCTAACAGAAGGAAAAAGATTGGAAACACCAAGGGGACACCCTTGGCATCCCAGGCATCTCAAGGCCACCAAATCTCTGCTCAGAGAGTGAGGACTTACGAGATCTGCAGAGAAACCCTTTGAAGACACAAGGACAAGAGTCTGAGGAATGGACCAGAAGGAAAGGCCAGGTCAGGTGTGTACCAAGGCAGTTCTGTGGCCCCAGTAGCTGTAGATCACCTGTGGCTTATTGGATGCTGATTTACCAGCTGTGATTCCCTACAAGTTCCCCTTCCTACTCAAGCCCACATCCTTGTCTTATCTTGAGTTGCCTCCTCTTGGTCTCTCTTCCTTCAGTTCCCACACACAGCTCTGTAAGCCACACAATAACAGATTAAAGGTTGGCCAGTCAGTGGGCAAAACACTGATTCTGGACTCAGGGCAGCTGCCAGAACAACCCAGGAGCTAAAACCACTTCATCCTTTTATGCTCCTTTCCCATTTGTTGCTGTTCCAAAGGCACCAGCACTGCTGAGATCCTGCAGAGCCGGGGGGAGGGAGACCTAATGTGTCTCAGACACCAGATGGGCTGGAGGAAGAAGTGGCTGCTGAGGGTGGTTGCAGGACAGGGGATGGCTGGGAACAAAGGGCTCAGAGGCACCAGGCAGCAACCACCTGTGGTGGTTTCAGAAGGTGTCGCTCCACAGCTCTCTGTTCCTCTGCCAAAGGGATGGGGGGCGGTGGGGGGACAGAGAGAAGCAGCAACATCTGGGATCATCTGCTTTTAGACACGAAGATCATTTGTTGGAGCTCTTGATGGCACACTCTGCCGTCAGGCCAAGCAAATACTAGAAAGTCTGATCAACTTTTGCAGATCGATTGCTATCTATGGAAATTTGTCACCTTGTGGTTTTTTTTTTTGGGGGGGGGGGTGTGGGGTTTTTTTGGTTTTTTTTGTTAGTTTTTTGTTGATTGTGTTTGTTTGTTCCCCAGAGAAGTAACTCTGGCTGGGATGGTATTTCTCAGAAATTCACAATTCTTTCCAGCTGTGCAATCTGTGAACATGTCATTGTGCTCCTATATTAGCATATGCTTATGTAACATTTCTAATTAATATTAAATGTTTGGGTGTTGTTTATTTACAGAGCCCAGGAGCGTGATGAGAGACCCATTTAACTGCAGAACTATCAGCCAGCACGAATATTCTTCATAATTAAAAGCCTTTTCCCAGTCCAAACACCTGTTTCTCATCCTTTAATTTGTATCTACATGCCAAACACTGCTGTGCTTGAAATCAGCAGCGCAGCATTAGACAACCACCTCTTTACTGGTCCTTCTGTAAAAGCAGCTCCCTGTCTCAAAGGCCACCTTGGAGAAACAAGCCCCAACATAGGTCATGTTTCATGGAGAGAGAAGCAGGTGATCTGCAATATCAAGTGGCAAGAAAAGCCACTGCAATGAGAGTTTAAGAGGTTCCTTCAAGGGGTTCTTCATGCTCTGTTAAGATCCCTTTTGAGCATGAAGACATGTGCAGCTTTCCAAGATTCCAGGGACAGCCAACAGTTCACAGACCTTGATTCGGGTTCTGATGCTTTGTGCATTTACCTAGTTGTGTCCATCTCCAGCCAAACTATATTTGGGAGAAAAACTTCCCCTCACTGCAGTACCAACTGCAACATCCTTATCCACACTGATTAACCTCTTCATCCCTTACTGCATCACTCCAGTGACAACTTCACGAGATGACTTTAACTTCAAGGGACTGCCATAATCTTGCCCCCAGGGAACAGAATTGGTGATGCCTCAAAATACTTGCTGGAGCAGTAGCTGTGAGGTTATCACAGCTACAATATGTTCCATGAGTATAAAGATTTAGACACTGACTTCATGGACTCATATGCATATTAGTTCCAGATTTTCTGTGTATTAAATTAGGCCATGAAAGTATTTTCATCTCAAAGTAGAACCAGGATAGCCAATGAAAAGTACCTGAGCATTCATAATTACCAGGGAATCTGCAAATTCTCTTATAGCCAAAGTCTTGGGCAAGTCTACAGGAGCTGTCTGGAATTTTCCATGTATAAGGACCACAAACTTGAAGCTTTCCCCTTTTGTACAACAGCTTTTGCCATCGCTCTTCACTGTGGTCAGCAGCCATCACATGAGCCATGCTGCCCTAGCTCACACTCTGTGATCCACATGGCTGGGATCAGGTGTGCCAACACCATCCATGTTCCTATCACGTTTAAATCAGAGTTATTATAAACACAGAGGGACTTCACAGGGTGTAATGGCTGTTTCTAAATTTTGTGAATACAAGGTGAAAAGAGGCAAGACTCAGCAAACGGAAAGATTTATTTAAACTAAAGGCGGAAAGGGTCAAGTCATATACAATTCATGGCTCTGTGTACAGATTTATGCTGGAAAGGATGTGTGTCCACATAACAGAACACCTGTCTACTAGGGCCAGTGGAAGAAAAGCAAACGAGGTTGATTTTAGACTGTGGTGGGTTTCTCATTGGATTGACTGGGTTAGATGGCTATGAAAACAGAGAAATTACTTGAGTTTGGGAAATCCCTTCCCATACCACATGCCCACAAGTAGCTGTAATAGTCAGCTCTTTCCATGAGCAGGTTGTTACAGCATTTTTAACATGTCCCTGCTCCTACCCCTGCAGAGACTGATCTTCTTGCTGCAAGATCACAGAACCATGAAATGGTTTGGGTTGGAAGGAATCTTGAAGACCATCTAATTCTGACCCCCTGCCATGGGCTGGGACACCTTTCACTAGAGCAGATGGCTCCAAACCTCGTCCAACCTGGCCTTGAACACTTCCAGGTATGGGACAGCCACAGCTTCTCTGGGCAAACCTGTGCCAGCGTCTCACCATGCTCACAGACAAGAATTTCTTCCTAATATCTAATCTAAACCTGCCCCCTGTCAGTTTAAGGCAACTCCTCCTTTCCTGTCACTACATGTCCTTGTCAAAAGTTCCTTCCCAGCTCTCTTTTAGACCCTTTAGCTACTGGAAAGTCCTAGAAGGTCCCCTCAGAACCTCCTCTTCTCCAAGCTAAACAAACCCAGCTCTCTCAGCCCATCTCCACAGTAGAGATGCTCCAGTCCTCAGAGCATCTCCATGGCGTCCTCTGGACTACCTCCAGCAGGTCCACATCTTTGTTATGTTTGGGACCCCAGAGCTGGATGCAGCACTACAGGTGGGGTCTCACAAGGGTAGAGCTGAGGGGGCAAATCACCTCCCTCAACCTGCTGCCCACACTGCTTTGGATGCCGCCCAGGACACGGCTGGGGCTTTCTGGGCTGTGAGTGCACATTGCCAGGTCACACTCAGTTCTTCATCCACCAACACCCCCACCTCCTTCTCCCCAGGGCTGCTCTCAATCCATTCTCCACCCAGCCTGGATTTGTGCTCGGGATTGCCCT
>JAYRBT010000139.1:68710148-68725467 GCA_036023395.1 Myiotriccus ornatus | reverse complement strand
TCACCACCCTTCACTGGTGTCCGTGTGGACACTGAGCCATCAGGCACAGCTCTGAGAGCAGCCATCCAGGCAATTCCTTATCCACCGAGTGATCCATCCGTCAAATCCATCTCTCTCCAGTTTGGAGACAAGGATGTCATGTGGAACAGTGGCCAATGCTTTGCACCAGTCCAAGTAGACGGTGTCAGTTGCTCTTCCTCATCCACCAAAGGCATAACCCCATCGTAGAAGGCCACCAAATTTGTGGGGCACGATTTGCCCTTAGTGAAGCCATGCTGGCTGTCACCAAGGGCAGGACAAATGCTCTCTCTGTAGCTGTGGCCACTGCATTAAAAGGCCGATTAGATCATCAAGCCTTCCTCAGGGGCAATGCATGATTCCCTCCAACATCTATTTTCCAGTTTTGCCCAGGCTAATTTTAACGACTTCTCCTCTACTGAGCTTGGGTTTGTGACATAAAAACACCTTGAAATGACAGAGGTAACAACATTTCTGCCAAGGGAAGGTTCTGTCATTTGTGATTTTTTTTTTCCTGATTCCTTCAGATTTTACAACACTTTTCAGAGTCTGGAAACAGCTGAAGTGCTGCCATTAGCAGCAAGCAGCCAAAGAAAAGGAAGGAGAAAAAAATGGATCCATTCTTCTAACCATATGTCTGTTCTCCAGGACTGTCTAGAGAGTGCAATTACCAATAGATAATCACTCAATTTAGACCCTGTAGGCAGCTTTCATGACTGAACACAAGGGATATGCAGTATTAAGTAGCTACTCTGCCTGAGGAGATAATTCTCAGTTACACTTAGTGGGTCAGAAATCATGACTGCAGTCAAATTCAGGTTTTACATCTTGGTCCAATAAAAATACATCAGGTACAACTTAAAAACGGAATAAGAAACTTGCATACAAGCAAACAAAACCCGGGAATTTTCCCTTCACAACTCCCTTCCCATCTTTTTTATGTTTGCTCTGCCTTAGGGAAACAGGAGGCTGAAACCATTTGCCTCTTTGCCACATTGAATTTATTGCAAGGTGGGTCTTCCTCCCAGCTCAACCAGCTGGTGAGCTCCATGGGCAGAGGAGAGGGAGAAAGAAGCTCAAACTCCCCCACTGGAAGCTTTCCCTATCCAGAGGTGTGCCCTCCTTCTTATCAGGTGCAGCCTTTCTCTCCTCCCTTGCTGCCTCTTGGATGGAGTTACTGCAGCTGGAATGGAGCTGTAGAGACACAATGCTGGGAAGTCCTGGCAGCAGATGCAGAGCTCAGTAAGGGCTCAAGGCTGGTCCTGCAGCTGAGCCCAAGGAGCTCATTACACAGATGACTTTTCTATCAAGACATGCCAGCCAGGGTGGTCAGAGAGCTGGTTCCAGTTTCCAATCTAGTAAGACAGAGCAGAGTGAGACCAAGAGCAGCAGTTCTGTTTCTTGTGCCATTGCTCTGTGCTTTTGTATCACAGAACTTTGGAGCAGGGCCAGCACCAGCACTGGGTGTCTGAGCCTTGGCCACTGCAAGGGAATCTTGCCATCAATTTATATCACTAAGCCCACCGCAACACAAGCTCAGTAATCAACTCCTGCCTGGATAAATCCATCCTGCATGCTCTTGTTGAAAGACACTTCTGCAAACCAACTCGATTTCTTGAGACAGAAAGACACATAGCTGCCAGGAAGAGCAGTTTCTCCCTGCCCCATCCAGGCAGCTTTATTTGTGTTCCTGATAGCTTTGTAACAATGCTCCTGACTAATGCACAAAGCACTCAGTGACCAAGGAGCAAGGTACCAGGTTACAAAACTAAAAACCCAACCGTCAGTTTTAACAGCCACCCCAGATCCATCATTACTGCCACTTATGAGAATGAAAGTGGGCTGACTACAAGGAGCAAAGAGAGGGCAAGGACCTGCTCTTCCAAAGCCATAAAAAATAATGCTCCCTCAGTCTCCCTTGCTAAATTCAGATGAAAGCACCAAGGCTCAGAAAGCAAAGGCAGAGTTGGGTAAAGCTTGAGAATATGAGAAAGAGCATCCCTCGGAAAATCTCACCCTAATCTTTCAGACTTCCAATTTGTTTCGCCCCAGAAAAATCCCACTGAAGCACTAACACTGGCATTGTGTCACTGGTAGTCCATATATAATCTGAGCAGCATTTCACAGCCCCTCAACTGCAGCACCAGGAGTGCTCTGCCCAGAGTCACAGGATTGCACACGCATTTCTCCTCTCCTGTGTCCCCCATCTTCTTTCAAAAACCAAGGCAGATGAAACAATCCCAGCACTGATGTATTAAAATACATCTAAAGATTGGTGTGTTGCCCACCTGGAAGGGCTTTCCTTCGAGGAGTTTTATTAGAAGTCACAAGAAGTCATCAAGCTTTGGTGATCAGTATGGATAGTGAAGTACAAATGGCTTACCTTCAACACGTGTTATTTGGGCTTTCCTTTATAAGGCAGCAGGATAAAAAGCCTTGAGATGTATTCATCAGTTAAATCAGGAATAACTTTTTATCACAGAACCCACTTGACATCTACAATTCTTAGTTTGTTCATAAGGCAACCTGTTTCAACTTGACATTGTTAGAAATCAGCACTTGAGGTTACATTATAACTCGATGTTTTTGTGCCGTAAATGTGACTGTAGTTATGCTAAATCAATAGAATATGGTGGCCCAAATTTACTGCTGAGTCACAGCATAAACAGTTAATTCATGGATATTGCTTTGCCTGGTTTAGAAGTAAAAGGGTTGTTAAGAACAACACTCTAGAGTTGTTCCCCAAGGTTGCATTGCAATGTCTGTCATTCATCTTCCATCCAGCCTGCCAGGCTTTTGAGTACGTTGAAGGAGACTTTCATTTTAGCAATAAAATAACAGGTAGCTCAAATTTTACTTATTTTGTTGCTGTGCAAGCATAACTCCTCTGGAATAATTTCATGTGTTTCTAAACTATCAGCTCGGCAAGCGTGTTTTTAGCTTCATGAAAGAAGCATAACTGACTTGCTTCTCAAGCTCACTTTATTTTTTAACTTTTTTATTACTGTTTATACAAAAGCCATTCATAATAATTAGCATTAAGCTACATGCAACCAGTTTTGCAGGCACTTTGCCTTATATCTGCAGTTGCCTTCCCTCTTGTTCCTTGGTAAAAATACCTCCCTAAGTTCCTGTGTCTTTGGAAAACATCTTCTGTGTATGTTACTGTGTTAAGAAAGATGAGATGAAACAAGAAGTCAGACACCACATTAGGTCCAACCAACAGCATGTGCCTTGAATGGGTTAGAAATATAATGGAAAGCCCATCACAAAGAGACTTCATTATAATATCTTGGGTTAATAATTTTTTTTTTAATCAAAGCTAATTTAAAACAACTCAGATGAGTTACACGGAGGAAAAGAAATCTGTCTTTTCACTACTGCCATCTCTGTGACTTTTGGAAGGGAGATTTTCCAGCTTGTTTGTGCTGATCAGCAAGATTTGTTTGCTCCTGGGTGTTAAAAGAGAAGCGGGTTCGTGCTTATCTGATGGTTTCCCTTAAAATCTTGCTTTGGGTTTTTGTGAAGGTCTTGCCATGTCAGTTCTTCTGCAATGACTGAGAAAATTCTCCTCTGAAATCAACGCTATATGAAAGATTACATGACTTCACTGCTATGTGAAATGAGCCTGACTAGATTATGCATCAGTTTGCTTCTCCTGGAAAACAAGTTTTTGCCAGAAGTAATTTACATTGTACAATGAAATCATTTTTGTAGTCATCTTTAAATCCTTTTTCAGCAGGAAATGTTCAAATAAAGCAAATACTAGAGTCTGCTTTTCAAAGAACACATTACAGAGCGAAAGCAGAAAGGGAATGGAAACAAATTTTTTTCCATGAAATTAAAAGTACAGGTACCTGTTCTTTATTTTCCTCAGAGGGTTAGAAAATAAACAGCTCTATAATAAAGTGAATTAAAACAACATCAGTAGGCTTCCTGACATGTTTCTTACAACGAGAAATGAAATATAGTTGTGTGTGTAGAGCTGCATTTATAGATTATTTTTTGTTGCTGTTATGGCCACTTATTCTGAGGGCGAGGAGGGCTATTTGTATGGTTATGGCTTCTTACCAGCATTATGGTTCCCCATAAGAAGGTATTGCTCCATCATGCAGGGCTCTGAGTTACTTCAATAGGTGTTGATATAACTTTGAGTTTCATAGGAGGGGGCAGGGGAAACGTGAGTAGGAAACTTCAGCTGACTTTTTCTTCCCCCCTTTCAGCCCTCAGTTCCTGCTCACACATGTTTATAGCCTCTTCCAAGGATGATAACTTCTTTGAAAGGGTTGCAATTTGAGCATTTTTATGCACCCCAGGTGTATTGCATCTATATAACTCTTATTACCATATAACTCTTTCTAACTATAAAACTCCTTTAGGGAACATAATACTGTTTGCATTAACTCAGGAGCTCAGAGCCAGCCAGCAGGATCCGGGGCACCTCGTGCAGGGCACCGCACATGTCCACATCCTTTATTCCAGGATGAAACAGGCCCACGAGCCCTTTTGTTCCTCATAATGGCCAGATAGATTATAAAAACATTTCTTCACAGGAGTGGCTCTGGAGATGAGAAATGTTTATCAGGATTCAACAGGAGTGAATTTAATTCCAGTAAGTGCTATCTCTAACTTTGCTATTGTGCACCTGATGCCTTCTCAGGCTCGGCTTTGAGGGGAATAACACAACACCATTACTGAAAATGGAAAACCAATAGCAGAAGATGAGAGACCAAAAGCTTGCTGCACAGATGAATATTTATAGCTACATTGTGAGCATCTATTTTCTTGGATTACAGTAGAAGATATGATAACAACATTGAAGGAAATTACTTTATGAATTTAATACTCATATATCTTCTGTGGTGATTTCATTCATCTTGGTTTGGTGGTATTTTATATGGAGGGTAAGCTCTGTTCTATTGCTACTCTTATTACAGCTAATAATCATCATTATTGTTATTGTAATTAATTGCCAATTTCCTGCTAAAAAATCTCCTGTAGAAACAACCAGGGGAAAGATAACAATAACAATAGAAATATAGGGGCATTTAAGTGGTCAAAGAGTCTAAGATCTTGTGCTGAGGACTTCCTACAGCTAAAATATGTCTCTGATATACTTAATGGTGCTCTGCTCAGCACCAAAGGGATGAGATTACGTTCAGATTAGGAACTTGTGTCCTCCCTTAAAAGAACACATTGCGAGAGAGCCTGTTTCAATTGCCTTGAAACCCTCTGAAAGCTGCTCTGGACAAAGTCAGAATCTGTAATCCCCATGCTCTGCACAAGTGAACAACACAGCACAGAACATTAGCAAGGGTCAAGCCATCTCCTGTATTGTTCCCTGTCGTTTTTATCACTACCCAAACACAAGAAACGGCATCAACTAGAAATAATCCGGTTTAAAACATTTTGCTGAGAGGTATTTTTAAAGAGGTCTGGAGTCCACAGACAGCTCTCAAAATTCAGTAAAATAAATGGGTTCTCCAAATGTTCTCTTAACAAACAACAACAAAAAAAGAAATTAATCCCCTTTTCCCCTAAAGATGCCACGGAATTGGGGTTGTGTTTAACCTATCACATGATGGAGCAGGGAACTGCAGCACCACAGGGGAGCCAACATCTGGAGTAGGAGGTCTCACTGCCAATAAGAAAAAAGTCTTGAAAGAATGAGATAGAGTGTCACAAAGAAATTATTTTGAGTTTAGTACACGAAGAAGCAGAAGGAATGGATTCTGATTGTTGTCTATCAGAAGGTCAGGCTGGACAACCGAAATAAGGTATCAGAGAAGTGAGGGGCAGGGTCTGGATGCCCCAAAAGGCTGCACCAAGCTCACCATGGAACTGCCATGTTTTTGTATACAAGAAAATCACTGGTCACCACTTGAGCACTTGGGAGAGGTGTCATTGCCCAGGACAGGCCCCACTGTGACACTGTCCCTCCTTCCTCCACTGGTGCTTCAGACAGTGACCAGTCTCCATCATTGTCACTGTTTTATCCTGCTTGGCTCCCAGGTCACCATGGAAATATCCCTCACCCCTCCAAGCTTCCTCCATGGCCTCCCTCTGCTGGCTTTCCTCTCACCTCAGTCGGTGTCTGCTCTAAGATATGACCGTATTTTAGAGATGTTTGTGGGGAGACTGAGCTACCATTACTTGTACCACAGGAACATGCAGACACTCTGCAGTATTTACAGCCCCATTTCTCGAGGCACCGCACAGACGAATTTCAGGAGACAGTCCCCTTCCTGAGCTGGGTACAGATGAAGTAGGCAAAAAAAAATTAAAAAAAAAAAAAAGTAAAAAGGCCTAGGAAATTTATTATAGTTACTCAGCAGCAGAATAAGGGGAAAAAATGTGCCAGTCCCAAGCTTGGTGTTCTGCCCAGACCATTTTACCGTTCCTGCCGTTTAATACACTTAACTTTGCCTTTAGCTGGCATTTTGTTGAAACAAACTTTACAGTCCATAACATCAACGTTTCTAAAATATGACAATTAATCACAGTCAGCCACCAAGTCTCCACTGAGCTCAAGCATTTAAGTCACAATTAGCAGGCACAATATTTCAGGATCTGAGTTTTGTCAAAACATTGAGACGCTGAAGCAAATTTGATCTATGACATTGGCAGAGATGCAACCAGCCCATTATTGTACAGCTGTATTCATCACAATTTATCTGGTCTCTATCAAACTCTGTTGTGTTCACCAGGCTGTGACAGAAAAGAGTGTAAGCGATCCTTGAATCTGCAGTGATGATGGTTAAAGCCTAGCTTGCCCAGCAAATTTTACTGTCCTGTTTCACACGTGCAAAGCCAGTAAAGTTCCTAAGAATAAGCACTTTGGGACCAAAAAGATTAATTTTTGCAAGAACAGGCTCCAGTAGTGCCAGACCAGCTGTACATTCAGCTCCCAAAGATGCTGCCAAAGCAAGAGCAACCAGCTCCAGAGCAAGGAGAGGCTCAGCCACAGCTTCCTTACAGGGGGGACATTGCTCTGCTATGTACTCCACTCCTCACTAGCAAAAAAACCAGCCACTAAACACCAAAAAAAGAGGAGAAAAAACACTTTTCACTGACAAGGAGAACTCTTTCTCCTCTTACCTCAGTCCCTGAAAGGTCCACAAAGCATTTTGGAGAGGGGCTGCTAAAGGACAGTGAGGATGTTTAGGAGATGTCACCAGATGATAGAGTAACTGTTGAGGGCTCAGACTCCTAAATCCACTCACCAGCAAACCAAAGCTCCTTCAGGTGCAGCTGAAACTCTGGTAGAGGTAAGGGGTGAAGCAGATGGGGCTAAAACTGCCCATCAAAATACACGTCTTGCTCGAGCTGCAATCGCAACTGTCTCCCATAACACAGAGATAAGGGGGTGGGTCCTCACTTTAGCTCACTAATGAGTCCTCCTAATTGCACCTCACAGCTGGCTGAGGCATGAAACTCCCCTCCTCATCCAGTCCTCTGGGCTTTCCTGAGCATCACCACCAACTAAAACCAACTGCATGTGCATTTAAGATCAGGTGGTCATCAGAGAGGAATAAAATCAACCCAGCACATCTTGCTATAGCACTGGTGTCACCATGTCTTCCTGGCCCACAGTAACACTGGACTCTTCCAACCTGAAAGACACTACTGGAATTATAGATGTTGTACCCCTGGCATGGCACCCACAAAAAAAAAAAAAGAGAGATATAAACAGACTATACTCACAAAAGTGCAACTCATGAAAAGAAGTGCTTCCCCTCTCCCTCAAAAAAACCCCACAAAAACCCACAAAAACTTAATGGTTGAAAGAGAGAATCAGAAAGGCAAATCAAAGAAAAAAAAAAATTTAAAAAATTATGACTGATCTGTTGTCAAGCAGCCACTGATGAACAATAGAGTAGAAAAAGAAGAGGAAAAAATTAACCCCAAAGCACCCATGAGAATGTGCCCAGTGAGGCTGAAGTGTTGCTTACAAATTAGCTGCACATAAAGACACAAAGCTACACTGCACAGAGCAGACCCTGTGGAGCAAATTTATGCACTCCATCTTCCCATCCTCATGGGCCTCCACACACCTGATGAGCCTTTCCCAGCTCCTCTGTCCATGAGGTCTGAGCAAGGTCATGGACACGAGGGAAAGCCAAGACTGCTGGGTTTCTCTTCCCCTCAGTGCCCCATGATTCAGCCCAAACTTTGCTTGTTTACCCCACTGGGGCTGCCCAGCCAACCATCAACATCATTCTCCATCCACCTGCACCCTCCTCCTGAAAGGGAAAAGAGGAGGCGCAGCCAAGCCATCCCTCCTGCCAAATGGCACGGTGCTCCAGACGTTTGCAGCTCGTGTGAGCCTGCACTGACCCTCTGCCACGCTGAGCAAGAAGATTTCTGCAGCCTGAGCCCAGACTGCTCAGTATCCATCAACACCCTCTGCCTCTGAGCTCTGCCATTCCCTGCTGGGCACGAGCCATCTGGACTCTGACATCCTCACGGTGTTGATATGGATGTCTCCGAGCTCTCGGAGCAATGGATGCCTTCTCCAAGTCTCTACATGTGACCAAAGTGACCTACATTCCCCACTTGTCTGCATTTAAAAGTCTCATGAACAGGTGGCACAGGGGCTATTTCTGGCTTGGCACATCCATGCTCTTCTCCACAGTGGAATTTTTTAACTGATTGTGCTTAAGATGATTTATAGGCTTCCAAGAGCCAAAGTCAAATCACATCACTGGGTTATTTTTGTATTATTATTCATGAAGCTCATTCAAAGCTCAGTTCAACGGGCATCTGTACACAGTTGGGGAAGAGCTGGGACCCCCACTGTAATAAATGAGTCATTTCTCAGTGGTGAACAAAAAACTTACCGTGTCAGCAGGAAGACTGCACGTGGCAGAGCCTTGAGAGAAAGATGAGACAGGGTTAAGGGAATGGAAATACAAAGAAATCTAAGCTAGGTAATGCTTAGGTAAGAGCATTCACAGTACATATGCAAGGGAAATCAGGCAGGAATATTTTCATATCCCTGCTGCACTGTCCATAACAAATCTTTGGTCCTTAGGGACAAAAATTACTCTTGCCCTGGGCAACCTCAGCCTTTCCTGAACCACCTAGAACTTCTGCCTGATGTTTGGTTAGAAAAGCACAAAATGTCCTTAGCTTTGTGTGAGCTAAACCTGAGCCAGGCTACATCAGTGTCCCTGCAGTCAGGGGAATATTTGTTCTACAGGGGTTGCCAAATCAAAGCCAGTCCTGGCAGCATCAAGGGTGAAGGTAGATAACCTGCACAGCTGGCAGTCACACACTGCGGCTCAGAGGAGGAAAGATCTCTTTCCAGGACAGATCAAAGCTCCTAACTCGGATGCCAAAGGTTCATCTGCCTCTCAGGCAGGGCTCAGTTGGAGGTGGTTCAGTTTCATCAGAATAATGGCATTAAAATAAAAAGGTGTCAAAAACCAGCACCTGGCTCCAAGCCTGTTGAAAAGTGTTCTTGGGTTTACTAAAACCTTTTCCACCTCAACAAGGAGGTTTCCACCGTGTCCATCTTTCCAACTGGCTCCTTCCCCTCTAGCTGCCCCCAAGCCAATCAGCCCTACCAGCCCTCCTGATGTCCCATTCTCATGTAATCACTGTACTTTCGGTAAAAAGTTTTTCTAATTCACCATTCTTTTCTCAAGAAAATCTCCTGGCTGAATTTTTTTCCAGGTACTTCTGTAGTTGTTCAGAAGTGTTTGCTTTCACCACTTTAAAATGTGTTTCATTAGGAAGGTCCTTGCTGTAGTGTGACTAGAAAACCCTGAGTGATAGGCTCACCTTTTACAACATCTCTTGTATTCATTTCTTCCGTGGCTTCATTCTTTCAGTCTTTTTCATGGGACTGATTGTTTTCCTTCTCTGAGCTCTTCTTTTTGCCACTGTTCTCTGAGCTGTTCTTATTGCAGAGGTCTTTCACAGAGCTGCCAATAATGACAATAGAGCCTTTCCCCTGCATGGTGGCTGATGCTGTACAGCCCATCACTCCATGTGGGCTGCAGGAATGGTTCTATTCAGAGCAGGGAACCCACTGGATCAGTACCTGGCTCTGCAAACGCAGCGATTTTGAATTAAACACCTCAGCTCTTTTGCAATGATCATGGTTATAATCTTTCACAATTACCTCAAAGTGGCACTTTCTCCCATTCAAATGACTAATCTCCTGCAGAGACTGCCAGGAACATGTAGAAGGAGGGGGGAAAAAGGAGGGATAGAAGAAGGAAAGAGAATGCAACAGAACTTCTGCACTTTCTCCTTTGTCTCCCTGCTTCCCTTATTTTTCCTCTCAGAATCATAAATAAGGCTCCAAAGATGCAGGTTGTTTACAGAAAGTGCTGAAATAGTTGCAACAGCAAAGGTGATATGGAGACCCAGGAAGACTGAGTGTAGGACTGCTACATACGGACTTGATGATCCTTGTGGGTCCCTTCCAACTCAAGACAGTCCAGGAATGAAGGACCCTTCAACACCACGGAGCAAAACTGTGGCTCATGCTGCTTTCCACATCACACTGTTTTGGCTTCTTGCAAGTCCTGTCTCGTTTCCCACCACAGAGTAAGCCAGAACATGAACAATTTCTTCCCATTTCTAGTTTCAGTGTTCAAATGTCCAGCCTCAACCCACCTGTTCTTGCATCACTACTGTCACTTCTGGAGCTCCTTCCTTCCTCCCTCCCTCCCTCCCTTCTTCCCTTCCTTCCTTCCTTTCCTTCCTTCCTTCCACTTCATGCAAATGTCCTGGCAGGGAAAAGCACCTACATAGAAGGCAAGATGTCAGCATGGAATCGATGAGGAACAGAAATCTTAATGCCGAACTGGTCTGAAGCCTTTGAATATCTCGTTTATATCTTCCTGAGGTGTGGAGTTAACCAAATGAAAGAAAAACCAAGACATTCACTGGGCATATTTTGCCACATTCAGAGAGGATGGGTCTATGAAGTAAAACTGAATGTAAAGCAGGAGAACAACTTTGATATTAACTATGATGGGCAAGAGCAAGTAGGATTTTCTTTTCTCTTTTCTCTTTTCTCTTTTCTCTTTTCTCTTTTCTCTTTTCTCTTTTCTTTTCTCTTCTTTTCTTTTCTTTTCTCTCCTCTCCTCTCCCCTTCCCTCACCTTCCCTCTCCCCTCCTCTCCTCTCTTTTCTCTTCTCTTCTCTACTTTTCTCTTCTCTTCTTTTCTCTTCTTTTCTCTTCTTTTGTCTTTTCCTTTTCCATAGACTGAGGATGAATCACTCCATTTCTAGATCAGGCAATGAGTGATGAAGGAACACCAAGCCCTACCAAAAGAGACAATTCAGTTGTCCATGTAGACAAGGAGCTTAAAACGCCCCAACTCTGCTGTGTGTGCAGCAGAATCAGGCTGTAAACATGAAACTTATGTGCAGGATTACAGAGGGGATACAGAGAAGAGCAGCTTCGTGTTCAAATAGCAGATTTCTGGGGGGAAAAATGCTGCTGCCAGGCTGGGTTTGCTGTGGTGACCTGGTCCTGTCTGAGCAGGAGACTGAGCTAGAGGCTTCCCAAGGTCCCTTCCCCAGCTGTATTATCCTGTCATCGCCCAGCCACTCACCTCCTGCCACCTGGGTCATGTACTTAACTTGGGTTTTCCTGAGACACAGTGTTAGCAGGCTTTGGTTAAAGCCCTTTCAGAACAGTTATCCATGCCACAAATCACTATTTTACACGCTTTGCAGTCTCACACAAAACCAGGCACACACCAGGAGTGAGCCCTGGGATGATATATCCAAGTCTGCAGGATAGAAATGATTTAATGGGTGTGTGGGTGTTAAAAGCCAGAAAGAACTGTCCTGGCCATTGAGTGTGATCTCCTGAACACACAGACAAAAGCATTTTCACCAGTGCTCTGCAGCAAACACTTCTTTGTCATGATCACTTTGCTCATAAATGCAGAAGCACTGAGAACACCTTCAGAAGCTGAGAAACCTGAAGAGCCTGACCCCTTAAGAGAACACCAGTGTGGGAAAGAGGCACTGTAATCCTGCTCCAGACCCAGGTGCTTGTTTATTAACCACAAAAGGAAAAAAGGAGACCCCCAACAACAATTTAGGACCTCAGAGAAAAGACTTTTCTTGTCCACCCATCCCTGTTTTCTCCACAGGGCTCATAAGCTGTGATTAAGGCTGGGTTTGGAGTTCACATCAAATGGAAAAAGGCTGCAAGACAGAGCCAGACTCAAACAACTTCTTAAATCTCCTGGTGGTGAAGAGTGAAACAACATACCCGTTATGCACAGGCTCAGGAGAAACTTGAAAACACTTCTAACATTTTGCCAATTGAATAGACAGGTTGATTTGGCAACAGAAACCTTGTCACCAGACCCAGAGCACAGAAGTGCAGGTGCTGGTCGCTCCGGTCAGACAGACAGCCTGACAGACAGACAGATAGACACATGCACACAAAGGAGGAAGCTCATTAATGAAAGTAGTATTCTCTGTGTGAAAATTCACACACACTGCTTTTATTTTTAGCAACAGTAAAAATGGGATTCAGCTTCAGAGACATCTACATTTTGGCATCCAAATATAGGAGTTAGCTGGTTCTCTCAACTAAGCCTTAGTGGAGATCTAAGGGGCAAGTTAGCAAGCAGGTGATGTCTGTTTGGATGACTCAGGTTGCCCTCCATTCGCTCTCCTTTAGCCCATGAATCTTCCATAGATGCTGCATCATATTCACAAACCCCAAGTAAAAGTTTTGCCTGTTTGACGTCTCTGTGTGGAAAGTTGAATCCCACTCCTACATTTGTCAAAAGCTGGATTTAGGTGCCTGAACCTGGAGCTGAGCAAAAGCTCTTCCCATTCCATGCCAACTGTTCGCACCCTCACATGTCTCTTCCCCTTCTGCTCTGTCTTACTGTCTCCTGAGACACCCTCTGAGGAATCATTTGCTAGGCTGTAATGTTTCTAAAGAGCTTTCAGGCTCTTTAGGGGAAAACAAAATCAACAAGTCATTAATAATCAGGATATCAGGATCATTATTCCCGATGAGCGTGATTTAAGCTGTCCCGTGTGTGGAAGCACTGGTTGAAATCTAGGCCTGCATCTTTAATATTTTGCATGAGAGGGTTTTGCCAGACCATAACAAAGAGGGCAGGAATGGTTTGATGCTGACAGGAGATGAACCAGAGGTCACTGGTGGCTCAAAGGAGTCGTCAGACTTCGTGGCCTCCTGTCATTGCAGGACCTTCTGCTCTCTGGGATAACTCGCATTTATGAGCTGATCTTTAGTGCTGCTTCTGTGGAGAACATAATTGTCAAATCCAAAGGCTGGAATTCACTTCTCTAGTCGGGAAAAGATAACTAAACTGAAAAGGTAACATAAACCAAACAAATGAACAGGACAAAAATACTCACAAATAGAATGCCAGTAAGCTGCTAATCTCAGCCTGCCTTTAACCATCTGGATGGGGCTTGGAGCAACCTGATCTAGAGAAAGTGTCCCTGCCACGGCAGGAAGGTTGCAACTAGGTGGTCTTTAGGGTCCCTTCCAACCCAAACCTTTCTGTGATTCTACAAGAAAACCATCTCTTGCCATCTTGTAACTCCCAGGCCTGAGGTATCTGACTCACATCAGTTGAAGAGGTTTGGACAGGAACGTAACTTTTCCATTTCTTCCGTGTTCAGATCCTCCCTGGAAGCTTTAGCCATGTTGTTTAATGGCTTCAAAGAAGGGAAACTGCCACAAGGGGTAGAAGGGTCCTCAAAACTCCAGCTCTTAAACCCTCTAACAAATTGTTTCCTTGCTTATGCCTTTGCAAAAGGAACTTTTCAAAAGGGTATTACAGCTCTACCATCTCCAGAGGACGCAGAGTGGTTACTTTCATTTCAGTTTCTGAGCTCTTAGGTTGCAGGCAAGTCAGGTTTTCAGGCTTTTCTCCACGGCCTTGGGGTACGAGCTACCAAACTGCCCCTCCAAAGGGAGATGGAGTCCCTGCAATAGGCTGGCAGCCTCCCAGCAGGGACTGTTGCCTCTGGAACTGGGCACTTACAGAGCAGAATTAAAGGCTCATAACAAGAACCTGAGAGATGGCAGTAGGGCTGAACTTTATGCCGACTTCCTCTAACCTGTACCACCTTCAAGCTTCTGCATGACTGGCACTCAGGTGATCCTTGTAAGTCAAGAGAAACAAAACAAACCCCCAGTCCATCACAATCAGCCTCTGAAAAAAAAAAAACCACCACACAAACCAAAAAAACCAACAAACTTAGTTCAGAGCTGTAAATCACAGCACACAGACTCTAACAACATAAAAACAATCTACCCAGCAGAAGATGTTCTCCCCGTCCTGCTAGCGTTATTCACACATTAAATCAGAACTGACAACGCAATCTTTTCAGCTGAGCTGCTCTCATTCTTCTTTTTTTATCATGATGAAATAATTCCCCTTTTTAACGACTTCCAAACGTTCCTACGGATGCATTAGTGAAGTGACAATACAGTTCCAAGAGGATGATGTGTTTGGGGTTTGTTTTTTTTTTTTTTTTTCAAAGCAGCAAATAGACAGGATGTTAATGGATTGGAGAAGTAGTAAAGATTTGCTTTGCAAAAAGAAATGTTTTTAACTATATAAGTCACTGCAACAACTACTGATTGTATTTCCA
Source organism: Myiotriccus ornatus (assembly GCA_036023395.1). Taxonomy (NCBI): domain Eukaryota; kingdom Metazoa; phylum Chordata; class Aves; order Passeriformes; family Tyrannidae; genus Myiotriccus; species Myiotriccus ornatus. Next base: position 68,710,825 of record JAYRBT010000139.1, on the reverse strand, counting down.
CCACAACAAGGCAGGCAGAGGCTGATTTATGACAGCAACCCACCCTAACTATCTAACCAGATTTAATATAGTTGCCATGCCATGACACAATGATGTATACTTCAGTGGCAATCTAGAAAATAATTTGCAAAGAGTAACAGCTCGTTCTTCAGGCATCAGCCATAAAGCTGCCACGGGAGGGTCCCCAGCCCTGTCTGTGGGATGGTGATGTAGTGAGGACAACTGCAAAGCCTCATGGGCTGGGGGGAGAGTGGAGGATCTCAAATTTATGGATACGAGCATTTTCAAGAGGCTGTGTTGTTACTGGGTTTATTTAACCGTAAACCAAAGGTAACAATGTCTCCATAAGAATACACAGTGTTTACCAAACCACACTTTTCACTGTCTGGCAAAAAAATGCAAATGGACCCTTAGTGTGTAAGTTGACATTGCAGTGTTTAGTTGTCCAGAGAGAGCTGGAACCAGCTTTCCCTCTGGGAACCTCGAGGTCGAGGTTAAGCAGATGTCGTGGTTCTGCCCTGGGCCAATTTGCTTTTACACCCCCCACACAATTACTCTAAGTTGAGAGAAGGTTTATGCAGACAAAAGAGACCGGATTTGGAAAAATAACATGAACATTTATTACTAGCAAAATAAAAACTACTTAAGAACTATAACAATTCTACTTAAGTAAAAGT
>JAYRBT010000139.1:68639043-68710048 GCA_036023395.1 Myiotriccus ornatus | reverse complement strand
CTGCCTCTCCTACATGGCTGCCTAATTTCAACTGCGCAATCCACCTTCTCTTCCATTTTTCTTAAATATGTAATTAGTAAAGGCGTCACTACGAGTTTTGATTGGGTTTTTGTCCAGAAATCTACTTGGACAAAACCATCCACAGCCCCAGGGATGGGCTGGTGGGCAAAACCACGACAGCAGAGAAGAGGATGGTGGAGTTCCTTGAGGAAGAACAGCCACGCTCACAGTCTGCTGGAACACAAAACATTGTGCAGGAGATGCCCTAGGATTCCCATGTAGCTTTGCAGATCCAGCCACCACCTTCACTGTTGGGCTGGCAGTGTTATAAGGAAAGGGTTATCAGGAAACAATTCTTCACAGAAAGGATGGTTGGGCACTAGAACAGGCTACTCAGGGAAGTGGTGTAATCAGCATCCCTGGAAGTGTTCAAAAAACATGTAGATGTGGTGCTGAGGGACATGGTTTAGTGGGGACCTGGCAATGCTGGGTTAACAATTAGAATTGATGATCTCAGAGACCTTTTCCAACCTTAATGATTCTGTGATTCCCACTGGATGAGAAGCCTGTTCTCTACCCAGTCCTCATTAAGTGCTTCACACAAGATAATTTCAACCATTTATCATGAGCAGAGCTAATAAATACCTTGACAAGCAATTTCTTTCCTGTGCTTCAGTGCAGGTTAAATAGGTGAGCAGTAAATACAGACAACACCCCTCCCCTCCACCATTCCCCTTCTGCCTTCCCTCTTGTGCCTATGGTGCTCTCCAACACCCTTCTTTTAGAGGGGTTTGAGTTTTTTCCTTTAACTTTTGGCCATTGCTATATCACCCTCATTTAGAGAACACTGGCTTCTCCACCAAATGTCAAAATCTGATCCACAGGAGCACTAATACATGCAGAGGTGCTCCAAGCAAACTTCAAGGTGGAAAATAAAGGGGACAGGAGGTGCCTGCTTCAGGCTAAGGGACTGGCACAACAGCAGGGTTTCCTAGGGAAAAAAAAAAAATCCGTGTTTGAAACCTCTAAGGGTGCCTTATTTGCCAGGAGCAAATAAAAAAATGAGCAAATAATAAACCCCAAAGTTAATCACATAACACAGCCCCTCCTGGAAACAAGCTGAGCATATTTTCTTTAGTTGACTAATTCTTGTTTATTTTTTGAAGGCTGCTGCTATAAAATTCACAATCCAATTACAATTTCCGGGCTGAAAGAATGGCTTCTAATTATATTGTTTTCCATCATTGCACAAAAGAGTGGATTAATGCTGCATGACTTCATTCCCCGTACAAGAATCAGATCTCAGCGTTCTCAGTGATTTATAAAAGACACATTAAATAAACTATTAACAGTGTTTTTGCAACGGAAATGGGCTGTACCATAAACAGGACAAATTGAAAAATACGGATTTGCTGCTCTGTTTCAATGCATCAGAAATGAGGATAACACGGCGCATACTGAGTAAAATCCTGTAAACTTGAAATTGGAAGGAAAGCTCGGGGGATTTGAAACGTGGGAGTGGCAGAAACTTCCAACATGATTTTTGGGTCAGTCAGTTGGCCAAGGGGAGGAGGGTTGCAGCTCCAGGTAGAGCCAACCAAGTTGTCCTGCTGGTGTAACCACCCCTATGCAGAGGCGTGGACTGTGTGCCTTGGGTGTCTAAGTTTCTTCTATAATCATTAGAGGTCAATAATCAAATGTGTTCACATGACCATTTCAGAGGTTCTGCTGTCCTTGCCTTGTTTCTCATATGTGTTCCCCAGAGAATCACTTCTGTCGGGTGTCTAAACTTTGGGAGGTAGATACGGATCTTGCCCCAAATTCCATGTTTCAGGACAGGGCTGAACCACAGTCAAGGCTGGCATCTGCGAGCTTTGGCTGCATTTGCATCCAAGTCATCTGTACTCTGGGAAAGAAAAAAAATTCAGTGCCTGTCTTGAACAAACATAACAGTTGCCTACAGAAAGATAAATAAAATACATTCAGGTAAATGACTGAAATGATTGGAGACTAAAACTCCTGCCTATTGCTTCTCCTCCTTGCAGCTATTGCTCTAGCTAATAACAAGACTTGCAGTCTGAAAGCAGAAAGAGAAAGGCGAGGGTGACCTTGAGTAAGACACAGTCCTTCAGGCTGCAAATCAGAGACACTTCTACCTGCAGGTGCCTCCACACATCTGGCTCCACAGACACAGCAGCCCTTTCCAGACAGAGCTCCCAGCTCACAAGGCCCCTTGCAGACTCTGCCAGGCAAGGGCTGACGCTTAAGACCCTCAGTCACAGAATCATAGAATGGTTTGTGTTGGAAGAGACCTCAAAAGGACCATTGAGTTCCAACTCCCTGGCATGGGCAGGGACAACTTCCACTAGACCAGGTTGGTTCCACTAAACTAAATTGGTCCCATATGGCATTCACAGGAGTGGAATGGTCCAAGACCTTTGGGAACAGCTCACCCATTGCCCTGGGCACCTTCAGTGTATGGAGCCTGGTGGGCAAGACCCATGGAAGACGCTTTTCTTCCATGGAGCAAAATCTCCTTCTGCTTCTCTCAGTCAGCAGCCAGTGACTATTTCATATGAGTTTGGGTTTTTATATTATTGCACACTGGTTGTGTTTCAGGGGATTTTTTCTGTTGTAAATAAAAACAAACAAACAAACAAAAAAATCCTTATTGGCCTGTCAATTCATTTCTCTACTCCCTAACAGCCCTACCTCTTCTCGCCTCCAGCCTTGGGCAACTGGAGTAAAGAAAAAAAACAGTCCCAGCCATTTCTTGTCTGCTTCAAAATGAAGACAGGTATTTCTCTAAGGCAGATCCCGTTTGACTGCCAAACCCACACAGTTCAGACAACGTACTCACACCAGCATCAAAAAACAAGAAGAAATTTCAACATCACAGGTGTACTGAGAACACCGGGAGGAAACCAGGCAGGTTCTTTAACACCTCTCTCCAACTCACATAAAAGGACACGATCATAAATCAATCTAACACCAAGAAAAAATACAGTAGTAGTGGTTTGTTTTCATCTTCTATTTCTCCAGCACATTTTGAGCCCGAGTTCAGAGCAGGAACCAAAACAGTGTTTTGGAGTCAAAACCTGCCACCTAGAGAGCAAAAAGGCAAATGGAAAGGAACAGGTTTGGAGGCTGGTGGGGATTTTTAAAGCGACTGTCTCCTAACGTTACAGATGTGCTGAAAACTATAAATTTGCTGTGCTGTTTTTTACAGCAACAGAATAGGTTTTAAGAGACCCTTAATTATGTATCTGCACAGCACAGACATTGTTATAGGCTACTGCACCTACTGCCAGCACAAACACTGCTCTGTGTGGTTAGTCATTATAGCAATGTTTTCTCCCAGTTCTATAAATTTATGTGGTTTGTGTAAAGAGAGAGCGACCTCTTTCCTTTTCTTTTGAGATCATGTAACTGTTGCAGAAAGCAAGTCGGTTTTAATGAGAGTTTTTGGACGCTCTGAGTGGCAGTGAACTGCCTGGTCCTGGGTCCTGCAAGTGAGTTATGGAAGCCCAGGAGGTCTGACAGATGTCAGGCTGAAGACAACAGGTGTCAAAAAACCCAGACTGGAACCACCAAAAAAAACACCCCCCAAAAATCCCCACAATCCTGGTGCTCTTCTGAGCGAGTTTCCTGAAGTTTTTAACTGGAGCAAAACTCTCAGGATTCCACTTCTAGAAACCATCCTGTTTGCACCTTGAATTCAGATGGGACAAGCTGACAAATTCTTTTTGAAAACTGAGTGTTTCAGCATTTCTGAGTCAGGAAATGTTGCAAAATTGTTGACATTGATTTTAGGTCTGTTCAACACTAAACCAAACTCCCAGACATACAAGGACAGGGGACATATCAAAGCAACCTCTCCCTAAAAATGGTACCTAACAGTTAAAATTCCTATATCATAGAATCATCTCCATTGCACATTCAGTCACAGGGTTCATCATTACAGCCCAGGCAGGAGAGGAGGAAGTGGCAGATAAATTCAGGATAGTGCATTACTTACTCTAAATTGTGAAATACCTTACTGAGCTTCCCCCACCACTCACCTCAGTCAACCCCCTGTGAAGGGTCCTCAGTGCCTTGGGCAGCAAAGAGTAGAGGATGGATGAAAGTCAAGCAGCAATTCCCAAATGTGCTCTTGCTTGTAGCCTTAGATACAGACCAAGTGCACCACCCTGTGCTGGGATATATATCTCTGGTAGAGAAATACAGCTGGAAGTTGATATCCGAGAGACTTTGTTTGTTTTGGTGTTAAAATTTCTGTGGAAAACATCAAACCTGGACTCATCCCTCTTCACCTGCTCTTTGTGGTCATCCCAAAGCTGGAGGCTGTCTCAGCACTCCCAGCCCTGTACAGATGCTCTGGAAGGAACAGCCTGCTGTGTAAAACACCTGGAATCTGCTGCCTGCCAGGCATCCACAGCAGCACAACTCCCACTGCCACCTTCCGAAATCACCTGCAGGCTCCTGCCCATGGCATCAGACAGCCCTTCTTAGGGAAAGCTGTAATCTAATCCTGACCAGCAACAGGCAGCAGGAAAGGGAGGGTGAAGGTGATGGTAATCTGAGTAAATTATTATGTTTGTGCATAAGACTCAATTCCACAGTTAAGACTTAATTCCACAGTTTCAAAAACATTGAGATCTCATTCTTTGGGCATCACAAGTTGGCCACTGCTTTGAAGCCATAAGCACAGATGTCAGTCTGAGGTTCTCCTTGAAACTTCTTGAAATCTGTCTCCTGTGGCTCAGATCCCAGCATTTCCTGGCCCAGTTTGCACTGACACCTGGCTGCTACCAGGGAATCCAATCACTGGACTTGTGGGGACCAGTGTCTGAATCTGAACAGGGGTCAGTCACCACCCCAGGCTGACTGGCAACCTGACTTTGCAGGAACTTTTGAGTCTCCCTGATTATCAGCCTTCTGCCAGAGCACAGCCTCTACTCCACCTGACACCAGCAAGGCCCATGAACGAGTGCTCCTCTCCTCAGCTTAAAGCTTGAAATATATTGCTTCATATCAAAATTAGGTTCCATCTTTGATTCAACTAAAACCACTCAGATCAGCTCAACATGGCAGCTGACTGGTTTTAATTAGCACCGTTGCAGAGCCCTGCAGAATTTCAATCCACCACAAAAGAACCAGGTAAACAAGAACTCTAGAATCACAAAATGCAAAGGGGTGGGAATGGATTTTAAAGATCACCCAGTCCCAACCCACCCTGCCACAAGCAGAGACACCTCCCACTAGGCCAGGTTGCCCCAAGCCCCTTTCAACTCGGTCTCAAACACTTCCAGGGATGGGGCAGCCACAGCTCCTCTGGGCAACCTAGAGCTGACCATCTTACAGCACTTTCTTCTTCTCCCTCCACCTTCAGGGCACAAAGGAGACCTTATGTGATCCAACTTTTTGGCATCAGTATTTTCTTTTGTTTTCATTCCTGTGCTACACTAGAGGGAATCTTTAGAAATCCCCTTGCCAGAATCTCACACCAGAGCATCATTTTAAGGACAAAGGTACAGAGAGGCCAGGCTGGATGGGGCTCTGAGTAACCTGGTCTAGTGGAAGGTGTCCCTGACAACGGCAGGGGGTTGAACAGTATAATCTTTAAGGTCCTTTCCAACCCAAACCACTCCGTGATTCTCTGAGAGTAACTTACCACTGTCTTCCCCCAAAATATTATGTAACAAAACATTACAAAACAGCATAAACACAGAAGGAAAAAAAATGAGGCATGAATACACACTCTAAGACCCACAGAAGGCACATTATTCTTTAGGTGTGATCAACCTCTGTAATCAACCACAATAAAATTTAACATTATAAAACTCAAGGAGCACCTACCAGTGAGAGTATTAGAGATCTTCCAAAGGCAAGTATTGTTCAGTAAGAAAAGAAGAAAAAAAAAGTGGGTTCACATCCTGCTCTCTTTGTTCAGGAAAATCAGCATGGAAATAAACTTCCCTGACCAAAATGAACTTCTAGAATTGATCTCTCAAAAGTGAAAGTGATTTATGGACAGACACCACTGCCAAGTGTAGATCAAGGAAAAGCTTTATGAGAACAGCAACATTAGCAATGTTTCTCTTGCACATAAAAACTATTTACTAGGTTATAAAATAGCAACAGCTTTAAGGCTCAGGACTAACCTTACTTTTGTCTTTAAAAAGATAAATAAATTAACAATTTTCCAGATCAGATTACCCAAAACATTTATTCACAAGAACATATCGTACTAAACAGATGTGAATACGTTTTCCAAAGAGTCATTGTCATTTATTAGCTTATATTTGTCAAGTGCACATTTTTAGGCAGCAAGAGAAAACTGCATAGACTAAGCCTTCCTATCAGGCAAGGTCAGGTTCCTTCCCCATCCTGAGGTGACACTCAGTTCCAGGTTAATACAAACTGCTTCCACAGGCTGCAGCAGATCCAGGCAGCTGCTGAGGTGCTGCACCAGACACTGCTGCAAACCTTGGAATCAAGGGTGAATTTTTAAACCCCTCCCCAAGTTTCAAGATACAAGGAAATGCTTCCTCAGGGTGCAGCAACCATTGTGGTTCATGGCTGTGTTCTAAAACACCTGGTGCCTCTCGAAGAGCTTCCATGGAGCAACCCCTAGCAGGAAACTTACTACACCTCAGTTTTCCCGCAAGACCATCTGCTATGACAGTGGGGGTGAGGACGAAATGTGGGCAGTTCATCAGGAAGCACCACCCATCCCAAAGATTGTGCTGTGGAGCAGCACCACGATGAGTTACTCTGAATATCAGGCTTACAAGAAGACTGTCTGCAATACCCGGACACTCACTGCTGAGGAATTGCCCTCTTGCACAAACTGAGACATTTTAGCACCTGTATTTCTCTAGTTAAAGGGGCACCTTTTTGTCTTTGTGCTCCAGATTAAATCAGGCACTAGCAGAAAACCGAGCAGATCTAGTAAAAAACCCTTATCTGTTGTCATAGGCTTTATCAAATGATTTACTGCCCAATCCTGCTTGCAGACCTCCAGTGGCAGGGTGTCAGGTTGATCTGAGTAAATCATTCCAAGGTGAACAATACAGCACCTAGTCTCTGTGTCCCAAGGCCTGGATCACCTGACTGATGCCTGGCCATACATAAAGTGCATTAATAGACGTTCAGTGCAGCAGAGATATGACCTGTCCTTTTATGCATTTCATCAGGGCTTAGCTCTAGGAACCGTAGATGTCAGCATCGAGACACCTGCCTATTGCTTGCTCTAGGAAGAGAAATTCCACAGGGATTCCAGTGAGAAAACTAAGAAGAGTTTTAAATAAATAACGACACGAGTTTTTGTAACAGCACCTTTATGGAACACAAGGTTAGCTCTAGACAAGTGCCAGGTTACATGAACTTTCAGTCCTCTATATAAAGCAATCTGGGGTTTAGTCCATCTTGATAAAACCTATAACATTTATTTATAGGCACAATACTTGGGCTATTTCCACAGTAAAAAAAAAAAAAAGGCTTTCCATTACAGTGCTGGGAGTGGTTAACAAGAAAGTTACTTTATGTTCTTTTTTTTTAGAGAATAATAATTCTCCTCCTCTATGTCCCATTGTTATTAGGATTTCAGAACACAAGCAATGCTATTCTAGTTAAGATAAAGTGGCAATTAAGGTAATGTAAGCTAAAGACCAAATAATTTTCATAGATACAGACAATTTTGAATATATATTTTGCATGTTAAATTAGATTAATTTTTGTGAAAAACAATTCCATCTCTATACACAACCAACAGAATTCCTTGCCAGTAGAGAATTGCACTGTGCATGGCTAGTCAGCCTTGAAGAGAAAGTCTGGACCTCAGGCATATCCAGCTACGTGGATCAACAAGCAACCCCTTCAGATCCAGCAGCTTTGGTTTAATGGACGGAAACTTTGGCCTGTTGTTCAAACATTCTTGCCAGCAACAAACAAGTGGGACTGGAGTTTTTAAAAATAAAACAAAGTGTGGTATGTGCATAAAGTCAGTGCCTTGATCCTCAAAAGCATCTCTACAGGCAACTTTACCTTAAAAATGGGCAGTGCTTAAGTTACAAAAGATTTTGTTTATGATGACTGAAGAAAATGGCTCTGCTTCAGGAATTCAAAAGATGAGTCAGATTTAGTAGTAGATTTATTAATTTGCTGTGATTTACAACCAGATGATAACGTCTGAAACAAGGGAGACATCAAAACAGGTTTAGCCAGGAGGTCTGTGGCTTCCAAGTCATTTGGGCATCAGTCATTTGGGCAACTGAAGATTAGAAGACAAAAGGTAAGCGGAGGCCAGGTGCTGCACTGGTGTTTTGGAGACAGTATTCCAAAGTGTCTTCTCTTAGAGCAATTTCCTTTTCTCAAACTCCTGCAAATAGCACAGAGATGTTACCAGTGGGGAAAAAAACCAAAATGCTTCTATTACTGTTTTATTTTAAATTACTTTGTGTTTATCTTAGCAAAACTTATTTTAAGAATTAGGAACTGGAATTAAAAATTAAAATAGAAAATGCATAAAGTGTGCAAGCTAGGGGAAAGGAGAATAAGCATTCTCCCATCTCACATTAACTAAACAACTATGGAAAGTGTCAGACTGCAGTCAGGGCACGCTCTCAGACTGCAATACTGTCAAGGAACCATTTGCTCCCAGGCATAACATAATGGGCTTGAAAACCCCCAATGCTGCATAAGAGCTGCAGTAGAATTCTTGCAGCAAAGGACTCAAGCCAGAGAAGAAGCAAAATAAAGATTTCCATTTTAGTAAAGAAAACATACAACAGAAGAAGAGAAAAATCCCACAACCACCTGTGGAGATGCTATACTATGCAGTCACCACAGGAAACAAAAAATACCTAAAACAGCTGAATTATGCATTTCCTCTAGCTGTGAAGCAATCCCTTCTTTTAGATATGAACTAAGGAAAATGCAAATAATCCCATTCCATACCTCAGTTTTTCAGCTGTATATATTCAACCATAATTCTGAATTAGTACTTAAAACAGACTTATATGCCAAGGCTCTCCTTCCTCAAACACCCTACTTAGAGAGAATGTCCTCATGTCTTAAATTAATTTGGGTTCTTCGCATCCAGGAAACAATTTCAACAAGTTGCTATACTTGAAAGCAAAATGGAATCTCTTCTCTATTTTGCCATGTTTACTTTTCTATAAAACAGTCTCACGCAAAACTGTATGCACATATCTTTTAAGTAGTAATTTCAGCTTGTTCAGTCAAGAGAGCTCTTGTGTTGGTTTAACCAAGTTCAGAGCAGCAGAGTATCTGGGTAAGAGATACACTCCCAACTCGTATTCCCTGAGAAGTGGCTTCTTGCTCTGGATGGCCACGCGTACCAATTTCTGAGAGACCCACCTTGTAGATGGTGCTGCCCAGCTGAGCAGGGGACATGCTGACCACAACACCTGCGCTCTGAAGGGCTGCAATCTTCTCCTTAGCTCCCCCTTTTCCCCCAGCAATGATTGCTCCAGCGTGGCCCATCCGCCTGCCCGGAGGCGCCGTCAGGCCGGCGATGAACGACACCACTGGCTTGGCATTTGGGCCCTGGGAGGAAACAAAGGATACCCAGTTACAGAGGGGAGGGTGAGAGGAAAAGCAATTCCAGATGGCAGATTTGTATTTAAGTATCAACCAGCCAGGCAAAGATATTAAACAGCTGGAAGCTTCAGACATGACGAACAAAAAGACTTAGAGAGTGTGGAGTAATTTCTCTCCTGATAATCATCATAAAGCAGAAGCAAAGAGAAACTTTAAATCTCTCTACAGAGCCATGTATACTACAAAAAAAAAAAAATCACTAAAAGTACTGTTACAGGAATAAAATCTAAGTTGACACTGCTCTCCAGTTGACAGAATCATACAACCACAGAATCGTTAAGGTTGGAAGACCTCTAGGATCATCAAGTCCAACCGTTACATTTAATCTGGACACAGCTCCTAATTTCACCTCTTTCTCTTTAATAAAAGTAATACTGTTTTGTAGTACTGTTTTTGTAAGCAGATATTAGAGATTGAACTGAACTTTTCTTGAAGTGGCAGAAAAAGCTGGTTAACTACGAAGTGTCTGGAAGCAATGTATTTAAGACTTACAGAATTATGTTCTTTCAAAAATGCTGCTGCATCTTCTTCAGCATTCCCTCCAATTTCCCCAATCAATATGATCCCCTCAGTATGAGGATCCTTCAGGAAGACATCAAGGCAGTCAATAAAATTAGTTCCATTGAAGGGATCACCTCCAATCCCTGAAAAAAAATTAAAACCACACGAAAAAGACTGACTCAAGATAATGATACTGCGTTTATGATAAAAGTTTCAAAGGAAATTTCGGCATGAGGAGTATTCCCAAAGGCTCATAAGACAGGCAGCTCGGAAGGCTCTTCCCAAGTCTGAGTGTGTCAAATTCCTGCTCCAAATACCTCCCCCACAATTTACAGAAAGCTCTGATATCTGAACATTCACCTTTCAAACCATATACAAAATATTATGCACACAGAAGGACCAAGACCCCAGCTCTAGAATTTTGCTGTAAGAAAACTGAATTTACTTAACATAGCCAACTAAATGCCTATCCCCTTACAATACTAAGCTTCTTGGGAAAATCTGTTTCAAAATTGACATCATATTTCCTGGCACTTCTCTGTTCAAAGCTGGTTTTTAGGGTTTTATTAACCTGATGTGGAAACGATAACAGAGAAGGGCTGTACTCTTCACAGCATACAGGGATCTCATTTCTCAACACACCTGCCATTCAGCAATTCCTACACTTGGGTAAAGAAATTTTCTTTACAAGAATAAATCCAAAATAAACCAGACTAGTCTTGGTCCAACAGGCTGTTTCCAAGGAAACCTACCAACACAGAAAGACTGCCCCAATCCAACTTGCGTTGTCTGATGAACAGCCTCATATGTCAAGGTTCCAGATCTTGACACAATACCTTTAGGAAAGAAAAGAAGATAAACTTCATATTAACAGAGTTAAGCACATGACTAGAGGCACCTGCTCTTATATTCTTATATTCATGAAAATCACCTTAATAAACAACACCAGACGCCAGCTTTTCCATCTGTCCTTGCCAAAATGTGAAAACACTCTGTAAGATTCTATCTGTACTATTTCTTGGTTGTCACTTTTTGACACTTAACTGTCAACAGACTAAACCTGCCCAAGAATTCAGTAACACTAGCTGAGACAGCATTCATCATGCTAGTGCCTTACCAGAAAAGAAAACTGAAAACAAAATGGAAGAATATAGTTCTTATCTTGTGTGTAAGTAGCTGATGCACTGAATTTGAGGCAGAGTTACAGCTCAGTAGTTAATGAAAGAATTCTGTATAAATCACATCTCCAGTAAGGGCAGGCACAGGAAAGTTCCTCCAGAACAGAAATATGCTGCACAAATGCAGGTCATCACTATTATGTGTTGCTGCTCTACAAAACTCATTCGGCATTTACATGACAACATTACAAGAAACCACGATCCCAGTTTTAAATTCAGTGTGGAAGGTAACATAGAGCCTAGGTCAGGGGCAAAATATTTCCATGGCTTTTTCTTCATTTTTCCAAGACTTCAGCTAATGCTACAAAAGGAAAGGTTTCTAGGAAAAACAGACATCACCTTCCATCTACTTCAAGCCCTCTAACAAGGAATATAATAAGTATATTGCACGAACAGAGGAGAAAATACACCACTAGACTAACAACCTGAGTTTTATCAACTATTTATACTGCTGGACAGCTGAGATGTATACTAGCAACGGCTTTTTCTTCTTACATTTGCAAAGGGCTTCCTGTTTACCATTAAGATCAGATTGCCCCAGAGAAGCTACAGAAGCTAAGAGTCTAACGACTGTGGCTATTTTTATAGTCAGCATCACGGTATATTCAGATGATTCTTGGATGCCTCACAGTAATAGAAAGCTGGGGAGCACATCACCAAAGGTCATCACAGTGTCAGACGAAGCTGGGAGGATGGCAAAGCTACTTTTTTATTCCTTGATCCTTGAAAAACCGTTGAAAACATTTCCAGCAATGTCAGAGCTACTGGGCTCAGGATATAAAATATTCTTTTGCACTTGACGTGCCTAGCATTCAGATTGTAATAACTTGTGACTACAGGACATTTCTTGTAGGTATTCAGAAAATCTGAACAGAACCTTGATTTAGAAGGGAGCTCAGGGCAACACTGGTTGATGTTGCCTTTTACAGACACAGAGCAACATCTCAATGGTTTATAAAAAGGGCATAATTGCAGCCATCTGGTATTTCAATTCCAGGTTTACAGGCACTTTTGGAAGCTGGAGGTGTAACACTAGTGTTAACACATCTTCCAGCATTCCCTAGGTGCAATCTATTCTCAAGTCAGAAGTGGTTAACAGGAACACATAGTTTCTCATGCTAGAAAAACTGCACTGAATACCTGCAGTTCAGTAGTGTGGAACAGGCTTTCCCACAAAAAATCCACACTTTTCATCGAAAAAACCCAAGTAATGTCGCAAAGGGTACTACTTCACTGCTCTGTGATCAAGTTAAACCAGTTACCTTGCTGACAAGAAACATATACAGCATGTACTGTCTACAACAGTGTTTCTGAAGCCCTATTTAAGTAGAAATTTATATTTTCAAAGGATTTTCTCTATAGTACCCGAAGTGTGTTACTTTTAAAAAAATCAAGTTGTTATTTCTAACAACAAGGAGCCAACAGAAGTCAGGACAAGAGATTTGCATGAAACAGGGTGTGTAAGTAACATGAACAAGTCACTGCCTTTCTGACCTTAACTACACTGCCTGAGAACTGGGTAAATTTGTCACTTCCCCTTGTGATGGTTTAATAGTTTAAATTATCATGTTATAAACTTGCCTGTAATCTCTTTTCTTTGCTGTTATACTGAGCTCACAATAGATGTAGGATCCCAGTCCTAAGGAGCCAAGCCATTGGAAGGAATAGCGTTGAGGAGCTTAATCCTCTCAAATCCCAAGATAAATGGAAGTTTCTTTAAGACTCTCCTTTGGGGACACCAAAGTCCATCACACTGTCTAAGGAAACTTCCAATTGCTTTGCCTCTGCCACGAGTACTCAATGCCTGTTATGAAAGACTTTTCGATTTTGGCCTTCAGGATTGATAATGCCAAAATTCACTTACAAACTGAGGGCAGACAAGCTCTTACAGTGTACTAACTGTCTGTGGGGCAGGATGTGCCCAGCCTCATGAGGCAGAACACTAGAGCAACAAACTTAAGTTCTAGATGACGCATAAATATTCAAAAACTCACCAATTCTTCCCTTCTTGTGAATGTGACCAGGCATGATACCAATTTTACATTCTCCAGGCTAAGGAAAGAGTGGGAGAAGTCAGATGGAACATTCAAACCACCACTAAGAAGGGTCCAGCCTCAGGCCCAAACCCAGAAGGCACTTACATTGATGACTCCAGGGCAGTTTGGGCCCACCAGCCGGGTCTTGTTCTGCCTGACCAGCCTGTGTTTGACCCGCACCATGTCCTGCTGGGGGATCCCTTCAGTGATGCACACGACCAAGGGCATCTCTGCATCGATTGCCTCATTGATGGCAGCAGCAGCAAACGGGGGAGGGACATATATCACAGTGGCAGAGGCACCCGTTTGTTCTTTGGCCTACAGCGGACACAACAAAAAAATACGTCACGTACTTAGCGGGGCTGGAGAGAACATCTGACAACAGGTCATTTAAAATGCATCCATTCTCAGGCATAAATTAAGTAAATGTGTATGTACTGATTGACTATGATCAAAGCAAGAGTTAAATTCCCTGAAGATGGGACACAGTGCAAGTAGGGAACTGAGAACTGACCACTGTCTGGAAAGGATCTGCCCCGTGATCACCATCATAAATACTCTTAGAAAACAGTTTTCTAAAAATTCATAATATACACCAGAATCAATCAGAATCTAGCTGCATGCATAAAGCAAGTGTGTCCAAACTCTGTGAACTTCACAGTGGAAGCCAAACTTGTACTTGACCACACTGAATGCTCCCTCTTTCACAAGGCTTCTATTTCACTCCTTGCCCAGTGACATCCACGGCTCTTCAGCATGAGCAATGAAATAAGGAGCCCTTCAGCAGCATTAAATTGTGTGCCCTCCAGTCACTGCTGCAAATTACCTCCTTCACAGAATTAAACACAGGCAGACCTAGATGAGTTTTTCCCCCTTTCCCAGGAGAAATTCCTCCAACTAGATTGGTGCCATAGTCCAACGCCTGCTGGCTGTGAAAGGTGCCCTATGAGAGAGAAAATAAGTGAAGTTAAAAGGCTTGTAATAGCAAATAAAATTAACCAAAAATTCTGATGCCATCTGTAATTCTGAAGGCGATTTATGGCACTTAAATTTACAAAGAGAAGGGAAGTTTTCACTGCATATTTACAATCAGGTATTTTGAAGAGTGCATCAACGTGTTTTAAATGAGTTCAGAACATGCTCATATGCTCTGCTTCTCCTTTTATATCAGAGCACTGTAGCTGCATGCTAAAGGATATTTTGTGTGTGTTGCTAATGCACCTGTAGACACACCAGCCACGCTTTACTGTCCACATCAAGTCTGGCAGATGACAAACACTATAGTAAAATAGAAGAAATTAGCATTCGTATCCATGACTAGCTGATAGTTTTACAAAAGCAGCCTTCTCCCCTTGCAAATGTGTAAGGGGGTGAATCTGAGAAAATTATTAAATATCCTGAAATAAAATCAGAAATTTAATTCATAGGCATTGATACTCAGACTCATTTGTGGAAGAGGCACTTCTAAAATGTGGGGGGTTTTACAGCTTTTTTTTGCAAATCTCCTTTTACGAAGAAATCCTTTCAGTTGTATACAATAAAAAGTCTTAAGTCAAAATAAAGAACAAAAACGAAAAGTACTACAGTAAAGATGACTCAAAACCACGTTTCAAGCTTGTGCACAAGTATTTGTCCAAAAAAAGGAAACCACAGTGCTGAAGGACCTTCCTGACAGTGAAGCAAGTCCAGCTTCCTATTGAGACAAACAAAGCCAGTGTGTAAACCCTTTCATACATTATTAAGTTTTTCAGGCAATTAAATTTCTGAACTGAAAAGGTGATAGAAGAAATAGCTCATAAACATACCTGTTTGCCTGTAAAACCCTGACAGATAACCTTTGTGTTTTTGTTAACATACAGATTTTTCCTGGATGCCGTGTAGGAGCAGTGTCGGACTCCATTCTGTTGAACTAGAGAAAAAAACAGAAGAGAGAACAAACCATTAATCCACTGCTCTGCCAGGCTCTGGGTCAAAAAATGTCCTATCAAGTAAGTGCATATCGATTAGTGCTTGTATCAAAAGACCACGAGCAGCTCGTGTTTTCTGCTCTGAAGCTGCATTCAGGGCTTGTCATTTTAAGATATTAAACATGTGCAGTTCAGCCTATCGTGTGATTACCCAGTTTACTAGAAATCAAGGCAGTATTTATCATATCAAGCACTCAATATCAGGATTCCTCATGACAACTGACAGACAGAAACAACCACTATTTTCATTTGCAAATGAACATGTCTCCATCCTCTCAGAAATTCTGCAAAGTGGCAAAGCAGAACTACAATCCCAATATCCAGAGGTATAACACCACAAGTACTGTGTTAAACCTCCTGTGAACGGAGCACAGTCCAGACTAGAAAAGGAGAGATAACTGAAGAGCTCAAGGGTTCCTCAGCCCAGGTAAAACCTAATGCCAAAGCAAGACAGTACACCAAGAGATTTTCCTCCAACAGGTTCCTGGCTACAGGCACCTAGACATCACTGCTGGACGTGCACTCGGGCTTGTGAGGAAACACAGCTCTCCAGATACTCCACTAGAAAGATTTTCGCTTTAGTTCTCACAACTCTGGTACTGACAAAAGAAAACAATACAACACAATTGGTGAGAAAGAGCACAGTGTGTGCTGGTACCAAAAAGCTCAAGAGAATGACGGCACCTGTGCCAAAGGGAAAGATGTGTTGACATCAACTGATTACAAAAGAAATGCGCAGAATTTTACCCTGCAAGAAAGCTTGAGATGAGGAGGAAGGAGAGGTCTTCTGGTACAAAAAGGATGCACCTATTTATTGCCATTGCTTTTTCAAACACCAGAGTTTTGAGGGGATCAGAACCAATGTACACCCTGCAAGTCTTTTACATAAAAACTTCAATTTATGTATAGAGTGAACCCGGGAAGGCACAATCCTAACGCAGAAACCAACAAAAGCGTGTTACTATAACACCCTTCATCTCTTTTCAAGCTTCACAATCTAAGATCTGAGGAAGTAAAAAGTGAAGTTGAAATCAAAATAAGAGATTCTGAATCATGGGCCCTGGGCTGCTCCATATACTTACCGAGGCATTTCTGCATAAGGGAAGGATATTTATTTTCTATTTTTAGGACAGAAATAAAAACTATTAATGGGAAAAGAAAGGAAAAAAAGGTATTTCTCAACAGAAACTGTTAATACATAGAATTTACTAAAATGCATTATAACAATTTATATGGTGTAGTAAAAAAGTGCAGAAAATTTAAGATCCTCGTACACACACATTTCTATGACAAAACTACAGGGGACTGTTCCACAAGTACTTTTGCCAACTAAATTGTAGTGTTACACTGCTTTTACGCTTTACTTCTATTAAAAAAAAAAGTGAGAAGAAAAAACAAAACCAAACCATACCAAAACCAGCCTACAGACATCAGGGCTATGGCTAAATCTAAAGTCCTTACTCTGTTCTTAGAAAGTGCTGGCAAACCCAGGACTTAAATCCAACCATCTCCTGCTGTTCTCTGAGGAGCTGCAGCAAGATCCTCACCTTCAGATCCAGACAAAGCAAAGCTCAGCAGAGAAAGGTACAGATTTGCATGCAGTAAACTCGTAAGGAAAGTGGTGAGAGTGCACTTCAGCTGACCTGCAGGGTTTTACCCTAAATCACAGCATTATGCACACATACTGTTGAAGAATTTGTTTTGCCAGGAAACACAAAGCAGTAATGGACGAAGTCCATACAAAATCCATACAAAAAGCCAGTCATATCCTGGGCTGAAGCACTGTGGGCAGCAGGACAAGGGAGGGGATTCTGCCCCTCTGTCCCACTCAGGTGAGACCCCACCTGCAGTGCTGCCTCAAGCTCGGGGGTCCCCAGGGACACGGACCTGTTGGAGCAACTCCAGAGGAGACACCAAGTTGATCAGAAGGATGGAGAAGCTCTGCTATGAGGAAAGGCTGAGAGAATTGGGATTATTTAGCCTGGAAAAGACGAGGTTTTGGGGTGACCTAACTGGGTCCAGTACCTGAAAAGAACTTAGAGGAAAGATGGGGCAAGACTATTTACAAGGGCATATAGGGATAGGACAAGGGAGAACAGGTTCAAATTGAAAGACAGTACTTTTAGATTAGATATTAAGAAAAAAAATCTTTACTGAGGATGATGAGGCCCCTGGCACAGGTTGCCCAGGGAAGCTGTGGATGTCCCATCCCTGGAAGTGTTCCAGGCCAGGTTAGATGGGGCTTGGAGCAACCTTGTCTAGTGGAAGGTGTCCCTGTCCATGGCAAGGGGGTTGGAACTAGACCATCTTTGGGTTCTCTTCTAACCCAAATCGTTCTATGATCCTATGTAAATATGCCTGAGGCTGAGATTATCAAGCAGGGTTAAGATGCAGGCAGAAGACAGCACAGGATGATCTTCATCCCCAGATGAGGACTTGGCCCTTCCTAGACAAGGCTGCAAAGCCCTGCACCTGCTCTGCAACACGAACTCACTCAAACACACAGCTGGCAAACAGCAGCCTCCAGCGAAGGAGAGGCAAAAGAGGCACAGAAACAGCTGGAATGCTGATCAGGAGAGCAGGGAATTGGGAATCAGTCTGCCTGATGCCAGCCATTCAGGCAATCCCTCATGGGCACCAAGTGTGACAGAGTGAAACCCAACCCTGAGAGCAGCAAAGGATGATCCCCCTTGAGAAGAAGCTGCTACAGTCATAACCACCAGCAGTGGGGGGGAACACACTGGGCTTCCAGGAGCAGGGGAGTGAATGTTTGGAAATGGGCTGCAAGGGGAATGAGTAAACAGGTAACGCTAAACTGATTCAAATCTAAGTTTTACAGAGTCTGTGCTGCACTACTGACAAATCCACCTGCAAAATAAGAGAGGAATGCTTGCCAGCCACGTTCTTTGTCACTCAGCAACTTCAGCACTTTGAAAAAAATAAATATAAAAATCACTGAATCACAGAATGGGTCAGGTTGGAAGGGAACACAATGGGGCATCTGGTCCAACCTCCCTGCTCAAGAAGGGTCATCCAAGAGCACATTGCACAGGATTGTATCCAGATGGTTCCTGCATATCTCCACTGAGGGAGACTCCACACCCTCTCTGTTGTTGACAAACTCACAAATAGTCACTCATTTCTCTACACCTTAAAGCAATTTTACACTCGCAGTTGAGCTGTCCATTCCAGACCTATTTTCAGATATTTATAACCTCGCACAAAAATGTTTTCAAAAGCTTAAGTCTGTCAATTCCCACTTTTCAAAACACTGTATAAATATATTTTTCAAGGATAAAAAGCTTTTGAGCATTTTCCAAGCTATCAAAAAAAAAAAAAAAAAAATCTAAGCACTGATATCTAAAAGGCAGCTTAGAATTTAAGCTTTGTATGGATTTACTATGGAAAACCCTATGTGCTTCTTACATTACTGTATGGCCCTGCTTCAGAGAAAATACAGCTGGTTCAAAAAAGCCTGGCCATAGGCTTGAGCTGTCTGCTGTCTCTAGAGAGAGGCAGCTTAGCATGGGCCCATGGCTGGGGAGCAATATATTTTTTAAGAAATTTAAGGAAAAAAAAAAAAAAGAAACTAAAAATCACCTTGCAGTTTCTGGGATCGATGAGTCTGAGTAACAGGGGGTTTTAAAGTGGGATGATCCAGTCCTTCACTTGTGTTCCTGGCCCTGCCTGCAGCAGAAACATTTGCCCCAGTTATCAGCACGGCAGGGGCAGCAGGGGCATGGGTCAGGATGAGGTTCTGCTCCACGTGGCACAAACAGCAAGCCCTGGGTGCCAAGCAGCTGGCAGTTTACATAGTTAAGACAGATAGAAGATGAGAAGGAAACAGGTGGAAAGAGGGAATGGCATGCCTAAGTTCACAGCAGGTACGGGTCAGAAATAGAATCCGAGTCTCAACTTCCACCCGGGACCTGCCTCCCAGCTTCCAAACCCGTTCGGACAATTGCTTTTACCAGAACAAATTTGGGTTGCTGGACTCTAAATGCATGGTGCTTCATGAAGTCTGGAGAATGAACAACAACAAAAAAAAAAAAAAGGGGGAAAAAAATTTGCTCTTCAGCTGTGAACCAGCAAAAGCCAAACCCACTGGTGATGCTATTTTAATGCATAAGTCTAAACTACAGGCCAAGTTGCAAAGGTGAAGGCTCCAGACGAAGCATAAGGACAAGTCTTATCAAATCCAAATCTTACCAAAGCACAGGGGAAATGCACTATTTTGTCAAATCAGAGTTCTAAGATAAAATTATCATGTTCAACAAAGGCCAGCAACAAGCCTTTAGCTAAGAGCATTAAAAATAAAATAAGAGACTGGGCAATCTTTCTCAGGCAACCCTTTCATTTCTGCCACACCCCTGTTCTTTTTTGCACAGTTTGTGGTTTAAAAATAAAGTTATACAAATAACAAGATGCATTTATTTTGGCTTTCCAGTACTTCTACATAGCTAAAAACTGAGATGTACTGTGGCAAGAACCTACTTTGGCCCACTGTACAGGATAACCAAGCAGTTATGAAGAGTGCTCAAATACCAAACCCCAGCTGTCTCAGGGGAGATGTAAAGAAGATCTAAATTTAGCAAAAGGGTATAAGCCTGCATATGGAACATAACTGTTTTACAGTAAAGAAAACTTACTAAAAGCTAAGGAGAGAGTTGCTCCAACACATCCAGTGCTGGTAGTTAGTCTGGGATTTCCAGGGAACAAGGCCCCGGCCAAGCCCAGAACTCACTGCAGTTCAAGAAACAGAAAAACCCACCTACATTAACCTCAGGAAAAAAAAGGCTCCAGCAGGGCTTTAAGCTCTCAATTGTGTATTACAATTAACAAGCTTTTTTGAAAAATACCCTATTATTTATCATGAAGTCCAAACATGAATTTCCATGTTAAAAAGAAAACTGACCCATTTACAAGGTATTTTGAAGGACATTAGTGTTTACACTGAGCTTTCAGGCACTCCTTGAGCAGCAACACCTCACAGGCACAAATCTCATTTAAAACAATGCAACCCAAGCTACATTTCATAGAATCACGGAATAGTTTGCCTTGGAAGGGACTTTTAACGGTCATCTAGTCCAGCCCACAGCTTATTTGGGTTGTGCAAGCCAGGTGGCAGCACAGATACTAAGGGCTAAATCTCTTCCTCACTCCAACTATACAAAGCTGAAAACTTGTTATTTTCAGGACTCCTGTAAGATTTCCTTACAGGAATCCTGTCAAAGTGCCTCCCTCTTTATCCTCATTTAACCCAGAACAAAAAAAAAAAGGACTTTGGAAGCTGAGGTAACATCTGAGGGTGCTCATAAAGTGAGCACAGTATAAAAGCAAGATGAAAGAGCAGATTCCTCTCTACAGGGACCTGAGCTCATACCCACACTGACAGAAGACTGAAAGAGTTGGAAGTGAAATTCTTCCTCTATTACTCTTTGAAATAGCCACAGAACTCAGGGATGAAGGAAGATATTCCTCTTCTATTATAAAAGCAAGGAAAGAAGACAGCCTTAGAAATCATACGGGCTTCAGTGAAATGGGGGAAATGGAGATCACTGCAGAGGACACTCAGGGAAGGACTGAAGTACAAGGAGTACTACTTAAAATGCTAAGAAGCCCTTTTTTACACTTACACATATCCCACCCCACTCTTTGTCTTCCATCAGTTAGGAACATTCAGTTTGTTTCTGAAAAATCCTTTTGATATTTTGGACATGTTTAATTTGCACTTTTATGACCATCTCCTTTCTCCTTCCTCTGCCTACAAATGCCAAGGCCTGAGCAGGACAGAGCAGGAATGGTTCTGGGGAGCTTCTGACAGTGCAGAAGAGCATAAGCCCTCCTCCAGGATTCACCCCTGAGGTTATCAGTTACATTAGCAGAAGATGATCCTTACTGACAAAAGTTTTCATGCTCTTGAGGGATTGTTCAAAATATCTTACTCCTTTGTTTAAGAGGATTATGCTCTCTGAGAATTTCTAGGTATCAGTCCCCAGCCTCTCTTCTCTCACCCTTCCCTTGCCAAACTCCTGTTAATTATGGCAACCCCAATCTGTGAACATGAAATAGGAGTTGAGGAATTAAGTAAATGAATCTGGCTGTAAAGGGCAGATGCAATGACTGTGCTACACCTACCACATCAAAACGAAACTAGGACAAATGGGAAATGACATGCAGAAGAATTTCAGCCCTTTCTAAGCCATCTTTCTTTCCTAAACCAGAAGTTCCTTCTCAGCACAAATCATCTATTTCTTTAAAGCCAACAAGCTGCTTTTCCCCACTCCAAGGCATACTCCACTGAGAACACGTGCAGGAAAAGCTTTGTGAGCTTTCCTCCCTCCACACTGTTGACATAAAAACAATTAAGAAATTCCTCAGTTTGTTATTTCTGCAGCAATCCTTTGCCAGGGTTACTCACATAATTACTGTAATCTTTTAATCTAAGAACTCTCCACAGAGCCTTCTAACAGGCCCAGGACATGAAATCCCTAATCCCAACTCTCCAGTCAGCTCAGGTAGGTGCCTACAAAGACTCTTCTAAGTGTGGTGCAGACCAGCACTGGTCTGCCCTGACCCATCCATATACAACCAGTCCTCTGAGATGACCTTTGAGCAGCACTTGCCATTCATTGACACATTTTATACCCCCTTTTCGCAACTTCCTGCTCCGAACCTTAAGGATACACACCCTGCATGTATCCCTCAGCAATGCACCAAAATAAAAAAAATAAGGGTTTACATCTCTTTTGCAACAGAACATACGAGAAACTCATGATTTTTAATCACTAAGAGAAACAGATGGTAATTATTTGTTAGTGAAAATGTATGTACAGAGTCCAAATTTAATGTTCCAGCAGTTTTTTAACATTTTGTAAAGACTACCAAACCAAGCAAAGGTTTCCAATGAAGGACTATGCCATCTTGCATGAGTTTCTATAAAAGATTTCATGAACAGCTGCAAAAAAGACATTTCTTGAGTCACTTATATCTCTTCTCTCCTTCTACCCCTCAAAATAATTTTAAGATCTACTCCCTGAATCTCTTACTGCTATTTGTAAAGGGAACAATGTGGGGTTTTAACACGTAAAACTGCACCCAAGAGTAGCTTTGCTGGGAGTATAAATTAAGCTAAATTGGAAGGTGCTACATTCCCATCTGTTCCCCTCCATCAGAACCAATTCTCATCAGGCTCAGGGGAGCCAATTCAAAAGCTGAAGTGGCAGAAATTAACTGTATAGTATGAAAACAGTTTTCTGTTCCTGTTCATGAAGAACAAGAGGCAGGAATGGATACCCAACTGGACAGCAGCTGTGCCAAAGAAACTACTCTCACCAGCTTATGGTTGTGAGATCCTGTTGCCAGACCCTGACCTGCAAGTCACCATCCCACCGAGACAAAAACACTTTGTGTGGAGTGAAATGAGGCAGATTTAAGTTTGTCCATTCATTTTCAACTGCAAGAACCAAATTAATGCACGATTTCCTCAGTTTAAATTCCAAGAAACTCCTCTTGTGACCCACACTGACTTCACAGAATCACAGAATGCTTTGGGTTGGAAGGGACCATCAAGACCACCCAGTTCCAACCCCCTGCCGTGGGCAGGGACACCTCCCACTATCCCAGGTTGCTCCAAGCCCTGTCCAGCCTGTCCTTGGACACTTCCAGGGACGGGACATCCACAACTTCTCTGGGCAACCTGTGCCAGGCCCTCACCACCCTCACAGTCAGTAATTTCTTCCTAATGTCTAATCTAAACTTACTTTATTTCAGTTTAAAGCCATTCCCTCTTCTGTGTACTACAAGCCCTCGCAAAGCCTCCTCTTCGATAGAGAATGTAGCTTTAACCGAGCAAAAAAATCACGGTGAAAAACAAAAAAGGAATAAAAAGAAAAAAAAGAAGCACTTTTTTTTTTTGTATTCTGATGTTCAGAACCACACATCTTAAATGCTTCAGGGTGAAGTACTAGCCTCGGGCTGCTCGTGCTCTCCACAAAAAGAGGACAATACACAAAAAAAACCAACTTTACCGCCTTGTGCTGGCCCCCCAGGGTACCTCAGGGGCCTCGGGCGGCCTCTCGCCCAACCCACCACCCACCTCCACCAGCTTCCTCTGGCCCTTGACCTCTATTTATTCTTTCCGGGGCCGCACCGCGGGGAAGAACAACCTTCCTCGCTCCCCATCCCCGCGGGCGACCACCCTCCACGGGGGAAAAAAAAACACAAAAAAACCCACAAAAAAAAAAAAAAAAAAAACCCACAAAACTTTCCGTGTATTTTATTAACCAGCCTCCTCGCAGCCAGGCGCGCCCCTGCCCCGCCGCCAAGAGCAGTGCCAGCCCCCCCCGCCACACGGAGGGCACAGTCGGCGCCCAGAGCAGCGCCGCGACCCCCGCGCACCCCGCCGGCCCCTCCGCGCCAGCCCCGCCGTGACCTTGCCCAGCCCCTCCCGGCCGGGCTCCAGCGCTCTTCCCCCCGCCCCGCCCCGCCCCGTCCCCACAGCGGTGCCGGGCGGCGGGCCCGTCCCGGTACTCACGGCGGAGGACGCGGCCGAGCAGGCGGGCGGCGGGGCTGCAGCGAGACATCGTCCCTGCCGTCCGCAATGACGGCCCCGGCTCGGCCCGGCCCGCCCCGGCGGCGGAAGGGCGGCCCCGCGCCGCCTTCTGGGGGCTGTAGGCGCCGGGAGGGACGGGCGAGGGCGCGGCCGAAAAGAAGTCTCGGGTTTTTTGTGGGTTTTTTTTGTGGTTTTGTTGGTTTTTTTTTTCCAAGGAGAAAGTGGAGTTTTGTCTTTGAGGAACCGGTATTGAGAGCAATAATCCCCCGCTGCTCTGTGGTTGCCCCCCCACACACACACACCGGCCACCCACCGGCCTTCGCGGTGTAAAAATAAGAGCGATAACTCTGCGTCGCCCGGAGATTTTCTGTGGGAAGTTCGTGATGAGGCGGTCGCGGAATAAGCGGGTTTCTGAGCGGTTTAGTTGAAGCAAGTTGTGGTGGTAGCAGTGGCACACTGAGTACGCAGTTTTGGGGTAAGAGGTGCCGTATAAGGCACTCTGTAGCTGGCTGTGAATGCGCTGCTCGCCGGGCAAGTTCTAAAAAGCCCAAGCTCCAAATGACCACCAAGAGACCACCAGAAGACCCCCTACTAACCAAATAAGGACTTCGGAAGAACTTCTTAGGACTAGGTAACAAGCGAATGAACTTCATAGGAGGAGTAGTGAATATGTAAGGCGTTTAATGAATATGTAAAATTGTAAGTATTAGCTACGCTGGGCCGAGAATGTGTCACACACATGGTCGGAGGAGGAATCCTCCTGTGTGCCCAGCACTGATGGTAAAAGAATGCCTGCCCCCTGATGCTCGCAAATTGAGTTTTAGGGGTTTCTTATTGCCATTTTATGGTAACAATTTATAATCCCACATGCAAGTTACATGACCGATCAAATGAAATATATTACCTCTCTGAAAGAAGGTAGATTCAGACTAGATAAAATGAAGAATTTTTTTTTTTACCGTGAGGGTGCTGAGGTGCTGGCGCAGGTTGCCCAGAGAAGCCGTGGATGCCTCATCCCTGGAAGTGTTCAAGGCCAGGTTGGACGGGACTTGGAGCAACCTGATCTAATGGAAGATGTCCCTGCCCATGGCAGGGTGTGGAACTCTATGATCTTCAAGTTCCCTTCCAACTCAAACAATCCTGATTCTATGATACCTGACATCTCTTGTTTTAGTAATCTGCTCAAAGTGCTGTAGAAAAGGAGCGAAACCCCTGTCCCAACCATGCCAAGTGAGCACTAAGAAAATGTTCCAAGGCCACAAGGATGGGACAAGGAGGACACAGGTGATGGTCCCAGGATGGTCAGTCTGATAAGCAGCAGTCCTGACCACCCACTGCTGTATTGCAGATAAATGGTTTGAAATTAAATTGTTTTTTAAAAATTAAAGAGAACTCACAATCCTCTCTCTCATTCACCATGGACAGTTTATTTACCTGGCTGATCCTGGGGCAGGAAAAGAGTGTATTTGAATAAACCAAACAACACTGTTCTGAAACAATAATTAGTGTTTTCTCCATACAGGGATTCTTAACAACATCATTTTCTTTCTGTTAAATTTTAGGGGACATTTGTTCTGAAAGAGAAAAGGGTTAGTGGACCACAAGAAAGGCTCAGCTCCATTTTTTTTGACAAGGCAAACATTCCTGAGAGGAGTGTGTGTCAGGGGCAATGGTTGCAAGAGAAGTTCTACAGAGCAAACAGAGGCTATGCTGTACCTGGGACTTGTAGAGAAGTTAGAAAAATCAGGGAAAGCTGTGAAGTCAGCTCATTTGTTAAAAAAAAGTGCAATTCTTGCAGCCACAAGCAAATTGTCTTCAGATAAGTGTCACAGAAAAACACTGAACTCTACAATGAGTCTTTACATAAGGGGATTTTAAATGCTTTAGCTTATACACATGAGCTTCAGACACAGGTCAGCTCATGCCCCGTGCCATCAGCTGCCTCCAGAAATGTGTCCTGTACATATATCCAGTACAAATACTTGGATATCTGTGGGAAGGAGGCAAGAAGAGACAAAGTATTCCCTCAGGACAATAATTGTCATACTCTGATTTTTTTTCCTGATTAATTAATTCATTTTCTGTCCCTAAAACTGAAGCTGTAATAAATAAATGGAGCATCCAAATGTTCAGCCTCTTATGATCCCCGTAGGAGGACACACACACTGATTTTACAAGGAACCCACTCTCTACTAATTTTTCCTTGAGGCTTTCAGTAAGACTCTTGTGGAGATTACAGAATTTGAGTTATTTCTCTATTGTCATTCTGTATACAGGTACATTTTGCTTTTAGCATCTCTCAACAAAACTCTTATTTTCAGGATGGGAAGGGAGAGAAGCTGATCTAGAAAAATAACACACATAAGAACTTAGGGGGACAATTAGAACCCCAACTGTTCCTAAGTGATCCCCTCACCATGGATCATAGGTGGCAGTGACAGGCAGGTCAGAGAATTCTGAGTCCCACTCCTGCCAACAGGGAGATCTGGAGCTTTTGGCCCCAACTAAATTATACAGTGAGTTATTCTTGCTCTCCTTTTTATGTTGAGCTATACAGTGTCAAAAGTCCATCTGCTGAACATCACATGCAGTTAAAATAACTCAGGCCTGCCTGAAGTCAAACAATATGATAAAATAAGGACAACTGCAGTTTTTTAGTTTTTAATAGAATCGTGTAGATGAGTGTTTGGGTTGTTGGTTGGTGGGTTTTTTTGTTTGTTTGGGGTTTTTTTCAACCTCAATAGCAGAGACATCTCTTCAGTCCTTTGCATTCAAAACCTGAATGCATATAGAGTTTTTTGACTCTGTATTTTGGCTCTGTAGTTAATATTAATACCAGCCATCATCACTCTAACTGTTGAAGTTTCAGGGTATGGAAAGCAGCTGTACAATATATACTTGGGCAGACATACATGGAATTGAAGAAAAACAAACCTATTTTCAATTGTTTTAATGCAGTGGTTTGGTTCCCATTAGAGAACACTCTGTCCCACCAACATTAATTTTGCTGATTTAATCAACTGCCTAGAAAGAAACCATTCAGCCCAGGAAGAAACAATACAGCAATTAGCAACACTCAGGTAGCAGTGCCAGGAGCTGATTTACAAAAGTTCAGGACAGATGCAATTCTAGTGGTATAGCCAAAAGATTAAGAAAGATTTGGGGATTTAATCCAAGAACAATAGTTTCCAACCATTGTAGCAAGCCCAAAGCTCAGATAATGGGTGGGATCACTCTCTAATGCATTTTTATAAAGGATTTCATTCTAAAAGCAACACAGATCTTGGAGCTGAAACTGATGAAAACCACACACCCAGGGACAAACCCAATTCTAGTGAAAACATTTTTCTTGCTTTCTTACTCATAGTTGGGTTTTAATCCTGTTTGAAAACAGATCTGCTGATATTAAACACAGGGCTTTCTGCTTAGTATCCCTCACAGAGCACTTGATCTGCTAGTAAAAAGCCCAAAGGAACATCATGTTAATGTTTGCCTACCCAGGAGCTTCAGCCACAGCAGAAGACAAAAACACTCTGATGTTTTTGAGGTGTTACTGCTAATGCTTTGTTTACTTCCATCATCAGCCAAAAATGTGCAATACAAATAAATCACCAGCCTCTTAAGTGTCTGCATTTAGCTAGGGACTAAGAGCAGCAAAAATACTTTAGACATCCAGGTTTTTCAAGGTGTCCTGTTTACATCCCAGAGTCCAGGTTTGATATTATACCACAGAATGAAAAAACAACTGTGCTCGAGGCACTGGCACTTAGAAACACCAAGACAGTTGTCACCTCCACCAACCCCCTGTGTTTTCCTTCTTCCTAGGCCTTGATGGATACAGCAAGGATACTGCCTGCCAATCTCAGTCTTCTTCATCCGTACGAGGAACTCATCCCCTTACTCACACAACATCCTCTTTTCCATGTGCACATTTCCACGTGTGAATCCACGTGTCTCGACTTCTGTGTTTCATACTGACCTTGATCTTGCTGCAGATAACCCAGGAGAGGTGTTTGAACTGCAGCTCATGACACTGTCTTATGGGCTGGCATCTAGAGCAGCATGAGCCACCCAGCAGCATCCACCCAACTGCTTCCTCCTGCAACTCCAGGAAAGCCTGGGTTTCCTCCACAGAAGCCTCAGATACCCCAGGGCACCTCACAGGGCACTAGACCCCTATATTTAGACACCTAATATGAGTTTTTTGCTGTCTGAACAGTCCACAGCTGAGGCTGAAGTTCAGGTCCAAATGCAGCCATCTGAAAGTGCCTGCATGGCATGTGTGTGTCCATCCCAGCTCTTGCTGTGCCAATGCAAACCTGGTCCACACAGTCAGCAGAGACAACAGAGTCTTTCCTGTGCCGTCTCTAGGTGTCTGCTGCACGGAGAGGGTTGAATTGCTCTCCTGGAGCCCTCCCAGACCTGGACAATCTCCAGTGGTTAAAAGAAGAACTTAGAAACCCACCCACAGCAGCAGCCCATGGTGGGTACCTCTGCAGGAGGTGTTTGAAGATGGACCTGACTCCCATCTAGAAGTATTTTGGACACAGTGCTAAATAATAGAGGCAGGAACAAGCAGGTTAGTGCTGTGGTTGGGGAAGGGTTCAGTTCCAAGCCTGTGAAATGATGGGGCCTGCAGGCCACACAGAGTGGGCTGATGCGGAGGATACCAAGAAAAGATACCGAAAGTGGAAAGCGCTTGGCATGGACTGTGATGGCAATTGTTGATGTTGTATTGCTGTTTCACGGGCAAAGTTTAGCATATATTGTTAATGCATGGTTTAAAAGATTTTGTACCCCGGTTATATTGCTTTTATTATATTTAACACGTTTGGACATGTTAGTCCCCTCATGGATTTTCTCCTTCCCTATTAGTCCAGATTTCTCTACCTCCTATTGGCCAGGATTTGCCGCAGTATGGGCGGTCTTGGCACACCCCTTTTCCCTTGTTATTGGTTCCCTGTTAATGTATTCACGTTATTGGAAGTTCGTTGGTTATTAACCCCTGTCAGTCCCATGCTCCTCCCAAGTTCTAGTCCCTTCTGTCCCTAAGGGTATAAAAACCCTGTCCCTCCTTTGTTCGAGGACAGTGCCATCTTGTCCTCTGCATAATAAAGATCCTTCACGGAAACTCCATCCTGTCTGTGTCTTCGCTGGGGATCTAGCACAGAGACAAGAACCCCTTTGGTGCTGCGTGTCCCATCTCCACAGCGGACTGCGGCAGGCTGATACAGCAGGAAACTGAAAGTACAGTTGCTTTTCTTGAATAAAGCCTTTGACACTTTTTGCTATCCCACAGTCATGACAAATGACTGGGAGCCCTGTCACTGCTTTGCCAGAGAGTGACAATGTACAGGGATCACCAGAGGAATCCTACTGCCACCACGTATCACAGTTCATGTTTGTATTTGCTGTTTACATCTGCACAGCCAGAGGTTAAATGCTGCCACGGGTTTCTTAGGAATTTGAGCCTTGCACTTGACTGACAGCTTCAGTAGACACTGTTTCCATAGCTGACCCATCAATACATCATGTCTCTGTAAATGTTATCGTGAGAGAGCGGTACAAAGCAGGATGCCTTCTTCCTTGCTCGGACCAAGTGGATCCTCCTGCCTTTTCTGTGACACTGATTGGTGTGGGTGCTCATAGAATTGATCTATTCCCACTTACCAAAATGGAAGCTCAAAACTGAAACAAGCTTATTCCCCCTAAGGTTTTCAGCATTTACTACAGCACAGTTTCCTGTGAATATCAGGACTGTCAGTGCTTATCTCTGAGCTGAAGAAAATGCTGGTCAGGAATGTCATGCTCCTGCAGACCTCATCTTAACAGAATGTGTGCCTGATCATGGCATAACGACAGCAAACCTCAAAATTTTCCAAATACTGATTGCATATTAAATAGTGAATAAGAAGTGGCATTTCCCTCCTGTGTAACAAGGATAAAGAGTCTATTTGGAGCTCTGCTCAAGGATGTTTTGGGGCCAGCAAGAGACCCGCTCCGTCATTTCCCTTCCAGCTGCTCACTGCCCTGGGACTGCAGCCCCTTACACCACAAACATTGTGGTGAGCTTCATGCCGAGCAGAAATCCTTTGGGATAATGTTGCTGCCCAGAGAAGTGGACTCCTCGTCCCTGGAGCCATTCAAGACCAGGCTTGACTGGGCTCTGAGCAACATGGTCTAGTGGAAGGTGTCCCTGTCCATGGCAAGGGGCTTGGAACTAGATGGTCGTTAATGTCCTTTCCAACCCAAATCATTCTATGACTCTATGGGAGAATCACACACTTAATCCCCACAGTAAACTCAGACATTAAAAATCTTAGGGTTGTATTCAGCCTGGCAGCTGTACAAACAGCACTGTTGGTAAAGCCACAAAATGGACTTTGTGGGCAGATATTTGATAGCATAGAATATACCCCAAACTTCCCACTCAGAATCAGAAACAGGTCTGTCCCTGGTGCTGGCCAGAGCTAAAAGACATCCTTTTGATAAATTCAGGTTCCAACAGAGAGGGTTTAGCAGGAAGGCCATCCTTGGAGAGAAAGCCTATATTTAGGGAATTGCTAAACCAGGAACAAGTTCTTCAGCTGGTTTAGCTCTTACTCACACCACTAATGACTCTGGACCTACACTCCTGGCATTAGCTGATGTCTGATCACTGTCTCCCAATCTTACCCTCAATAAAACAACCCTGCATTTTGAAATCCTCAAGCATCTTGTTAGCCCTAGTGGCATCATCACCTCCTATTACTGGAACTTAAGGACATGCAGACAAATTGGTCATTCCCTGCCATCTCCCTGGGATCAAGGCAGGGACTCAAGTGTGAAGCTAAACCCTGGCCTCACCTCTATTCAGCTTCCAGCAGCTAAGGGTGCTGATCCTTCTAAAAACAGACTAGTTTGTGGGTTTCTATGCTTTAACTTATAGGTTGTAAGTAAAAACAGTCTCAGCATCTCAGCCCTGGGAGAGTCACCAGGAGGAGCTGGACCACTGTTCTCCTTTCCTTTGTAATGAGCACAGAGAAATTCAGAGCTGAAGGTTCCCTCTGGAGGGATCAGCCACACTTGTGCTTTAACCTGCCTTATGTTTTCCCTACAGCCTGTGGTTTTTCAGTAACAGAGCTATGGCTGAGAGCACCTGCTAAGGAATTAGTTAGAAATGGCCTTGCTGGGACTTCTGGTGTAACTCCAGAGAGCAGAGATAAAGACCAGGGGAGAGTTACAGCAGGGAGAGTAAGGTGGGTGTAGGTGGGGCAAGAAAAGGAGCATCTCACTTGCTCTTTTTTTGTGTAGTGCCCATTCTGCTTTCAGCAAACAACTTTTTAATTCTGCTTCTGAAACATCATGCAAACTTTTGTGATATTTCTATGTAGTATAGTTTGTTGGGTTTTTTTGGTTTTGTTTTTTTTTTTAGTATCAGTAGTGTCAAATGAAAATAAGGAAGCACACAAACACTGCCCCCTTCTCCCCTAAGCAGTGCCTTGGCTTGGCATTTCTAGAGAGCCTCACATTTCTATGGTGCTTCACAAACAGGGACTCAGATTTCAGTTTGGCACCAACTGGGGTCACAGTAGCAACATCAGAAGCACTTTAATGGGAAGTCCCAAAGGTGGACACTGAAATGGTACCCATGAACTGCCAGCCCCAGACTGACCCTTTCAGGTCCATTTTGGCTTGGATTTCTCCAGGAAGGAAGATGCTGCTGAAGACCCATGGTCATCTTCATCTAAATACTGGGTTATTTTCCTTTGCTGTGGGATCTGAAGCAAGCCTGGCTCTGTCACATATCAGGGGCTTATCAGAGCTTATTCATTTTATTCAGTAAATTTTGCCAGAAATGCTTCAGCAGCTCCAGGTCTTAGAGGAGAGCTTGACATTTGATGGGCTTTTTGTAGCAGTTCACTGGGCTGCAGCCGTACACATCCCACTGCCTTTCTCCCTCCTGGAGACAGGGCAGCCGAGCACGGCGATCCGGTTTATTGGAGACACAGGTGTCAGACCTGGGGCTGCCCCACCGTGCTGGGAAAGGTCACGTCCTGGAGACCTGCTCTTCCAGATGATCAGGTTGCACTGCTGGTCACGAGGAATGGAGCAGACCTGAAGAAGGGAGGGATTCACAATAGGAAAACAACAGACTGGGACAAATTCAGCTCTCACAGACCCTGCACGGGTTTTTGCTGTTGTTGGAGCAGGATACGGGATCCTGCAGAGCCTCTGCCATCCAGGAAGAAGGAGGAGCAAAATGGGATGTAAATTCCTTGAAATCTAAATGCCAGAAGAGCCTCTGCTCATGGCTTGTCCCCCTGCTGTAAGGAACTGAGTTTGGCTGTTCATTCTTTCATAGAATGACGAAATGCTTTGGGTTGGAAGCAACATTAAAATCATCTAGCTCCAACCCTAATTCTTTGCCCTGAAAGACACTCCTCTAAATAACAGTGAAACTCTGTGTGATAAATGCGTTAAGCTGAAAGCTAATGCAACACTGATGTCTAAGGGCCAGAGCTGCAGTGGTGGAAATAGGCACCTTCCCTTTGACCCCAGCATCCCTGAAACACTTTGGTTCCTCTGTCTTTGCGTAATTAGGCATGGAGCAATTTTAATATTTTATTCCTGTGGGCTTTAATAAAGTCATAAGTCTGAAAATCAGCATCAGAAAACAAAAGAGTGGTAAGGAGTGGGAGCACCCAAAAGGAGTGCTTGGAGATGTCTTGGAGACATCCAAGAGGAAGGTCTCAAACTGGTTAAATCTAGCACAGCCTACAAAAGATCAGGTCTGGTCCAGTGTCCACAGAGGTCACAAACACATGGAACAAGCTCCTTCACCACAGAAAGCAGCTACTTCTATCTTGTCTTGTTGCCCCATCACTGTCATCATCAGCTGTTTCACGGGGAGATCACTCGAATGCAGGACCACAGGGCTGGGCTGGGCTCTGTGGTCCTGGAGCAGGAACTGGTGACCTTTTTAGCCCCAGCTGACAAAAATCTCCCTCTCACAGTCTCCTGGGGCTATTCCCTTAGTTTCAGTGATGTTCACCTACCTACCTCCCCTGGGAACGCAGGTATGAAAACACAAAGCAAACCTCAGTTGCAGCTCTTACTGAATTCTGAATCATAAAGTCATAGAATAGTTTGTGTTGGAAGGGACCTTTAAAGGCCACCTAGTCCAACCCCCCTGCCATGAGCAGGGACACCTTCCACAAGACCAGGTTGCTCAGAGCTCTGTCCAATCTGAATATATGTTGAAGCCTTAAGAAATTCTGAGCTGACAAATTACACCTTTTTACTCTGTTTCGTTGGATGCCATCAGCTCATTTGCAGAGGTTAGACAGATCACCTGCAGCCTGGAAATCCCAGTGCTGGCTACAGGAGCTTCACAAACACAGCTGCTGAAAGTTTTTGTGCTAAAATTGTTTTTGTTGTTGTCAGGCACTGTGGAATTGGTGAGGAGTAGCAGTTCTGTCCAACATTTCTCTGGAGATTTAACAACCCCACAATAACATATAAATATAGATTTATCCCATAACAGGATTTATCCTGCACCTAAAGAAAAAAAGGATTTTGCTCAAATTGGACTGTTCTTATGCTAAAGTCACCTTTGTCCTTAAAAAAAATAACTGACAACATAAAAAGTAACCAGATTCTTTCTAAAGTGAAGAGTTTTCTCTAAGGTTTTTAACTTTGCTGAAATCTTGCTGAGCCAGCAATGTCACTGTGCAAAGTTCTGCAGGACCAAGTTAATGTTCTACTGAAATTCTTTGCTTCATGATTAGTTTTTGAATGCCTACAAAATGCAGACAAGTGTCTAAACTAAATCCACGGGGGCTAATCCTCGTTTCACATACTTCTGGCTCAATTTGGAATGTCAGTGAAGGCTTTGCAATTGCAGCACTTGAGACCTTGTGATCTCTGTGAGATCCCTCTGGCTATGTATTTCTAAAAGCACTAAATCAGCTTTCACTAAATATACCTCTTTGTGCATTCCTAACATTATTTTGTATATATTTTTCCTTGCCCAGAGAAGCTGGGGCTGCCCCCTCCCTGGAAGTGTTCAGGGCCAGGTTGGACGGGGCTTGGAGCATCCAAGTCTAGTGGAAGGTGCTCCTGCCCATGGCAGGGGGTGTGAACTAAATGGTCTTAAAGCTCCTTTCCAACACAAACCTTTCCTTGATTCCATGATTTTTCCCTGCAGTGTAACAGCCAAAACCACCACTAGATGTCACAACAGCCTCGCTGTTTGCTCTCCCAGGACAATTTTCCTGAAAAGCCTCTGCTCGAAAAGGATTTTTGCAGATTTACCCGAGGAGCAAAACACGAAGGCCGTGCAACTGAACAAACCCAAGATTTTGTCCTCATGAAGTGGAAGGTGCTCAAGACCTTTCATGATGTGTTTCTCAGATCCTCTCGTTTTGGGCACAAAAAGACTCTGCAGTTTGTTCTATATGAAGGAAACCGACGTGCAGGACCTCCCCGACCCTTTGATGCTACGGCAGAAAACCGGGGAGAAGAGGTGTGAAGTGGGACACAAATAACACTGTGCTGAAGGCTGGAAAGCAAAGTGACCACAGGATATTACTTTTGCCTTTGTCCTGACAATTTTGGTGATGGAAGTAATTTTTCTGTACTTTCTCTAGTTATAGTGTACGACGTTTGTGTTGTCACTGTGGTTTGTGATGCTTGATGGTCCTGGAAAACATGAACACCCACCCACCTCCTCCTGCTGAAATAGTGAAGAAATAGCAATAACATCAACTGAACATAATTAGGCCAAACTCGGGGGGGTTTTCTGTTGAAGGAGCTAATTATAGTGCCAAACTGCTACAGAGGCTGGCAGCATCTCTGCCCTATTTTAGCAGCTTGTGGCAGAGAGGCAAATGATTGGAAGGTGAAGGAGTGAGCACAGTTGCTTCAGCCCATGTGAAGGTCAGGGAAGAACATTCTTCCCTTGTTCCCAGGGTAACATGACTTCTGTCTCCTGTGGTGTCATCTGTAGGAACCTGTTCATCCTCAGGACTTAGCACTGAGATCATCACAAAAGAAAAAAACACCGTTTTCTTCGGAGGGAGGTTCAAACTAATTATCTCCCACAGGCTTTCAGAGAGAGTTTTTGTTCCTCCCCTAAACACACTGTAGTCAGTGCACCAGCCTGTGCCATCATTATGCACATGAAAATAATAGCAAAGCTGAAGATAATTAATTCATTCACTCACTCTCTTATGACCAGTAATTGCTCCTGTGGATTCCTTTTTCACTCCAATGACAACGATTATTACAAACAAAACCAAAACTGAATTCCTGTGAAATTGCTATTAAAGCATTCCCTGAAGGGGGAAAAAAAATAAAAAATTAAAATAAAGACTAAAACAAATAAAAAAGTACAAAGAAAAAGAAGGCAAGAGTGTTTGATTATCAGAATAACAGCCCCTTACAGAAAGCAGCGGACATGTTGGTGTGAGTGTCCTCGCTGTGAATTGGTACAACAGACATCAGCCTTGCACAGCTTCTGCTTTCCATCGTTTCCACAGCATCACATCAGCATTGCTGCCCAGCACTGCTGCCTGTGTCACCTCACAGCAGCAACCAGCTGCTTTCTAGTGAGTTCCTTTCAGAGAGCCCAAGGATGAGGAGCATTCATTCCAATTGCTGTCTCCACACAGAGCAGGAAAGCTCTTGTGTGTTCACCAGGATAACTTGCAGCCATCCCCAGCCCAGTGCTGATGAATTTTCAAGCATAGCAGAGATACACAGCTCAGACCATGGCTCAGGCCACACTGACACCCATACAGTTCTTCTGTAAGATGCCCACATCACTCCTCACACATCATCCATCAGCATCCAGCCCAGTGTTCACACCAGGATGGTCTTTCAGGCTTAACTCTTCTGGCTGCTCCTACTCTGCCTCCAAGGCAGATGAAGCGGGCAAATCCAGGAACTTAAATTCTTAAGCTAAATTCATTCATATGCCAATTGTCCTTTTCTAAAAGCTGAGTGCATTTAACAAGAAAAAAGATTTAAAATCCTACAAAAGCAAATGGTACTCTTACCTTGAGTGAGGTCTGGATCAGACCTGGGGTGAGTATCAGAGGAAACCCATCAGACACTCTCCCATCTTCAGCTCTGTAACCCCTCTGGGAGGTGCTCCACCACAAGGCATCAGAAGAACACAGGCAGAGGCTGCTTTTCCTGAGCAAGGGGCATTTTTCGGCTCAGTGGGGTTTCTGCTTGGTTGCACCACTTCAGTGGGCACCGCAGAGGATTGTCAGCTATCTGCTCTCACACTCCACTGAAACACACAGGGGCATTTACCCTCAAACAGAAATATTTGCGGTGTTGAAATTCACTGGGATTATTCACAGGTTTGGAATGAGAGCGGCCCAAGTCCTGAGGGAGAGCACAGCGAAACACCGCTGGTCAAACACCTGTGCATGACAAAATATCATTTTGATTTGATTTATTCACGTAGTAATAAGAAAATCATACCTTGTGTGCTGATACATACAAAGACATTTGGCACTTAAGTTTTTTAACGGCCGATTTCTCAGTAATCTTCCTTGTGACCAAACAAATTAGGGAAACATTGTGTAGAGGAAAGCAGGGGTTGTAATCTGATCTCACACAGCTGTCATCTTAAAAGCCTTAATGAGCCAAAGATGACAAGTAAATTCTAACATGTGAAAAGGCACATGGAGCCACAGAAGAGACATGGAATGCATCATGGAATAGTGTGGGAGGGCAGAGCCAACAAGGGTCCTACTGGCAGGGACCAAGTCATCTGCTCACTGGATATCCATCTAAAACACCTTTATTCCCTGGAGCAATGCCCTTACATTCCCTCTAGTTCTCCATGGCCAGCTGCTGTGCACCTGGCTGTTGCCTTTGAGCTCAGGCTGGTGTCCCCTTCTCATCCACACTGGCCTTCTGTGCTTCTTCCATGAACTGCAGAGGAGGAGCTGGACCATGGGTTAGGAAATGGATCACGGGGGAGTAGGTGGCCCATGGCTCTCCACTGATGGACTGTAACATGAACCCAGAGTGGCACAAAGGTGTCTGAACTGCCTCAGTCCATCATCAAGCCATCACCCATCTCAGGCCTGGACAGATAGCTCCCACCCTGTTTGTCTACGTTCACCTGATTTGCACGACTTGCCTGTCACGAGATTATTCAGTAGAGGGGTTTTAGTCAAATTCCTTTTCTGCACTTTGAAGCAATGCTTTGTCTGTCTGACTTCATATGCAGCCTAAAACCATCTGAGGCCAGTAAGTCTGCTCATGCTGACAGGCTTTGCCAAATGAGCATCTCTGTTAGACCCAGTGACAGTTTCTTTTGAGATAATACCAAATCACAGCTCACCCAAGCCTGGTGCCAACTGCCCTTCATGACTGGAGGGGAGAGAAACTCAGCCCATAATTTAGCCCAGAAGGGAAGGGAAGGGGGAAAGGGAGCATTTTTTCTCCCTCCTACCCTCAGTATGTAGCCCAGCTTTTCCTAAGTCAGTCTAGCAGATCCTAGATGAAAACATTAATAATCATAGCTATAGATACAGCCCCTCTCCTGCCCCAAGTCAGCTTGGAGAAGCACCACGTGAGACCCAGGGAGGCTTCCTCACATTGTTGCACTGCCCAAGCTATGCCAATTGGATCAGACAATCCTCAGGGCGAGGAGGGATGGAGCTATATCAGACACGCCCCAGGTGATCATCTTCAAGACACCAAAGGTTTGTTGTGTGTTTTGCTTTCACTGCATGGACTGACCTCCCCAAGCGTTGCATATGTTTGTCTGAGAGTCCTTGTCTATCTCCAGAAAAACAGGATGGTTTAAAACCATCTGTTAATCAGCAGGGGTGACAACTAGTATTGCCAGGTGAAAACTGAGAGCCTTCATCTCTTTTGTCTTCTTGGAATTGTATTGCAAAAAAACCACAACCCTGTGGCTGGTCAGGTTTGGCCATGACCCAGAAATACTCTTTAGCAACCTGGCTGCTGGCACCTGAGTGCATTAAATCAGACCTTTGTGGGTGATGAAGGCAATGACAGGGCTGATATGATGGCAAGCACTGCATGTAGGGGGTGTCTGGCTGCATGGCAAGCAGCTCCATCCCCAGCACACCCATGTTTCACCACCCATCAGATGGGGAGGAAACAACATAAATTTGGGGGTGTTGCCCTTTGTCTCACTCTGCAAAAATGATCTGTCGTGTTTCTCCCATGACCTGGCTTGTTCCCAGAAAGCATCCCCCGCTCCCACACAGCTTTCATGGAATTTTTCAGCACATGAATCTCCATATCCTCCCCCTGAGCAGCCTCAACATAGAACAAGCCAAATAAATGTGTCACATCAGAGATTCTCCTATATAACACTTATGTTTTTAAAACTGCATTTCATTCAAAATTTCAAAATATCTTCCTTCTCTGTCTTTGGATCCATCTGCACCTGGCACTGATTTCTCTTTCATGAGCTTCACCTGCCTCACAGGATTTGTTCCTGCTCTGAGTGGAGGTGAGGGACTGTGGATTGTCACCCTCTGATCAGTGGAAGCCTTTTACTACATTGCACTTTCCTAGCAAGTAAGCAACAGCTTGGACCAACATGAAGTACTCTATACTTGAGCAGATCTGAAAAAATCTCTCTGTGTCCCCCACTAAATATTCTGAATTCAGGAAAACCTTCTGTCCATCCTTTTCCCTTCAACACATCTCTCCTAAAACTGCATTTTCTGCTTCAAGTAATGCAACACTTTGCCAAAGTGTTATTACAGTTCTCTGATGTTGAGAGACTTGGAGGCAGGAGGGGATGTGAGTTGCCTTTATCTGGGATAGGTGCTGCCACAGGGTGATGGGTCCTGCCTAAAATACATGGGGTGAATCCACTTGGATCTTTCCATAGGGCTCCACGTTTGCTCACGCTCCTGTAGCTTCTGCGTGGGAAGTTACGTGAGACAAATCCTATTACTGATGTGGTAAAACTAGCAGTAAGTTGCTCCTGGTCCTGCTCAAGCCATCTATTTGATCGGCCAAATGGGTGCAGCGGTGGATCAACAGACAAATAAATGTATTATAGCAGGCAGTATTTGTCCGTGCTTGCTCAGCCTTCTGGCTAAATAGCAGTATTGATCCTGTAAATAATGACACCCTTAAAATACCTAATTTATTCCTCAGGCGGTAAATACAGGCCTTAGGGATGAATTTCTCCACACAACTTTTCTTGGGAAAGGCAGCCATCCCCCATACAGTAACAGCATTATGTGGACTCTCTTCCAGATGGATTGTATCTCATATATTTCTCTTAAATTAGTCAAATGAAGAGTAGAAAGATGTCAGCCTTTTCCATCTCAATTTCCGAATATTCAGTTTGAAACTTCCATACTATTTAATCCAGACATGTTCAAGTTTTCTAACAATTCATTGACCAAACAAAGCTTGTTTGTTCATTTATAACCAAAATGTTCCCAACCTGGATGATTGAAATAAGCTACAAGTGCTCACTTTAAGCACTTAATGACTGCACCACTTTTATGAAGCTGAGAGTAAGAGCTGTCTTAAGACACAGGACAAAAATGGCATATGAGCCCCCACGAGAGATGCTCCCATCAAGGCTGGGAATAAAATAAAGGCCCAAGGCCAAGTCAGTCCTGAGCCAGAGGGATCCACTGGCAGCCAGAAATCCAGAGTGAGGGTCTCTGTGGGGCCGTGGGCACTAGGGCTCTTTCCCCTTTAGGAGGGGAGAGCAGGGGCTGCCCTGTGGCGGACCCAGCCGGTTCCAGATGGTTCCAGATGTTTCCACGATTGTTGGGGGTGCCAGGGTGTCCCTTTGTGACAGAGGCGCATCCCAGGGCGCTTCGTGACAAAGGGGCCGTGCCGTGCCCAGAGGTCATTGTGTCCCCAGGGGTGTTTCAGAAGCACAGAGCCCTGGGGCACCCACTCCCAGGAGAGCCCCTCTTTCAGGAGGCAGCTGCTCCTGGGGGTGTCTGTGGCAGAGCACAACAGAGATGCCCAAGAAGGAGGAGACAAACCCCAAGTCCCAGCCCACTGAGGAGCTGCCGAGCCTGCAGAGGAGGCGAAGCGTGAGGGACGGGGCAGGAGGGTGGTGGGACGGGCTCGAGCTGTGGCAAGGCAGCTGCCTTCATCCCATGCCTCCTCCTCTTTCCCACAGGTGGACCTCAGGCAGCCACAGGAAGAGCAGCACTGCCCAGCTCGTCCCCCCGAGGCACAAGCGGCGGCAAAGGCAGGACCTGCTCATGCCTCGGGCGAGCAGGTGCCAACAGCAGGGGCACAGAGCCAGGTCCCTGCCCCACACAGCCCCTGCTGCCCCCCCAGCCCCTCGCCCGCCCCGCTGGCAGCCCATGTCCTCGGCGGGCAGCGGGCAGGGACAGCGCCAGAGACCAAGGAGAGGGCCTTGGTCAAGGAGGGAGAGAGGGAACTCTGCGGTCCCCAACAGTTGCACCATGGGGAAGACCACCCTGAACAAGAGCTTTCTGAGGGGGGATGCAGTGGACACCCAGAGCTGTCCCAAGGCGGGGACAGCAGCAACCAGAGGTCGTTTCACGAGAGCTGGGAGCGCATCACCATCCGCACGATCTGGGTCAACCCCCAGTACGCGGAGCTCCTGCAGAACACCCGCGCGGCTTCCCAGGAGCAGGCGGAGGCGGCAGCCCCTTCTGACTCAGGCGGGCAGGTGCCAGCAGCAGGGTCACAGAGCCGGCTCTCTGCCCTGCACAGCTCCTACTGCCCCTCCAGTTCCTCGTCCGCCCTGCTGTCAGCCCAGGCCCTCAGCGGGCAGCAGGGTTCCCAGACGCTGCAGCCCTCCCGCTCCAGGCAGGCTCTGCAGACTCTGTGCAGGCTGTTCTGGTGCTCCTGTATGGCAGCACAGCCAGAGGATTAGTGCCAGTCTCAAATTCAAGTCAGTTCATTTGTTGTTAATATATATTTTTATTTTTGCAAAGACCTCTGGAGAGTTGTCATTGTCCTTCCTTACCACACAGAGACTCAAAACAACCAGTGGCTTTCCCCTGGAGGTGACACGTCAGTAAAAGACGCTGATTTTCCAACCATGCTTGCCCGGGCCTGGTCCATCTCAGGAGCCAGAGGGGTTCCAGCAGCATCAAAGATTTGAAACTCAATGGTTTCATGGTTGCTGTGGCCAAGGCAGTCACCAATCGCTACCTCGCCCATGACAGCCTCCCTGGGAACAAGCATGAAATCACAGGGGCAACTCTTTGGGTCGGCTCCCTGAGGCCCTGTGCCAGAAAGTTGTCATCCAGGTGTTTTGGGAATCTCCTGGACCTGTCTGTTCCAGCTGTGGAGTGTTCCAAATTAACGTCCACCCAGTGGAATTCCCCCACAAGGGCAAGTGTGGTTGGGTTGGGGGTGCCTTGTTGGTCGTGTCCTGGCTGGGTGGCCAATTGCTGCCTCCCACAATGCCAGTGAACAATATTCTCTGACTGGTGTTCAGAATTCTGGGCACTTTAGGTAAAGAAATGTCATTTTGAGATAAAGAGAAGGAACTTGGATGCAAAATTCCCTGATGACCTGGCATATGGGAGATGTTATCGACTTTCTGTTCATCGTCTCTAGAACATCCATGACTTTTAAGGCTCAGACATTAGATTTAGTCCAGGGAAAAGTCCCAGCTAAGTAACTTGGTGGTAAAGGAAAGAAATTGGCCAGGCTGGATAGATTAAAAAATACCAAACCTGTGAGTAATGTTTTGATGAGATTGTGACTAACACATGTGGCAAAACCTTGCTGGCACATCCAGCTGCAAAATCCTGTGAGCAGAGATTTTTCTAATAGTTCTGCAACTGAGGGTGTTTAATCTGCTAAAAATTTCCTGCTGACTTGATTTAAAAGCAATAAAAAGCTCTTGGACAGCCTTATTGCTGAGGCAACGGTGTTGGCCAGGCAGAGCATCCCAGGAATTGCAAATGAAGCCTGTTGGGCACGTGTGGGCATCAGAGATACCAGCACCTCAACCCAACCTGTCCCATGGGCTGATGTCCCTGCTGAGAGGGTGAAGGAGCCGAGGCTGGGGACAGTGCAGCTCCCTGATCTCCTGGATAACCAGGACGGATAATGACCTCCCACAAAACAAGCCTATTGATTAAAAGTCAATTTTTTAACAGTCTTCAGCAGTTTTTTCATCCTGGAGGAAAGGGGTGCTGTGAGGGGGTGGGGGAAGGAGGAGACTCTTTGTGGGGTCCCAGTTCTGTTATCAGGTATGAAAATCCTGCTGCAGGGGCTTCCCCACAGGTAGAGCCTCATGGAGTACAAATTACAGCAGAGCAGCTCCTTGAGGAGCTTCCAAAGATCAGATGACAGAGCGATAGTGCCCTTGGGCTGCTGGGGATCTTCCTGCCCAGGAGAGCCTAGGGGGGAGGCTGGAGTGAGGGCACACTTGGAAAAGGGTGTAGATAGGCCAGGCTGGTCACATCAGCAAATCACCAGGAAAAATGTGGAGCCTGAGCAAAAACAGAGTGCAGACCTCAAAGCCCTGGCCAGTCAGCACGTGTTGCTTGAGCTCTCCAAGAAAGATGACAGAACCTTTTCATAAATGGTAACCCACAACCACAGGAGCCTTCTGTCCCAGCCGACCTGCAGAGAAACCTGCAAGTAAAAGTGGTGGCCTGCAGCAAAGTGGCTGAGTTTTCCCAAGATGCTCATATCACGGATCATATCCTAAAGCCATGTGACCATCTCAGTGAAGAGAACCTGTGAATATCTGCTCGCTCCTCAGTCACACAGGATTTTGGTACATTAGTTATGAGCTGTTGGATTTGACTCTTCTCTGATCTGGTCCAGCCCTCACTAAGCTACATACAAAAGTAAAAGGGAGAAGGACAATCTCCCCTTCAAAAAATAACATTTATTTATGGGTTAGAGGAAGACAGGACTGTCTTTTTTTCAGCAAAAAATTAAGATGTAAGAAAAGCATCCCAGTGTACCATCTAGATTTACATTGGGGTTTTTCAATTTCAATTGTCATTGCTAAATACATTACTTTGGGATTAAAACCGTACAGGTTATTAAATACTGATTACAAGAAGACAGTATTGTGGCAGGCAAATAACTTCCAAGTAACTGAAATTAAGGCTTTGAAAATGTTTTAAGGGAATTAATGTTTAATTAGTGATTTTGATCTATAAGGCATTCCAGTAATAGCTTCAGTAAGAGATTACATAAACCTGCAAGACATTTATAAGTAGAAAGGATAGTTGATGCAGTGTTTTCTTTAATTAATCCTGCACTGGAAGATCACCAGGAGGGAACTGAGAGTTTGGTGCACAGTAAAAAGACCATTCTAGTTAGCAGGCACTTTAGTTTCTTTGGTTTTTTTGGTTGGTTTGTTTTGTTTGGGTTTTTTTTGCGTGATCACATTTATGTGCACACATTTTTAACAATCTGGCATGAGATGAATTTTGAGCTGAGATACTCTTGTGCAAGGCCTTCCATTTTCACTAAAAAAAGTAACTTACGTAATTTCTTATGGTCAAACCCAAGTCCCTGATCCTTTACTCTTTTCCTCACTGCATTTACCTCGATGATTTGACAAGATTTTCACAAGGCTGGAAGTGTAACTAAGGAAGTTTAAAAGATGTTTGTGTCAGTAGCTGTAAAAATGCAAACAGGAAAGTCTAGTGATCTGAAAACAACAAAAACCTGGTTATCAGGGTTATGGAGTTACAGGGATGATACAACTCCCAATAAAGTTACTGGAAGGGGAAATGAGTGAACTTTAGAAGTTTTCAGTACAAAAACCTGGCAGTTTGTAGGTCTTTAGGTTCATCTTCAATCTGAAATGTGTCACCTT
Source organism: Myiotriccus ornatus (assembly GCA_036023395.1). Lineage (NCBI taxonomy): Eukaryota > Metazoa > Chordata > Aves > Passeriformes > Tyrannidae > Myiotriccus > Myiotriccus ornatus. The sequence goes on along the minus strand of JAYRBT010000139.1, from coordinate 68,666,384 downwards.
TTTGCTGATGTACTGAGTGAAATAAAACTGCAAAAATGTTTTGCAGGATTCATAAGGCTTGATCACCTTGAAACATCACTTTGAAAATGAGGACATCTCTCCTTTTCCTCCTTCTTTCCTGCTGCAACTAGACCAAAGCCAGAGCCATTACACAACTTTCTGTTAAATCCACATGGTTAAAAAATGGATCTGGCATTATGTTTAAAAGATATTAATACTTGTTACAGTTTACTAATACTCATTACAGCTAATTTTTATGACTGCTTATGCTATGCTTATTTTCTTTATTACTTTAGCTCTAATCATTTGGTTTAATACCCAGAGCACACATCCTCTATGCTGACTGCTTAATTATTTTCACCTCTTTTTATGTCACATTTCTCAGAACAATAATTATGTCAGATCATAAATCCCATCCTACACTGACAATAATAAGAACTTGACAGACAGTAATACTTGCTCTGTAACGTAGAACAAGGTGATTTGGTTTAACTAAACACGTGATTTCTTTCTAGATAGTTTAATTAATTCATCTTAATTATTTAACCTATAAACCATGAGTTAATTAATTTGAATCTGGTGCACTCTCTTACTGTACTTACATTGCTTTTTTTTTTTTTTTTTTTTGAATGGAACTAGTGTTTCATTACCTCTCTTGCTCATTAATTTTAGTGCTGCTGTTGCCGTTTCTTGTAATGTTTGTTTCCTCCAGGGCCAAGTTAATCCATAATTCAATGCTAACGGTAAATCAGCTGTGCATTACCCTCTGTGCACAACCCGAAAGGCAAGATGCAGGAGTTGGATCACATCAGGTAACAGGACCCACTGCAGGAATGCACCCTAAATAGCTACAACCAGCCTGCCTTGGGCTTTAAAAGGACACCTCCTTCCACCTGCTTTTGATACCACTTTTTCCCTATGCCATCCTCTAAAAATATGTCCCTGCTTTTCTTCCCAAGGTGCAAGGGGGCAGGGTGGGATAGAACCGGCAGCCCCATTTCTAAAGGCCTCTGAAGGCTCTTTTGAAGAGAATCTTGAAAAAAACACAAAGTCCAAAGCAAATGCCACAGTGAAACCAGGCAAGGTGGTAAAATCAAATTCAGCAAAACTCGAGCCCAGGAGCTCTCGGGAGCAACTGAGGGCACAGCTGAGCTGCTCCCACCCAAGAAGTCACGGGTGCCTGCCATTATTTGGAGATCTTCCATGGCATGCTCATCTACAAACTGTTACCTCTCCAAAAAAGCATGTGTAATAATTCCTAGAAAAGCAAAAAACAGGGACTAGAAATACCTCTGCTGCCTGTACATTTAATTTTCGTCAAACACGCTCATGGCTAGGCAGCTGAGCATCAGCGTAAGCAGGGCTGTGTCAGGGACAGGGCATGCCAAAGCCACCCCAGGAGGAGATGGACTCCCTCCACCACGCCTAAGTGTGCCCCACACGTGCTGGCAGATGAAGATGTGGATGGTCATGACAGGTCAGGGAGCCTGGCAGCCTCCAAAGGGAAAGGATCAGACCATCCTTAAGAGCCCCTTAACTCAAAAACCCATCTACTGACTCTGCAAGTGTGGGCTGGGGGAGTTTGCACAAGGGAAATCTGCACAAAGCCTCCAGAACTGGCCCAGACACCAAATTTTCTCTGGCATTCCAGCAATGTAACTTCACACAGACATTTTAATTCCATCTGTGTGGTACAGTGGCACGCTGTACCCATAACCCCCAGCCCAAGGCCCACACAAACTCCCATTCCAGCAGGGAAATCTCTTGCAAAAGCACCCCCAGGTGCTACCTGCTCCCCAGGCACCCAAAGGCAGCTCAAGAATCAGACCTGCCACTTTCAGCCTTAGGTCTAAGGAGACCCTGCTAAGCACAAAGCTGAGATCACAGCTGGTCCAGGGCCAGAAAGTAATGATGCAGTAATGGTTTTATTGGCTTTTTGAGAAGGAGATGTTTGATTTCAGAGAGAGGAGAGTCAACAGCAGCTTTGCTCCTGCTAATCTCATTTCCAGCAGCACTGAGTGAGAAGGCACTTGGGCACAAAGCTGTGCTCAGTTGCTCTCTGTTTACCCAGGGTTGCACTAGGAGCCCAAGAGCACCTGAAAACAGCCCGTGGCAAGAACTGTGGCTTTGCAAATGGCTCCTGGAGCACCAGGCTTATGGGAAGAGATATTCCAGTGTTTCCAGCAAGTTGTTGGCAGCCCATTTGCTTGCTACAAGTGCTTCAGAATTAAGAGAATAGATGTGCAGGAAGAGGAATATCTAAAGAGGTAAAAACAGCTCGTTTATAATAAAAAAAAAAAAAGGATCTGCATTTAGATGCACAGGTTTTAGATGTGCAAATTTAAGACATTCTCTATCGAAGCAAGGACTGCAGTTAACAAGTGTTGACCAGATAATCAGGTTATTTGTAAATAATGTATTTACCTTAAGCAAAGAGAAATCAAATGCAGAAGGGTGAACTTGGCCTGGGTGAGGGGCTCTTGTAAAGGGCAAATTACAGCAGAGGTTAGTCTGACCATGACCTGCCCCCTTGTCCACAAAATAAGTTACTTTAAGACACAAATTACGACCCAGTCTGGTATAACAGCTCTTTTATTTCAGTGTCTAAAACACAAAAAGAGGGCTTGCATTTCGACATCAGAACCATGCAAAGCACCTACACACTGAAAAAGAGATATTTAACGAGCGTCTCTCTCCTGCTACATGTAGAAAATTGAGGCAGGAAGACTCCGTTTTCCTGTGCGTTCTGCTGCATCCTTCCACAAATCAACCAGCTGTGAGGGGTGATAATTAACCTTCATTCCAAACCAAATCATTTGCCACTGAAGTTTTCCACGCTGCCCTAAGCTGTTAAAATACGCTCCTGTAAACTTCATCAAGGACCCAGTTCTGCTCTCTGTTTACAAGGATTAAGTCCCAAACATCTCCAGCTACAGGACAGACTTTAATCAGAGGTACTGAATCAATGAGAGCAGAATTTGGCTCAAAGGATGAAAGTCTCCTCCATACAGAGGCCAGGAAAAGGCCCTTATTAGTGTCCCAGAGAGGGGGATGTAGAGACCACCCTAGGCTCAGAGAATTGTCATGTGCACAGAGGACAACTAGACATCCGGAACTATTAAAAAACAGTGGTATAGAAAAATAAAAGGCATAAAATACCGAACCAAAAAGGTTCCAAATAAGGCATCAGCAGGTCCCAACTGGATATGCTCCCGTTATGCACGCCACCCTCCCAGCCAGGGTGGTTAGGAATGATGCATTAGGATTGTGTTTCTGACCTCAATCATTAAGCCCTGCGAGCAACCAGAAGGGTTCAAGTTCTCTTTGAGGAAAAAAAAAAACAAAACAAAAACAAACAAAAAACCCAAACACAAAACCAGGGAATATTCTTTTTGGTGAGTATTTCTTAGAAAATAAAATAAAAACATTAAAGCAATTCGTTTAAATGATTCATTAAAAAAAGACAACATTCCTGTAAAGTAAAAATATATATATAGAAATAGAATCTATTTTTTTTTTGTTTGTCTGGTTTTTTTTTTAAAAAAAGACATTCAGTAACACATCAGCGGATTCTGATCAGCTTCCCATCGGTCTCCTGCGATAACCGCTGCTTGTTAAGGCAAAACATCAGGTTGGCACCTTTACAACAGCTGAATCCAACTGGGCTGAAGGCAAAGCAGAGCCAGCAGAGCCCTGTCAGCGAGGCTGCTTCTCCCTCACGCTGACCGAGCCGTCCTCCATCCCAAAATACACCACCTCGGCCATGTCGATGAACAGCCCCGTCTCCACCACACCTGGGGAACAAGAGGCCACGTGCTGGTTAATGCCAGAGCCAACCTTTCACTTGGGTCCCCTGCTCTGCCCCTTGTTTTGTTCATTAAAAGGCACCAGTGCCTCCACCAGAGGTTTGGGGAAGTGTCCAACAGTGGTGGATGTTCTATCAGCCACACAGGGAGCCTCCAGGAAGTCTTTCCCATGCAGCCACCCCGTGCTGCTGGAGGAACTCTCCAGAGACTGAGAAACAACTCCCAAAGTTCCCTCAATGTTCACACCACCCCAGCCACCCCCATTACACCAACACAACCACGAGTGAGGCATTTTCAGCCACCTGGTGACCCATAGGAGCAAGAGGAAGCTACACATGCACCAACAGGATTATTCCCCTTGCCTTTACATTCATTTAAAAGACTATCCTGTTGGAAACACCTGGATAACACTTGTTCAAATGCTGGAATTCTGCAGGTTTGATGCTACGTCTGCAATTTGTCACCTATTTGCAAATGTAATTGTGGTTGCATTTAATTATGGGGTGAACTAGAACTTCACAGTGATCACTGAGACACAGCCAGAGGCCAGGAAGGTGGATAGAAAGGGAGGACAAGGACTACCACAAGCACAGGGTGGCCAGAGCCCTGCCACCACCACTGTATTTAAGCTCTGACAGTTCTGCTCTTCCACTTCTGTGTCAGGAAGATGCTCTTCTCCCCTCAGCAGGTCCATTTCTCAGCAGCAAGCAGTGCTGAGACCATCTCCATACCAACACGATGGAACAGGTCCCATCATTTACCATTCCTTTCTCCACCAAAAAGAAATGCAAGGAAGAAGGCCCTGCTGTTTTGTTTGCAAACAGCATTACCAGCCACTGTTTGCCTCTTGCACAGAAACAGCTCTAATGATACAGACATTTGTACAGCCTTGGGATGCAACTGGACCAGCAGCAATCACCAGGGCATTTGGATCAGTCACTGGTTCTTTTGGATCAGTCACTGGTTTGGGTAGATCTGCTTCTGCCAAAGGTCTGAACCTGCCATCTACTGCTGGCTGCAAGCAAGTGCCAGGTAATTATTCCCATAGCAAAAGCACTGGGACAAGCCAGAGGCAGCACCCTGGCAGTTTGCTCCTAGAGCAGAAAGAAAGAAAATGGGTGTATTTTCAGTAAATCAGCTCATAAGCACCACTGAGGGAAGCAAAGCCACTGAGCAAAAGCAACTAGAAGTTACTGGTGATTCTTCAGCCCACCTACACACATGATCCCTGCCTGCTCCTATGTTTTAATTGTGGTGCCAGGACAATATATTGCTGCTTTCTGGGGATGTTGGAATTTGTGCAACAGGATCCCAACCTGTTCCTGCATGTTCTGACAACACGTGAGCAGCCAGTGAAAGCACTTGTATTATGAACTTCAGGGCCAGGCAGGCCTGGGATATACTCAAAGATACAACATGTATTCAAAAGCAGACCAGATGAAGAGCAGGCTTTGCTTAAGATAACCAGAAAGACATCCAGATGCTGCTTCCCTGAAGTTCAGAGAGTGCCAGTGCCCCTGAGCAGACCTGGCTGGTCCAGAAGCAGCTCTGGCCAGGGCAGCAGGTCTCATGCAAGGCAGGAGTCCTTGCAGAGAGGCTGTTTTGTTTACAGAGTGATCAGCCACTGCTGCTTTTGCACAGCAAGAACTTGGATACATTGCACCCCCACAGCAAAGTGAGCCTGTAGGGTTTCCCAATGGAAATGGGATGCAGAGCTGGAAAATGTCGTAACACAGAGTCCACCAGTGTTTCCACTAAAAGTAACTCTAAATGGGCACAAGGGGAATAAGGAAGAGCACAGGATTGTTGTGCCTAGTGGGAACCAGTGTCAACATCAACCAGCATCACCCCAGGTTTTCACCACCGTATGAAAAAGCCTCATGGGTACAGTTCCTCAAGTTGGAACACATTGAAGGGCAGTAAACACAATACACACATTTCCTTGTATCCAGAGGAGAGCTCCCACAGTCCAGGTTACCTAGCACAGGCCAAGCCTTAGCCAGCTTTTGTGGTTTTTAAAAAAAATCACAGAAAACTACCTGGTATCATTTTTATAGCGGTGTTCACTTCACTCCATTGATGAACCTTGTCAAACTTCCAGTCCAGGATGAAGTTCCCGTTGTCTGTCACCACAGGGCCCTGGGAAGCAAACCCAGTTGTCATGACAATGAGCTCCTTATCTCCTGAGCCCAGCCAGGGACTGTCACAGCCCTCACTGGCACCAGCTGTCCCCACTGCAACGGTTTGGAGTCATCACTCAAGTAAATCGGGGCAGTCCACAACAACCATCACCCAGCATGAGCTGCCCCCCAGCTCAAGACCCCCTCTGGCAGCACAGACTGCCCTCCAGCACCCCAACATCCCCACAGAGCAGCAGGTCAGACCCAGACAGGCAATCCCTCTGCTCCCTGCTCTGGGATGCTTCCTCAGGAGACATAAGCCAGAGAGGCTTTCAGTGAGGTCTGAACACCTAAACACACAGTTCATTAATCAAAATATAATTGGGAGAAATAACACAGGATGCCTCTCCGAGAGTGAAAGCCCAGAATTTCACTAGATGACAGGCCAGACCCTCTGGTCCTCCATTTGCCCACGTTCAGGTGGTTCCTCTGGGGCAGCAGGGCTGACAGGGACACTCACAGCTTTGCTGACAGCCATCCGCAGCTCCACCACACCTCCAAATTTTCTGGTCAGGGCTCTGGTGACAGGGACGTAAGCCATGGGGATGACTTCAATCGGAATTCCTTTCTTCCACTGCTCCCCAAGGTTCTCTGATTTTTTCCTGAGGACACAGTTTGAGGTGGGATTGGTGTTGGACATTAGTTAACGTCATCCCAGTCCCTCCTACAAACCCCTCAGGCACAAGGCCCGAGAGGGCACAGTGGTCAGTTCACATGTGCCCATGTGCAGGAGGAGCCAGTTTAACACATGATGCTCTATTCACTCACAAGCCCTGTTTTGACATTTTTTGGACAAGGACAGGAGTTGTTTTTTCCACAGCCCCATGGCTGTCTGTACAGAACAGGAAATTTATACTGTGCTGACAATCACTGAGCTCAGAGAGCAGAGCAGACACTTGCCCACAAGCTCTGCTGACTCCCAAGCAGGCCTGCTGAGTTGAAAATTAAGGAGAAAAGATAAATTGAATTGCTGAAGCACTGTGAGCAAGGCTCATTTCCACCTATTCCTGCTCCCCTGACCCACTGGATGGACAACAGTGGCCTAACACAGGACCATCCATATCCTCCCAGAGGTATAATGATAGTAATATTTTCACCTGTAATCAGCAATAACAATGAAGCACTTTGCATATCCTGCAACTATCTTCTCCTGTGTCAAGCAGCCACTGCAAGGGGGAAAAAAAAATATAAATACAACCAGGAAACATCAGACTGCTCCTCCCTGTGCCTGATGGCCTCGAAGTCCAGTCCCCTCCACCATGTGCTTGCTGTTTTCGGTGCTGCCATTGCCCCACCACTTATACTCCTCATCCTCACCCATCGCTTTATCCCCCTTGTCCTTTGCACACACCCTTGGTCAGGGGCCATCTCCCACAGGCTGAGGGGGCCCTGCACAGGGTCCCCTGAGCCTCTCCAGCCCAGCCCAGAGACCCACAGCCAGACAGAGGCCCCCCCATCACCAGCCCCATGCACAGACAGACAGACAGACAGCAGGGCTCACCCGCCACCTTTGATAAGGTTGAGGTCAGAGTCCACTTCATCTGCTCCATCGATGGCAACGTCGAGCTGTGGGAAGAGGAGCAGCCACTCTAAATCACAGGCATGTGAGGAAGAAGAGAAACCACAACCAACTGCTGGCCCTGCAAGGCACATCACTTCAGCCTCCAGCGTCACTGAAGGACCAGCAGGCAAGATTTTCCCGGGGAAAAGCCTGGCGACAGTCCAGCAGCACAATATCCCTGCCTCAGGCCAGCAAGCCTCAGTCTGGATGAGATGCCTAACACCCGGAGAAAACACAGACCAGCAGCCTACTTGCCATCTAAAGGGACAAGAACTAGGACAAGACCAAGGCTTGGGGGAAAAAATAAACTAAGCCTGTTAGAATCATAGAATCCTTAGGGTTGGACAAGATCACTGAGTCCAACCATTAAACTAACACTGCCAGGTCCCTACCAAACCATGTCTCTAAGCATCATATCTATGTGGTTTTTTACACTGCCAGAGATGGTGATTCCACCATTTCCCTGGGCAGCCTGTTCTAATGCTTGACCATCCTTCCAGCAAAGAAATTTTTCGCAATAGGTTTAGGGAGGTTTCCCTAAACCTCCCCTGGTGCAATTTTAGGCCGTTTCCTCTTATCCTAACTCACGAGTTCTCACTCATGTTCGGCAGTGTGGCTGCCCAAACTCATCCTCAGGGGAGGAAAAAGGAACCTGATGCTTTACAAAGGACCAGGCAAGAGGAAGGTCAGGTGAGGTCTCACCTCTGCACTCCCACTTACCTCTGGATGTCGGTCCAAGTCACTTAGTGTTAAGCCGTTCTGCAGGATCAGCTGACGGGCCTGTGCACCAAGAAGACAGCAAACACCATTTACCAGGGGCAGGAAAGGAAAACAGGCTTGTGGTGTCATCGCCCCGCTGCAGCAAGGATGGAGTCTCCCTGGGAGAGCTCCACTGCTCCTCCCTGAGCTGGTGGAGGGGCTGCAGCCAGCAGCAGGAACAGCGAGGAGAAAACGATGCTTCCAGACCAGAGAACTTTAATAGAAATAAAACCCTGCTGCTGATGTGAATTAAAATGTTCAGCTGGTGCAATAAGACACCTGGGTTCAGGTCTCTCCATACTGAACAGCAGGAGGCCCCATGAGCTTGGTGGGAATCACTTATATCTAAGCACTAAAGCAGACATGGAATTTTTGAGTCCTGTGTTGTTTCGGCTTGGAAATCATTCTCCTTTGCACTCATCCAGCCCCTCTGATCTCCTTTGGCAGAAAAATGCGAGCAAGAAAGTTAAATATTTACACCACAGCAATGTGGGACTAACAATAAAAATATTTTTCATATTGGAAATTAACTAAAAAAAAAGGCAAAAAACACAACTCAAAAGTGTGGGAAAAAGTGTGGGAAGCTCCTGAAACAGCTACTTGGTGGCTCTCATCTGCTTCTCCTGAAGTGGCTGCGTATTTCCCTCTAGCGGCAACACAACACAAAGTGCCCAGAGCTGCCCTCTGCTCAATCCCTCAGTTTAAACCAGGAATCACAGAATCGTTCAGGTTGTAAAAAAAAAAACAAAACCCTAATATCAGCAAGTCCAACCATTAACCCAGAACTACCACAGCTACCACTAAACACTGTCCCCAGGTGTCACATCTACACACCTCTTAAATACCTCCAGGGACGGGGACTCCACCACTGCCCTGGGCAGCCTCTTCCAGTGCTTGGCCACCCTTTTCATGAAGAAACTTTTCCTAATTCCCAATCTAAACCTCTCCTGGCACAACTCGAGGCTGTTTCCTCTTGTCCCGTCACTTGTTACTTGGGAGAAGAGACCGACCCCCACCTGGCTGCAACTTCCTTTCAGGGAGTTGTAGAGACCAATAAGGTCACCCTTGAGCCTTCTCTTCCCCAGGCTAAACACCCCCAGCTCCCTCAGCCTCTCCTCACAGGACTTGTGCTCCAGACCCTTCCCCAGGGCTGTTGCCTCTCTCTGGACACATTCCAGCACCTCAAAGTCCTTCTTGCCCTGAAGGGCCCAGAGCTGGCCACGGCACTGAAGGTGTGGCCTCAACAGTGCCCAGCACAGGGGGACAATCACTGCCGTGGTCCTGCTGGCCACACGATTGCTGATCCAAGCCAGGATGCCCTTGGCCTTCTTGGTCACCTGGGCACACACTCCTGGCTCACGTTCAGCCACTGTGGACCAGCCCCCCCAAGTCCTTTCCTGCTGGGCAGCTTTCCAGCCCCTCTTTTCCCCCAGCTGGAGCTCTCATGGGATTGTTGTGACCAAAGGCACTTGGCCTTGTTGAACGTCATTCCATTGGCCTCAGCCCATCCCTGCAGCCTGTCCTGATCCCTCTGCAGATCAACACTCTCACCCAACTTGGTGTCATCTGCAGAATCCTGAATTGGTTGAATTCTGTATGTAACAAATCATCATCTAAGAGAGACTCCCTCCTCGCACAGACTCTGCTCGAGTCCAGACTTACCACCATGCTATAGCTGGACCAAGAAACCCCGGTGTGACAGCCTGGATCAACTGATTCCCTTGTTTTTTACCCACCAACACTAACAAAGTGCATCAGTCACATGTATTGGCATCCCAGAAACGTTAGAATTAGCAGGTGGTACTCCTGGCAATGAGGCATGATTTCAGTAGTTTATCACGGCATTTCATAGCATGCAGCTTTAACACCCCTGGGCTGTGGGGCCCTAAGGACTCACAAAATAGAGGGAATAAAAATCAGTGGGTTGACATTCACCACATGGTGTCCACGTAAAGAAGATTTCAGGGATCTGGGAACTGAAAGCATCGAAAAACATTGTGCTGCACATGCAGGCCAGATCCTGAACAGGCTTAGAGTCAGCAAGTGTGGAAACGAGGTGTCTTGGCTTTCCTCGGGCTTTGCTTGCAAGGCAACGGGAGCAGACCAGCCAGGAATCAAAAGCAGAGCTCCCACAACTGGGGGAAAAAGTGGTGCTAACTGCACAGCACTTGCCAGGAACAGTCCCACTCCGTGCTCTGGACACACGTCCAGGTGAAAAGAAACCACGCAAAAGCCAAGGGACAGATACTTACCCCGGCTCTAGCTTTACTGGTGGTGATGGAATAACCCAACCTGACAACAGGGAAGGGAGGAGTATAAAAGCCCACTGAAACCAATTCTTCCTTGCCAGTGACCTCAGGCAGCCATTTACACCTGTACGTAGTGAAAATAAAACGCTGTTTTGCTGACCTGGGAACGCTTCAGTAGGAATTGGTCGAGGTCTAAAGGACTGCAAAAGATCTGAGGCAGCCCCATGCTGGGGATTTTGGCTGTGGGTCTCTCTCTTCCCTTTAACAGCAACCCTTTTGTTTTACTGGTAAGAAACTCTGTAGTGTTAAATGAACTACGCCAACATTTCAAGGCACGACAGGCTCCAGCTCACGTTCACTACAGGAGCTTTATCAACTTTCTTTAAGACCTACAGGCTGAACTCAGAGCACTTCACCTAGGTTTAAAGGGAATCAGGATGGGAATATAACAGGATGGGAATCATTTTAGCAAATCTGAAGGCAAGACTCTCACCACAGTCTATATCTGCAACAGAAGTACTGATATAGGCTAAAAAATATTTTTTTTTTCACTTTTTGCCCTTTGCAGAACCTTGCATTATACCTCAGTTGGCCACTGGATGTTTGCAACAGCTGGGAAAACAGAGTCCTCTCACTCCACACTCACATTTAAACATCTGCAGGGTAAGAGGATGTTAAGTTTTCATAAGATTTTAGGATAATTCAGGTTGGTCTCTATCCAACCTCCAGGTCAAAGCAGGGTCAGCTACCAGGTTGCTCAGGGCTTTACCCACTCAGTTTTTTCCTGAAAACCTCACAGCACAGGCTCTGCACCTTCTCCTGCCCTGCTGGACTGACCTCACTGTGACACCATTGGGACAGAAGTACAACCCCCAGGTCCACACCAGGACTATGAGCAGGACACACCCAGTTCCTTGAGCAAGGTACTGCCACCCAGCCTTGAAAACCCCTTGGGTGGTCCCATCATGTCACCTCTCCCTGCCCACAGGGAGCTGAGGCGAAGAGGCCAAAGCCAGTTCTCAAAGGCACAGAAGCAGCTCAGAAGCTTTCCCAGCAGCTCTGCACATCACCACCAAGCCAGGTTCCCCCTTTGCCTGCAAACCTCTCTACATCTGGCTTAGTATGAGCCAATTCCTGCAAAAGCTGTGCAGCCAAGGAAAGGTTAAGCCAATTTCTCTTCTGTCATTTCTTATAAAATCCAGCTGATGCATTTTAAGCTCCTCCTGAAAACAGAGGAGCTCACTATTACTCTTTACGGCTTTCAGGGCTTGATACAGACTCAAAGAGTCTCCAGTGAGCTTTGCATTACGAGTCTGGTTCACCACTAAACAGCATTTTTCTTCAAGTGGGATCCAGAGGAAGCCACACACCAACCCTGACACAACCAGCCTTACCACACTGGTTCAAAACACACCTCCCAGCCCCAGGGCATCCCTGAGTTCAGGTCAGGGTAACACAGCACCATCACCTCCATGGGATCTCTCTGCAGGCTGCATCACGACTGCTTTTCACCAGTGCTTTGGGTTAACTCACCAAGGGGAAGATCCACTCACTCCATGAGTGGAATAGAAGAAAGCAAAGGAGGAAAGTGCTCACCTGAAAAGATGTAGGGATGCAGACAATTGTCAGGTTTTCCTCTTTAACCCGCTCAGCTGTAGGGAAAGAAAGCAGAAGCCTTGGTTTGTTCATTATAGAAGGAAAAAACACACCAACTTTCACTTTAAGAAATCTCAGTTTGGAGCAGCCCCTCTGATTCATTGCAATTACTTGCTTGGCTTGCAAATAACTCAATCATGCTCAAAATGCAAACAGGTGCCACCCTGCTTAGGCTGGAGCTCAGTTTCAACACCCAGAAATGTTCAAACACCCACCCTGGCTCAGCCCAAGCCACCATGAGCCATTAACCTTTATGTCTCCAGCAGCAGAGGAGCCCCATCAGCAAATCCTCACCTGGAAAATTAGTCCCACTCCCCTCTCTCACTCCATTAGACAGGTTTTTGCTGCTCTCCATGTAAACAGAGAGCTCCAGCAGCTGTCTGAAAGGTTCGCTGGCTTGTTGCCCTGGGGACATCACATTAATTTATTATAGAACGTTTAAATATATGGCAGGGAAAGGACTAATAAAGTACAGTATTCCATTAAATGGAAGGAAATATTTCCTCCCCGAAGCTAACCTCAAATGACTAAAATATATTACTAAGATATCATTATGGACAAAATATTATTTTAGTAATTACAGTACTAAGGCACAAGCCAACAGCCTGAGAGTCAGCAAGAGCACCAGAGCAAGCCAAGGTAACACTGCTGCTGGAAGGACTGAAGATGCAACACATGAGGCTGTATGTTGTTACAAGCCACATCCCTGAGCAAACACAGTTAGGAGACTGAAAAGCCAGAATTTGCAGCCTGGAACAGGCACTCCTCTTTAAATACAATACCCACTTATTTAGAGGCTCATTCTGTGTTGAGGGCGGGAGTGGTTGCAACACTGAGCCAAACCCAGAAGGCTGAACCGCAGCTCCCAGACAATTAAAGGGTTATCACACACACACACAGCGTGGAGCCAGGTGGGTGGCAAGGACAGGCACAGCACCAGTCCTGCTGTGTCCCTGCAAAGCCAAGAGATGCCCCGTGCTCAGACCTCAGCCCAGCGTGGGCTGCGGGACGGCTCTGCCCAGGGCAGCTGGAGGTCACCAGGGGACTCCCTAGCCACGCAGAGCCACCCAGGTGGGAAGCACTGAACTCTGCTGCCCAGGGAAGTGGTGGAATCTTCATACCTGGAGGTGTTTAAAATATATGTGGATGTAGCACTTAGGAATACGGTTTAGTGGTGAACACGGTGGTGCTGGGTTAATGGTTGGATTCGATGATCTTGGAGGTCTTTTCCAACCTTTATGATACTGTTCATTCGCCCTCTGTGTCCAAGCAGGACCCACAGGAACAACAGGGCTGATCCTGCATTCCCGACCTGCCATGGCACCCACAGCTGCTCTGTTCCACATCCAAGGACATCCAAGGTTCAGTACCCCCACAAGCAGATCTGCCCTGGGGCTGAGAGTGCCCTGCAAAGGAACTTTAAACCTCTGCGCACTCTGTAATGAGGCGTGAGGATAATTAACCCCCACACTCACTTTGCAAAATTGCATTTGCCTCACTCGAATATTCTACCGAAATTTTCTGAATCACACCCTGAGCAAACCTGCCCCAGGGGCAAGCAGATAAACCCAGCTGCAGGGTATATAAATAAAATGCAGGAGGATTTCACATTCCTCATTTTCATTACACCTCAGCAGGCCCCTCAGTGTGAATCAGGTGGATGTGGGAAGCAGTGTGAGCTGCAGATGAACGGGTTAAAGGAAGCAGAGCAGCTGCATGGCCCAAAGCCACACGGCAAGTCAGCACTGGGCAGAGCTGGGCAAAGCTGGAACAAGACCGAGGAGTTTAGCTCCAGTTTGTGGTGGGTGCCAGCAGAGAGCTTTTCCTGGCTGTATGGGCAGAACAGGTGGCAAATCATTACCTCCTCAGGACTCCCTATGCCATAAATTTGGAGCCCTGCTTTAACCTTCAGCTTCAAGGAGAACCCAGCAGTCACAAACAAGGGGTAAACAACATCCCAAACAATGACCCGAGGCATGAGCTATGGGTCAGCATCCAGATGATTTAGTGTGTTTTTCAAGTAGTTTGGGGCAGATGGACAAGAGGACTGTCTGTGGTGGGGGGGCCAGGAAGGGGAGCGCCCTACCTAATCGATGCACCGCGTGTACAATCGTAGAACCGCTTCCGATCCCGAGAACTTGATTGTTCTGCAAATCAAAGAGAGACAGAGAGAGCTGTTACTGGGGGCCTCAGCACACAAGCTGTCCACTTTTCCTGGTAAAACTGATCTTATAAACACATGCAAGAGGAGCCTTGCCCAGAGATGCAAGACGATACACAACACTGCAGGCAAGGAAGGGAACACACTGTGCCAGCGAGGGCACGACCCTGGTCCACGGCCAAGGGATTTTAAGCAACTTGCCCTCTCATTAAAAAACATGTGCTTGCTAATTACCACCATGGCCTGATCTCGGGGTGTTCAATGCACACTCATGGCTAGTTGCTGGCACTGCATCCATCCTCTCCTGCCGGAAAGCTGGGAGTTTGGAAAAACAGAGGAAGAAGCGGAAACAACCTCAAGATAACATCTCCCGAGGAAGCCGAACAGTAAAAGCCTGGGTTTGCTGCCAACTGTATTGTTAGTAAACAGCACAGATGCACCAGCAGCCAAAGCAGAGAGCGCAGCAGCTGTTCCTGTGGATAATAAAAACTGTTCTCCAAAACAGGCAGTGTAAAACTGCCTATATGAGAGTCCAGCAACACTTGGAAGGTGGGTGATCCTGGCAGCATGTGATGAAGAGGATCAAATTTTAACCACAGCTCCATCCTGGCCTTTCTCTGCTTATGGTCTGGTTTAAGAAGGATTGTTACTGTCTCATCTGTAACACAGATGCACTCCTAAAAGGTGCTACAGGCTGAGGGCGGATGGGTGCACTCGTGTTACTTCTGCAAGACATCTCCACTGCCACACAAATCTCTGTTTATTATCAGCTCAGTCTCCCACTCCCTGTAGCCTCTTGCACTCTTCCCATTTTCAGTGTAATTCCCTTCCTTTGGACGGGATCCAAAGCTTAAATTGACTTAAAGAGGCCCAGTATCACTACAGAGACTTCAGATGAGAAAGACTTGGAGCCAGCCAGAGACGCAGGCACAGAGCTGTTGTGCGTTATCTCTTGGACACTGGGCAGATCTGGAGCTCTTTCCCCATGTGCAGCAAATCCAGAGTTTGGCAGCTGTGGAAAAAGCCACACCTGCAGCACTTCAACCAGCTAAAGTCTTTCTGGCATGCTGATTTGCCTGGAAAGGTGGAGCTCAAGATAGGTCACGCTCCCCCGGGGTTACTCACTTCTCTTGCTTCTGCAGGTTAAAAGCTTAAAGAAAACAGAAGATCTCCAAAACCAGAGACTCACATTACACCTCAGCCCTCGCCAGCTCTGCAAAAGATGGGCAAAGCAGCAGGCCAGAGCTGCACACCTGCAGCGTTGCCAGCAGAAACCCAATAGCTCCCGAGGCTTCTCAGTTCCACCAGCCCATCAGGCAGAGCCAAGCATGGCCAGCCGAGGGGCAAGCAAAGCTGCACAGAGGCTGGCAGGACATGGGCAGTACCAGTGTTCCCAAGAGACTCGTTTCAACCTGGGAAAGGGCAGTTTCTTCTCTTTGCCCTCATTTCTGTAGGGTGGGACAGCTTCCTGGAGCAGCCGGGTGCCCTAAAGGGATGGGGAAAGCCTCAGCATCAGCCACTCCACTGTAATGAAAGGGGAAGAGCTCACAAGGGTCCCAGCTCATCCATTTATCAGCAATGAGGGGTGAAGCACCCTCCCTCAGGTGATGGTATGAGCTTGGGCGAAGCGGATTCCCCAGAAAAACAGTTTAAAGTCAGTCTAAACTGGTGCCCTCACAACCCCTGCCTTACCACAGCTCCCAGCTCTCCCTCCTCAGCTCCAACCCCAGCCAAAGCAAGGACAAAACCAACCAAAAAACATCCACTTTTAAAAACAGGAGCAGGGCAAACACTGGCAAGAAGCAGAGCACTGAAGGAGCAGCACCTCGTGCAAAAAAAACTACATTTCAGATGGCTTACCAAAACCCCAGCAAACAAAACCGAGGCACTGAGACATAGCACAGCTGAGGACCCACGTATGGGTGAAGCTGGCAGCAACCACAGCGTTTTCTCAGCTAACCCAAGGGCCTAAAGACACTGTCCAGCGTTACAGAAGCTGACAAGGCGACACACATCGAACGGTATCAGCACGGGGGCGGACTGGTCCACTGTTAGTTTCCAAGATTAGAGAGCAAAGAGCTCCTGCTAAAAGCAAGAGATAAATATAGAGCAAAGCCCAAAGCTTGCTCAGTCCTCTCTGGGGCAGCAGGACCTTGGGTTCTCACCCGTATTTTCATTTCTAACGGAGGCACTTGCAAGGCCTGCCCTCAGAGGTGTTGTATAAATGCAAAGCCAGCTCTCCCCAAGCAGCTTACAGCCCTAAAGCCCCAAGCCCTGTGGCAGCCCTGCTCCTCTGAGCTGTCATGGCCACACAGCCCATGGCTTCTGAGGTTGGTCATCTCAGTGTCTCCTGCAGAGCTCAGAAACTCTGCTCCCACAGCTGTCCGTGGACAAGTGCTGTGGGCACGTAACCTGGATTTAATAAAAAAAAAATATAAAGAGAAACAAGTTCTCCTCTCCTAATCCCCCCACCCACCCTCAGGTTTACATCTGCCCCGGAGTGCATAAGGAGCTGCTATGCTGGCACAAGCAGGGATGGGTGTGAAGGAGGATGCCAAAAGAGGAGCCTCACCCAGTACCAGTACCAGTACCAAGCCCCCAGTGCCACGGATTTACAGCACAGTTAAGCGAGAGAGATTTGTCCAGCAGAACCAAACCCTGAAGTCAGTGGCTTTTCCCACACATCCCTGCTGTGCAAGGAAGGGAGCCTCTAGCTTTGTTTTTGGAGATAAGGTTGCTCCCTCAGTTAACAGTGATAACTCTAACAACCAAACACAAACTTACCCATTATAAAGGGCAGCTGCACCCTGAGAGTGCAAACTGACAGGCAAGACCATCCAACTCTTTGGCATTGACTCTAACCTGCTTCTCCACTGCTGGTTCAAGCCAACTTGCTCAACAAGCATTGGGGTATTGCCCCAGACACTGCCTAATTTACTTAATCAGTGTCACTAGCTGGGCACTGAACTTCAGTCAGCTGGGACACAGCCAGAAACATTATCCTAAGTCTGCTTGACCATAAAGGCCAGCTATCTCACTAGGAAAAGTCCAAAAGTCCTGGCTTTACCCCAAATCAAAGGCATACCCAGCTCAGGATAACTCACAGCAGCACTTGTGCCCTGGCTCCACAACTTGCAACACAAGTCACAGAATCACCGCATATGCCGAGTTGGAAGGGACCCCCAAGGATCCTCGAGTCCAACCCTCAGCCCTGCACAGGATCCTCCCCAAGAGTCACACCATGTGCCTGAGAGTATCATCCAAATCCTTCTTTAATTCTGTCAGCCTTGTTGCTGTGACCACTTCTCCAAGGAGCCCGTTCCACTGCCCAAGCACCCTCTCTGCATGAAGAACCTTTTTCTAACATCCAGCCTAAACCTCCCCTGACATAACTTCCTTCCGCAACCCCTCAATGCACAGTTTTTGCTTGCCTTGGGTAAGAAAGAGGATTTTTATGCAACTGTCAGAACCCCCAAGCTCCCTCACCCCATAAACACCTTTTATCAAGTCAGCCTGGCAGGGGGGAGGTCTCAGGCAGCATGTGGCTGTGCTCCCTCAGGCAGGGACAGACTGCTCAGAGGAACAAGGCTGCAAAAGAAGCCAAACTTTTTTAGGACATACGGGGAGCCCTCGGCAACTGAACCTCAAAACACTAACCCGTGGGGGAGGAGGGGAGGAGCAGGAAGGGAAAGGGAATTTTTTCCCTCCCAACTGCTAATATCTAACTCCTTGGCAGCAACTCTTCTTCGCCCCGTTTCATCACTGCTGTTGCGAAAGGGCTGGCACAGCAAACATTGCGATAAACCCCTGCGGGACTTTAACCGTTGATCTTCCAAGCATTCACCATCGGGCTGTGCCAAACCTCGAGCAGCTCCAGTCCTATCTGACATTCAAGCCCCTTGCTGCACTCCCCTCCCCGCAGAGAACAGGACACCACTCCCTGGTTTGGGGCTGTTGCTTGGGTGCTCAGAAACGTGGTGCAGCAGCAGAGCACTTGGACTTGGACTTGGAAAAAGCAGCAGGGCACAGCATCAACCTGAACTCCCACCACTGCCCAGCTCGCAGGAGGGTTCACGGTGAAAGTTTGGAGGTGCAAGATGCTACCCCAAATTTGGTGTGCACGGTACTGAGCTGAGCAAGGCACAGAGCTGCTGCCGGGGAGGTGATCACCGGGGAAGGGAAAAGTAGTTTTCTCCCTTCTTTCCAACTAAAGGACCACAGTCCAAAACGAAGGAGAAAGCAGCTCTGTCCGCTCACCCCAGGGTCCATCCTTGTACCCCGGGACTGTCCATGTTGCAGGTGGGGTTGTCTGTGCACCCCACAACCCATCCATGCACCTCAGGGCTGCTCCATGCACTGCAGGGGTCCGTGCAACCTGAAGCCTGTTCATGCACTGGGAGACTCCGGGCACCCCACGGCTGCTTCCAGGACTGGAGGGTCCTGGGAGCCCTGAGCCTACCCCTGAACCCTGGGGCCACTCGGTGTGCTGGGGGATCTGTGCATCCCGGAGCCTATCCATGCCTTGGGGAGTCCAGCACCCCAGAGCCTGTCCCTGCACACGGAGCCGTTTCATGCGCTTGGAAGGCTCCGCGCACCCCATGGCCCCTCTGTGCACTAAGAGGTCCCGGCACCCAAGAGCCTGTCCCTGCACCTGGAGCCGCTCTGCGCACCCCGAGCTCCGTCCTTGCTTCAGGGAGCTCCGCGAGCCCCGTGGTCACTGCCTGCACGAGGGGGTCCCGGCACACCGTGGCCCCTCTGTGCTTTTGGGGTCCCGGCACCTCCGAGTCGCTCCGTGCATTCCGTGGTCTGTGGGTTCCGGCAGCCCAGAGCATGTCCCTGCGCCCGGAGCCGCTCCGCAAGTCCCGGGATCCGTCCGTGCCCCGGGAGACTCCGTGCACCCCGTGGCCGCTCCGTGCACTGGGGGATCCCGGCATCCCGGAGCCTGTCCCAGCACCCCGGGGCCACTCTGTGTACTGGGGGATCCGCGCACCCCAGAGCCCGTCCATGCACTGGGAGGCTCCGTGTACCCGCTCCGTGTACTGGAGGGGGGTCCCGAAACCCCAGAGTCTGTCCCGGCACCCCGGGGCCACTCTGTCTACTGGGGAGTCCGTGCACCCCAATGTCAGTCCATGAATTAGTGGGGAAGGGTCCCGGCACCCCAGAGCCTGTCCCGGCACCTCCGAGCCGCTCCGTGCACTTGGAAGCTCCGTGCACTCCACAGCCGCTCCGTGCATTGGGGATCCCGGCACCCCAGAGCCTGTCTCTGCATCCCGGGGACACTCCGTCTTTCGGGGACTCCGTGCACCCCAATTCCACTCCACGAATTGGCGGGGAAGGGTCCCGGCACTCCATCCCGGAGCCTGTCCCGGCATCCCGGAGCCGCTCCGTGTATTGGCGGAGGGGTGTCCCGGCACCCCCGAGTCTGTCCTGGCACCCCGGAGCCACTCCGTGCGCTTGGAAGCTCCGTGCACTCCATGGCCACCGCGTGGACTGGGGGGTCCCCCCGCACCCCGCAGCCGCTCTGTGCTCTTGGAGAGTCCCGGCACCCCAGAGCCTGTCCGGGGACCACGGAGCCGCTCCGTGCGCTTGGAAATTCCGTGCACCCCACGGCCGCTCCCTGCACTGGGTGGTCCCGGCAACCCAGCGCCTGTCCCTGCACCCCAGGGCCAGTCTGTGTACTGGGGACCCCGTTCACCCCTACACGGCTCCGCGTATTGGCGGGCGAGGGGGAAGGAAGAGGGTCCCGTCACCGCAGAGCCTGTCCCAGCGTCCCGGAGCCGCTCCGTGCGCTTGGAAGCTCCGTGCACCCCACGGCCGCTGCCTGCATCGGGGCGTCCCCCTGCACCCCGCAGCATGTGTGCTTTGAGGGGTCCCAGAGCCGCTCTGTGCTCAGGGGGGTCCCCGCACCCTGCAGCCGCTCTCTGCTTTGCGGGGTGCCCCGCAGCCGCTCCGCGCACTCCGGGGTCCGCCCGTGCGCCCCGGGAGGCTCCGCGCCCCGGGCGCTCCGCGTCCCCCCGGCAGCCGCTCCGAGCCCCGCAGCATCCCCGGGGCCGCCCTACCTGGACGTGCTTGTCCACGGCGGCGCAGGCGGCCCGCCTCTTGGCCTCCTCTGCCATGGTGCCGCCGAGCCGCCCGCGGGAGAAGCCGCGCCGCGCCGCCGCCCGCCCCGCTCGGAGCCTCCCCGGCGGCCGGGCAGCCAGGGGCGTGCTGCGGAGCAGGGCGAGCCGGCCGGGGAGCCGCATGCCGCCGCGGCCCGCCCCCGGGGGGCTCTTCCTCACGGGCTGCAGGCCTGGGCCGTGCCGGCTCCTCTCCTCCTCCTCCTCCGCCACCGCCTCCTCCTTCTCCCTCCTCCGGGAGGATGGGACTTGTAGTGCTGCGAGCCCGCGGAACTACAGCTCCCACAATGCCCGACAGTCCCCCGGAGCAACTTGTTGCATCGATGTGTACGCGTGTATAAGTATTTGTGCATCGGGTTTGACAGGGCGGGAGTGGCTGAGGCATCCCCGCATAGTGTCCCAGCTGGAAGTGATGGGGGTGGACAGGAGATGGCGGGGGGAGCCCCTGCACGGCCCAGGCGATGCACTGAGCCCCCGGGGGTTACTGTAACTCACAGGTGTCAAGGAAGTTGAGGAAGAGCCTTTCTTGGACTTTTACTCAACTTTGTAGCATGATTTCCTTCGAAAGTTGCAACATGAACGTGAAAACTGAGATTAGCTCGGTTGGTTAAAGCATGGTACTCAAAAAAAGAACGTCTGTGGGTTTGATCCCTGTTTGGGCCATTCACTTAAGAGCTGGATGTGATGATCCACGTGGGACTCTCCCAACTCAGAATATTCTGTGAAATTAAAAATTTCACCAGTCCTCTGAGCAACGTATCAACCATAACTCACTAATCCTTCACCCACCCTGCAGGAGGATCAGGATGAAACCCCATGGAAGTCTCCTGTCCTGAAGCACACAGCCCCTTTTTTTCCATGTACCGTATTTTTTCCCCCTCTATCCTGGGTTGGCATCTGCTGAAATTATTTCTGAAATGTATTAGAGAGGCAGATCAACCTTGAAGTCTTTCTACACCAGCATTTTCAGTCCTGGGAGACACATAAGGACCAAGTCTAGGCACTTCATCTCTCTCCAGGCTGAAATCCCACCAAGGTGAATGAGAATTGCAGGTATTTACCCCTTACTATTCACTCCAAGGTCAGACCACAATGGTGTAGAGAATAATCTTTCTTATTTGCACAAGAGAAACGCCGCTGTTGACTTCTCTTTTTAAATTCCGTGCATGGATGGCTTGTTCTGTTGCCAACCTCTGCGATTCTGCTGTGATTTTCAAGGACTAGAAATGTTTCCTTTTGTTTTCCCTGGGCCAACACACCAGTCCTTGAACAATGGGGTGGGATTTCAACAAAGACTCTATTATCATTACCCAGGCTTATCTCAGTGTGGTGAGGCCTTTTACCTTTCTGTACCGAGCAGGTGACTTGCTATTAAGAACAGCACGTGGTTCTATACAGTGGCTCGGTGTTTTCCGCTGTCTGGCAAAGATCTTTCCTGCAAGTTACCCATTTAAAGTGTAAATATGCACATCTAGCGGCGTGTATACTCAGAGAGAATGGTCCAAAGCACTCTACTCTCCCATGGTGCAATAAGGGTAAAAGTGAAGGAGCAGCTGACTGGATTTTGGGAGAGACTACGAATGATTTTGGGAGGTCATATAGTGACATGTAGTGACAGGACCAGGGGGAATGGCTTCAAACCGAAAGAGAGTAGGTTTAGATTAGATACTAGGAAAAAAGTTCTTTACTGTGAGGGTGGTGAGGCCCCGGCACAGGTTCCCCAGAGAAGTTGTGGCTGCCCTATCCCTGGGAGTGTTTAAAGCCAAGCTGGATGGAGCTCTGAGCAACCCAGTCTAGTGAAAGGTGTCCCTGCCCATGGCAGGGGGGTTGGAACTAGGTGCTCTTTAAGGTCTTGTCCAACCCAGGCCATTCTATGATTCTATGATCATTCCATTCAGTATCCTAAATATTTGACTGCTACCTGAAACACAGAACAGTCATTTTACACTGATTCAGGAAGGACGTCCTTACATGTGGGGGTCTCTCAAATCCCATCAGAGCGGGGACTGTTAGCCCAGAAGTGTGGGGTCATAAACCTGTTGATATCCCCACAGCAACAGCTGATGTTTTGGGCTTGAAACACATCTTGCAGTACCTCTGCCTGGGGAAAAACAAACGTTTCCACTTCTAGATAATGGGCTTTCTGTTAGCAATTTATCTGAATCTGCTGGTGAGTTACAGCTCCGGCGAAAGCAGAAAATCTTTCATTTATGGTGTGCTGAGCCTTGCCTATGCACAAAAACGTGGCCTTGGACATTTTAGAAATGGATTTTCTGTGAGTTTCAGCGACAAGCAGCTCTGTTTGAAAACACCTCAAGTCCTTTTGTACAAGCCTGTGTTTGTCCCATGTCAAAGCCTCTCCCAGAGCCAACTCAAACCCTCCCTACTTCATTATTAGGAGGTGTTTGAACCTGCTCTGTCTGAACAGACATTCTGCTTGTTAAACAGGGTGGTACCTGTGAGGTGTTAACCCCAAGAAAACTCCACTCTGATGAACGGAGCAGCTCAGCCCACCAAGCTTTGAGGGTGACTGTGATTCTGGGTGCTGAATTCTGCATCTGAGGCTGAAATTACATGGTAGGAAATTACACGGCAGCTGAGATAACAGCTTGCTGTTGACACAAAGGGAAGATCCTGCTCTTCGCTCCCTTCAGCCACCATCCCCTCTCAGCCTGGGTACAGAGTTTATGCTGGCTCTGGCATTCCCATGACCCTGTGCTGACTCACCTCGCCATGCAGGCAGAAAAAAAATCATTTTCTTCTTGCCAGGTGAAGGAGGTTGAACTGGGTCAGCCAAACTTAATATATTATGTCTCTGACAGGGAGTTTTGTAACCACCTTAAGCTACCCTGGCCTGAAACAGCACTGTCCTCAAAAAGGAGCATTCCTGTGGTCCATCACTTGCCTTTCTAACTCATCTTCCCAGATAAACCCTCTTTCTGGTTGGCAGCAGCACCCCAAGCCTGTCACATCCCAGCAATTTACATTCCTGCAACCTAATTTTTTATCCTGCAAACTCCAGTTCAGTGACATTTCCTCTGAATAACGCCTGCCTCGCTGCCTGTCTCTGGTTTGATCTGTTGGATGAAGAATTACTTGGGTTTATTCTGCTTGTGAAAAGACTCCAGCAGGGGTGCTGGTATGTTAATTACAACATATGGTCTGAATTCTCCTGGAAAAGGGAGGCTATAAATGATCCCGTTCCAGGGCACTACGAATGGCCCTGGGCACAGGGCAGCCACGAGGTGGCATGCTGGGCTTTCACTGCTGTGCCTTGCTGTTCCAAGAGCAAGTTATTCGGGAAAAGCAGGCAGATCCTCATTGGAGTTAGGTAAAACACCATTCCTGTTAACATCCATCCACCCTGCAAGAACAGGCTTTGATTTCCACATAAGTGGCTAGTCAGATTCAAAGTTATTGTCATATGACTGAAATAGATCTCTTATGTCAGTCACTCGAAACAGAATGGAGGATGTGAGTCATGCTTTGCAAAAAGCAGGAAGTTTGGTTTTATTGGCACAAATTTTTAATACAGAGAGAGAAAATTATAGGGCTGTGTTGCCATGTTTGTCGTAAGGATTCGAGAATAACACTGTCCGTCCCTTAGAGAAATGTTTCCAAAACAGAAAAACAAGAGCTTTTACATTCTGATTGTTATTCCTTATTCCTCAGTGCTACGGTATCTGGGAGGAGTCTAGAAGAAAACGTGCACTTGGTGAAAATTCTTAGAGCCTCCCTACAATAAAGGGCTGCAATTGGAAGACTCTGCTGTGGGGCGGAGGGGTGGGAGGTAACAGAGGAAAATGAGGTCATGCTTATGGGTGAGGGAGAGACACTTGCTCATGATTGTTATTGCCTTGCCTGAAGCATAATAAATAAACCTTCATGAACAGCACAAAGGTAGGAGTGCAAATCTACTTGTGGCATATTCTAACATTCTGGAACTTGGTTGTGATGTATCTGTCTCTTAAGTCCCTCCAATAACTGGTGGGACAGGAGATGAGTTACTGTAAAAACCATGGCACAGAACAAGCTTTTCTTCGTACCCTAAAAACATAAGGGTGTTTAAAATTTAAATAGTTTCCCTTCAACGTGACCGTTCAAAACATCACTATGCAAGAAAAATTAATTTAAGTGGAGGCAGGTGCAGGGGAGGGCAAGTGAGAGCAGAGAGCCAAAAGTGTGAGGGGAGAATAAAAGCCCTTGGCTTGGTTTGCTTAGCAGAACAAGGAATTTGATTACTCTTTATAAACATACGAGCAGGGAGACACTCAAGAGAGAGGAGTTATCTAAATAAAGAAAATAGTAGCACAAGACCATATGGGTAAAGTAATAAAATGTCACTTAAGTTACTAAAAATGACACGAGCCACTTGGCATGTGGCACAAGGTAAATTCTTTTGGACTGTGTTATAATGAAGTAAGTAAAAAAACCCAAACAAAAACCTCTGGGTTGCAATTCAGTGGTTCGCAGGGGAGCAGTGCTCATGACCTGACTTTGCATATATCCGGTCCTTTAAAAGAGCTGTATTTTCAACTCACTCAATAAGAGCGCAAACAGGAAGAAAAATTTAGGTAGAGGTCTAAAAAAAGGCAATTACAAGCTCTTTTTAAGGAGTCCATCGGGTGATCAAAGAGCCACAACTTCAAAATCAAGAGAGAAAATACATTGACAACTCCTGTTTTATTAGTGGACTGGAAAGAGTGACTAAAAATGAAAAAAATAATAATAATAGCCAAAATGGAGAAAGCAGGAAATAAAAAAGTGTTGATATAAATGAGAAGTTATGAGAAGCAGAGTAGTTATTGGAAGTGAAGCACATCAAAGGAAATCCATACCTGTCAAGGCTAAATCCCAGAAAACCCCAGTAATGTTTCTGGCCCATTACTAGATGGACATGATTAAAATGTCAATAACAATGCAGAAGTGTTCATTGAACATTTATGATCTATGTTTGTAAAGAAACAGGAAGATATGTGGTGGGATTACTTAACTGTGATTTAATAGATCTCAGTCCATTAGTAGCCAAGTGAAGCTCTAGTCTTTTAGGGATAACTGTGGTCCAGGAGCACAGAAACAGCTGACTGCAGAGACCCCTTGCCTGTTGATGTTCCTCTTTAGCAAACCTTGATATATTAGGGCAATTCTAGAAAGCTAAAAACCTGCCAGGTTGGTGTCTGTCTTCAGGAAAGGCATTTAGATGATATACAGTAAATGTAGATCCAATAACATTAGATCTATGGATAATGTTCTGGATAAATACCAAAAAAGGGTGTTATGTGACTCATTAAAGAATTAGTAATGCTGGTCAGAGGTCTAATAGAAATCTCATTTCATGCTTCCAAAGGACAACAAATAATTCAATTTCCTCTGGAAGGTGTAATAAACTTTTAAGAGGATTTTTACTTAGAACTGCACAACATTTTGATTAATCAGAGTTATAAAGCATCAGTTATGAATACATTAAACACTGACCACGGAGATTATTTTTTTCAGAAGTGGTTGTAAATCATTACTGAATAAGGCTACTTCTAATGGGACCCTCCATGATCATGTGTGCTGTACTACACATGTACTTAATCAATACTTTCATTAGTCATTTGGAAGTAAATACAAAATCAGTTCTAATGCAATTTGCAGACAACATCTGCAGCAGCTGGGTGGCACCATCAGGACGGCAGGGTAACCTGGGTCTGGATAAAGGGCCTGGCTCACAAGGCAGCCAGACACAAAGCCACCCATCTCAGGTGTGCACAGGTACAACAGGGGAAGGGAAGAAACCTGCTGGGTGCTCTCTGTGAGTTACAGTCACCCCCTGCGCCAAGGGGGGCACACCCAGGGATGCACTACAGCCTGGATGTGGATGGACACGGCACCCTAAATCTCCAGATTCTGGAATTCAGTGCTGGAAAAAAAATGGAAAAAAAGGACAGGAAACTGTACTTTAAGGGCAGGAGGAGACGCCTCACAATGTAGAGTTTGTAACTAACTTGGTTTGTTACGAAGATGATAAAGGTGTGGCTTGATAAACTACCCCCACAGGGCTGAATACGGACACAAAAAGCGTGGGATCACCTGGGGTGTGCACAGGTGTGGGATCACCTGGGGTGTGCACAGGTGTGGGATCACCTGGGATGGACACAGGTGTGGGATCACCTGTCCTGCCCTGGACCGCCCTGGGGGGGGGTCACCTGGGACTCGCAGAATCAACGAGGTTGGACAGGATTTCTGCAATAACCGGGTGCCACGTCCAGTCTGTCCCCGCACACCCCCGGGGGCGGTCACTCTCCCCCAATTCCCCGGACATCCCAATTCCCGAACGCTCCGCGGGCGCCGCTCCCGCCCGGCGAGTCCATCCCGCTCCGGGGGGGGCCCCTTCCCTCCCCCACCCCCCGCCGGGTGGTTCGCTCCGCTGGCCCCGCCCCTCCCGCGCGCAGGAACAGCCACGTCTCCAGCCCGGCCGGGGAAGGGGCGGGGCCACGCCGCCCGCGCGCGCCCGCCGGCAGCCAATGGCGAGGCGGCCCGGTGAATCATGCGCTCGCCCATTGGCCGGCGCGGCGGGCGGAGGAGGCGGCGAGCGCGGCGCGGCTCCCATAGGCCCGGCGGGCTCTGTTGACAAACACCCCGGCTCCGTCCCGCCCCCTCGCCGCGCCCCCCGCCTATCAGGGCGGAGGGGAGGGCTGATCGGCGTGCCGCCGGGCCAATGGCGTGCGCGTCCGCCTCGCCGCGGGGCGGGCGCGCGCGCCGTGCCGGTACGTGGCGGGCAGGGCGGGGCGCGGCGGGCAGGGCGGCGCGCGCGGCGGGCGCCCATTCCGCGGCGGCGACGGCGACAGCGGCGACAGCGGCGACAGCG
>JAYRBT010000139.1:68626680-68638543 GCA_036023395.1 Myiotriccus ornatus | reverse complement strand
AGGAGGGGTCGGTGAGTGGGAATAGTTAGGGAGGGTCGGTGGGTGGGGCTGGTGAGGGGGGTCAGTTGCGTGGGGATGCTCAGGGAGGTCGGGGCTGGGTTGGGGTCGCTGGGGCTGCTTAGGGAGGTCGAGGGTCCGTGCCTGGGGCTGCTGAACGGAGCTGAGTGCCTGGGTGAGCTGAGTAACTGGGTGAGGGTCGGTGCTTGAGGCTGCCGAGGAGGGACGGTGCCAGTGGCGGGGGCAGCGCTCCCAGGGCGGAGATGCTACGGAGGGGGCTCAGGGCCGGTGTTGGGGGTGCTTGTCGGGGGTCAGTGCCCTCAGTGGGGTGTCCAGGGTCGGTGTCTGGGGGTGCAGGGGCCAGACACGACTGTGCCTGGGCTGGGAATTAGCAGCTGGGGGGGTGTTGGGGAGGGGGGAAAGGAGCTGCGAGGTCCCGGGAGTCGCGTGTGGGGAAGGGGCCGTGCAGGAGTGGGAATAGCGCTGGGATGGGTCGGAAGTGTCGGAGTGGGAAGAGCGGAGAGGAGAGGCGGGAGAGTCAGGGATGGAGTGGTGCTGGGCTGTGGGACACGCAGGGAAGTGTCCCGGGGAGGGAGGAGAGGCGCGGGGAGAAGGACGAGGTGAGTCCCGTGATGGGGCTGCGGTGATGGACGGGCTGGACCGAGGGGGAGGATGTGACAATGGGCAAAGGGAACTTCGGGACCTCGCCAGCGCCGAGGTGCTTGTTCTTCACGCGGTTGTTAGCAAGGAGAAAGGGTGCCTTAGTTCTTAGACAAACAAGCTGCCGGATGTCACGCTATGTGACATCTGGCCCGTCTGCTTGCGCTGGTAATACCACGTCTCGATCCCTTCCTTGCCCCTGGTCCCAGGTGGCAGTTCTGTGCCTGCGGGAAGGAGACCCTAAAGCGCCGCGTCTGTGGTCTATAAACTTTCCAACACCTGCAACTCCCAGTTGTTCAGAGCATCGTGTCCCTCTCTGTCACCGCTTCTTTCTGTTTCAAAGAAAATTTCAGTTCTCCCGTTTACTTGGTTGTCTTTTAAGCGCAGACACAGGGGTGTGCCTGAAGGGAAGCCAAACGTGCAAGACGAATTGATGAACAGGTTTCAGAATAGAACAAGAGGAAATAAAATAGTTTAATAACTGCATGTGGCAAGAAGCTCTGGCAAAAGCAGGATTTAGATGAATGACTCAAGTGCAGAAATGTTACTGAGCTGTTTCCCGTCTGTTTCGGAATTGGCTGGGAGGGATGAGGTGATAAGCCACAGCCAGAGTTTAAAGGAAGAAGAGCATGACTAAATGCTGTATTTGAGAACCTCTTCTAAAAATGAATAGCCTAAAGCTTGTTGTTAGTATATCTGAGCATTCACTTAGAGGAATGAGCTGGCTGATAACTTCGTATCCTCTTTTCTTTGTGGGCAGTCTCACCAGTTAGCAACAGGATCATTCTTTTGTGTATCAGCTCATCAAAATCCTACCTAATTTATTGCAATTCTACTGTATTCAATTTTTAGTAACACCTTTGTTTATTTAGCCCTGAAAATTTTTAAAAATGCATTTTCTCTTTGACTACTAGTGCTACCCAGAATACACTGAAGATGTTCAATGTAGTAAATTAAGCCAGAGATTAAATGTAGCTGTTCTGTAATTGATTAGTGCGTAGGAACAGATTTGCTGTCATCAAATAAAAATAGAATGGCTGCCTGGCCATAGTATTTGCCTACATTTCTTTGTTTTTTTCACCTGTATTTCTGAGATCTCTGCTCACCTCAGCTAATTGTTCTTCAGCAATATCTGTGTAATATAACAGGGCAGCACAATCTGAAAAAAAAAAGAACAAAACCAAAACCTCACCTATTTTTTGCTGTAGACAAATTATTGTAATTTTCTTGATTTTCAAGATTTTTTAAAATTTCCTGGGAGAAAATATGAGGGTTAGTGAATTACTGTGCTCTTTGCATACACACATGCTGGTTTGGCTGTTAGAATAGCTGCTTAGAGTTCAAGTTTGACAAACAGCTGTATTTGCAATGTCCCAAATGGCTTTTGAGGGTAGAGGCGATTAGTGTTGAGGGTTCTTTTAAACTGAAAGAGGAATAGTGGTAAATGCTGTACCAAAATGATGGCAAGTTCTGCTTTGTTTTCCTGACAAAAGCAACTTACTTGAATCCATACAAAGTTTTGATGCAGTGAAAGGGTGGAGGTGAACTAAAGAAGTGTCCTTTCTCTGTCCTGTTTACATCTTGCCTTGCCACCTTAGCCCTCTTTGCAGGTGAAGCAGATGCCTTCCATTCTGTAAGGTCTATCAGGCCACTTGATCTCAAAAAGTGGGCTGTGTTCCTCATGGGACACAAACAAAGGATTTAAGGCCCAGAACTGGCCATTTGTCAATGTATGTGGAAGTTTGTGGTAGATGCTTTGCATGTTTTCAGGGGGGAACATTATCACTGCACTTGAATAACAAACTCCTGTCTGTGAGCAAAAGGGAATAGGAGATGGTAAGAAAGCATTTTCATTTAGCCATGGAGGCTGTTTGTAGATGGTCAGGGGAGGGGGAAATATGTCTAGATGTGTTTTCATAGTGACAAAGTGCAAATAAAATCTGACTGTTCAGCATTAGCTTGTTCCCTGCCAGCTGCTCTGACTACTGATTATCTTTGTATGCTCTGTGTACTGGCCCCTTGCTCTAGTCCTGTGCTGGCCATCTCTAAGGGCCCAGAAGGGATTTTCTTCTCCTCTATCTTTTGGTTCATAATATATTCTGGACCAGCAGCTACAGGCAAGGTGAAGTGCCTGTCTTTATTTTACTGATGTTCGTTTCTCAAGTGCCTGGTTGAAGGATCCTGGGATTTAAGTAACTGCCTAATTTGGAGTAATTCCTTTTTGTATCTTTTTTGTTCTGGTCCAGGTTCATGGAGACTATTGAATTATGGGTTTGTGGTGTTGGTGCTCATTTTTTTCTCCATCTCTAGTACCTGTGTGATGTGTTTCACTCCCCAGTATAGTCCATCATTTACTTGCAACAAGTATCTTGTTTCAGGATTGTGCAGCCTTGATGCTGTTTGCCTCTATCCTCCTCACTTCCTTGGTGTTGTAGTTGTGGCTTTTGCCCTTTGGACTGAGGCTGGGTAGTATTTGGTGTTTCCTGTGGGATGGTGGTGTGCAGGATGGAGCCTGGTTTGGTGGTGGTCTCAGATTTGTGTGTTGCTGGAAGCTGGCTTTGTTGGTCAAGGCAGTCTTTAAGCTCTACCCCAGTCAGGAGGTGATGTTGATAAAGCCAGTGATAAGGTGTCGTTTTGCAGGGAATGAGAGAGTCTATCAGGCTTGACCAAAATAGAAACTGATTCAGGAATTCCTTTTCCTTGCAGTTTGTCAATCAGGTGTCCCAAAGATGCGTCCAAAATAGTGGTTTTTTTCAGTTTACTATAATGGAATTACAGGTACAGCCCTGATATCTTCAGCCAGCAAAGCCTTGCAAACAGATGGCTGAAAGGACCCTCTTTATTCTTGAATTGTGGCTGTATTCTGCAGGTGTTTCTAAGAATTTGCTGTAAGAGTTGGGCATAATACACTGCAGTAAACTCATAATAGTGCTGTGGGGCAAGTCAACTGCCTGTTTTTAAACTCTGAAGTAGTTTCTTGAAGCTGTTGCCTAAACTGCTTTTATCAGAACATGTGAATCTAGTGCCTCATTAGACTGCCTGAGCAGTGGGAAGATCTCATCATCGCTTCATACTCTCAGTCTGCAAAGCTGCAAGCAGTGGAATCTCGCAGGAGAAGTGGGGAGACTTGAAAAAGTGGAAAATCTGATAGTGAGAAAGTGTAACACTAGTGTGAGTCTTGGGCATGTGCAGACAAATTTAGGATTTTACACCAATTAGAGTTCAAGTGGCAGGGTTTTAACTTAACTGGAGTCCATCAGAGAAGAGAAGAACGGGTATTAAGATTTTAATTAATAGGAAAACAAAGTACTGAAGGATTTTATTACAAGAGGAAGGATTTTTAACACTTTTTTCTGACGTGCAGTATTATTTTTGAAGAGCAAGATAAAGGTATAACCAGAAGCGTGGCTATTTAGTTCAAAATGAGTCACTCATTAAAAAAACAGAGAGAAATGGATATTTTCCTTGCACCTAGTTCTAGTTCTAAAGGTAGCCACCTGCAAGATAAAGGTATAGCCAAGCTGGTCCTGTTCCTATGTGTCATGGTAGTGTTTGCTCAGGAGGTGAAACAAAGTCCATTCTAGAGCTGCGGCCAAGGGGACAAATAAAGAGTTCCATTGCGCCCAAGAAAAGCCAGGATTTTTATGATTTGCAGAAGCACTTGGTTAAACCAGTTTCTCCAAGTGTGTGCTGTTGGTACAAAGGTTCCCCACACCCTTCTCCTCTTTCCTAATCATCTAAGCTTAAAACTGAAGTGTGGTTACACCATGATTTGGGTGGCTGGAGGGCAGGATGCAGGTGCACATTCCAAAACTCCCGCCTTGAGTGGCGGTGGAGAGGATTAAATAGTGAGGGAACTCGTAGGGAAGGTTCAGGTTTGCATCTGGTGCGCAAAGATAATATGGAAAGGTAAGATACAAAGGCATAAAACATTTGTTACCCGAGGAAGAAGGCGAATGTGAAGAATTAGATAAAGGAAAACAATGGGAGTACATGGGAAGCAAACATTTCACAGTGTGATTTTGGGGATTTTTCTTCTCTGCGTTATTGCTGCCAAAATTCCCTTCATTCCAGCTACATTTCTACCTCTTTTTATAACCTAGTTGTCAGGAGGATCAACATAAAATTTAAGTAGACCGACTTGGAATAATATTTTTTTTATGCAGTGCTAGAGGGCTTCAGATAGATTGTTTTACCATAAAGCAAACAGATGCTGTTAAATGTGTGTCCAAGGCCTTTTAGTGTGAGAGCACTTGTTTACAGCACTTGAGAATAGTCAGTCTCCTGCAATCTGGTTTATTATTAACCCAGTCTTGGTTTCTGTACAGGTGGAATAAGTGTTTGTCCTCAGCTTATAAAAACTTAGGTATTCTACCGTGCAAATATTTGGACAATTGGTATTTTTCTAACAGTTTCTTAAACTTAGCTTTTGGAGGAATATGATACTTCAAAAGTAGGAGCTGTTGTGGGTTTTTTTGACACAGGTTGAAGACTTATTTACTTTTCTATTTATTAACAGTACAGTGCTATAGTACATTATAAGGTCCTGTAAATTGTGTGGGTTACTTTTACATGTAAAACTACCGTGTTTTACATGACCTTTGTTGTAAGTGATGTAATGAGCCATTATTCCTGAATGTGTTTTTAAGATCATGCTTTTAGTTTTGCCCTCCTTAAAGCACACTGAAAGCCCCTGTCATTTCCTCACTAAATTCCATGTTACTACCGGTAACTTCAGACGAGTGAACATATTTGGCTTCAGTTCTACACAATAATTTATTGTCCCTCATTGTTTAAAATAAAGATTTCTATACGTGTTTATGTGAGCAACACCAGCCCCCTGCCCTTTCACCTCCACCTGAAAATGGTTAATCTTCCCATCACTTTATTTGCACAGTCCCTTATTCTCATTGAAACCAGTGACTATAAAGGTCCTTCTGGGTCACCAGATCCAGCCCCCCCTCAGTGCAAGCAGCCTGTAAAGTGATCAAGCTCCACTCCCACAGCCTTTGAAGATTGGTGAGCCTGCAGCAAGCCAAAACTGACAGAACAATCCCAGCTTTTTCAGGTCAGAGAGAAACAATCTTCAAGGAAAAAAAAAAAAAGGCCCTTCAAAAGTGCCTTGTCAGTGCTTTGTCTCTGATGTGTTGTTTATTTTGTTTGTTTGTTTATTTTAATGCTGGAGTTCTAGCCCAACCAGAAATGCTCATTCTGATTGTAGAGATGTGTAAGAAAGAAGATTTACTGAAACTGAGGAGTTTCAGGCGCTGTAGAAATCAGCAGCCAGCCTGCCATGGCCACATACCCCCAGACATCAGAATGCCTAAAGCCTGAGCTGCATAAAGCACTTTACTTGCTTTGTGGTCTGCGGGTGTTGGAGGTTGTTTCCAGTACTCTGTGAGTGCCTTAGGAGGGACTTGAGAGACTTGTCAAATATCCAGGATTTCCATGTCTCATCCAAAGCCATTGAAAACTTAGTTGTAACTTAGTATTTCTTACATCCTGATTTGCTGGGCTAAGAGTTTTCAGGTTTAGGTTGTT
This sequence comes from Myiotriccus ornatus, assembly GCA_036023395.1. NCBI lineage: Eukaryota > Metazoa > Chordata > Aves > Passeriformes > Tyrannidae > Myiotriccus > Myiotriccus ornatus. Next base: position 68,632,345 of record JAYRBT010000139.1, on the reverse strand, counting down.
TTGAAAGGATGGGTTAAAGATCAGTTTGGAAGGGATTGGGAGAAGTCGGATCCATACTGGTCTTACAGATACCTCAAAACATATTATCTCATTCAGTGTTGAGGTGGTAACATCTGCATTTGATGGAGCAAAAAGTCAACTATCTTACCTTGAAACTGAACTCTGAAAGTGTAAATTAGTTTATGACATTCAGCCAGAGACTTCGGCTCTTCTACACTTTCTTGTTGGTCTGGGTAGAGCTACCAAGCTGAACTGCTGCTCTGCAGAGTATAGAGACTTAACTTTGGAGTTGCACTTTATTAAACGTAAAACAGCTGAAGTCCACACTGCTGTAGTTTTGACTGTGAACGTTTCCAACTTGCAGATCTCTCGTAATTATCAGCACTTTGGATGGACGAATTGCTGCGTTGGATCCAGAAAACAGTGGGAGAAAACAGTGGGATCTGGATGTGGGATCAGGTTCTCTTGTGTCATCCAGTCTCAGCAAACCAGAGGTAAGGCTTAACCTCTGCCCTGATAAAGTCTTTGAAAATGGAGTTGTTTCTAATAAAATGAAAGCAGCTTCCTCCCTGTTTGGTAGGTGTTAAATAATGCAGCAAACTTTTAGCTGCAGAACTTTATCCAGACAGTTCTGAAACTTTTTTTTTTTTTTGGAGTGCTTACGTCATGTTGCCATTTCAAACTAGAGTGTGTCAGCATTTTGGCCTTGGCGTTGACGTATGTGATAACTATCAAACCAGATGATGTAACTGAGTTTGGGAATTGTATGTAATTTCTGATTGAAAACAAGTTACTTGTAATTTGAAGCAAATAAAAGGATCATCTGCTTTGTATTACTCAAGTATGTTTTGGCAAGTACTGGCGCTTTTTTTTTTTTTTGTCCCTCAAGAAAAAGCAAAAGTCCTTGCGACTTAATAAATGAGCAAAGGATTGTTTTGGGTGTTTTATACTAGATAAGCAGGCTGCCTGTGAAACACAATGTCTTGGCAATTAAACAGTGCTGAAGGTCACCCTGAAGTACTGAGTTGAAAAAGGGAGGGTTGCATCACTTCTTGCTGGTGAGCTGCAGAAAGAAAATCTGGAGTTAAATTTCTTGTTTGGTGCTATTTCCACCATCAGTTTGAATAAACTTGGGCTAAAAGTTAGAAGGAAGGGTTTTTTTCCTTCTCTATCATGGATGGTTGGATTTGATGACCAGTCCTATATCATACTTTTGCACAATGATCATCAGAGAATGAAAGTTGAATTCAGGGTTATTCATATTGTATGAGCTTCTTGCTTGTGGTTCTTTATTGCTGTCTGTGGAGATGACCTCTGTTCTGGGTGTAAAGAAGTCTAAGGAAAGATTTGATCTGTGTAGGTGCTAGTGTAAGTATGAGAGCTAGTAACAGGTATTTCAGATTGCAAAAGCAATGTGAATATTAATTCCTGTTCCTTTGTTTCTGAGAGAGAATTTTGTTTATGGATGCAGCTTTTTGAGACTTGTTCAGGTGTATTTTTATGGTTTAGAAAAAATTCGGTAGGAAAGAGGAACTTCCCCCTAAAGATATGTTCAATAGCAGAATTGAAAAGAGTGCAGAAACTGCACTGAACTGTAAAGTGGAAGGTGTCCGTGACAGTGTGATCCTTCACAAATGTTTTCAATGCCAGATACTTCAAATATTGGTCTGATACCTGTTGCTGCAAATGACCACATGAACATTGAATCACTGGGTATAAAAAGTACATATTTGAAATCTGAGCAAACATAAACTTAATTTTTCACTACAAATTAAGGCACGAGCCCAACCTTTAAAGATTTTTGGAATGCGTGCATTTCAGACTTCAGAAGTGGTTTTGCATGTCTAGATTTTGTCACTCAGCTGGTCTGTCCGGAGTTCTGATATTTTTCCCAATATGGTATGACTGTAGAAAGTAAAGGTTTATGTTCAGACAACAAAAATTTTAGCTTGTCTGTGCAATATTTAATTCTCTTTTGTGGCTACAAGTAAGTAGTTTATAGGAGTCATAACAATACACTTTTAGAGAGTTTGTTATGCAAAGAGGAAGTTGAGCTTTCAGATAAGCTTTCAAATTGTTTCACTTCTACAGCTGTGGCTGAGGACACTGATGGATTTTGGCAGTTAAGATGCAGAGCCTATCAGAGAGCTAATTTTGGAAATAAAACTTCATTTTGGCCTTTTAGAAGCTGTTAAGCGTTATGAATATGGGCTTTTTTAGACTTACTGTCATGTAAACAAATGCTGTTAAGACAGAATTTAACAGGAAGCAAAAGTAATGAATAGTCTGAATAAACTGCACTTAAATATTTAAATGTTTAATCTGTTGTCAGTGTCAGCTGAAGGACTTCAGGCAGTGAATATAGAATCACTTGAGTCATTTGCCTCATTAAAATTGTTGGGAAAATTCTGGTTTAGGTCAAAATACTAAATTTATTGAACTTTCAGAGTCTGTCATCTCCCCACTCGGTGGTATTTCCTCTCTGATTTGGGCATGTGGCATGTTAAGTTTTACTCTCTCAAACCAAGTATTGAGGCTTTTTCTTCCTCTTCCAACATTTTTGAGGTAACAAAGGTTTCTGTGCTAGCAACCACAAATAATTCATCATAAAACAGTATTATGTAAGCTGTTAACCTACATCTTCTTGCAAGAAATGGCAGATGAGAAACTCTTTTTGCATTGCGCTTGCAGTGATAAAGATTTGTGTTCTTTCATAGCGAGCAAAGTGTGTGCTGCTGTGTCTTCATTGTTTTGATGAGAGTTTTTTTAACTGTCTTGAGTGAGAGTAGAACTGTAGTTCTAGATTGTGGGGCAAAAGCATGAATTTAATTTCCAAGTGCTTTTTAAGAACAGACATTAAGATCTTCAAACTTGCAGTGTTTAGTAGAACTGTAGTTACTTCCTTTGCCTGTAAAATGTCAACCTGGCTGTCTGGAGCTCGTGCGTTAATTAGCAAAGTGAGGTAGTGAAATTTCAAGTGTTCCCAGCAGCTCTGTCAGATGCTTCAGATGCTGAAACTACTGCTTAAGACACTGACAAGTTAGATGTTCATCATTTGTCATGTGAACAGATCAGTTAGAAAGGAAAGGCTGCTGAAGTAGTAATTGTGTGTCTGGGTAGTTGAAATGCTAAAATTCTTTCCTTGGCTCTAAACTCCAACATAAACAAATCATGGTCAGGTTGCCAATGCTGAAAAGTTATGACTCTGCATTTCAGTCTTGTGCACAGGAATTAAAAAACTCTGTTTCCCTATCCATTGAGTTAAAATGGAAAAAACCCTTCTCTGTACGGTTACAACTCCAAGTTTTCTTATTACTTGCATGTAAAGTTTGCTTGATGCAGAGAAAAGTCACTGAGTCACAGCTTTTCTGAAAGAGAGCTTGCTTTTCATGGAAACACTACCCTTTAAAATTTAGGTTTGTAATTAATACATTGGCTATACTTACAGTACTTCTGGGAGAATCAGCCTGTTGAAATAATGATGCTCAATCATAGTGAAAGTGGAGAACTGCCTCTTAAGCAGTGGGAACGGTCCACAGCACATCATGAGACTGTTGGCATTTGCTAATAAGGATGGTGCATTCTCTTACCTTCATAGCTTTATACTACAGTCCTTAATGGGTTTCTGTCTTTTAAAGGATCTATTAAATGAGAGAAATGCAAGTGTGAACTTGCCTGTATATTAAAATGACTGGCCAGCAGTGGCTGGCATGGCTGATGGGACAGTGGGAAGCTGGAGAAGAGATGGAGTCTGGAAAAAAACCCTCCTGTGGGTTGGGTGGATGGTGGAGATACTCCCGTGTAAGAGCTGGTGGCTGGTGTTTGGTGAGAAAGGGGAGCATATCTGGATACTGGGTGGTGATGATGCGAGAGTAACAGCTTAAAAACACTTCGAGGAAGGTGACACCACTTCTCCCTGTGCTGTCAGAAATGCTGCAGGACCTCAAAGTTGTTTCAGTGCTCTGGGCAGAGGCTGTGCTGGGATGGACTTGATAAAAGTAACTGCCTTGGCTCGGGGTTGGGCTGTTAGAGATTAATCCCTAAGTAAGCATCTTATTTCCTTATTTGAGACATTGAGGATCACGGGACAAAATCAGTTTCAGCCCACAAGGCTGACATTTATAGCAGTCAGAGTAAACATGCCACTGTATCCTGGAAAAATGGAATAATTGTTATGCCATGTCACCAGATCTGTCAACAACCTTATGCCTGTAAAAACTGTTATGACCTTAGAATTGCACTGTATACATATATATATTAATTTTTATATTGTGATAGGCATATAAAATCAATTCTTGTACAAACTGAGGCACCTTTGTCATCTTTTTTGGACATAAAAGTGGCATGTTTTCGTAGAATCACATTTTTTCTCCAGAGAAATGTGGAGATGCAAAGAAGTTTTATATAGAAGTCATGTGAAACCTCTTTGCATTGTAGGCAAAGTGAACCCATAGATACCTTCAGCAAATTGTTTCTTTTTTGCCCTTTGGAGAAGACAAACTGATGCTGAGAGCAGTGAGTTGGAAAAGGATTTTGAAATCTCAAAAAACTCCAGTTGTGCCTGAATTTAATGTACACTATGAATGTATCTTCTTTTTGTGGAGTTTTCTTTTTCCTTCCCTTTATCAGCATCACAAACCGTTCCAAATTTTCGGTGATTTGGTTCCCCAAAAGAAATACTAAATTCTGCTGTGAAGTGTCCTGTCACCTGGGATTCACTTTGAGGTACTGACTACCTGCACCTTCCTGCACTTTGGACAAGGCAACCTCTGTAATCATTAGTCAAGCCAGAGAAGAGCCAAAATCTGGGTTGCTTCGGGAACACAGGAAGAAACTCATCAGTTGTCATCCTTCAACCTCTTACACTTTGGAATAGAAGAAAATGCAAAATCCACACTGGAAAGGGTCAGGGCGAGATAAGAGGTGAAAACGCCCTCTGAGGGGCTTGAATTGTGATTTCTTTTATGTACCCTCCCAGAGGTTTGGGGAACGTAAATAATTTAACTTTGAAAGAATTAGGAAAGTCTCACCCACCACTTAGGGCACCCCTGCAGCAGCATTTTATTAGTTTGAATAAAAATTAGGTTTTTGTTTGGTTCACAGCTTTTTACTATAGTTGTTTTTCAGTTGAGTCACTGCCTGTAAATATCATCCAAGGAAAAGCTGAGATATGTTTGTCTTGGGTATGGGTGGGGAACACTTAAGGCTGTCAGTCAGACTTGAGTGTTTTCACTTAGAAGGTTGTTACAGCATCTGTTAAATGCAGTGCTGAATATTAGGAATTTATATTAATCCTGCATAAAACTATTCTGACTCTGCTAGCACTAACTGGACAAACAAAAAGGAGGTTTGTCTCAAACTACACAAACATTCTGAGAAAATGGCTTTCTCTCTGAATTCTGCTTAAAAATGAATGGTTCTGTCTAGCTTGCTGTTGTTAATTTTAACTTTTAATGTATCTGTGAATCTTAAAAGCATCTGGCCTGGGACACACCAGCAACAGAAGCAATCTCTCCTTGGAAGAGTCTTTGTGCACTGTACAGGTTTCTCACAGGAGCAGATGCTGTGCAGTGGGGTCAGACTTTCATATACAGAGAATAGCAGTTTGGTTCTCTGAAGTGTTTGAGTGTGTACAAGTTTTTCAAGGACAGTTTTACTCAAAGGG
>JAYRBT010000139.1:68606370-68626580 GCA_036023395.1 Myiotriccus ornatus | reverse complement strand
ATACAGAGAATAGCAGTTTGGTTCTCTGAAGTGTTTGAGTGTGTACAAGTTTTTCAAGGACAGTTTTACTCAAAGGGAAGAATAAAATTAAAAAAAAAATCTATTAATGCTGTAAAATTACTTTCCAGCTGTAGTATGCTGTGACCAGGTATAAAGCCCTGAATTGCCACTCTGTTCAAGCAGGCAGTATAATTTTAGTTGTCCAAGAGTGTAAACGAGCATTCTAGTGTCCCATAGCTGGCCCTTACTTTTGTGTACTACTGAGACCACCAGGTGCTTTGACAGCTGAAGGTATCATTCCTCTAGAGGAAAGCTGGGGCATCATCTAGTTCTCAAGCAGTAGAGGTTTTCTGTAATAGAAATTAAATTAAACTGTACTAAATGAAATACAAGACATGGGGATTGATTACAGCAGTTTTGTTGTTGAGGGTTGGAGATGACCCGCTCAGAACTGAAAAAACTGTGTACTGAGAGATCCCATGACAGGTTATCAGCTGTCATCTCCATTCCTCTGCAGGGCAAGGAAATGTGATCTGTGTTGCCTGCGGGAAAAGAGAGAGAGAGAGATTAGTGTCTTAAACGGTCCTGGAAAAGCTCATAATGAATAAGAAGTGAGTGCCCAGAATTGTACTTCAAAGCAAGATAAATTCTAATTGCAATTGAGGCAGAGAAGGCTTATTAGGGCTATCAGGGGCGCGGAGCCTGTGTTTTGCAGGGAGAGAATGGATGTGACTGCTCTGTAACTACACGGATGTGCTGGGACTCCTGGTGGAACAAGCGGTTCCTTTCAGTTCTGTTGCTGGAAACACACATGGTCTGCGCGGGCATGAAGAGGTGACAGGCTTGGGAGACTTCACTAGAGACACCTGTGGATTTCCAAAGACAGGTTTTTGCTGCTTTCGTGGTGAAGCTAAAACATGTAAATTATAATTCTCCTGAAAGTAAACTCCTAATGATGTCATCAACAAGAGATTAATTGTTTTAAAGTACTCTGAGAGCAGGAGGTGGTGCTATTCTAGGAAATGCAACCAATTCTTTTAGTGGGAAGTGGTAAACTTCCTTGAAGAGAATGGGAATTGCTGACAGATGCCTGAGCTGTATGATCGTTACTGTGGTGCAGTACCGTGTTTTTTTGTTGAGATGACAAGTAGGGCCATTGCTTAGACAAGAGGTTTTGTGTGTTTATCGACACTGCACATCTTCAGTCATCTTAATTCAATGTTTTGTTCAATTAAAAAACCAAAAGACTTCCTGAGGCTGCAGATCGGTGGCTGCCTTGCTGACACTGGTTGTAGTTAGCGCTGATAAAGCCCTGATGAAGTGCTGATGTGTGTCCTTTCACTGCGCTTTAAGGATGTTTGGGGGCATGACAACTTCGGTTACGAGACACATGGGCAGCCACAGAACAGGATTTTGTGGCTTGTGTAATATAGCTCTCAACTCCGATCCTCACAAGTGATGCTCTGCCTTGAACAAAGCCAAGAAAGTTTCTCGGAGTCACTCTGGGCTAATGTTTACAATTAACTTTCATTTCATGCTCACAGGCATAGACAAAATCATGCAAATATTGGAAAGGATGTTTACCATCAGCAGAGTCCCTGTTGTTTAGTTGTCTTTAATGGAAACATGGAATGGTTTAGGTTGAGATAGACCTCTAAGATCACAGAGTCCATCCCTTAACCCAGCATTGCCAAGGCCACCACTAAACCACATCCCTAAGTACCACTTTTAAATCCCTCCAGGCACGGTGGCTCCACTACTGCCCTGGAGCACTCTGTTCAGATGCTTGATCACCTCAGTAAAGAAAGTTTTCCTTATAGCCAGTCTAAATCTCTCATGGTGCAACTTGAGGTCATCTCCTCTTGTCCTGTTGCTTGTTTAATGGGAAAGGAGTCTGACCCACCTGGCTACAACCTCCTTTCAGGTAGCTTTAGAAAGCAATGAGGTCTTCCCTGAGCCTCCTTTTTTTCCCAGGCTAAATAACTGCAGCTCCCTCAGCCGGTTGTTGCAAGTCTTGTGCTCTGGCCCTTTCACCTTCCGGGCCGAGATAAGGGCAGGGAGAGAGCTCATAATTTAATTGCCTACAGCACGCTGCATGTTTAGCAGTTCTGGTGTTTACAGATATAAAAATGGATCTAGTAATCTGTAGACAAATACCTGTTTCAGGTAATGGATAACTTAATGAGAATTCAGCTGCCTAGTACACAACGAAGTAATTTACTGTGCTCTAAAGCCTTTTTTAACTTTCAACCTGTATCTTTATCAGTATATAGAAGCGCTTGTTTCAAGGGCTAAATGTTTTAGACACTTCAGCAAATCATTCCTCCAGCAGCACAGCTGCTGACATCTCATTTCCGAATTTCTTCTGGACTTTGTGCTCCATAAGGAGCTAACTATTAATCTTTCTGTCAGACTCACTGCATGTTTTGTTCACTCTACTTTCTTTGCATCCTTGAAAGAGGAGACTATGATTTTCTGTGTTCTGTCTTCCTCCTATCAGGCTCTCTTCCTACTGGAGTTGCCCTATGACTTAATTTTTCAAGACACACGGACTCTGTGTCCTTATCTGAAACACCATCCTGTCCAGGCAGCCCAGGGGAAGAAACCCACAAGGTCCAGCAGAGATCAGCTTGAATCCTGGACCCCTGGAGTGCCATGAGCTCCTGCTATTGCCCCTGCTCCGTGTGTGAAGAGCAGCATCTTGCTTAGCTCTCAGTGGTGCTGTAGGAGTCCAGGTAGTCTGCAGGAGAGCTTTGAGGTGGGGTAGAGTTAAGATGTTTCTTAAAACATCCCAATACTGGAGGAGGACTGTGGTGGGTTGACTCTGGCTGGATACCAGGTGCCCACCAAAGCTGCTTTGTCACTCCTCTCCTCAGCTGGACAGGGGAGAGAAAATGTATTGAAAAGCTTGATAAGGACAGGGAAAGATCACCAGTTGCTGTCACGAGCAAAAAAGACTTGGGAAAACTAGTTTTATTACCAGTCAAACCAGAGTACAATAGTAAGAAATAAAACCAAATCTTCCTCCTCGTGGCAGGACTCCTCATGTTCTTCCCCTGCTCCAGCGTGGGGTTCCTCCCAGCCCTGTAGCCCCACCCCCCCCACTACCAAAGCCTTGCCATGCAAACCCAATGCAAATACCAATTTTGCCATGGTGGCTGATGAACTTCTGTGTAGGGCCTCTCTCTGGAGAGGAAAGGCTTTGAGGAATTTTTGTTTTCCTCACTGATCTACTCCCTTATGTGCTGTTAGTTTCAAGGAGCTCAGTGATGGGCTCTGTAGCAGCAGGACCGGCTTGCCTCAGAAATCACTGCTCTTAAGTTTCAGGAGGCTTATAGTCTTACTGATAAAACTTGCCATGAAAAAGAGGGGGATGGAATAATGTCAAAATAAAGTCTTTCTTAAAGCACCGTGCAGTTGGATTTTTTATTATTATTAAGGAGAACAGTTTTTAAAAGTCTGTTACCATGGCAGCAGAGCAGGCTGGCATCTCTGTAGTCAAAGCCCTGAGTCTTGTTTGACGATGATTAAAGTAACAGTGGTATTTTAGTTTGCTTGTCTTCAGAAGGAGGGTCTGTTTGATTGCATAGCAAACAGTATTGGGTTCGTGATCTCTTTTGAAGCAGGGGTGGTCTGGTTAACACACTGTGGTTCCTCCAGTTCCCTGCATGGCTCTTCAAGGGAGGGCAGAGGACAGAGTAGGAGTAATTCTTTTAAGGGCAAACTCAAGCTAAACAAGATACTGTGCTCCTGATGTTGGAGAGTGTAATTCTCTACTGTGCTGCTGTCATCTGTTGCTTTTTACACTATTGATGTAAGAGAGAGTTTTGCCGGGACCCTGGTGCTTACAACTGATCAGATTTTAAGATCTGAAGTGTAGAATCACGACAGAGATGCCAACCTGTGTCATTTATTAAAGTTGTTGGAAGGTTGTTGTAGGTGTTGCTTTGAGGACAGAAAAAAGGAGTTTTGGAATGAGATCTCCGGTACTTATCCAGGCACAGGGTTACAGCAACACTGCATGTGCTCATCATACACAAAGTACAGGGCAGTGGAAGTTGCATTTATGACTTTTTTTCATGAATTCGTGAAAAATGAAATTGAAACTGCGAGGTTGTGGAGTGGGGGGGGGATGGTGGAAGCAAAGAAGGACTATAATAAATCTAAACTTGTGTCCTAAGGATCTATCTTCATGTAGGCAGGAGCTGGGGACCAGGTTTGGCCAGTAGACAGATGCTGTGAACTGTTGCTGGGTGAGCTGTGCACCCAGGTAAAAATCAGCCTGAGGTTTGAGACACATCTGTTCTCACTGTTGCTGTGCAGAGCTGGTGTGTGTGTGCTCTTTCAGTCTGTCACACCCCAACTGAGACAAAACCTTATTTCCGTGGCTCCTCTGATGTGCCGCTCTGGCACAGGCTGGCTCTTACCTGTTCAGAGGAGGAAGGCCACCTGATCCTGCCTCATAAACAGCTCAATAAAATACTGATTTATCCAATGTCCAGGTGCAGCCTTTCTCACGGTCCAGGTCTTGGGGCATGTGCTCTGCTTAACAGACACAGGAGGTGGTCAGGAACAGGTATGCACTTTGTAAACAAGTGTAGTGCTGAGATCAGAAGTAATGCCACTCAGAAGGAAAGATTTTTCTAGACAAACAACCACCTGTCTGTTGGTATTTCCTGCTTCAGCTTCCTTGTTGCCCTTGAACATGTCTCAGAAGGTTGTTTCACTGATGTAAATCATGGACTCCCCTTTGCAGTCAATTTTCTTCTTCCTTGGCTGGTTAAACAGCACTGTATGCTCTGAAGAATACTTTGTTCTTTTACCAGTGCTCAAGGCAGTGCAATAGCTTAACTCAACAGCCTTTGTTTTTCAGAATATTGTACTGGTGCCTGGGTCTTTGTTCTCTTCTTATGGAAGTGGGGATGTTGTAGGCCTTAAGTTTGAACACTCTAGCTGGCCCCTTCTCCCCAGTGTGCTGCTGTTTCATTAGGGTTTGGGTGTTCATAATACCTCAATGTCACCCCTGTAGTGCCCTGTGCTTCAGGATTCCTCCAGGTATCTGGAGGGAAAACTGACGAATCAGCATCCTGAAATCTAAGGTGAAGAGGAGAAATAACCTCTTCTATTGAAAGGAAGTCATAAACCAGTGGATCTGTGCAGATAATGTCCCTGCATGCTAAGCAAGAAAGAACAGAGAATAAATCAGTTCTGGACCAGCCTGAACTAGGGACATCTCAAAAAATGTGTGTGTGTATATATCTTCTCTAACCTGAAAAATTTGTAAACATTTATGGTAGGAATACCTGCATTACTGTCTGTCTCTGGGTTTGGATTTTTTTTTTTTTTTAATGTGGAGCATACAAGGTGGCTTTCTCTTTCCCAGATTTGTTTGTGCAGACTCTTGTTTCTATCCTTTAGAATGAAGCTGCCATATGTGACTTTTAATATGTTGCCTAGATTAATTTTAAGGAGGCTTAAAAGACACAGTTCTCAGTGAGAAGTAGCTTTCTTAAGAGCATGCTTCATGTTGGCTTTGATCCTGTTTGTTACAGTGATCCTATTGTGGGGATAATCATAGAGGGGAAAAAAATTGGCACCCTTATCATTTAAGATCATATAGGTTAGTCTTTAGTTAATTAGGAGCTGGAATGAAGATCTCACAGTTTATGGTAACAGCGAGATTTGAAAACTACAACCTGAAGTGTGAGAAAAACATAAAGGCATAAAATAACGCTTCCTATTCTAAAGAAAATATTTTGCTTGTGCTTAGTTGTTTCCTTGGAGTTATTAGACAGTCCAGCCCATCTGTAAACAATAATATTGACTGTTTTGGCACCGGAATTGGCTCAGATGTGTCTGCACGTGAGCAGGCTTGATTTCTGCTTTAGATGATAAAGAGTGTTGGGAATGGGGTAGAATGTCACCCTTGCTGTTAAGCCGCTCCTGGAAGCTTTAGTACTTCAGCTCGTTTTGATCTCTGTTTACACTTTTTTTTTTTTCCTTTCTCTCTCTGTTTCCCTTTCCCCCACCGCTATAAATCATCGGCTCCCCCCGCCCATCAACCTGCCGCGGCACCTGGCGCACGGTGCCCTCCTTTCCAGTAAAGAGTCTAGACAGCAAATTCCCTGGTAGCGAATGCCATTTCGGATCGTTACTGCCTTTTCGCTTTTTTTTTTTTTTTTTTTTTTCTTGTGAGGGCTTTTTAGAAACTGCATTACCTCACCCGTCGGCCTGGAGATTGCGCAGCCCGCGCCGCTGATAGGGCTGCAGAGCCCCGCGCAGAGCCAATGGAGAACTTGGGCTTCAAACTCTTTAATGAGCAAAAAGAGCAGCGTCTCGTTTAGGGCTCGATAGTTAATGCGGGATTTTTTTTTTTTTTTTTTTAAAGTGTTACTTCTGAAAGACAAGCCACTTAACAATTATGTGCCATATTGCTGACCGGTGAAGCTGAACAAATAGCTATTTACATTGACAGATCAGAGGAATGTGTAAGTGCATCGTGGTAACCTACATTTTCTGTGCCAAGAGATTTGCAGCTGACTGCCTGGGTGACTCACTCCTTGGATTAGGAGATGAGGTAATGCTTTTGAGATACAGGGTGATGTCATTCCTTTACCTGAGCTGCATGCCGATGCTAGTACTTTCAAGGAAAGTCCCTTTACTGCTTCTGATCTACCAGAGAATGAGCTGCATAATTTGAATAGGAGTTGATGTTATTATTAATGTCCTTCCAAAGCCTCTGGCTGAACTGCTCTTTTGAAAACCAGATGTCGCCACAAGTGGCCACAAATGGCTTTTGTTACAAGTGGCACATTTGCATACCTGCCCCATTCTCCAAATAAACCTATTTTGGTAAAAGGAGACCTTTGTGGTAATCACGTGCAGTCCTTTGTCAGCACTGTGTCATGTAATCCCTCTTACAGATAGGATAGAGTAATCTTAAAAGAAGGTGTTTTTTTTCCCCCCTGTTCTGTTTCTGTAGTGAAATACCACGTTTGTGATAGTAACCCAGATGTCTGGCTTGCACTTACTCACGGTCAGTTTAACCCCATCTGCTCCTGCCCTGGCATTGGCCTTCACTGCAACAGCTCTTCCTGCTGCCTGTTCTCCCTCTCCTGATGTGTTCACCCACAGCAGTTGTGTCTTTTCTCAGCCTTTCCTTCCCAATGTCACGCAGGACGTGCTACTCCCACAGATGCCCTCAAGGCTGGGAGCACGGGCAGGTGATGGCAGAGCTGACCACACGGTGTCATCTGTCCTCCACAGCTTATGGGAACCGAGGCTGTAATGGATGAGCAGGCAGTGACCCACTGCCAGGGAAGTTCTGAAGGCATGACCTGATTTGATCCATGTCTTGGGAGTATTACAAGTGTGTGTTGCTGAGTGATCTTCATGTGGGCTGGGGGTTTGGGCACATAATTCCTAGAAATGACCAACGTGTCTGTGTTGTTTGCTAGTGGAAAATGTCATAGTCAGGATCCTGGAGCAAAAGCTTTGGGACAAGGGAAACGCTTAAGGTGATGTGTGTCACACTGTCCCCAGAGCTCACAGTTGCCCACCAAGAACCTTCCTTGCTCAGTAGCAATTCCTGGGCGGTTTACACCGCTGCCTCCTCTCTTCAAAACTGATGGGATGGTCTGCAGCCCTTGAGCAGGATATCTCATATTGCTGGAGGTGAGCACGAGCCTCCAAGCTGCTGGCAGGTGTATGGATCATGTGCAGAGGGTTTATTAATGCAAGGTGACAGCTGCACAGGCCAAGAGTTGTCACCAGAATTATTACGCGTTTTTGAAAGAATGTATAAGAAAAACATTTTGTGACGTTACTCCTCTGTGATGAATGTTTTAACAAGGTACTCCACCATGGTTGCAGCAGGAACTTTGGCACTGGCATCTTTTGTTTTTCAAAGGGTGTTTTCCAAAATCTACATGCCTTTGTTTCTCAGGATCACAAGGCAGCTCCTGAATATGAATGCTTATGTAAACCTTATTTGTTTGCTTTTTCTCCCCACTGATCAGGTGATTTTTACAAATGACCCCTCCCTGCCCCAGGAATTTTTCCTATTTTTTGTTGATTTATTTCTGTGTGTGTATACAGAGCCGTGTGTGTTTGTTTCTCCTCTCCGATGGAAGGCCTTAATGCAACATTTGTTGTGTATCACAAATATCTCATTCAGTGTCTCTTCCAGGGTACTCGGCTTTTTTTTGCCGTAAGGTAAATATCTGGGAGGGAAGGAACACACCTCATTTTGCTTTATAAAGAGCTTCACAACTACTCCCAGGGATTTGTTTTTATCATCACTTCAATTACACATTGTACTCCTGAGAGGAGTTTATATTTTAATTGTCAGTCATCGTGAGGCTTTTCAAAGCCAGAAAGTAGGGGTGTTGAATCCTTTGGGGATCTTAAAAGTCACCAGCATTGTCGGGTAGCTCACCTGAATTTTCTCTGTGAATGAGGTATGTCAAACAGTGTAAGGGGAGATATTAGTCATGACATGCACACGTTTACAACATCTGCAGTTCCCTGCCTGTTTAGGTGAATCCCAACTTTGCTTAATGCTGTTTGCTCATCTGTGACCCAGTTAGAGGAATAAAAAGTCTCATGTTAGAGAGAATTTGAATCATGCAGAAGATGTGGTTTCAGATCCTCACAGTGGTTCCAAGAAATAATAACAAAAAACCTTCTGCAGCTTTTATATCCTTTGTAATACACATGTGTGCCTCGGAGTCTGAGCAGGAATATTTTGTTTGAAGTGACTAATATATGTGTACCAGAACTAGCCTTTAAGTCCTAATGTTTAAAGTATCTGAATCTAATGTAATTACATTGTAGGATACTGCCCAAATGGACAGAGGTTCTGAAAAAGCATTAAAATCTTCCATGTTAATTCACATCCTCAATAGCTAAGATTATGTGGATTACACTTTCTCACTGTTCCTGATGGGCACAGCCACTGTGGCTCCACAGTATTAGTTATGGTCCATCATGCTGATAATGAGTTTCTTAATAAGTCCCTTAGTACTCACTGACAATGACTCATACTTCCGAACCAGGATCTCCTTGAAAATCTCACTGTAATAGATGAAACGTCGTATCCCCGTGAAGATTTTTTTTAATTTTTTTTTTCCACATGTATGTTTAGCAAAAAGCCAGGCAGATTTTAAAGGAACAGTGTGCTTAAACGTAGATTCTGCGAAGTCAGATTTAACTGTCTGGAAAGTCAGAGGGGAAACGTGAGCTCTGATTTCAGTGATAATTGCTCTCCCTGCTTTACAGACCATTAGATACTCTGGAGTAGTCACTAATTGTAAAAACAGGCTCAGTTTTTCTTTTAAAATGCCATTGTCTTGTAGCTGTCATAAATAATCTGCAAAATTTAGCACTTTTGCCAGTGGTTGTCTCTTGGAGAATGCTTCTGCCCACACGTTATTTTCTGCAGTTTGGATGAACACTGACCTGTCAGCTGGTTGAGCTTTAAAATGTTTTGAAGAAGTGTCACACACTGAACTGTTTTTCAAATAAGAATAGTGAAATATGGATTTGGTTTGAAGGCCTGAAAGTCTTCTGTCTTCAGTGTGACTTTGAAAAATAAGACTCTGGGATACGAAACCATGAAATAGGACACTGGAATATAATGAACTGGACTTGCTTCTACAGCATTTCTGTTTCCATTTGTGGTCTGTATGTTTTGATAAAATTGTGGTTAAATCATAGCTAACCTTCAGTTCAATTATTTTAGGTATTTGGAAATAAGATGATAATCCCTTCCTTGGATGGGGACCTTTTCCAGTGGGATCGGGATCGAGAGAGCA
Source organism: Myiotriccus ornatus (assembly GCA_036023395.1). Classification (NCBI taxonomy): domain Eukaryota; kingdom Metazoa; phylum Chordata; class Aves; order Passeriformes; family Tyrannidae; genus Myiotriccus; species Myiotriccus ornatus. Next base: position 68,616,765 of record JAYRBT010000139.1, on the reverse strand, counting down.
TGGAAGCAGTTCCTTTCACGGTAGAATCTCTTTTGGAGTCATCCTACAAATTTGGCGAGGACGTGGTCCTGGTTGGGGGAAAGTCTTTGACAACCTATGGGCTGAGCTCCTACTCAGGGAAGGTAAGAGCCTGAAAAGTTGCCGTGTGTGTGTGTGTGTTTTGAGCACTGCCTTGCAAACTGTTGCAACTCTTGAGATTTGAACTGTGGTACAGCTCAAGGGTACAACGTGCAGGGCAGGAAAGGGCAGAGTCTGAGCTTCTTGGGCAACAGCTGCAGTGGGCTGGAGTAGGTGGCACGGCTGAGCCCCTCACTGCCACCTCCTCCTTCCTGGGAGCTGCTGCTGCCTCCCCTGTGCTGGCTTTAACCCTTGTCTCACCCTTTGCTCAGCTGATTCAACTTGCAAACCCAGCAGCGCACTGCACACTTTTTACTGGACTAGTTTTATGATGGGTGAGCTGTAGGAAGGGGTCGGGGAGTCTCAGAGCCAGGACAAAGGAAAGGGCAGGGGGTTTGTGATCAGAGGCAAGTGGGAGGAAAAGAGGGATGACCCCTTTCTGTCAGTCTGGGAGAGGAGTTTATCTTTGTCATCTGGCCCTGCTTGAAGCAGACTTTGCTGTCCAGCTTACTACGTATCAGTTAAGGCTTTAGGTGTCAATTTTTTCATAACTGATTCCAGATTTTCCAAAACTAATGAAAAAAGAAAAACATTCAACTTATTCTGAAGTTTGACTTGTTGTTGTCAGTGTTTACTATCTCTCAGAAGCCCTTCTTACATTGTAGCAGTCATTTGTAAAAGTTAAAAACTACTTGCTGTCTGACTAGTACAGAAGGTGTTCTGAAGCCCACTAGTTCAAAATTGTATGTCCTGAAAAAGCACAAATGGAAAAAAGGCTAGAAAAAGCCCAGAATTAATTGCATTATCCAGAATCCTAGAACTGACATCCCCATCCCCCTCTTTAATGTCACATGTCCTTAAAGTGCTTGTAGATACTTTGTGTAGTGAAGAACAGACATTTGGTAAATGAGAAACATTGTAGCATTTTGGAACAAGTTAAAAAACAGGTTCTGTTAAAAAAATTTAAACTTCCCAATGTTTGTTTCCAGGAATATCAGGGTGTTGTGGGTTTTTTTTCATTTTCACCATACATTTTGATGTAGAACACTTGTATGGTGTGGTGTAGAGTCATCACTGGTGCTGAAGAGCATAGGCCCAAACCAAGAGTTCATGAATTCCTTTTGATTTCCTCTCTGGGCTCTGTGCACCAACAGACTGCTTCTTCCCCAGCGCTCAGGAAGTGGAGATTTTAACTTCTGTTCTTATTCCTGCCTTACAGTCACAGTAGCAGTGGTGTGTCATAGGGGTCTTCCTTCTTAAAAGTTCAAGCAGTCTCTTGTCTTTGGCAATTTGATGTCAATCCAAACTTCCTAAGTGTGTTCAGCTCCCTTTTCAAAATACAATTGTCCATATAATGCAAATTCTGTTTGAGATTGGGACTGTTGCAAAGTCTGTGTGATTGTGAGTGTTCAGTAAGGTTTTCGTTCCCCTAAATAGCTGACGAGTCAAAGAGGAAAGGCTCTGTGGTATTTTATATAAATCAATAGTTCTTCATTTGAAGCTGATAGAGCTATGCTGAGACAAATATGACATGAAAGCAGAATTTTGCTGTGGGTCTTCTAGGAATGTTCTTTTGATGTCCATAAAAATAGTGGGAAAAGAGGAAGCTAAGATTTCTTTCTATTAGAAGTAGAAATACATGCAAAATATAGTCAAGTGGTAGTCAAAATACCACAAGCTGTAAACTCTCTAGGATCCTTTGAAAATCCTAGTTCTAAAAAGCCCTTATCTCTTAAACCAGGCCTTTCAACATCCCTCAAGTGGAGCATCTAAAGTCACAGAGCTCAAAATTGCCCGGCAGCCAAAAATGTGTTGTGAGGATTGTTAGCTTTGAGTGTTGCTGTGGGTTACACTTGTTTTGAAGTTGCACAGGGGAGTCTCCTGCCTTGTCCCTTAGGTGAAGTACATCTGCTCAGCTGTGGGGTGTCGCCGGTGGGACGACGACGAGACGGAGCAGGAGGAGACGCTCCTGTTGCACCGAACCCAGAAAACAGTCCGTGCTGTTGGACCCCGCAGCGGCAATGAAAAGTGAGTTCTGAGACAGCCCCATAGACACAGTCCTTGATACGCAATGTTCTGAGGATTTGACCTTCCTTTTACTCTCATCAGTTTAGGAATTGCATGGAGAGTTCAGATTCTTAAGCAAAGGAATGCACCGGGCTGTTGGAGAGGATCAAACCCTTTTGCTCTTTAGTGCTTTTGAAAATGTCTTGGGTTTGAGTTTTAGGGTTAGACAGAAAAGATATGAGTCAAATGACAGTTACTTGTCCTTGCATACCTCAGTTTATCGCTGTTCTGCTGCACAAGGCAAATGTCATAAATGTTAGTTCTAACTGTTGCTTCTTGTACAAGAAGAGGCAGTTTAAAAGTCTTCCTGCGACCTACTGATTCACTTTTAAGTTCTTCACCTACTCACGGTAACTGTCTCTGGTGGGTTTTTTATACTTGATGTCTTTAGCTTTCATTTTAAGTTGATATTTTAAATCATTCTTAGATTCTGTGTTGTTCATTTCATAATGTAGGTGTCTGGTTTTTACAAGCTGTAGAAACTGGTTCCATCTGTGATTTTCCTAACGTTGTCACATTGAAGTTTTAATATATTAAGATTTTTATAAAGATACAGACATGTATTCTGCTAAAAAAGCCCACCAAAACCCATTTGATAAAATATAGATTTAGAAGGCTGGTTGCTGCTCATAGATAACTGCCCAGCAATTTAGTGGAGAACTCATCATTCCCTGTTCCCCTGCTCCCTCTTCTGTTTGCAGCAGGATGTTACAGGTTGTGCATCTGTAGTGCATCAGGGATGACCTAATGAGAACTCCAATAGATTAACAGATCAGATGTCTGAGAAGATAAATCTTGGGTTCTGTGATTCTTAGAGACTGATATTAGCAGGGAGAGGTGTGTCAAAACCATGGTATTGCATCTTGTGCAGTAGAATTCTTCTGTCTTTATGGTCAGAAACAGAGGTGCCTTTCCTGGTGACATGGAATGAATGGGATAGATCTGGGGGTTTAATTCAGAGAAAGAAACGTATGTAAAGTATGCCAAACGTTTACCATAAGGGTTAAATTTTTTAAGGAGACCGTTTAGGCTCCTGGTGGTTGCCAGACTGAAAAGAAACTCTGGATATCCAAACATACTGTTCAAGAAATATTTACCCCTTTGGGCTGTTTAAGACACAGACTTGCCATCCTTTCCTATCTGTATCTTTGTTGGTTTGCAAGAACTGAAGAGCTTTTTGCTGTGCAATAAAACTCTATTATGTGGTTGTCTTTTGAGAGTTAACCTATGGGACATGAGTGGTCCTGGTTTCATGAAGCATCTGCCAAGGGATCTGTGTTAGGTTGTATGTGGGACTGAAACAAACAAAAAAAGCATTGTCCCTTCCTCAGTTAGAAAAATCTCACATTTCCAATTAAACCCACTCAATTAGTGAAAAGAAGTATGTCTTGTGTAGGATGCTGCTTCCTAAAAGCTTTGTACTTGTTGCTTTCATCAGCTCCTCAATGTTTTCCTACTAAGCAGACTCAGCTGTACTGTTTGATGATTTTAATTGCCCTCTCCTTATACTGAACCTTCAATGGCATTGGCCCTACTTCACCAGCTGTTTTCTCAGCTCACCCATCATGTTAGGCAAGATTTCTCAGCTTATTTGGTTTATGCTCTGGATTAGCACTCCACTCCTGGTACAGTTCTGTTCATCTGGCAGTCTGAGGGTTTACTGTGAAAATATAGGCCAAACATAGGTAATTCAGTTTAAGAATCTTCTGGACAGAGAATTTGGGACTTCCTTGGGATATACAAGTTGCTTCTACAAAGTTTTTCTCTTTTTCTTTAAGGTGGAATTTCAGTGTTGGTCACTTTGAGCTGCGCTATGTCCCAGATATTGAAACCAGAGCAGGATACATTGAGAGCAATTTTAAATCAGCTATGAACAAAGAAGAAACAAAAATCATTTCGGATGTGGAGGAGCAGGAAGCTATGATGAAAGACACAGTGATAAAGGTCTCAGTGGCTGACTGGAAGGTGATGGCTTTTAACAAACGAGGAGGACATCTGGAATGGGAATACCAGGTAGGGGAAAAGACAGACTATTAAATATCACAAAAGCAGAAGTTTTGAAGATGTCTTTCATCTTGGGTTTCAAGCGCTGTCTTTGTAAAAGAGCACCCATCTGCGTGGAGTTTTTCAACTCAAGTTCTGATTTTGAGCTGCTGCATCTGTTACAAAAATTGAAACAAGGAATTTAGGCACATTGTTTAGCCTTATTCTTATATAATAGCTCTTTAATACAGCATTAATTTTCCAGTTCTCTCTCTCTCTCTTTCAGTTTTGCACTCCAATTGCTTCTGCATGGCTGCTTAAGGATGGCAAAGTAATTCCAATCAGTCTGTTTGATGACACAAGTTACACTGCAAATAATGAGGTACTGGAAGATGAAGAAGATCTTGTGGAAGCTGCCAGAGGGGCCACAGAATCCAGTGTCTATTTGGGTGAGACACCAATTGCAGCATTATCTGTAGTAAATGTTATTAATTTCTCTGTTGAGATTGTAGTAAAGCAGATCTTTTTGTACTGGTAGATTTCAAAACTATAAATATTTTCCATTTTGGTTCTGAAATGTTCACTGCTTTGTAGTTTCAGTATATTGGAGATGACTAAAAGTCTTGAAACTTTAAGAGACAGCTTTATAGCTAACAAGGCAGTCTTATTGCCTGCTAATTTATACATTGATTAAAGTAACTTACCATGAAGAAAATTCAGGTAAGATTTTACAGGACTGGGTTTTCATCCAGCTGTCAGAGTTCATTGGATGTGGCTTGTGACAATTTGAAATAAAGGCCCCAGGTCCTCCTTCTCAGCAGTCTGTCTCTGGGAGGTAAATGTGCTTTGGTTTTCTAAGACTTGATTTGTCTTTGTCTTTTTCTCCAAATCTTCACACCTTGTATCTTTCCTGTTAGTGGTGAGAATAACAGATAAAGAATAACACTAGGAAGAAGCCAGATAGTTCTGGCCTCCCTGGTAGTGGCTGTTGAGGAGTAATCTCTACAGCATTAACAAGGGTAGGAAGTTTGAGAGGGGTTTTACCTGTGCAAAGCCCAAGATGCTTTATAGCTCTTAAAAATTGCTGGCATTTTCCTGTAGCACCAGCTCTCCAGCAGTGAAGATGAGGTGTCCTGACCCCTTCATTTTCTAGAACAGGGGAAACATATTATTTGAATTCATCCAGCCTAGCAATCAGAGTCAGTATCTCTGGTTTCAAAAATGGCTTTAACCACATTTTACTGGGCAATTTTATTCTGAGGGTGAAGAGAACCAAATCTAAAGACTGATTTGCTCTCTGATTTATTACTTAGGTATGTTCAGGGGCCAGTTGTATCTTCAGTCATCAGTCAGAATTTCTGAGAAATTCCCAACCAACCCAAAGGCTCTGGAATCCAGGAACGATAATGCAATTATTCCTCTTCCCAAAATCAAATGGAAACCTTTAATCCGTAAGTAACAATTCAGAGTTTCATTTATTGTCTTAGCTTGGAAAAAACCAGGACGTCTTTCTGATTTACAGTATGTTCCAAAGTAGTCTAATATTTCCAGCTGTAAAGCAGTTCAGGGACTATTTCTGTGCTTTATTAAGTGTTTATTTTTTTTCTAATTAAATGTTTAATGTCTGCTTTCTTTTACTATGGATTTGACAGGGTCTTTTTTCATAATGAAGTGTTGGGTCTTCTAAATTGAATTTTTCAACAAAAAGAGGAAGAAGCTTTTCACAATGATGTGAATAGGAGTGAATTGACTTGTCCAAAACTACTATTTTAGCAAGGGGAGAAGATGTTAAGTAACTGTAACCTTAAAATATCCCTATTAATGTTTCCTTGCATTCTCTGAAATTTGCTTCTCATGGTCTGGTCCAAGAGGGATTTTCTAAGACTATGCAGTTGGAGTTCTCGTTAAATTAATATGAGAACAGAACTTTTAACACAGTTCAGCTAAGAAAATTGTGTCTTTTCTGCTTAGATTCTCCTTCCAGGACTCCAGTGTTGGTGGGCTCCGATGAGTTTGATAAGTGCCTCAGCAATGACAAGTATTCTCATGAGGAATACAGTAATGGAGCACTGTCAGTTCTGCAGTATCCTTATGGTAGGTGAAGTTCCAAATTTTAAGTCTTTCAAATAACCAGGTTTACCCATTTATTGTCTGTAAAATTCAACAAATGGCCAGTTGTTTGATCTTAAATACATGTGTGGGTTTTTTTTTTTAACATTTAATGAATAAGAAATCATTGCCCAAATTAGGATTTCCAGGTTATGGTGTAGGTACCAGGTAGTGCCACACAGAGCACTTCGGAGTGCCGGGAATTGCTACTGCAGAGCTGTTGTGTGCGCTGCCATTGCCACTGATAGCTGGTCCAACTGGGAAAAGTTTGGGAATTACATTATTCAGAATTTGCTAACAGTGCTACCACCACAGCCTGGTGGTGGAAAGTTTTCCCTATGGAAGATATTCTGGCTTAAAGCTGTCAGCGTTCAGGCCTTCTGAAGAGGCGAGCTTTGATGGGTGACCTAGTTGCTGTCCACCACCTCGATTTACTGAATTTGCTGATGTGCCATTTAAAATCATGGGGCCTGCAAACAAAAATACCCTGTGTCTGTGCAGGAAACCTTATTAATGAGAAGCCAGAATTGTTTTGTAGTTACCTGCAAGTAAATCTTGTCTCTTTTTGTCTTTCCTACGCAGATAATGGTTATTACTTACCCTACTACAAGAGAGAGAGAAATAAACGTAGCAACCAGATCACCGTTCGATTTTTTGATGATACAAATTACAAGAACATTCGTAAAAAAGATCCTGTTCTCCTGCTCCACTGGTGGAAGGAAATTGTTGGCACCATTATATTTTGCATCGTGGCCACAACTTTCATCGTACGCAAACTTTTCCATCCCCATCCGTACAGCAGAGTAAGTATTTTTTTCCTGAGTTCTAAAAGGTTGTTTTAGCTGCTTCTTTCAGTTTTGAGTCTGCAGTGAGTAATATTAATAAGTTAATAACTAATGAGATTTTAAAAAAATCAAAAGGCTAAATGTATTGTTTAATCTGTCTGTGAAGGGTGCCAGCTGCCACAATTTGCTTAACTGTAGATTACACTTAATTTAGCAAGTAGATTAGACTGCTTCAACATCTTGGGAAATATTTATTTAATGCTGTATCTGGGGTACAAACTACTCTCAGGTACTTAAGGAGTTGATTTTGTTTTGTTTGTTTGTTTTGTTCTTGTCTTGGAAACCCCGGTTAGCTGCGGAAGGAATCTGAAACACAGTGTCAGACTGACTGCAAATATGAGCCCACCTGTGGAGACGTTAAAGACAACAGCTGGAGTGATGTCAAAAACTCTGGCTACGTGTCAAGGTGAGCTCTGTCCAACACAACATGAACAGGGTGTTGTCAGTGTCACAGCTAACGCTGTCTGGAGATAGAAGAGTAGTTGTTCACTTGTTCTTACCTAAGTACTCCTAGTCCTCTGACTTTGTAGGGTGATCAGCAACTGACACAAAGAACTCTGTGACCCCATTAGTGACAGGGCATTGCAGTTATGATGAGTCTGAGCAATTCCAGAGAGTCAAGAGGTTACATGTCATCAGGAAGGTTGTTGTCATATTTCTTGCTGATATGCAAAAGAGGCGATTGATTCTTGAAGGTCTTTATCAGTGTTTACTCCCTCTGTTTCTGTATTTATGGTTTAAGGCAGAGAAAGGCAATTGCAGGTGGCAACAGATGACGTTTTAGATACTGTGCACAATAAGCAGTCTATACATGAAATAAAACCTTCATTGCTGTTACAAAGGAGTTGGTTAAGACAGAAGGATTAATAGGGGCATGTCACGATACTCTGGAGCAATTGTGACCATCTCCTGTACATTTGTGTTAAAAGCAAGAACTGGAGTATTTAAAATGAGGAAAAATAAGAAAACTGTAAGGACAGTGATTTTTTTGAAAGGATATTTAGAAGGACTAGTTGCAGAAATAGTTATTTGGGGTAGGGTTAAAGGCAAATCATGATTCAGAAAATACTTAGCTGTCGCCACCTAGTTTGGTGTAGAAACTTAGGTCACATCCTCGTAGTCCATGATCCAATAAGTGTGCAACCTGATATTCTGAAAAACCTCTTCAGTTGGTCCAGTGCATGCAGAACGGATCCTGCTGGGTTGGGATAGACACTGGGTAAAGGCACAAGCAGCAACTGTCCAGTTCATAAATAGAGAACCATCTGACAGCTTCAGTGGATGAGCAGGGAAAAACAAGAAATGCTTCAAGTCATTCAGCGTGTTTTGTCCATACAGAACTGCTTCAGTCGTAGTCATAAATTACTTTATTTTTCTATCTATACTCATGCATTTTTATCCTCTACCCTCCTTCCATTCTTCTGTCCCCTCCTCACACTCTGCTGCTCACAGATATCTGACAGATTTTGAACCAATTCAGTGTCTGGGTCGTGGAGGTTTTGGAGTGGTTTTTGAAGCCAGAAATAAAGTGGATGACTGCAACTATGCTATCAAAAGGATCCGTTTGCCCAACAGGTAATTAATGGGTTTGTTGAGACACAGAAGTAATGAATGAATGGTGGAATCCTGTCCTACCCTGAACCATCTGCTCCTGAGCTGAATTCCCAGATACTTCATTGGGATGAATGACATACTTTTTTAATGGGGGGCTGACTTAGCTTTGGCATCAAGAATTTGGCATATGTAATCACAGCAGAAGGGTGACCTGCTTGGCTAAAATACTTGGATAGCAGGACCTTTGTGAGGATGCTGCAGCTCCATGGGAACTCCTGATTTCCTTGATGAATAGAGCCTTTGCTAACAGGACCGGTTATTGTAGCATACTGTTAATTTACTTCTCTCCTTCCTCTCCTTGCCTTTCCTACTCCACCTTCTCTTCCTTTTGTCTCTCCCTCACCAGCTTTTCTGCCTCCATTTGTCCAACTTTTTCATTTTCTGGTCCCACAACCCCTACCTTTTTTCTCAGTCATAGGTGGTCAAGCCATGCTGCTGAATTACCCTACCCAGAGCTTGCAGCACTTCCTTTTAGTGGGAGATGGGAGACACTGCTTCTGGAAATCTCAAGTTAGAACAGCAAGAGGGAGGGGGTAAAGCTATGAAATCTAGAATTTTTTTTTTAATGTGTTAAAATAAGCATGACTATTTAAGATTTAAAAGTTCTGTTCAGAAATTTAAGGTAGCCTAAATTCTTCTTTTCCAAGCATATTCAAATCCATTAAATAAAACCATCAGACTTCATTTGATTCAGTTAGTCTTATGAAGAGAGATAAATGACTTCATAGTGAGACAGAAGGCTGCCTGCTTTCCTGTCCACAGCACAGAGATAGTCCTTATGCAGTCTCCTTACATTATTTCAATTAAAACCAACTCCTAAGGTATTGCTGTCTGTCTTTTGTGTCAGTGTCTTCTATATCCCTGTAGAATATTGCTGTGATTTTTTTTTCTTTCCCTGAGAACAGTTGAGAGGTAGATGAACCTTTTCTTCTCAGTGTTTGCTGCCTGTAATTATGTGAAAAGGGATGACTAAATATTTAGCCACTGTGAGCACATACTGCTCCTCCACACTTCTGACCTAAAGGGGATACTCTGGGGAATTTAAAACATACTTGTCTTTTGATGTGAAAAGCAGTGCTACTGGCCTGGTTTGTACTGGGGCAGCTTTTATTAAATCCTTTGCGGAAATGCATGTGCTGTGCTGTTGCTTTTCGTGACCATGTCTCTCGTTGTTGTCCTCACCCCAAATCGCAGGGAGCTGGCTCGGGAAAAGGTGATGAGGGAAGTCAAGGCATTGGCTAAACTCGAACATCCAGGGATTGTCCGGTATTTCAACGCGTGGCTGGAAGCTCCACCTGAGAGATGGCAGGAGAAGATGGATGAGCAGTGGTTAAAAGATGAAAGGTAACTCACAAGGGCTTCTCTCTAACAATTAAATTTGAGATTGTACATCAGCAGAACTGGAGAAGTGGTAGAGGATCCAGGAAGATTGAGAGACTGTGTAGAGAAGAGTTATTAACTTGGCCTGTTAACTGTTCAGTTGAACAAGGGACAAATATATTACCCTTCTGCATAGAGTCTCTCTGTTTTTGATCCTCTGTTGTGTTAGGGCCCTTCTTTCAGCTTAGGAAACATCACATAGTTCTTAAATTAACTTGTGTAATTGAATCTTTGGGTGACTGGATTTCTATTGCTTTCCACCTCTTTGTTATCTTGGTTT
>JAYRBT010000139.1:68562801-68604751 GCA_036023395.1 Myiotriccus ornatus | reverse complement strand
AACTTTGCACATTATGCTTGTAACGGTTATCTCCCTGGCTGTGTCTGATGGGCAAACATTCTCTGCTTTAGTACTGTGGGATTATCTTTGGAGCTATCCTAACTTGAATTACCCATGCCCAGATACCTCACTGAAGTCTCTGGTGCTGTAAAATTCCTGGAACATTTTACTGACTCAAATAGTGTCACAGAGTAACTGTCCCTCTGCTACATTACAGACTTGAGCATCAGCAGTTCCAAATTTCACTCATCCTGAAGCAGCAGTGCCAGTTTGGTTAGTTCAGGGTCAAGTCCTGCTTTAAACTGACAGATGATGAGTGTGTGGGTACAGGTAGAATTGTTTTGTATGTGGGAGTAATATGGCACTGGAGACAAATCCTGCTAAAATAGCTGACTCTTATTGGTGACCTCAGCACGGGTGTTACAAAAGCTGGGTTAATGTCTGTACAGTAATCTGGAGGTGCAGTGCTCCAGGAAATAATCATTCATCATTGCTTATTGCAATTAAAGTCTTTCTTACAGCAAGACTTCTTGTACCTGGCACAGATCAGTTGCATTTGTTTTATGGCATTTTTAATTCATGTTCTTTAGACAGGGTTGTTCAGTGCTGAACTGTGTGACAAAGCTATTTTGGATCCTGTTCTAGCATTTCAAGTGAAGCAGATAATTGGCAATGTTAAGTTTGCAGTTGGAATCAATCTTAGAGGTCTCTTCCAACCTAAATAATTCTATGATTCTGTGATTCTATTTTCTTTATTTCTATAGCAGTGCAGCCTAAGAGGAGGGTGTTACTCTTGGTTAGAGAAAGTAAAATTTGAGTATTAGTGCTCTGGGATTGAAATGTAAACTGTCCTAGAGTTGAATTCTGAATCAATGCCATCTATCACAATGCAGCTTTCTGAAGGATTCATGATATTTTTAATGCCTGATAGCATCCAGACAGTTAGAACTGGGAAAAGTGGTTTTAACCTCTGGTATTTAACATAACTAAAGTCAGGAGTAACTTGTTGCACCTTTTCTTTCATTCTGCTCTATGATCCTCCCATGCTAGTGCCTAATTTTGCTGAAACCTAAAGTAGTGGATGTGTTACTAAATACCACAATTTAATTAAGAGCCCAGCTGAAGTTAATTTCATTAGCACAAGCTCTGAGAAATGGATCCCTTTTGCCAAAGTGGAGAGGCAGTTGCTGTTTCTCTTTGCTTGTTGGAGGAGGCATTAATACCCACCTTAGTGGAGTCATCACTGAAATCACTGTAGCTGCTGTTGTAGCTTCTCAGATGGTAATCATTTGGTATCAGCAGAAGCCAAAGGTAAAAATGCCATCTCAAATGTGGCAGCAAAAGGGGATTCAAATGCAATAATACTGAAAGGATATGTCAAAGTTAGAAGAACTCATTAACCCATCCAAGTATTTTCTTTTCCCATCAGCATTAGGCAATTACCTTGGACAAGTTATCTGAACAATCTTTAGTGCTTGAGAAACGGACCATAAAAGTAATTAAATCCCTGTACTAATATGTTGCTAGACATGTTAATTAATAACCTTTCTTAACAATACTGTCAGTTGTAGCTCCCTTCACTGGTATCACTGTTCAGTAAACCTTGCATAGAGCTTCACTTAAAACTGTATTAGTCTTAATCAGCAGGTGTTGAGGGTTTTGCTGGAACATCTTATAAGTTCAGAGCTGGCAGCAATTTGAACAAGAGATTTAATTTTGTTTACTTGGTATAACCAACTTGGAAACGCTCTCCCTGAATGAACAACTTCCTCCTTCAGGAAACTTTCTGTGCTTGTACAGATGTTATTCTTGGATCCCAGAGTTTGTCTGTTATGTGTTAATTTCCAAAAAAAAAATCCAGTATATTTAATTATTTTCTATACTCTTCAGAAGCCCCTTGGAACAGATCTCACCTAATTTTGTAATTTGTCCAAGAGATTGGTCATGCAACCCTGAGTTCATGCCAGCACTAACAAGTGAATAACCTGCAAAGCTGCTTTGGCCTTGCTACAGGCAGAGCCAAGTGGTAGCAGAGGCCAGTTCTTGCTCCCATTGGCACCAACAAGAACTGGGAGATCTGTGTGTAAATAAATTTGTATGTATGAATGTTAAAATGTCCAAGAGGACATTTTAAGTATTTAAATTAACAGTGCACATTAAGATGCATTAGCTAGGCTCCTGCTAATCAGAGATACTGGCAAGAATTTAGGTAGGCAAGTGAGTAGGTCACAGTTCAAATTCTTTTGAAGAAAATGGAGTACAGAAACAAAAGTCTGTCTGTCAAGTGAATTTGATGTTATTCCTAGGATAAGCTGCCGGTCATGCTTGGCAGCTCAAAAGAAATTATCACTTTCATAGAACTGCAAGAACCATCTTGGATACATTTTGCAGCATTAATTAAATTAAACAGAGTCTTCCAGATGTGTGAGAAGCTTTATTCAAGTCTGTGAAAAGATGGGAGTTCTTACTCTGACTGAAGAATATGGAGAGAAATTTCTTTGTGCCGGTGGCAAGATAACTATACTAGAGGGTGGTTATATTTGATGTATTCTTCTGATGATTTAAATCAAAATTGTGTGCCTTGGACTTCGCCTTTCCAAATGAGATCTTGATGGTTTATTTTTACTGGTACTTTGCAATAGAAGAAAGTCCCTCCTCCTTAAATTGGAGAAACTATATGACAACCTATTCAGAGACAGTCTGTGTCCAACCAGAGAAGTACATAAATAAAATTTCTCTTAAGAAGAGTTTTTCCTCCATGAAGCAAGACAGATCTTGTTGACCTCTTCTGTGTTTGTTGGAGGAGGAGAATGAGGATCAAAGCAGTGGGGTACAAACCCCAAATGGAGACCTTTGATCCTCGAGCATTAAAATTCTCTTGCAAAGGTTTTTGGCAGGACGGCTGTGCAGTCAGAGGGTGGGTTCTGTGTAAATGCTTCAGCAAGAGCCTGGAGATCCTGTGGGCTTACAGGGCACGCAGCTTTTGTGCCCTAAATGTGCTGTGACTCTGAAGGGCTTGACATTAATTACAGGGAAATGTAGGGGAGATAAGACCTGGCTCAGAAGGCAGTTTCAGAGGCAGGATGTGGGCACTGTGGAGCTGTTTCTGCAGTGCTTATCTCAGAGCTGTCCGTTGCTTAAAAAAAAACCACAAAACACAATAAGCCTTTTCTCTTTGTCATTTCTCTCTTGCACACAATGGGTTTGTCTTTAACTGAGGAAGTTGGATGGACTTTGAAATAGGTCAGTTTTGTAGTCTTTTAATCTTGTGGAAGAATATTGCCCTCTCTCTGCCTGCCTCCTCCTGTTGCAGCCTTTGTGTCAGCAACGCATGGACCGTGTTCTCCCAGTTGTGAGGGTCCAGGAGCTTTGGAGAGGACCTTACCCAGCACCACCTGCCTCTTCACCACACCTTGGCCCTTTCCCTGTACATTATCCTGCTGCTTCCTCCCCCCCTTGCAGAATCAATCTCTTCTTCCCTCAAAACTCTGTGTTCATCTGTATTTGTAACAGAGGCTGAGTGGTTTTATTTCAAAGCAATAATCATTCATCTGGTGGGTGCTGTTCTATCAGCCAGGATGCAAATCTCAAGGGGACATCTCAGTTCCAGTCTCTTACCAGGTGTGGCCAAGGATGGTGGTACGCAGCAAACAAGCTCAAGGAAAGTTTAAGCCAGATCATCACTCTCGCTGCTCTTGTGAATTGCAAAGTCCTTAAGCTTCTATCAAAGATAAACTTTCAATTCTGTTATGCTGACAGCTGTTTCCCAGTCAAACTGCACATTTACCCTGCAGCTGACAAGCAGACCTTGTTCCCAGGCTTCCATTATCTATAATTTAACGTTAGGATGACGTGCTGTGTGCTGGTTAATAATAAAGCAAACGAGTCTAGATTAGAATAAAACTTCAAGATTAGAATAAAAAAGACCAGGAGTCAGAACTGCAGCATCTGGTGTGAATGTGCCATGTGATGGGGAGCTGGATAACTTATCTCTGCTGTTCCCAGCAGCTGTTGACTCTTGTGTGTGTTCCTCAGCAGACCTGTGTGGTGCTGGTAAACCTCTGCTGAATGGCAAGAAATGAGCAGTTTGAGTTTCAGGAAGGGACAATGTTTAATGCAGGAGTAATTCCTGTTTCCTGAGTAGCTACAGTTCTTAGCTGTTACACTTCAGGAGTTTAATGAGTAACCCTGACAGAATGGCTTCTGAATTAGAACCAAGTGTTGTAATGACTAAAACACAGACACTTGTTTTTTACTTATTTTTTTCCTTTCACCTCTTTGTTTTCTCAGCCTTCCAATATATTTTTCACAATGGATGACGTAGTAAAGGTTGGGGATTTTGGACTGGTAACTGCTATGGACCAAGATGAGGAGGAGGAATCGGTACTGACCCCAATGCCAGCTTATGCCAGACACACAGGACAAGTAGGGACCAAACTCTACATGAGCCCAGAACAGGTTTGTGCTCTCTGCTTTAAAGCTGTATCTGGCAGTGACTGGAAGAGCCCTGAATTCCTGGAAGCTCAAAGATCAGGCACTCCTAGTAAACTGATGCCATCAAGCCACTTAAATTCTTCCTCATCAAAGTAGAGTTTTGAGCTAAATTGAATTCCAAACCCAAAATTTTAATATAATGTTTATTATAGCAAAAAAGTGTCTAATGATTCAAACTGATGTATTCGTTTTTCTTGTTTTGAATGCCATACAAGGATAACTGTGTCACATTCCAGTTAATTGAGTAGGGATACACTGTGGTTCCGAGGTTTCAGGTGAAACATGTTGCTTTGCAGTTGGGTGTGCACAGAGGAGCTGAGGATCAGATCAGGGTCTTGGTCCCTGATGCTCATTGCTAAGTTTGCCAACGTGCCTGTGCTGTAGCTTTCTGCCCTGCACAGGGCTGATCCCTTCCCTAGGTGGCCTTGTTTAATTGGTACATAATTACATGCAGTGAGCAGCTTGATTGCCCTAACCCTGATTTTGCCTTTTCAGATCTATGGGAACACCTACTCGCACAAAGTGGACATCTTTTCTCTGGGACTGATTCTCTTTGAGCTGCTTTACCCTTTCAGCACACAGATGGAGAGGGTCAAGGTACTCGTGGGGTTGGGTTATCCTCAGTTGGAACATTTGTTTAAAGTAGCTATTCACTTGGTGAAACACTGGCAAGAGGTTCCTGTCAGTTTTGAGAAAACCTTGCAATTAGCAGCACAACTTCTTTATCAGCCTTGTACAGATCCCCTGAATCACTGGAAATAAATTGCAGTCTTGCTAATGTGCGCAGTTGAATGGAGGCTTTAATTTCTTTACAAAGCTCCTCTGTTGTCAAGCCAAGTAAGAGAAACTATTGAACTAGGATATCCAAGAACTCAAGCAACAAAAAAAAAAAGCCTGTGACTTTAAGCCTACCAGCTTGGTTTTCTTTCAAGAACTGGAACCATGCAGTGCATTTTTATTATTTCTTCCTTCATTTTTATCTGCACTGCTTTTTCACCCAAAGCTCTTGGTGAAAAATTGCTGTTCCTTTTCCTGTAGTGAGTCTTAGCTGTGAGTCTCACTCAGCTTCAGGCACAATCTTCCCATAACTGATGACTTTCACAGCATCAAATGTGAATTTGGGATGTTTGGTGGTGCGTTACAGCTCTTGCTTCCTGTTAAAATGAGATCCATCTTGCTCAGGAACAAGTTCACAGAGAACAAGGGCGACAGCCAGAAAGGCTTTTCCTCTTGTACATGGTGACCAGTGACCTGTGCAGGAAAGAAGGAGTCATTATAATTTGTATTTATTTGTATTTATCATTTATATGTGCTTGGGGGGGTTACATTCTCATGTGAGGATGGAGTGGGTTTAGCAGAGAGGTAAGAAACAACAGCCTGACCAAATGCTTTACCCATTGCAGTCTCTTGCTTAAAATGCTCCGGGTTTTTATGGCACAAAGAAGCATAGTCTAGGGGAGGAACTAGTGTTTAATTTGAACCCCTTGCACTGAAACCAATTTCAGTTTCCCTAAATCAATTTTACTAAAAAGAAGATTCCCAATAAAAAACCATCCTGGATTCTCTCTCTCTCACAGCAAAGACTGCAAGCTTTACCCTTCCAGTTAGCAAGTAATTAGAATCAAATTTAAATTGCATCTAATTCCAATGTTTTACTTCAAAAAAGGGTTAAAAGAGTGCCCTGACCTCCCATGGTTTTCACTGTCATCCTGCTCCTTTTGCTAAAATCCAAAAGGAGCCTCCAACCCCCTTTCGTTGCCAAGTTCTGGAGCTTGGCTACTTCAGTAGTTATTTCTGAGTTGTTACGCTGAGGTTTTCATTGGCATCAGCCAAGCATTAGCACTGCTTGCTGAAGCAAAATATGCTCTGCCTGACCAAGTAACCCAGCAAATTCTAGGAATCCGTGACAACTGGCTGGAAAAATCCCCAGAGGTGGAGCGTGAGACCTGCCTCTGTCTCAAGCTGTTAGCAGTTAGTCTGTGGCAGTGCAATTTATTTCCAAATTAGATGTTTTGAAATAGGTCACTAATTGCAGACTGAATTGGCAGAGAAGGAGAAAAGTTTTTTGAAGTATTTTAATGTCATAAAACTCAGTTCTCTTAAACAGGAGTGTGACTGTTGCCCGTCACTATTAACTGGTCAGTTTATACTTTCACTGGAGTAACAGTGAATTGAATTTTGGTTTAACTTTGGAATTTTTATATTTTGTGCTCAAACATTTGTAAAAGGAGATATCCTTCCTAAAAGAAATGAAGTGCTAAATATTTTTCTTCTGGCTGAACACGGTAAAAATACTGTCACTAGATGGAGCCAGTGGCCTTGGTATGGAAGAAACACAGACATACCCATCACAACTGCTGATAAATCTGCTCATTCCTCCATAAATGTTAAATAAAGACTGGTGCTTATGTTGTTGAGACTGGGACAGTCATTTCACACGTCTTAAATCAGTGTAGACCATCTTGGGGGTTATGGGTGGTGCACAGATTTGTTGACTTTGTTGAGCTGAAGTGAGAAAGTACAAGTTTGTGTATCTGAATGATTTAAAACTGCAGAGATCACAATTCTTGTAACTCCTGTTGGATGCTGTATACACAGAGAAGCAGCAACTTGTCTGTTCAAGTATGTTGTGATTTTTAACCACTAAAGCAAGACTTTTTTAAAAGAAATTTTTTTCCATGAGGCTGATTTGTTTCCATAGTTTGCATATTTTTGAAAAATAGAGTAATATTACTGAAGAATGCTATTTTGGATTATATATGTTGTTCTTCCTATTTTTGCAGACCCTAAGTGATGTTAGAAATTTGAAGTTTCCACCCCTGTTCACTGAGAAATATGCACAAGAGGTAAGTACATCTGATGCTATTAATGATACCTTTTTCTTTAATCATTGTAGCTTTTTTCTTTGTTTTCCAGTTGCTTTGCAGGTAAAAATGGAGTACAAAAACCCATGTTAGTGTTATTAAGATGCATTTCTCTGTCCCTGTACTTTTCTACATGTCCAAGCTATGACATTCCAGTAAAGTGGATGATGATACTTTTGCCACACAGTTAACCTCCAATAACTCTACAATATTACCTGACTTCCCTTTGCCACTTGCAGTCATTCATTTCACATACTTCATTATATGATTTCTCGCAATAAATCCGTATTCCCAAGGAGAAAGTGCAGAGTTCCAGACAGACTGAGGGGAGACTGTAGGGTAGCACCCATGGCTCGATGGGATGTCCCTCCAGGAACTGGATCTCCCCAGTGGGAAAACATATGAGCAAATTGTGCTGTGTTCTTATTAGTCAGGTCTGTAAAGTGATGTGGTTGCAGATAAAGAGGAGGTGATGCACAAAACCTCTCCAGTAAAAGGCTGAGGTGCTTTCAGGTGTTCGTGGTAGCTTCAAACCAGCAGCTAAATGAGACCAGCCTGTCCTCCTTTACAGCTGTAGGCTGCCTGGGGAAAGGTGATGTGCTCTGCTCAGCTGGAGCAGGACACTATTTCTGATTAAATTTGAAGTAAATATTCAAATTATCTTTATATTTAAAGGAAAACCTCTGATTTGCTGTGAAACTGCTGAGCCACAGCACTAACACCCAAATTACTCAGAAAAAACTGGGGGGATTTTATGCCTGTTCACAATTGAAGTCAGAACGTTAAAGAAGAAATACTTTATAAATTGTTTTGTGTAAAATGTGTCGTGTTTTCTTTCAGTACACCATGGTGAAGGACATGCTCTCTCCAAGTCCCACTGAAAGACCAGAGGCTGCAGCAATCATAGAAAATCCTGTCTTTGAAGACTTGGAGCTCCCACCTAAACCAGTGCTTAGGCAGAGGTCACGGACAATGAGTCTATCAGGAAATAAACATTCCAGACAACCAAGCAAATAACTATCCTCAGGATCACTTCTTCCACTCGGCAGGTTTTACAGGGATTGTTCAGCAGAAGGATCCTATGATGCAGAATGTTTATCTTGGAAACAGTTTACCTAAACTTTTTTTTTTGCCGTGTTTAGTGTATAAGACATGTTGGACAGATTTTCCTTTACTTTGACAGCCAAGGAAGACCAGTAACCACACTTTCCACATTCCATTTTCCTTACCTTAACTCTCCAAGGCGGATGGGTCCAGCTACTGTGCTTAGCAATGCTGTGCTCCATTATCAGTTTTTTTGGGTTTCTTGGGATTTTTCAAAGCTTGTAAATGTCAGCTTGCTGGGTAAGTGAGAGATCTGTAACATGTAAATAGAATTAAAATACTGTATTTTTATAGAGCAAATTACAGTCTCTAAGCCTAGTGAGTATCTATCTGGATCACTTGCTCTTTGGTGAAATGAAGATGATTTTGAAATGAACTATGACTCCATTTTTGTCCCTGGTGGGTAAACTAGGAACGTGCACTATTTTTAAAGCAAAAAAGTACCACAGCTGTACATATTGTCACTGTCCATAGCCAGTCATTAGAGGAAATCATTTCATACTTCTGCACTACTGTAGATCTTAGGGAATGCATCTTATACAGATGAAGCTGTAGAGAAGGAAAAGGAGCTTTTTGCCGTTAAATGGGGGGTTTTATAGGCAGTGGTTGGAAGAGCCATAGTCAAAATTATGTACAAAAATGTTGTGATTCTGAAGATTTAAGCCTAATGAAGTCATACGTGTTGTATGTAATCTTGTAGATTTGTACTTTTTAAAAAAAAAAAAATCAACTGGTAGGCATTTGTGTAATCTGCTAATTTAACTGCCTAATGCCAAGCTTTTATTTCTCACTGTAAATATGTTAATTTTTATTTATAAAATACAGAATCAATCCATTTGGGTTGGTGGTGTACAGGATGCACTTGCTGTAATTGTTGAGTGCATTGATTATTGTGACTTCTTTCAAGTCTAAATGATTTAATAAACTTTTTTTATTTATAAGACAAAATAGTAGTTGCTTCTGTGGGAAGCCCAGATCTGTGCATGCTGCAGGTGGCAGCCCTGTGCAGTGGGAGCAGGATGGGCTCTGCATCCCTATAACTCCCTGTGCTTTCCTGTCTCACACTGGCCACAGCGTGTGTGATGACGCAAAAGCAAATGTGCTCCTTGGAAGTGAGATGTGATCTGGAGAAAGAAGGGAACTGATCTCCAAACTGAGGGGATTGGGGAGGCAATCTCTCACCTGTTAACAGAGAAGGAAGAAGGAGGGATAATTCTTACGCTGTTAGAACTGCTCTTGTATAAATGCATTTTTACGTTTCACAGAGTTAAATTTGTGAAAGTTGTAGCCTCCGAAATCAGTTTCCTAAAAAGGTGTTGGATTCAAATCCTTCTGGGGATCACTGCACTGTGGTGTGACGCTGCGACCAGCAATTAAACCAGCTGACACTCTGCTGACACTGCAGCTTTGTGATAAGGCTGAAGTGAATTACAAAGATGGTCTCCCCTGTGCTCTTGGATAACTGTCCTAGATATTGGCTTGTCCAGGTGAAGCCAGAGTGCTGCAGAGAATATTTGGTCAGAAACAGAATTTAATTGCATTTAGCTGGGTTAAAGCAGAAGACAGTTTGTGTCCTCTTCCCTTGGATTTCCTAGTTTGCATCAGCTACAACTGCACAGTGAAATGGCCACATCTGAAACTTCTCTGGCTTCCCTGCCAGCTCAGTGATTACAGATGGAGCACAGGAATGAGAAATAAGGTATTTTTAACTTGATGTAGGCAGCTGCCTATTCCAAGGGCCCTGCAGCATTTCATTACCAGAACTGGTACATGTGTTCACACTAGGTGTGTCTGCATGTTCTGGGGTGTTACACCTACCCTCAAAGGTGTGTACAAACCCTCCCCTGTGTGGCCCATGCCCACAAAAGCATCTGGCCACGCTCAGCTCCTCGCTACCTGGGTCAGTTGTTGCTGGAGTGTGTTGTCCCTGTCTTTGCACCTCTTTGCCCCAGGGTGTGACTGAGAAAGCCTTCTCCCTGGTCAGAGAGGTTTTCCAGTGAAAGGTGTGTTCCGTCCTGCCAGCTCTTTTTGTGGAAGGACACCTGAACTAGGATAGCTGGGAGCCCACAGCCCTGCAGGAGGGGCACTGTCCCAATCCCCTTCTTACAGAGGATGTTACCTATCCCTCAGCTGCTTTCCCCCCATAGCTCTAGGAGCTGCAACATCATTCCTTGTCCTGTTTTATCAAAATTAATAGGGTGGCAGCAGCAAGAATCCTGCCCTGTCCACCCTTGTACCCACTGGACTTAGATGCTGCCCCCAGAATAAGGTGTAGTTACTCTACTTACCACTTCCATGTTGTTATGGGAGTCGAAGGGTCTGGGAGACCTAACCCACTCCATGAAGAGCCATTTGACAGGAGAACCAGTGTTGCAACCACAAGTCAGGTCTATTTTTTCTATCAGACTCTTGAGAGAGAACTCCTGACCCTTGCACCTGAGTTTTCAGTAGCTGAGCTGCTCCAGGCAGGAGCTATGTGCATTTTGCTACACCTCTGAGGACAGTCCTCAGCTGCCTTTGAGGTGGAAGAGCAGAAGGACTCAGGACTTGTACTATCCTCCCTTTTTTGTAATTTTTCAACAAAGTGAATTTCTTCACTCCTGTCAGTGCCTCAGTCTGGTAGTTTTAGCATTAAATGTTAGACTGGACATCTTTCTGCTGTGCTTGCTCTGCTTCCCAGGCTGCAGAAGCCTCCCAAGGAAGTGACTGACACTCAGAAGGAGATATTTCAGAAACCATCTTTGAGTGTTTCATGCCCATAGAAGATCAACCTAAGAGCAGGCTCTGAGTGCAGCGACCCTCCCACATAAACCAGTGGGAAGACCCCACCACAACTGTGCTGGGGAAGTGATGGCTGTTGTCTCAGGGGTCACCAGCCCTCATGTCATCCTGCTACAGAAAAACTGTGGAAGTCCAAACAAGCACTTGGAAGTAGTAGAAACAGTGGTTCCCCTTTATCATGATTTTTTTATGTCTGTGTGGTCCATAGACATCACAGTGCAAAACACAAAGGTAAGTAATGATTCCTCTTCACATCCCCTCTTTGGGGGCTGTCAGCCACCTGTATCCCCCTTTGAAACTCCTGGGCACTCAGTGCTCTTGGTATTACAAGTCTTGCTCATCTCCTGGGCTCTGCCACATAGGATGTTCCATTCCAGAATTAACTCACAGATAATTCACAGAAAGCCACAGAAAGCTCTAAACCTCTTAGTGTCTCAGAAGCAAGTGAGCTGAACCCTGAGCAACAGCCCAGGTAAGAAGTGAGCTCTGCTCTTTGGCCACATCCCTCCTAATTCCCACACCCAGACTGATACGTGGTGTTACTGAAACTGGTCAAGTAAGTCTGTAATAAAGTTGTGAAATGAGAGCTACAGTGGCTTGATAAGAAACACTGTCCCACCTGACACAGATCACCAGGATGCACACGAAAGATAAGTTCACATTACGATACTGGTATTTTTTCCCCCAACATTATGGTTGATTTTGTCTTGGGAAATACTCATTAAAAAAAAAAAAAAAAAAAAGATATCCAGGAAGGAATTAACTCCATTAGTATCACAAATTGTCCCGAAAAGATCAAAGTTCCTCATTCTTAGAACCGTGAAAGGTGAAGAAATGCATCTTTGTTGTATGTCCCCAGCTGCAATATTCCAGTCCCTCCTTCCCCTATTTTCCTGCCTGTTATTTTTCCATTAGGATGTGCTCTGGCACTTCCCGTATCACCACCTCCAGCGACTGACCCTCGATCCCTACGACTTGGGTTTGCCCTTCAGGGCACCGTTGGGCACTGGCACCGTCGTGCTGTATTCCAGATCTGGAGCAGTCTTGGAGAAGGTGGCTATGGAAACCATGTCTTCTCCGATGTCCACCTGAGACCTGTGCCTGCAAATGAGCAGCTTCTTCAGGGCCCGCTGGAAGTCCCTGTTCAGGAAGGCGTAGAGCATCGGGTTGATGGTGGAGTTGCAGTATCCCAGCCAGGTGATGATCTTGAAGGCGTCGACCAGGACCCTGCTGGTGGAGTCAGTGCCCCTGGCAGCGAGCCAGACGTTCAGGACGAAGTAGGGCAGCCAGCAGAGCACGAAGACTGAGATGATGATGCTGATGGTCCTCGTGGCCTTGTTCTCCAGCTGCAGGTGGTTCTGCCGCTTGCTGTTGGGGTGGTAGTGAATCTCCAGGGTCTGGGACATGATACGGGTGGCCTTGAGTCGCGAAGCTCGGTAGATGAAGAAGTACATGCTGCACATCACCATGAAGGGAACGAAAAACGCCAGAGCAGAAGCCACGATGGCAAAAATCCAGTTGGTGACAAAGATGCACTCCCTGCCTGCATCAAAGTCCACCCCGGGGATCTCGTTCCAGCCTTGCATGACAGGAAGGAAGGAAATGAGAGAGGAATACACCCAGACCGTGCAGGTCATCACAATGCACCTGCAAAAGGAAAGAGACGGGGAGGGGAGAGAAGGGTCTGAGTAATTTTGAGTTGAGAACATCCAGTACGATTCGATCCCCATGGTAACCTGTGTGGGATATCACTGCTCTGCAGTCCAGCAGGGCATGGAGAAGGGAAAAGGCTCGGGGTACAAGTTCAGACACAAATATCTCTAACAATTGGGTAATTGGTCAGTGGTTTACAGAATTGGGGGCGGCATAAGGAATGCTCAGAGCTGGTTGAAAAAAGAGGAGGAAAGGTTTTACAGAGGGTGTTTGTTACTATTTAAAACAACAGTGTGTGGATTTTTCTGTTTGGTTTCAGCTTTAGTATCTGGCCATTATCTCACCCTCTGAGGCACGGTGGGGGTGGAGCTGATGGACACAACATCACAGAACCTGCACATGGGGGGCCACACAGCCCATGAAATGCCCATGAAATGCCTGCAAAGGGCAAAAGTTGTAGGTCCAATCTACCCATTTTGCAACCTATCCTTAGCTCAAAAACTGCTTTTCTAGGAGTACCATCAAACCAGCTCAGCTGCATCTCCTCTTCTCTGGCACCACATGGAACATTTTCAGCAGAGTTTTAAAACAGTGCAAAGATCCTTTTGCCACAGCACTTTGCTTCTGGGCAGCAGCTGACAGTAGCTCATTTGGTTCAAAATCAATGTAGGCCACAGCCAAGTGACAGTTTGGAGGGACCCGAAGTGAGAAGCAGCTCCACTCACCTGCCACGGGACATCCTTCTGGAGTAGTGGTAGGGGGTCACCACGGAGCAGTATCTGTCCAGGCTGATGAAGCACAGTGTGACAATGGATGCAGTGCAGAACATGACATCAAAGGAGATCCAGACTTTGCAGAAAAGCTTCCCAAACAGCCACATCCCTGTTACCTCGTAAATGATACTGCGGGAGAAAACAGGTGGAAATCAAAGCTCGAAGGGCTTGTGCATTCCCTGGAAGTGTTCAAGGCCAGGTTGGGTAGGCCTCTGAGCAACCTGGTCTAGTGGAAGGTGTCCCTGCCCATGGCAGGGCCTTGGAACTGGATGATCTTCAAGGTCCCTTCCAACCCAAATCATTCTGTGATTCTGTTTCTTCATGACTGCACAGAGGTAATGCCATATTTTATCATGGAGGTGCTAAAGATGGGGATGCAGCTCTGACAGCAGCCATTCATCCTCAAAGCACAACCCAGGGCAATAACCCACAGGTGGAGCATGGCTAAAGAAGACCAAACCTGTGCTTCTTGCCTGCACCCTAAGTGGGTGCCTAGAGAGAAGAGCTTTGCCCCAAAAAGCTCCCCAAATTTACATCTGCACAGCTTTGCTTATCACAGCTTTTTTTTCCAGTGCTCTAAGAAATTCACTTTACATCTGATCTCACCCTTCAAAACTAGAGGATTTCAACTCTTGGTTAAAAAAAAAAAAAAATCCTGGTAGGAAGACTATTCAGCTTGTACATTATGTAGCTCATAAATGCCTCAGTGAGGTAAACACACTAGCAAAAAGCAGACATTATACCAAAAATACTTCCAGCAAGAGTCAAGAGGAGCCTGTGAGAAGTGAGCAGCAAGGGAAGGAACATATGGCAGCTGTAGGAAGGCTGATGCATATTTTTATAGCATTCAATGAGATGCCATTCACTTTCCCTTTCTTTCACCAGCTTTCTGGGACTCCTGGGGTGCTGCTGAAATCACCATTGTGTGTGAACTTGATGAGTAACTCCCTAGTCTTGCAGAGCTTTAATTATCCTGTAAATTCCTGGCTTGCTGGTTAAATGCAGTGAGATCAAGGCTGCTGCTCTGCAGAGCTCAGGTGGGCTCTGCTTCCAGCAAGGGCAGAAAGAGTAACTTGATGTCAGAGGAGGGAGAAAACAATGCCTGGTCTACATTTGATTGGCAACAACTCATTAGAATTACTTGTGAAGGTTGTTCCAGAGCACAACAGCTGCTCTAGGTGGGTGCAGTGCAGCTAAAAGCTCCCAGGCCTTGGCTCTTTGCTATGGGGGATGGCCAGCAAAAATTCAAGCAAACTGTATCTACAGCAGAGACTGTCCCTACACCGTGGTGGTCCCCATGTGGGCATCATGGAGGGTCCCACTGCACACACATGGAAAGGTTTCATGGCTCTTGAGATTAAGGCGACAACCTTGGTGACAACCTTGTTTCTCCTTTCTGTCACATTTTCCTGAGCCAATCTGGCTCCTAAGGTCACTTCTTTGCCTTCTCTTTGGCGTGTGCTAATGTGCCAACTGAGGAGCAAGCTGAAATTCAAAGGAGCAACACAGATAGGAAGCCAAGACAGCAGTAAAGATGGGATACATCAACCACTCCATCAGCAGTCACTGCTCTTAATGCAGTCCTCAGCTCACATTCCCCAAACACCTGGAGCCTGAAAAGTCATCTACCAGCCATGCTGGCCCCATGTGCAACACAGAGCTACTCCTGGAAGAGGGGACTCACTGCCCTGGAGCCACGTGCACAGGTGGATATCTAGTTCAGGGGACCCATAACACAGGCTAGAGACATGGAAGCACAAATAATCACCAGCCCACAGTTAAGTCCAGCCCTAAGCCCAGCAGGTGAACTTCCAGCCAGCCCCGCTCAGAGAGCGGATGCAGAGCCAGGAGAAAGGACAGTCATGCACATGTCACCGTGTACTGTCACTGTACCAACACTCCTCACCTGAAGGGCATGACCAGGCAGGCCACAAGGAAGTCTGCCATGGCTAAGGACATGATGAACATGTAGGTGACAGTGCGCAGCCTCTTCTCCACCACGGGGCAGATGAAGACCACGGTATTTCCCAGGAGGGTGATCAGGTCGATGAGGGTGAGGATCAGCCCAATGACCACCTCCTGGAGCCCGATCCCACCCCTCACAAAGGAGGAGGCAGGAGAGGAGAAATTAGAGAGCCAAGTTTCGTTTTGGTCCATCAGCATCTTCCCCCTGTTAAAATCTGAGAGGAAAGGGGAAAAACAAGATTACTTTAATGCACGACTTGTGGGTGTGTGAAATGAAGGACAGAAATATTGTTTATGCCTTATTTACTCCAAGGAAAATCCACGCACCCTGCTGTGCCTGTGCCATCACTGTCCCATGGTTATGAGTCTTATGAGTCCATTAGAAGTATTTGAAATCCTAAGGGTGAGGATAAATGTGCAACATTGGCTGAAGTCCTTCATGGTAATTAAAGGCTCTTCTGTGAACAAAAATGCATCATCAGATGAAGTGTGAGACCAAAAAAAATAAAAAGAAAAAATAAGTGTACTGAGAACAGAGAAAGGAAAAGCAAACAACTGAAAGCAAAAATGAAAGCAGCTGGCTAAATCCCACTGAACATGCCACATCCACAAAGTGTGGGGGCTGGAACTAGATGATCTTTAAAGTCCCTTGCAACCTAAACCATTCTATGATTCTGTATTCTCATCACCATCATCTTTGCCACCCCCAGACCAGCTGAGGCTGCTTGCCCAGGCTGGCTGTCCCCACAACCCCACTGTCCAGCCCATGCCCTGCCCTGGGTTGTCCTGGTGCTTTCTCAGGCTCTGAAGTTAAGAGGTTTTTTTACTGCCATCGTGAGCAGCTTCATCTTCCAGTTTGAATGGCCATGCAGGGCTGCTCCACACAGGGAGCTTAATCATTTTTCAGTTTGGATTTTCCAGTTGAGGAAATTCATGTGTTTGTGTCCACAGCTCAGTTCTCAGACTTTGACAGAGTGGTGTCACAAGTACCTGGGAAGGTGGGAACGATGTGCTGCAGAAAATCCAGCAGTTCAAAACACACTGATGTGGCCAAGGGCAAAGCCAAAACCTGTGGGGAAAAGGGAAGTATAGAATTACTTCCAGATGTCAAATTGCTGTATTTAAATGCCGTCAATTCTCCTGTGACCGGGCTCTGCTTGCACAGCACCCTCAGGTCAATCCCACGTCTCCAGGGCATCACTGCTGAGTGCAGCCCGAGGATGGGTCTTGATAAACATACCTGTAGTCCTACATGTCTTATCTCACAGTGGCCAAACTTTGCCTTAGTATCCTTGTAAGAATAAGGCAGCAGGCAGCAAAACATCCCCAGTATCTGTGTTTCCTTCCAGCAGCCTATGATCCAGAATTACCTCTAAAGATGGTTTTGAGAACTTCCTAAATCATGAAGTTGTCCTGCTTCCCCTTTGGCTCAGCAAAGTTTTAGCATCCATGACCTCCCATAGCAACACCTCCCACAGCTCAGCTATGCACCATGCAAAGAAACATCTCTTTTTGCTTGTTCTGAGCCTGGCACCAGCCAGTTTCATTTGGTACCCTCTGGTCCTTGGAAGAGACATCATGCAAACAATCCCCATCCACTCTCTCAATAGCTCTGGTGGGCTCTTTAACCTCTGTCACATCCCCCAGCCCCCTCTTCTCTTAGTCAGGCTGAGGAGCCTCTGGCAATTTGCTCATTCCTCATACAGAAGCAATGGAGGATTCCTGTCCATCCATCCTGCTCTTCTGAGCCTCTGGGATGGACCAAAACTCAAAAACTCGTACCTGCTGACTTCTTCCAGGCACTCCTATGTGGCTGTGAAGCTGGGCTGCTTTTTCTAATAGCAATACTGACCTTGTTCTTGGATGTAATCGTGTATTACATGCACCCACTCATCCTTCAAAATACTCAGCTCCCTCCCTTTACTTCTATTTATTTGCTGGATTTAGGGGTTTCCTTTTTTTCAAGTAAAAAAAAAATTAAATCAAGAAATAACTAAAGCTTTCTAGAAATAACTAAGAAGTTAAGAAAGAAAACTTCTACTCAGCCAAGCTGGGACGAACAAGGATGTTTTTTGGACATCATCCCTGTGGCAGCACCCCTGAGCCAGCACTGCTAGAAGTCTGCAGGGTGTCTTAAGTACATCAGTCTTAATGAAAATGTTCCTTGGACGACGTTTCACATTCTGGTAACACCCCATAGAAACAAAATAAAGCACCCTGCCTCCAGCTCTTCTGCTATTGACAGGAAATGGGATAATCTGCTCCACTCTTTGTAACAGCCCCACTGAGGATGTCACCAGGCTGGATGAGCTCCTGCAGAACAGTTGGATTTCGATGCAGCCACGCTTCCTGGCAGGAAAACTGTTCAGCCCGTTCTCCCCCGTGTGTGGTCTGCACAGACAGCACAGTGACTGCCAGCTGGGAAAACCACATGGAAACAACTCGTGGCCACACAGCCAGCCAAGCTCCAGAACCTGCCACTGCAAGGGCCATTCCATGCTCCGTGCCCATCTTCCAGCTCATCTCCCATATCTGCTGGGAGATGCTGGTGTCCTCACACCTCTGGTACCTCTGCAAGGTCTGGAAACAGTCCTCTGATTCCCACCTTAAGCTGACCCCTAACCAGTTTACACCACCCAGCCAACCCCACATTCTCCCAGAAGACCATGGGGCTTCTAAGACATGAACAGCAAAAATCAGTTTTTACTAAAAACCTATGGTTTAAAACCTTAAAACCTGACATTGATTTGTAAAACATCAGGTCTTAAGGTTTTTAAAAATCGGTGTCAGATTTTTGGCCCAGGATAGATGAGAATGATAGAGGAGAAGTCTGGATTAATTATTTGGGGGTTTTTTTAGATGTAACTCTGAAACAAGAAGGTTTCAAAGCCACATCTTCCTTTTACTGCAAACAACAACTGTTCCCAGGCAGTCATTAAGTCTGTATCAGCGTTAGTACAACTCTAATTAAAGCAGATTGTTACTTACAGAACATTGCCCTGCTACTGCTCTGTAAATACACACAACTCTCAAACTTTAAGCAGAATTAGGACATGGTTATTAGAGTTCCTCTTTGCAAGTGCCCTGTGCTCCTCGAGTGCCATCTTAGCCACCAGCCTGGGTTAAAAGGTCTTCTCGAGTGAAAAACTCACAGGAGGTTCCTTAATGCAGGATATATCCAGGAGTATGACTCCACGATGAACAAAACCAGGAGACAGATGTGCCCACACTCAAAAAACATTAGGGATATTCTCTCTTGTCTTACTGTTCTTCGGTCAACACAAAAGACAGGCTGAGGACTGGAAATAAGGCTGTCCTTATTTGACATCCATGACTTCTCTGATGACAAAAGGAAAGGATGATGGATGCTTGAAACTAATTTAGAGTGTAGACAACAGGGTCTTGCTGCTCCTGATTCCTTTTCAAGGATCCCCAGGCAGAGGGGCCCTGGAAGCTCATCCCAGTCCCTGTAAACTGAGAAATGCTGCTTCTCCACCTGGGGAATTGTTTATACAGGAAAGTGGGGGATGAGACAATCCTAACATCTCTGTGGAAATCGTCTGGACAAAGCAGGATGTGCCATCCTTCCCAGGGATGTAGTTCCACAGCTTAAAATATTGCAGCTTTTAAATTCTCCCATGAGCTGCAGAAGCCCAAGGGGTTGTGATGCTGATATACCCCAGAGTCTTTCTACAACATCAGTCTTTCAGTCTTTTCTGTAAGGAGCCCTGTTAAACCAGTAGGATAAATGCCCAGTTGTACCATGACATGGGATCATCCCAGATTCCCTGGGGGGTCTCAGATGCCTCAGGGTTTGCATTGTTCTTATTTGGACATTATAGTTTTACTTTCCTTCAAAAAAAACTCATGGGCTAGATTCTGCTCCCAGGTTGCCTGGGAAAAGCAACTCCATCATTTCAGTTTCCCTTTAATATCCAGAAAGTTTGACCTAATTTATTCAGCAGAAAAATCCCAAGCAGAAGGTTAATTTCATCAGTAAAAGGTACATTTTGACAGCAAGGGAGGAATAAAAAGAAACAAGCTCTCCAACCTCAAGGCTGAGTGCACTTTAAAGTCTTACAGGAATTATGAAAAGTGGAAATATATTACTGGGAATGTATTTGCTGTCAGACTCTGCTCCTCTGCTAAACCAAGAATGAACCAACGTGGGGCAGCAGGTTAGAAAATCACACCTGCCCCAGGACCTCAAACACATTTCCCTCCTCCTCCTCCCCGAGACTGAAACTGCATCAGCTCAGTAATTTGTTAAACAGTGCATTACTGTGCAAGGCTGCGTGTGGTGAGAAAGGAGCAGGAACATCCCTGGGGATGCTTCCACCTGTACAATCTGCATTCAAGGATGCCACGAAGTGACTGAGTCTCTGCACTGACTTTCCTTCTCCCTCCCTCCATCCAACTTTCCCGGTCTGAAGGGCAGCATTTCTCAGGGCACGAACGGTTTCTTCCCCCACATTTAAAGATGCGGAATCCGCGCAGAACAACTCCTACGGCCTCTCTGGCAGCCCCGGGGCTGGAAACCCGGCAAAGCACAGTATCCTTACCTTCAAAGCTGACAGCTGAACGCAGCCGGCCGGCTTGAAGCAGCTGAGCAGTATCCCTGAGCACGGAGCGTGGATGATGCCCAGCAGCAGGGTACGAAGGACTCAGAGCAGCTCGCAGAGCTCCCGGATCCCTCCCCACGGAACTGCTCCCAGCCCGGCTGAGGGGGGCTGACTGCTCCTGCCCCAACGCAGGACATGGAACCCTCACCTAGAGCCGGCACAGCGGTTTGGGATCGCCCCCCGGCAGACGGGCACGCTCCTCCACAGACAGAGCAAGTCTGTCGCAGCTACTGCTCCGAGGAGAGAGGAGAGACTGGAGCGGAACCACAGGAGTAAAACTCAAGGCGAAGTTAAATCCGCGCTGCAAACGTGGGGGTGCCCTTTGGTGTTGGGGGAGCCACCGAACCGGGGTGCCAAACCCCAGCCCCTGAGCGCAAAAACACCAACACCTGGGGTGCAAATCCCGAGCCCCGGGGTGCTAAATCCAACCCCGTGGGGGGAAAAAAATTCCAAAACTCGAGGAGTAAGAACCAAAGCACTCGGCCCCCGGTAGGGCAAAACCCCGAGGATGCTGGAGAGCACATCTGCCCCTGCATCAGCCCGGGGCGGGGGGAATCATCCCGGGGTCTGTCTCGGGGGTGGGGAAGGAGCGGGGGAAGCCCTGCCCGGGTTGGGAGACACTATCTGGGCGTGTTTGTCCTTTGGGCAAGGGGCACAGGACCTGCCTGGGGGAAGCCTGCTAAAGAGGGAGTCCCACCCGGAGCGGCGAGAGGCGGCATACAGCCCACGGGGAGCCCCGCCCGGGGAGGGGGTCTCAGGATCTTCCCGGGGATGGCGATGAGGATGCCGGCGGCAGCACTTACCTAGGGAACAGTGGAAGCAGCCCCTCTCGTTCCTCTGCCCCGCCCCGCTCCTCCCCGTTCCTCCCCGCTCCCAGCCGGGAGCTGTTTCATCCCTCTGGGAGCCGGGGCTCCCCGTGGAAACCGTGGGTTTTTTCCCCCTGCCTTCACACCAGTCCTTCCCACTCCCCCCGCCCCGCCGCAGCTGCAGTGGCACGGCGATCCGATGCATGAAAATAATAATAAAAATAAGTGGTGTTCAGTGGGGGTTGTCTCCTCTGTTGCTAAGTAGGGTGTTCTGTTCATGAACCAAAATGCCAAAAAACCCCAGACTGGAAGGGGAACCTGTGGCATCAGCGTTGGTGACATGTCACCTGCCCAGTCCCTCCCTGCCTTGCCAGGGAGGTTGGGTCGGGCTCGGAGCCATGGGATGGTGGCTGCTGGGTTTTGGAGCAGCTGGGAGCTGGGCGATGGGTTGGTTAGGCATGTCCCTGGGACAAACCTGGCTAAATCGGCTGCCTGCAAAGTCCTCTTCCCAGCTGCGGGTCTGGGCTTGAGGGAGTGACTGACACCTCTCGGGCTCCTCGGGGAGCTGACTCAACTTAATGAGCTGGCAGAAAATGAACTCGGCAAGAAAAGGTGTGAAAATCTCGTTCTTTGAGTGCTTGGGTGTTAATCTCATCCATAGCCCCTGTTCTAAAACAACCCCTAAATCACACCCCAGTGCATCAGCTCCTCACGCTCGCTTGCTGTCACCACTAAGTCCCTCTCCTTTCCCACCTGTTTCCTAAATACAATTGCAGGGGGTTTGGACTGTGGCTTCACATATAACCAAAAACATCCTTGGAGTTTTCTCAGTGCGTCTGGAAAAGAAGTCTCTTGAGTAGGATTGGTGAAAAATAAAGAAACCCAGATTTACTGTCCTCTCCCTGGAATAGCCCAGCTCTTGGCTGGCCATTGACCTCCCAGGTTTTGGTTTTGTGTTTGACATTGATAACCAAACTGTTCTGGAAGAGCATGTTTGGATCATTTTGTATTCAGAAATAGCAGATTACCCTTTGAAAATGATAAAATGTAGTTTGAATTATTCTTTTCCACTCGAGGGAGGGAGAGAGGAAGGAAGGAAGGAAAGGAAGGAAAAGCTGGAGAAATAAGTATTTATTATTTGTGGATCAGAGTATTTTGTTAATTTTAATTGATTACATTACTTTAGTCAACATAAGCTTCCACGTGTTTCTGAAAATGTCAGCTTTTGACAACTTTGGTGTAAAATACTTTAATATTGCGTTTCAAGTTGTCTTCTAATTTACATTTCATTTTAAAAAACTTTTATAGAAACTGAAATTTGAGAAAAAGATTTAATATTAATCAAAACCAACCGTTTTCAAACCTGAAGTTTCTGTCTGTGGTTCAACAGACCTCTTTGCCAGCTGAGCACTTGAAGCCACTTTCTGATCTCCTTCCTCACACCATTAGTGTCTGACCAGGGAAAAGGAGGAAAGGGATAGAAGTTATAATAAAAATAATTTATGGATTGAGGGGTTTATTTAAAAGCTTGTACCAAGCTCTGTTATTTCTCCATTTGCTGACGACCAAGCATCAACAAATACAATTAAATTATATGTAAATGCATACCTTTATATTATAGCCCATTTTATATTAATATTTTAAAATTACATAATACATACATAAAATTATGCAAGTAGAAAAAACTCATAATTTTAAATAATAGCTAGTTGTTTAGTTTGTTTTTTTTTAACAGAACTTTCCTAAAGCATACTTTCCCATAGAATCACAGAATCATAGAATATTTTGTGTTGGAAGGAACATTTTGGAGTCGTCCAGTTCCCATCCCCCTGCCATAGGCTGGGACATGTTCCACTAGACCAGGTCACTCAAAGTCCCATCCAACCTGGCCTTGAACACTTCCAGGGATGGGGCATCCACAGCTTCTCTGGGCAACCTGTGCCAGGGCCTCACCACCCTCACTACAAAAGATTTCTTCCTTATCTCTCGTCTGAATTTACCCTCTTTTAGTTTAAAAACATCACCCCTTCTCCTGTGGCAGCAGGCCCTGCTGAAACATCTGCCCCCATGTTTCTTATAATCCCCTTTACGCCCTGGAAGGTGCTGGAAAGTCTCCCCAGAGCCTGCTCTTTTGCAGGCTGAACATCCCCAGCTCTCTCAGCCTCTCCACAGCAGAGGTGCTCCAGCCCTCTGAGCATCTTCGTGGCCTCCTCTGGACTTGCTCCAACAGGTCCACATCCTTTTCATGTTAAGGTCCCAGAGCTGGAGGCAGCACAGCAGGTGGGGTCTCACCAGAGCAGAACAGAGGGGCGGAATCCCCCCCTCACTTGCTGCCCCCACTGCTTTGGATGCAGCCCAGGATACAACTGGCTTTCTGGGTTGCCAGGGCACATTGCTGGCTCATGTCCAGCCTCTCATCCACCAGCACCCCTAAATCCTTCTCCAGGGCTGCTCTCATTCCTTTCATCCCCCAGCCTGGATTGATACCAGGAGTTGCCCAGACCCAGGTGCAGGACTTTGCATTTGGCCTTGCTGAACCCCCCTTTTTATCTTCTTCTCTTTCCCTTCAATTGATAGTGCAAAAATAGTTCAAAAAACCCAAAAGAAGTTGCCTCTCTACCTAATCACCTTTCCTGGGGGCTGGAGGGGGCTCTGCTGCTGTCCCTGGTATCAGAGGGTCACCTGGCCATGTTTTCCTCCTCCTGGGCCTTTCTCTGTCCTCATGTAATCCAGACAGCCTATCAGACTCCAATAATTGAGTTTATACAGAGTAGAGAATAATAGCAAAGGCCTGCAGCTCTTCAATAGCACCAATCTCAGAAAAATGGCAAAGGAAATAAGAGCGAGAAGACGAAGAAAGTGGCTTGGACAGAGTGCTGCAAATGCTGTGTCAGACACTTGTATTGATGTCATCTGTGACTGATGTTACAGACCATCAAAAAACATGACACAATTTAATATTTACTGGAATTGCAAGGATCAGGTGAAGCAGAAATTCTTAGGATGTCACGGGTTGCTGAGGTTCAGGTTTTACATTATATTCAGTGCTATCTGGAAAGGGAGAAGTGAAAGAAAATAGAATTTATCTGACTTTCTGATCTTTAGCACGAGCAGATTAATAGGAAATGTACGTTGCAGAGCATATAAAAAACATCCTGATCTCAGAAAATTTGAGGAGTAGTAGAGCTGTTTCTGCAGATACTGAGGTACAGCTCCTTAAATTGGCAAATACGATGGTGCAGGGTGTGTAGTACTCAGAATGGTTTGAGGCTTCATTTACACTTGGTACTCACTTGGAAAGCATTGTTAAAACCCCTGAGGAGTGGGGGAAGGAGCTCAGACCAATGTGTTATGTTTCCAAGTGGAAGGATACAAGAAAACACTTTTGTTGGTGGCTTTTAGACTTCACGGCTTCAGCAGTGGGGCCGCTGCCATGGCATGTGATAGCCCCACCACACGTGGAGATTCAAGAAATGCACAGAGAATAACAGACGAAAAAGGCCTGTAAATCACATGGAATTGGGTAAATACGCCTGTAGGAGTGGCAGGTTTGTTTTGGTGTTTTCCTTTGCCTCTTGAAAGGGAGGCATTGATGGCACTGCCTCTTGTTCAGCCCTTTCTGAGGGCACCGGTGTGAGAAGAAGAAGGAAGAAATGGGCATTTGCTTTCCTGCCTGTCTTGATTTATCCAGGTGTGAAAATGTACAAACAGCTGTCTCGACTGCTAAATAACTCTTTACTAGCTCTGCTGATTGACAGGATTTCTGAACAGAAGCCTCTGAAAGCACTTGCTAACCACTTTTCTGGCAGCCCTACGAATCAGAGCCTCCGAGATGTGCTCACTGTCAGGTCTCATTGGCATGCTGGGCTTGATTTCTCTGTAAGTGGTGTTAGTCATCAGCCCAAGCAATGAAGTTCCTTTGACACATGATACCAGCTGTGCTCCCTGATTGTGCTTTTTCAATATTTTATGTGCTGTAGCGTCTGAGACATTTCTTGTGCTTGATGAATTCTACCTGACAATTTCACTTTCAGTTTTCCCTCATCAGAACCCATAGATTTATATTTCCTTTTTCAGGTGGGGTTTGTAATCTTTCTACCTTGATATATTCACTCCTAAGATGAACACTGAGGGATTACTTTATTGCCTGTGCCAGGCACTCAGCTCAGCTGTTCTACGCTGCTTCCACTTGCCCCTCAGACCCCAAAAGTGGTCTCACTTCTCTCCAAAGGCTGTGTGGAAGATATAAACTCCTAATTTCTCCTGTCTCAATTATGTAATTTATATTCTGGAAATAAATAGTGCAGGTATTCCTACTGCCTTCCACACTTGCCTTCCAGCAACGTTTCTCTGGATACACTTTTAACTCTGCAAATACCTCCACATCTCTGTGTGTGCCTTAGCTGAACTGCAGCCTGCGTCACTCTGTTGAAAAATCAGGATCTTCCCGATTTTCAAGGGAACTGGAAAGACCCAAAACATCCTTAGTGAAATCCATGGGAATTACTGGAGCCTGGGAGAGAGTTTACCAGAATTTATTTTCACATCATCCATTAATTCAAGGCAGGAAGACTGATATACAGTTACGGGCAATTTCGGATCATTGGATCAGTCCCACTTGGAGAGGAAGAAGAACAATCATAATTTATCTCTTCAAAACCCAAACTGCAAAATGTGGCAGGCATCTCCCACCCAAGCACAGACCCAGCCCAGTCTTTCCTGGAGTTCAGGATGTGGGTGTAATCTCTGACAGAGAGCAGGACTGGCCAGCTGTGACAGAGATCAGGGCGGTGCAGAGGGCTGGTTTGCAGGGACACTGCTGAGGTACAGACTGCCTGACTCATTTGAGAGGACAGTGTATCCCTTGGTAGCTGTTTGGTAATGAAAATGAGTTTCAAAATCCTTTTTTCTGTCATTCTACGTGAGTTTCTCGTTGGTACAAACAAGCAAAGTGTGGTTGCCAGAAGGAGCTGTGGTCACTCACCCCATACCTCAGTTCACAACCCCTGAGCTGCAGGGCTGTAGGTGCTTAACTGACTTAATCGATATACGGGGTTTTGTGACCAAATTCTGCTCTATTATGGATTGTCCCTTAGGCTAGTGAAGAGTTTGAAGCTCACAAGCTGTAAAAGCACATTCAGAAGCAGAAATGGCATAGCTCTGCCTTTTGACCTGTAGCAGTGACAGCTCCTGAGTGCTCGAGAATGTTTGAGTCGTTCGCTGTGGCTTCATTTCAGCCACACTCTGGTGTCCCTCCACACAGCAGTGAGCAGCTCCAGCTGAATCTTCATCACTCCTTGGGAAGACCTTGGGTAGTTCATTCTGTAGAGGTATAATGGATCTGATGCTGCCACAACACAGTCCTTTTGCACCGGCTGATAATACAACAGCCACAGCTGTGCTTGAGCAGTCCTATAATTCACACAGAGGTATATAAGGCTGTCAGGAAACTATCCCTGAGTTTTCTTGAAAGCAATAATGATTTTTACAGTGGGGCCAGCTGTTAGACACCAGGACACTCCCTGGGAACTTTGGATAGCTTGCACTGGACTGCGCACGCACCTGCCGAGTGTTCTCACGAAACTGCTTGTTCGCATCTCTGAAGTGGCTTGTTGATCTCTTTGTAGCTGTTGGGCAGGTGCCTTTTATTTGTGTGGGAGATTTCTCCAGAAATTTGATGGTACTTCTAAGCAAAATGTTTCTGCATGTGTAGGGCATGTCCCAGCTATCAGATGGTCAGGGTTTCAATGTGGGCAGGCTCCCTGCCCGTGTTTACACCGTGGCACTTTCACTGAGGATCCCCATGTTGTGCAAACAGAAGCCCATTGTCAGGAAGCAGCCTTGGCATTTTTACCCTTATGTTAATAAGGAATAAACCGAAACCTGGTGAGTAAGACCAGCGTTCCCCAAAGTGCTCCCTAATTATGGGCAGCTCCGTTCCTCAGCATCCAGATTGGGATGCCTTGGCCGGGTTTGCAGTGGGGTTGTGCAACTAAGCCTTGTGAGTGCTTTGAGTTCTCGAAGACCATCGGGAAATTCAAGCCCAAGAGGTATGAAGATGCTTAAACTGAGTCATCAGAAGTGAGTGGACATTTTTAAGCCTTCACTGCCTGCCAAAAACTGCATAATGACTCAACGTCGTGGTCTGGAACAAAAACCCTGGTTCTGTGTGTTATCTATTAGACCACGTCAGATGTGAGGGATGGAGAAAATGATAAATCTAGTCAGAAATTCCACTGAATAGACACTAGAGATCTGTTGCAGAGACCACCAAAGGCAGATGCAAAGGCTTTTGTTAACCTTGGAAGGAAAGACACCAGAGGGCACAATGATACACAAAGTGTGTCCAGGGAGGAGAGCACTAAACGCCCAAAGACAAAACCACTGGAGGAAAAAAGTCAGTCAGTATATCCTACACACTGGATCAGGACAGAGTATCTATTTGAATAGCTGCCATGTTTTACTTGCTTCCAACAATTAGGTTTCCAGGCTCTGTTACGAATTTCTAGCAACAGCACTGAAATTATTATGTAGCTCTAAGAAACTTATCATCAAAACCACTTGTCAGGCTGCAAAAAGTTTGCCAAAGAAAATTTTCTTTTCCCTTTTTATTGTTCTCCTGACAGGCTGGACAGGGGGTGCTTTCTCTTGTGCTGAAAAATCTAATTATATACATACACAAAAAAATAGATGGCACTAACCATTTGTCTCGCATGACTCACCACCGTCTTTCCAAATGTCATAAACGCTGGCAAGCAAACTACAATCACAAAACACATTAGTGTCTCTCAAGGCTGCTTGGCTCGATTACAGACTGGAAAGGATTAGGCTCAGTAATTGGGAGAAGATGGGAGGAAGATTTCATCAGACATCTGGGATTATTGTGTGCTGGAAACACTGCAGAAGATAAGCCACTGAAAGACAGTCCAGTGCCTTCAGCAACGCTCCCCATCACAGGGTGATACTGTTTGTGCATCCCAGAAGAGCTGAAGAAACAAACCATTGGCCAAGTGGAAGAGGAGACAACCACATTTTGGAACAATGTGTTGAACACCACCATTCCCTGGGAATTGCCTTCTTCTCATGCACTCTCTTACTGCAGCAGACACAGAAGCCAAAGCCAAAGCTTGTTCCTACTGAACCTCTGCTATCACAGCTTGAACTTCTGGCCCTGGATAAACCTCAGGAAGCGCTGTGGATGGGACTGCAAGCTACATTTGTATCACAGACACAAGCTGAGCACTTCTCTGTGGTTGCTCTGCCTTAACCAGGCTGCCCAGGAATTCACATTTTAATCCAGGAATTCAAATGTAGCTTTTCATCTAAAAGAAAGGGCTGTTAAACCATTCTTTGGGCTTTCTGTTTTAAAGGCAAAAGTGGATCCCTCTCTGGATTCCAACCAAAGCATTGGGTTGGAATATGATTCTGTGATTCTAAGCATGTCAGAGCAGACCAGAGCCAAAGAGAAGTGTCCTGGGCTGAGTAGAGGACAGGATCGACCTGTCATTTCCAACCAAAGGCAGTCTCATTTCAGTTTTCCAATCCCATTGCAAAATGTTTTTCTCACTGTTTGATGTCCCATCCCCAGAGCAGAGTGCTGAGTCTCATTCGCATGCACAGCATTTCCTGGAGTGATTGGAGCCAAGTCTGGCTGCTGAGCTGTGAAACGTGTGTGTTTCCACTCCGATGGCTCCTTCCAACGAGCCTGGAGCACAGGCTTTATCTCGCTGGGTGATGTCAGGGTGGTGGTGCCTGATCTTCTGAGAAGATTCACAGTAGGAAATGATAAACCATGAAGAAATGCTCAGGTGGACAGGGAAATTGAGTGCAGGAAGAGAGCTGGGCTCTGACTGTTAATAACTCAGAACATCCTACACTGCATTGAGATGTGCTCCTCTCTACAATAAAAGCTGCATCATGTTTTTGTCATTGGCAAATGTATCTGTGGCTTATTTTTAGCTTTAATTGGATGTCTCCTTTCAAATCTTGTCACTTCCTACCCAGATCAAGTGGAATGGACCTAAATACAAACACAATGTAGACTACCTTATGCTGAAGAGCACAGCAACAGCACATTAATGGTCTTTTTTCCCAAGGCATTTCATCTTGAATCCAGGGGAGACTCGTTTACTGATGTGATGCATCAGCTGAAGGATAAAATGTTGCCTGGCAAGGTTAATATTTCACATTTTAATATGGATTTTCACTTGAGGAGCTAAAAATTAGTTACAAGCCCTAAGGCCTGAACTACAAGCAACTTTTTGCAGCAAATTTTGGATGCCCCATCCCTGACACCTCTCAAGGCCAGGCTGGATGGGGGTTTGTGCAGCCTGCTCTAGTGGAAGGTGCTTTGTTTTTAATTTTTTTTTTCATTTTTTTTTAAAAAACATGATCTCTCCTCCCAGTACCTGTCAATAAAATGACAATTACAGTAACAAAATACTTCAGAGCTGTATAACATAACTCCCTTGCCAATATAGGAAAACCTACTGACTTTAGCAGCGTGGTGATGATATATCCACAGAGCATTTGCACGTAAAAAACACTCATCACTTGTCTTTTTAAGCTTAGCTGATGCTGCAATATGCCTCACAGCTCCATGGGTGGAAAGCTGATCAGAGCAGTCAAAGCACTGCTGTTCCACCAGGAATTGCCCACAGCTGTGCTGAGAACACACACCTGGTCTGAATGTCTATGGAAGTGTTTGTAGAAATGAGGATGTGTTTGAACTGGCAGCATGAGAAACACTCTGCTTCACTGAGATGGGAAATCAGACTCTGGAAATGGTGTTTTCTTCCAGAGATAAGTAAGCCCCGGGGGGGATTAAAGAAGCATGCGCTGGAAATTATGTGTTATACTCCAAGGATTTTGCTTTTTGCGTGATGCGTGAATATTATTGGTCATTAAATCTGGATGGCAAGAGAAGGGCTAGAATATAAACACAAAGCCAGGGAGGGCAGATGAAAAAATGAAACAGCTTGGAGGGCAGCAAGAATCGTTGCACATGTTAGTAGGTTGTTAAAGGCCTGTGTTCCTGCCAGCAGCTCCTGGCATCTGTGCTGAGGATGCCCAGCTGTGTCCAGCTGTGCCCTCTGCCACCTCACAATTGCATCTGCTGGCTCTCAGAAGGAGCGGGAGAGAGGGAGATTCATTTGATAGGTCATGGAATAGAAGAGGCTGAAGAGAGGAAAATACATCTTGTCTGCTAAAATGATGAACTACTTTGAGCTGGATTACACGGCCCTTCAGGGGCAGGACAAAAATCCTTCTCATCAAAACCTTGTCCTTTCCAGGAACAGATAAAAAGAAAGTGGAGAAGGGAATGAAAAACATCATTGATGAGGACAACAGAAACTGGGGGCAGGAGGTGAGAGTGTGTGCACATTGCCCTGCCAGATCTCTATATCATTTCACTGCTTTCTCATATTTGTTTTTTTCCCCCTTTCCCCCCCATATCCCAGCTCAGTAATTCTCTCCCAGGCACTCACATAAAGCAATGCACCAGGTGCTGTCTCTGTGTGGAACTATAAAACTAATTGCTTTATCTAGCCAATAACTTATGAACAAAGCCTGAAAATTTATTTCTGTTGACAGCTGTGTCAGACTTGGCTTCTAAGCACCCCCAAAGACCTCCTTTCCCAATAATTATCTGCTTCCCATTGCCTAATCTGGAATACTAAAACTTATTTTTTGGGTATTCTGTTTTTCATGTCTGTCTTCATGCAAGTCAGGCTACGTTTGTTTATTTGGCACTGATTTATGCTGGACAAATATGGTTTATGCCAGATAAATACAGGTTGGACTCAAAGCATTGGTATCCAGCCTATTTATGTTAATAGTTTGACTGAGTCAGTTTTAATCAAGGTAAGGAAGTAAAACCTGGACATAGAAAAGGAACCAGATATAAACAAGAACACAGGTTATAAGACGTTCTGACACATTTTATTTTCTTTGCAAAACTATGTTTTTTCTGACTTTAACAATGAAGTTGCCATTCACCCCTTTAGGTCTGACACTATCCATGGCCACAAAGCTGGCATTTCCCAAACCAGGTACATCCACAAAAGCAGATTAAGGTCAGAGTGACCTTCAGGCTCGCCAGGACGCTGGTGGGAGGCACTGTCCTGTTTGGGTCTGACTGTGAACACCACCTGAAGCAAAGCTTTGCTCTCTGCATCGTAGCTCAGGCTGTGCAACTCTCCCCTTCCAAAGGGCCGCCCCTCCCCTCGCTCAGCAGCAGGATGCAGCCCACTACTATAAAGCAACTTCAGAAACATTTTCTCAGCTCTTTTCTATTTGAGAGGGAGTTAAGCAAGACTTTTCTCCCTTTTATTGCAATTTCAAGATTTTCTCAGCTCTTTGAGAGTGAGTCAAGCAGGACTTTCCTTTATATAGACAGTACACTCACCTGAGGTACTTTTCATTTACCACCTCACACCAAGGACTCCTCTAAGCTCTAGGGAATATATATCCAGCTGTCACAATGGGGAATTTGCTTTGTCCTGCCTCAAAAGCAATAGAAACACAACTCCTTTATGGAGAAATAAGGGTTGACAATACCAGAAATGCATGTTGTCCTCTGATTTTCAGTCCACATTGTCTGCTCAGCT
This sequence comes from Myiotriccus ornatus, assembly GCA_036023395.1. Classification (NCBI taxonomy): domain Eukaryota; kingdom Metazoa; phylum Chordata; class Aves; order Passeriformes; family Tyrannidae; genus Myiotriccus; species Myiotriccus ornatus. Next base: position 68,573,079 of record JAYRBT010000139.1, on the reverse strand, counting down.
GGGGTATGCATGTATGTAGGCAGGGGTGTGTGGTAGCACAGAGACATGGATTCAAATCAGAGGAGATCTGCAGCACCTCTATCACTGGTGGGGTGTGGGTTCATCCAGAGTGGGAGTTTATTTCTTCTTATTTTTAGAGATGTTCTTATAAATGTCCTCTTGAGCTCAGTGGCCACCTCAGGAGCTCAAGCATGTGGCAAGACGTCTGAGGAGCAGGACGAGATTTGCTGGGTCGCTTTTTTAAGGAGGTACAGAGCAACCCAGTGAGAGGGCTGAGGAAACCTTCCCATCCCACCATCCAGTGATTTGCTTGGCACAGCTGGGAGAGCAGCTCCAGGAGTCTTTGGGCAATCTGACCCGAATGACTGGAAATGGCTGCATTTTACAGAAATGCATAGCCAAAAATTTAGTGCTCATCCATTAAAACCATGGCTGCAGAAGAGTCCTTTGGCTCTGAATGATGAATCCCACATTGTGTCAGGAATAAAATGGGGAAAATGACCTGAGCTGAAGCCATCACCACAGACAGCAAAGACTTCCCAAGTAGGATGCTGCCAGCTTCAGGTCTGATGTTCTAAGGAATGGACACATCCCCAAAGCATCCCAGGGAGGATCTGAGCCCTTGTCATGTAAGAGACTTAATTAAATAAAGCATTTTACATTCTCTGCTTCATTAATTCTGGGGGATAAGTACTTTCCTGCATCTTGGGGATGAGCCACCAGATGAAGATGAGGTAACAGGTGACTTCTGCTTCCGCTGTGCTGAAATCAGACACTGTAGGAGGCAGAGCTCCAGCTTTTTGGCTCTGGCTATGGGAAAGGGTCTCTGCCCTCTTTTCTGTGCACCTTCCCAAAGGTGACCATCCTTGCTGTCTGCCCTCCTCAGGGTGCTCCCCGAGTGTCTGAGGTTTGTGTGGAAAACCCAGCAGAGGTTTAGCAGCAAGTCAAGTCACAGAATCACAGAATGGGCTGGTTTGGAAGGGACCTCAATGGTCATCAAGTTCCACCCCCCTGCCACGGGCAGGGACACCTTCCACTATCCCAGGTTGCTCCAAGCCTGGCCTTGAACACTTCCAGGCATGGAGCAGCCACAACATTCCTGAACAAAAAGCTTCATCCTGGCGAATGGGTCCCTATGATGGGCCATCAGCTCTTAGGCTGTCAGTCATTTTATGTAGATTATTGCAGAAGATTAAGAGGGACCTGAAGATAGTTTTTTCTGACAGTTGATTTTCCGTTCTTTTTTTTTTCTATAGTTCATGTTGCCCAGAGTATTAATGAAGAGTACTCTGTGCTGTCTCTTTTTTAATGAACATCCAGGAATGTCCCAAAAGGCTGCTCTAATTAGAGCAATTTTAGCGCTTTCCAGAGAGGTGACTGCCTGAAAAATGTTACTCCATTAAATAGAAGAAAAAATATTACATAGAAACTTCCTCAACACCTGCTGACCCCCTACCTCCTGCCGCCCCCCAAAACCCCAACCTCTCCCAGCCCCCTCCCCAAAAAACAAAACCCAAAAACAAACAAAAACACCAAAACAAACGAAAAACACAAGCAAACAAACAAACACCCTCCCAAAAAACCATAAGAAATATTTGTTGAAGAACAGAAAACTGATTTTCTGGCAAGAGAAAAAAAATGTGCAATATCAGGTTTCCCCCCACTGACAGGTCCTGGTGCTACATCACGTCGTGTTAAAGCCTTCATTTTTTGGTAAAACAAAATCCTATTTTTCTGGCTCGTGCTTGTCATCCTGGCCCCAAGAGAGCTTTAAATAATTGAAGGTCTCGGAGCAGAACCTTGCAACCCAAAATTTCTTTTCCCCTATGTGCCGATTTATGCAGTGACCATATTCCCCGGGTTCCTGTGGCAGAAATTCTGCCATTTCAAAACCAAGCAGCGTTTCATTTGTGGGCTCCGTGCTTCTGTGGATTGCCGGGCCAATATGTGCAATTCTGTTAAAGCAGGAGCGTGTGCAGTAATTGATCTGCGCCAGCATCCTCCGCCACTTGAATGATAATACACATTTTAGAGAAGCTGGTCTCAAAAGCTGAAGTGAGCCTGGCAAAAAAAAATGCCTGAAGAGAGTCAAAAAAGAAAGATACAATAACACAAACTGCTATAGAGTCTCCTCTGTGCAGTGTCTTGAGAGGATATTTCAATACTTGGTGTCCAGAAGAGGTGGCTGATGTTGCTGATCTTAAAAATTACTTTGGCACACTTATTGCTTTGTGCTTACCAAAAACACTCAAAATCCCACAACAGAGGGACAGCAGAATACAGGCAACATTGCTGTTAGCAGGATGAGCCTGAAATCCAGTTCTTCGTGCTTGATGCTGGGGAAAGGGAAACTTTTTTGGAATCTTCACAAACCTGAGGCTGCTGATGTATTCTGTTAGAAAATGAAAAATCCCACTGAACATGCAGAAATATTTTTAGTTTGGCTGAAAAACAAATGTACAGTGAAAAACAACCATCTCCAAAGTGAAGACAGGAGTATTTTATAAAGATACATTAATCTCAGGTGATTCTCAGGTGAAATTGCTTTTCTCTGAGATCAAAACTATAGGAAAGCAATAAAGGGAAAATTCAGCGTTCATATCTTTTGAAAGAAGAAGAATGCCTTTCTTTGAAGATTTTCTACACTCCTTAGCTGGAAGTACCTAACAGCACCTCTTCCCTGGCTTGTTCTTTAGCATAAAATAATGAAAATATGTTACTGCAGAGGCAGAAGTGGGTCCTCAGAGGTGGAGATCTACCAGCAGAGTCAATGGTCACCCAAACAAGGCACCCAGGAGACTCTGAGCTTCCATCAGTGCAAAAGAGAAAATGTATTGACTGGCTTTGAGTCTGAGATTAAACAAGCAGCAATTCTCCCTGTATAGGTTACCAGTTACAGTGTCACACTTGGCTCTTTCTTCTGAAGTGGCATCTTTTCTGTAATTTGCCCTCAACCCTATCAAGGATAAATGTGGAATTAAAAAAAATGAGGCGGGAGCCAATCTATATTTTTCATTTCGAACTTTGACACATGAAAAATAGCCTGTTTCCACTTAGTGCTTGGATTTTATATTTACACTTCCAACTCTGTGTTTAAGCAAAAAAAGCCTGTTTGCTCTTTAAAGATTTAGATTCCTGTTGTTCATCACTCTTTATTCCTTGAAATAGGGGACCACTGGTACCTTTTTGAAGTCAGCAAAACCCAAAGAATTTCTTTTTTTTAATTTACTGAACTGAGAAACAAATGTTTTAAATTTTATTTTTTTTTAATCTGATAACAGGTAGAAACTAGATCTGATGAGTGAATGAACAGGGTTAACTTTTCAGATGCTCTTCCAAAGCCATTTGAGTGTCACCTCCTCTCAACCACGGCCCTCACCACCAGATCCCAGGGCTGAGCTGCAGGGAAAAGGTTGTGAAGAAATTTTTTTTGCCCATGAAAACAGGGGGAGTTACCTGATTTCCCAGGGAAGAGCTGGGCTCAGCATCTCCTCGTTCTGATGCTCAGCAGCTTCCCCATTCCACCGCTCCTGGATCATGCTTCCCACATCCCCAGTTCTCCCCTTTCACTGTGGTGGGTGTGAAGGCACCAAAAACAGGCAGATGAGGGCCTAAAAGAGGATAAGGGTACTGTAAGGAGGATGCTCTGAGCATTTCTGTCCACCTTCCCCAAAGAGCACTTTCCTGCCACACTCAGCAGTTTTCAGTGCTTCGTAAGCTCTGGGCCCCCCCAGTCTCTGCCAGCCCTGAAGGCTGGTGGGAACTCAGTGTGGAGAGGAACTGCAGCAGAGCAGAAGGGTTTGGGAAGCTCCCCCTATCCCAGCCTGGTTCCCAGCCTCCACCTTTCTCAGCAGGTGTTCAAGGCCAAGTCCTGTTTGGGAGGTCATCAGTCCCAAATGATAACCCAAATGTGAATTATAGATATTATAGATGGACTTGGATCATCCCTGAAGGACTATTAGGATCCTCTTTCTCTGTCAAACAATCAACTGCCTAAAAATCCTTCTTACCAAAAACACAGGGAACAAACAGACTTCCAGTACTGCCTAGGGTCACCTTTCAAAGCCATAATTTGGACTTGTGTATTTAAATCCCTTTATGGCATAGATATTGTCCTCTAACTCACTGGGACACTTTGGGAAGCGAGCCCCCTTTATAAAACACTTTTTCAGTGCTGATAAAGTGAAAACGGGGTTTTGTTTTCCTTTTTGCTTGCAGGAATCCTTTAGCAAATGCATCTGCCAGTGCCTGCCAAGCGTGATCAAGTTGGGATGTCATCTGGGAATGAACGAACAGGGGGGAGAAATCTGCTGGAATCTGCAGGGCTCCTGTAGGCACTCAGAGATCTGTTCACAAAAACAACAAGTATCTGCACATCAGGACTGACCCACAACTTTCTGAGCCCACCCAGGGCCTGAAGGAAACAAGGCATGAGTCTGAACAGGGATTCAAGAAGGATTTAAACCTACTTACAGTGCTCTCACCTGTCCTGAAAGTGTTTTTGAGACTCCTGGTATAAGCCAAAGTTCCCAGTGAGAACTCTGACCATACTGGTTCTCACACTGTGCCCTTTGAGTCTCCAGCTGGTGGATGTGCTGCTGCTGTGCCAATTTGTCACTGCTACAGTGCAGTTCTGAGAAGGCAAAACCCCCCAGCAGTGAAACCCACCTGTGTTAGCAGCCATCAGCAGTCCACACCTGGGAGCCAGTGCTTCTGCAGTGAGAATTAGTCTGAAGGTCAGGAAAAGTCAGAGAATAAAGCTGGCTGAGCTTCACAGAAGTTCCCAGCTCAGTGTTAGACCAAACCAATACTCCTGTTACCCACTGCCACACGGCAGCCTCATGAAACAAACCCAGACCCTGGGGGTTTAATGTTTGATTCACAAGGTCAAAAGCTGAAAATTCGTTTTGCACTTGGCACAGTAAATTGACTGAAGAAAGAGCCTACTCTGTTTTATGACTTCAGAGTTCCCACTGACCCATAACAGGCTTCCACAGCGCATCAGCGCTGTGTTCCCGGGCGCAGGACGGGAGGGAAAAATGCAGATTTCATGAGTTGCCAATGGAGATTTATATTCAGCTGGTTGAATCTACGAGCTTTCTTCACAAGAAAAAAAGTGCTGTTAGCTGTCACAGCGTGTTGTGCTGTGTGGCCAAGCCTTGGCAACGCAATTAGTGCTGACCTGGAGGTGAGGGGCATGCAGGCACCACCGGGATGCTTCTGGCGTTAATGGATATCACCACTCACCATTTGTGATCTGGCTGTTAAATATGCTCCTTCCCATGCTGTGTCAGGCGTGCAACCATCCGCTCTCAGCTCTCTGCAGAGTCTTTGCTGCCAGAAAAGCTACATGATGATGGCACCTGACGTAGGCTCAAGAATATTTATCCTTTTTGAATATCTCTCAATAAATGTCTGTAGAGCGTCACAAGACAAGAAAAGGTTAGCTCACAGAACTGTATAGAGGAAGGTGTTCAGCCATAGAATTCCAACTTGAGCTTCCCAAAGCTAAATTCTTCATGGAGCTTGCCTGGGTGTTGAGCAAGTGGGTAAGAGACTTGTGTCAATGAATGATTTGTGATGGATAAATGGCAGATGGCGACTGTGTGCGGGAGGTGTGGTGTGATGCACAAGGAATTGATTAAGAGGAGCTGTAACTTGGACACTCGGGACATCTGGAGCGTGGGGTGCACATGCTGTTTTTCCTTCAAACACAGAGTTGTGCCTGCAATTAGGCTGAGACACACACACGTATATACATGCGTGCACACAAATGTATATACACACAGTGCCAAATCCAAAATGGTCAAGACCAAACCCTGGCCACAGGGCTGAGCAGCCAGAACTGGCTCTCATCCATATGGACTGTCACTAACCCCTTACAGCAGGTTTGTCTTGCAGAGTCCTGGACTAAGCCATTAGTTCAGTTATGTGGATCACCGTGTTCCAGTGCTTCAGCTGATTTCCCTGACCTTCTCATTTGGCACCATAGAAGTGCCTTCAGGATTCCTTTTAAGCCCTTTCTCCATGGTCTGTTTAAATGTGGAAACCATATAATAAAAACAACTGAAAAGACCCAACAGTTTGCAGTGCTACCCCCCTCCCCAAACAAGACTACTGATTATTCATATTGGTCAAAGTTTTGAGTGATCAAAGGATGGAAGAGTGGGTTTCTGCCACCCCCAACGGCAAAAAAACCCAACAAACCATGCTTGAATAGGAAAACATCCATTACAGGCTGTGCAGTAACCAGGGAAAATGTGAATCCGTGAGCAGCTTTATGAGGGGTGACTCAGGCATTGGTCATCCCCAGAAGAGTGGTCAAAACAGTGAGGAATTCAGTGACAGGCAAGCACCTGCACTGCAGAGCTGAAGTGACTCAGAGTTTCATCTTCAGCCCCTGAGATTTGTCTTCTGTCATGCAACTCCCATCTCCAAGAGCAGCCCAAATCCAGCCAGGCGGTACTTCCCCAGCAGCTGCAGGCCTGGGAGTCTGGGACTCACATTCAGGAACTTTTCCTCTCCTACCCAGAGGTGAAATTTGGGCGGAAGAGAGGGTCCCCTTCAAAGCGGTGTTCATTCAGGATGAAAAACTGTTTTGGCCACAAAACCACATTAAAATTGAGGTGGATTTCACCAAACACCACGTGCAAGCACGGTTAGGATGATGCTGACCATACAGACTGCTGACTCTGCCCTGGGAAAGGTGGGTGATCAAATTAGGTCCAAAGTGAATGGGGAAAGAGGATTATCATTTTCTAAAAGACCAAGTATTGTCTTTGCTACAGTTCCTTTGTTTTCCTGTCCTCTTTAAAAGCTAGGAATGTGCCGGCGAAAGGAAAAGGCCTGATTCCAGTTCAAAGACTATTCCCAAACATCTTTTAACCTATAGCAATTTGCTCCCCAAATCAGAAAACACCCCATCCTCACACTCACCTGACATTCTACACCCCATTCCCAACCAGAATGATCTTGTTCCCACAGCCTGCAGTCATTCCCTTCTGCCTGGGAATCGCCAAACTGTTCTCCATCCCACATATCCACACAACCACCCTCTCCTCCTAAACCCCACACCCCTTTCTTAGTCAACAGAGGAACTCTGTATGGTCTTCCTACAGTCTTCTCCTTCTCCATGTCCCACCAGTGCGACCTTCAGGGAGGGCTGGAGTTGGATGACTTCCAAGGACTGCAGAAATGCTTGATCTGATGTTTTTCATGCAAACACAACGTTGGGATCAGAAAGAATTGTATGAAAAGCCAAAGCATCAGAGCTGGCATTTCTCCAGCTGGCTGCACAGCTCCTTTTGGAGTAAAATCCATTTATTATGTAACAGGCAAACAGGAAACTGATACAAGCAGCGTGGCTGCTGAATACACACCAATCCCTGGATGGGTTTCAAGGCAGGCACAAATAACGCTGATCTAACTAATGGTTTCATCACCATCCAGGCACATGTCCCACCACACCAAGTCCTCCATCATCCTCACACACACCAGAAGCTCCTTAAAACATCAGTGTCCCTGGGGCAGGCAGCATGTTTGCTGCTCCAGTGACCCCACAAGGACATTCATCCCCTGTAATGAGCCACTCAAACTCCTCCAAGCTCAAGGTCTCCCCTTTGTCTAAGATGTCAGTCTCCAGGCAGCCTCCAAGTGCTGCACAGACTCAGAGAGCATCTTATTCCCCTCGCATATCAGCTGCTGCTAAACTGTTTTCCTTCTATTTCACCGCTTCTTGATTTCTTTGCCAGGTTTGAAACGTTTCCCAGCTCTCAAAGCTGTACTTCTGCAGCATCCTCAGTGAGGTGTTCACAGGTTCAGGGCTCTGTTTTGAACCAGTGCCCCTATTTTTGAGGGTTCTGTTATTAACTCATCTCTACTGCTCCACCACATCCAGCACCAGTCTGTAAACAAGCCTCACCCAGCACCAACGTCTTGCAAAGCCAGTGCAAGGCTCAGTTAGCATAAAACCTGCAGGCTGGTACTTGTAGCAGCAAAATTGGGTCTATTTGGTTTATTACAGGGAGCTGTGACAACTGCAGGTACCATGGCACGGAAGGGTAATGAGGAAGGTGAGCACTTTTAGCTTTGGGACTGCAAAGAGCCGTGGTGGGGGCTCCTCTCACTGATTTTTATTAATTTTATTTTTTAAAATTTTTTTACTTATTTGCTAAAAATTCTGAGCCTGTCAAAACTAAGGAGAAATCTTTCCAGGGAATTTAATAGCCTTTGGATGCAGTTTTCAGGGTATATGAACCCAGCAGTCCCCACAGGAATGCACAAGGGTGATCATGCCACAGGAAGAAATTAAATCTGATTTTGGGAACCCTTCTGTCACATGTGGTGCAATGCAGATGAATCTGGCCCTCCAGGTAAATTAGGCTTTTTGATAGAAAGTGTCACAGCTGAATTGCAGAAGGTGTAGGTAATTATACAGGTGGAACATCTCAGCCTGCATCTGCTCTTCGATGTGACACTTGAGACAATATGACTGAAATAAAACACTGAAGAGCTTGTTTTAACTTTTTGTAATTATTTATGCCTTTTATATGCACATTCCTTGGATAAATACAGTGGAATCTCATAGTGTGAACCGTGATGGAAAGCAGGAGCAGCTGGCAGAGGAAGGAGCAGCTTCCAGGCTGGAAGGCTCTCACATGTTGATTAGAGCAGGAGCTTTCTGATGTGACTGTTTGCCCTGCTGACCTGTTTAATTAATCGGCTCATTATCAGCAACCCACCCAGGAGCCATGTATCATCTGTGGGAATATTTTCCCTTGATATCCAGTCTACTGAGAATTAAAACCTACTTATTTTTTCCTATTGCTCTGGTGTCTCATTTTACTGCTGAGTGACACATCCAGCTGGATGTCTCCAGCTGGACATGGAAGGATGAGAACTGAATTTGCAAATGTTATAGCATGTTTCCATTTAACAATGCTAAAAAAAAAAAGGAAAATGTTTCATATAGGCTGAATTCCATGTAAGATTGACTCCTCCTTTGGAGGACAGGCCTGGCTGGATGGCACCACTGTTCACTGGGACAGCAGCAATGCTCGGGTCTACGAAGGCCACATAATGCCACTGTATCTAAGATGGTCCTCTGCACCAGGAATGACCTGCAAAGTAAAGGGAAGGCTCAGACCACCCAAAAGACAATTTTCTGAATGTCCAGTGACCAAATATCTAAAGAGGAAAGTAAAATATGGGGGGGGGGGGTGTCACCCCAGCCCTGGGTTGAAACATTTTGCTTTGATCTCATCGAAGGAGAATTTAAAAATATGGTCAAAATCAAAATGTATTAAAGAATATGTTGCTTGTAATTAAAAAAAACAAATGAAAATAGTATCAGTGGAAAACTCCAAGTTTTACCAGGATGGTTTGTATCTGATGGAGGCAAATCCATCAAGCAGCGAGTGACCACGAGGCACACGGAGGTGCCAGTGCCAAGCCCAACAGCAGGCACATGTGTTTCCTGCCAAAAGAAGGAGAACTGAGACAAAGCATTTGGTACCTGCCTCTGAGCAGAGCACAGGCCAGGCAGTTGCATGCAGAGGACTTACCATCTTCATGTGGTCATTTATAACTGCAAACTCACTTTTGTCTTGCGGCATCATCGGGCCGATCTGTGCACCAGAAATGGAGTCGTTACAGCCCAGGAATACATTCCCTTTCATTTTCTGCTGGATGATTCATGTTGTTTTCAACCAAGTCAAAGAAGCTCTCTTCATCTAAGCAAGCCCCAAAAAAGGGCAGTGAAGACCATTCAAGTGCCTATGAATTTCTGTGAAGGTAGAGTCCCACATTCAAGCCTGGCAGATGTGGTCCCAAACACTGACAGCACTTGAGCTCCCACACAGGAACAGCATGGAAATAGGCATGAGGCCCGTCGAGGCTGGCTGGAAAGCAAAAGACTTGATTTTAGGGAAATGGGGTGTAGTAGCTGGCAGTTGTTTTTGTTCTGGACTGCCAAGCCATCACAATAGGCCTTTTCTGCTTCTCCTCTCTCTCCATCTCTTTCGGACTCTATCATTTGCCCAAGAAAGTTTCATTAAAACTGTATTATTCAAAAAGAGTTGTTTTTTGCCATCATCCCTTGACAAAAATCATAGTTTGGTGAAATATGTTAATTGGTAAGTTCTTCCCCTTTGTTTATAATTTCTGCTCAGATTGGTGGCTGAGCCATGGTCAGGGCTGACCAGAGGAGACCTGGCTGCAGGAAACAGTGGATTTACATCCTTAACTGTTGCTAAATTAACAATAAGCATATGCTGGATG
>JAYRBT010000139.1:68532080-68562666 GCA_036023395.1 Myiotriccus ornatus | reverse complement strand
GAGGAGACCTGGCTGCAGGAAACAGTGGATTTACATCCTTAACTGTTGCTAAATTAACAATAAGCATATGCTGGATGATTTATTGCATAATTATTGGTTGGGTGATAGCCACGGGAAGAATTTTGCCCCAAACAGGAGGAAAAGGTGATTGCTCAGTGATGGGCTGAGGATCAGCCCTTGAATGTCCTTGCAGCCTCCCAAGAAGCGGTGGCATTCACGACCAACACTGTTTGCAGAGCAGTGAAGGTGTGCAAGCAGCGCTACTGCAGGTGCTTCTCTTTGATAAGTGTCACATTATACCACTGAAATCTCAAGCACCGATGCTTGGGACTTTTCTGGGCTAAAATTCAGCTTCCAATTACAGCTGTACAAACACCTCTGAAAATTTATGCCTGTTCTGTCACAAAACACCAGTTCTTCCTAACCATGCTCTTCCAAAGAAACTGCTTGTAGTGAGGTTTTTCCTGTTTCCATGCTAGCTGCAGGCAGCATCAAACACATTTGAGGGTTCAGTCACTCCTTGGTAAAACAGGTGCTCTGTGGTGGGGACCAGCATGGTCACAGACATATTTTAGCCTGCCTTTCAGCATCGTGAAATTCATTAAACTGTTGAACAAGGTAGTTTTACACCTCTAATGTATAATGAGATAATTTGTGGAGAGATCTAAAAAGCCTCAAAGTATAAAACCAGTCATTATTGGATTAACTAACCCATGATCATTTTGAATGAATGTTTCCATAAAGGATGTGTGAAGTGAACTTAGGTCTCAACCTGTTCTCCATGCTGGGAAATAGAAAAGAAGAAGTTAAAGATGGAAAAATGCTACTTCAGTATTTATGGAGATGATGAGGGATGAGCCCAGAGCACCCCTTTGCCTTCAACAGACATTTCCATCCTGAATCCTAAGGAAGATATTTCTTTAGCAGTTTGGCAGGAGGAGGCACACACCCAGCTGCTGACGAGTGCACCTGCACAGCCAGGGATGTTGGGACCACATGTTCCACTTCCAAAATGGGAATTTCCCCTTCCACCCAGGAGATGGCACTAAGGCACTCACACAAAAAGCATCACTTCAGCCTTACCCAAAACCTGTTTTCCCTGAAGTTGTATGCTGGGGAGAAAACCTGCAAACTTTGCATTCATTGGGTTGTGCTCCTTGTGATGGGACCAACTGAGTGTACTAAGGCGAAACACGTTTCTGACTCTGTGGATGCTACCACTTGTACTTGAAGTCCTCCTCATGGCTCCAGTGAGTTTCCCACCAGAGAAATGGTGGATCACAGCAGACTCCATCCAGGAATGTTCCTCTGTTTTGGACACAGGGTAGCACCAAATGATTTGAAAAAATATGCCCCGGGTCAACCATAGTGATAACGAGGCAACAAGGTCCTGGAAAGCATCTCCTAATCTCCACCAGCCACATTCTGACTCATGCCCAACTTGTTTCTCTCTGTTGTTGTGGGGTTTTCCTCTTGGGCTTTGTTACTGGTGTAAAATCTGGTGCATCCCTTTTTGAATCCTATTGAGCTCATGGCTGCTGTCATCTGGTGCTGTCATATGTGAGCCCAGGTTGTGCAGAAAAACGAATGGTGTTGAGGTAAATGCCAGTCTTAGCTAGAGCTTCTCACCTCTTTTTGACCCCAGTGCTCTTGGATGTTAACCCTGTGTCACTCACGTGAAGAGAATCCACCCACAGAAGCACCAGGGAAATAGAGAAGCTGATTTTCTGTCACCTGGATTTATTTGCATGCAGTCTGAATGTCACCTGTTACAACGCAGAAGTGACTCCCTGGGGCAGTGTGAGAGCCCTTTTGTGCATTTGAACTGCCATGGGACCATCACCATTTCCATTAGCAGGGAGTTGGGAGGGGCAAAAAAGCATTAACAGCAATCACTGCCATGACAGACAGACCCCTACAGGGAAGGGACAGTGAGGGCTGAAGAAACAAATGCTTGGAAGAAAATAAATGTAACCCTGGGAAGAGGAGTGTTAGGAGATGGGGATACAACAGGCTAGATACTGGGCAGGGACTGAAACATGTGAGTGCAGGTTTCCAAAGCCACGTCTCTAAGGCCTGGTCTTCAAAAGTGGGAAGTGCCTAAACAAGCACTGCTGCCAGAAAACCCAGGAAGGACATTTATCTTCAATATCAGCAGCTTCCTTCCTTCTCCCTGGTACAAAGTTAAGGACCACTTTAGCAAACCCAGCATCCATCTGCCTGATTGATTATCCTCATTAGTGCTCCTGACGGGGTGTAGCACCACCGCATATTCTGATTCAGACATTTGTTTCCACCGTGGTTGCCCATTTTGATTAGCATTTAGCAACGTGCTTCTTCCTGGTGGTTTTACCTTGTGTGTGGGCTCTGAGCTCTCATCTAGGCACAGCCCCAGCCAGCGTAACAAAATGATACAGGGGAGCAGTGTGGAAATCAGCTTGAGGAGCCTGCCTGCAGCACGGGGGTGCAGGATAATGATGCTATTTTATGAGAGAAAACTATCAGTAGGGCCATGGGATTAATTCCAAGTGGTGCAAAAGTACATCTTCCCGTTGAGAACATCTCTAGTGTCATGGTCTCATTCCCTAAAGAATTCAAACTGTCTCCTCAGGGGTCTCTGTGGCAAGCAAGTGTTTTCCCCTATATTTTAGGTTAAAGGTAGTTTCCTTGTTTCTGCCCTCCAAGACTGGCACTAGTCCATTATCCTTAGCTACAGTGGCAATACTCTGTGTCACCCTAAGGACCCACGGGCTGTGGTCAGCAATGCCCCAGGCCAGAGCAGCTTTGCAGAAATACTGGACCCTTCTACTTCCCTGTAGCCTCTGGTTGGAGCTTGGCCTTGCCAGACGTCATTTTGCTAAATCCCCCAGTGCTTCTCTTCCCATGGAGAAACACAGCCATGCACATGACTTTCCCAAGTTTTTGCAGTAAGTGAATTGGTAAAATGTGCCATAGGTAAGTGATGATGGGCTGAAACACCTGTGGAGTGTAAGGAAGCATTCCTGATTCCCTTGGGGCAGCAACCAGCATACTGCTGTGTCTGCAAAGTCCCTGTCACCAGCAGGTCTAGGAATGCTTGACAATACTGTGAAATAAGTTATTTGCTGCCTTTAATATTGACATTTGAGCTCATGCTTATCCCTCAGTACTGCAAGGATTAAGAGGAATGCCTTTCAGGGGCCAGGGAGAGGTTTCTCTACACCACCTACTCCAGGACAATTCTGGCATCAATTTAGAAGACCCAGAGTCAGGTCACTAAAGCCAGTCGACAGCAAAAAAGCTGTCAGCCCTTAACGGGTCTGGGTTCAACGGCTCTCCATTGCCATCTTCAGGCTGGGAGCAGCCTTGCTCCTTCCAGAAATCCTAGCGATCTCCAAAACGGACATGGCAAACTCAATTCCGGCTTGCCGAGCATTAGCTGAAATTGATGGCCAAACCCTGGAATAAGGTGTTAAATACAAACAAAGGGAAGGAGTTCTGCAAGGCTGATACTCAGCCACCCTGGATAACATGGATGTTTTCCACCCTCTGAGTGCACAAGGATTTAGAGAGCAAATTAACACAAGCAATGCTGTTTATACTTCTTGCTGAGAGACAAAGTTTACCATCAAGTTTTCTTTAAAGTACATAAATTGAAACTGCCTAAATGTATTTAGCTCTGTAGCCCACACTGTTCCCCCAAAAAGGTTTTTCTGACGATGATAAAAGCTGAGGTTCTTGTGAGATTTTAATGATAATTTGCACTTAAAGAGTTCTTTGCCATACGTTTCACATCTGACAGACATGGTTTGGAAGAGAGGAGGTTTCCAGGCTTTCAGGGTCTTGGATGAGCAATATTACAGGCAGCTTGGAGGGCCAAAGAGCTGTAATCACAGAACAACATAGATGACACATACTAAAAGAAACCAGAAAACCATGGAATAATGTAGGTGTCCTGGTCCCACAGGGCCAGCTTAGATGAGGCTGCTCAGATCCAGTCCTATCACCCAGTGAACATCTTCATGCCATTCCCCTCCCTCTTCTGTACCCAGACAGTGTTTGACCACTCTCATGGTGAAAAATATTCTCCCACTAATTAGATCTTATTAGATAATCACTTTCGAGGAGCCCAGAAAATTGTAGAATCATAGAATGGTTTGGGTGGGAACAGGCCTTTGAAGGTCATCTAGTCCAGCCCTCCTGCAATGAGCAGGGACAAATGCTGCTACGTGGAAGAACATTCCAGCAGTGAAGCCCTTACCATTTTATCTCAGGTCTCACGGTATTTTGTACCAGGTCTTACGACTGAATATACTTTTTCCCACTGCTGAAATCAGTCCCTGAAATCCCAAATCTCAGGGCCAAAACGGGTAACCCTGGTACTTACCATGGCCACCTCAGCACCACTCAGTGCATCGCGGTCTCCAGCGCATATCCTTCCCAGACAGCAGCCATGGGCAAGGGATTGGGGTGGACCAGTCCAGCTTCTTCAAGAAAACACTGTAGCTGTCCGCGTACTCAGACACCCAGCGGCCCCTGCAGAAAACACGGAGAGGGGGAGAAGGAGAGGAGCTCCCTCCTCTGCTCTGTGCACCAGGACAAGGAACCTGCCTCCCCTTCAGCAGCGTTTGACCTCCCAGCCGGGAGATTACGTAGAACAAACGAAACCACATCCAGCTGGCGTGGGGGAGAGGGGGAACAGCCTGTCCCCATCAGGAACGGCGCAGATGGGGGGACACACACGGCTGTCACGGGGACCAATCTCCCACTTGGGTCAACCATTACACAGGCTCAGTCTCCAGCCCACATATAACTCCAGGATCACAGATCAAAATCTTCAGTGTAGAGCTGAAATATATGTGTGCTGGGGGAAGGTGGGGGCCGTGAGGCAGCAGGGAGGAATTGCCTTTCAGTGAGAAATGAGGACTCAGGAGCAGTTTGTGCCTGTTTGGTTCATAGTGTGCCGATGAGTCACGTTGCAAACAGCTCCTGCCCCGTTTGATTTGAGAGCCCTTTCCCAGGGGAAGCCTGGGCATGGAAATGATGAAATATGCCTCCTGTCCCAGCTCCACAGAGATCTCAGCACCTTCTTTCCACAGGGATGAGGCCTGTCCCAGCAGTTGTCTCCCCGCTCTTATCAACCCCACTGCAAACATTTTCAGGAAAAGGCTAAGCAGGTTTTGAGAATGGATTTGTCCCTGAGAGAATTCCTTTGGCCTGATTTCATGACGTGAACAGGGAGAAATACACTTGAGAAACACCATCCAATTCCAACCAGCTCCAAAACCTCCCTGTCCTACTCCTATCCTGTCTCCAGCTTCCACCATCCATCCTCTCCTCCCCAGCCCACTTTTCCCTTACTGGTTGAAGCGTCCATCTGCAGGGAAAATGGGAGAAGGCCTCGTCTGCTCTGTGTACAATCCACCATGGACTCCCGTCCGGCGTGGGAAATCCAGCTGGTAGGTACTTCTCCAGTCAGGTATAGAGCAGTCTAGTGAAAGAGAGTCCAAAGAATTTAAAGACTTTTTTTTGGGTCTCTGTCTCTTGTATCACGCAGTCTGAGTGTTCCCCCTTCTGAGCTCCATAGGCTGTTTGTGCTTCCAGTGCTCCTGCTGGAGCTACCACAGTGAAGGGATTAGCCAAGGGAAAATGTAAAATTGCTTCCCTGGTATAGATAAGGTCTTTTAGATGAGATTATCCAGCCCTTATTTTCCATAGCCTTTGATGTGAGAGGGAAGCCACACAAGGCAGACCTGGAAGTGATATCTCGTGATCTTCCCATCTGGACATTGACTTGTCACCTGGTATATATTTTCCCCACCTGTCTAGATTTTCTTTTCCATCATGCCTTTAAGCAGGAACTAAACAAGGGAAGATATCCATGGCCCACTTAACCCCTAAGTGAGGACCATCACATCTGTTGTGCTATCTTCCCCAAAAAACACTGTTGAAGGGGTGCCATCTCCCATCCAACCCTTCCAGAGATGTCTCATCTGATGTGTGTCCTCATTGAGCAGATCTGCCTGTGGATAAACATCTCACCAGGTCTCACTCACAACAAAGCAGGGAGGGCACACAAAGCAGAGTTGCCCATTGCAGACGTTTCAGATTTTCTGTGTATTTTAAAAAATGACACATTTCTATAGTGAGTCATTAGCAGAGTAATTTTGCTGTTTTCACTGAGGCTGAGGTTACAGGTATCTCACACATGCACGACCATGTCAGGCTGTTAAAGCAACCTGGGTGGTTGCAGCAGCAGTTCCTGTGTTGCGACATCATTTCCAGGGAGACCACATCGAGCAGGGCTGTGCTCCATGGGGTGGCCCACATGGAACTTGGGATGAAAGAAAAATCATTTACAACACTCCAGCCTCTTCTAGAAGATAACTGTTTTTCCCTGCCTTGCTTCTCCCCACTGATGGGGAGGTGGTTACGGGGGCTCTGTGGACCCTTCCTGTGCCAATCACCTTCCCTTCACCTTCCTCAGTCTCCTTTGTCATTAAATTAAAAAAAACAAAGCCAGGTTGAAGGCCACCAGCCATTCACATGGGGCAGCTGCCAGAACATCCATCCACTGACCTTCCATCAAAACAGATGAGCCCAGGATCTTGTTTTTGTATTGCTCAGCATTGTCCAGCCTTTCCCGGTACAAACCCTGGGTGAATTGCACGTAGCTGACCAAGCCTGGGGACACTTTCTCCCTGTGCAGCATCGTCCCTGAGACATCGGAGGAGAAAAAGGTGCATTAGTCAGGAATCACCATCAATTACTCACCCAAATCCTACCCTGGGGTGGGAGCAAGTAAACAACCAGAGCAAGTTGGAGTCTCAGCTGGCATAAATCAGGGGAAACCCAGCCATCTCAGCAGAGTTTTGCTGAGGTGCATCAATTTTGCACTGATCTGGCTCGTGGCACAAGTAGGGGAAGGATTTATGTTGATGCAAAGCAAGTGGAAGGAGTCATGCTGTCTCCACACTGCCCTGGAGTGCAGGAGGTCTGTGTGTGAAAGGGAAAGGCTTTGTGGGAAATCCTGCACTGCTGGGATACACAGGGGCAGAGCAGGAAGGGAAAAGCCCTCAGGAGTTTTGTTGTTAGCACAAGACAGCTTCAGATGGGCTTGGCAAGGAGATGCTCAAAGCCCTCAGATGTTAAGTGGAGTCTAAATGGATTGACCAAATGCACAACTGACTGTCCATGTGGAGACTTATCCATATGAGCTGCTTGTCCAGAATCTCCTTCTAGTGAGTGGAGAGAGAGAAAGCCCATTGGGGCTTACTTCAACTCATCTCCAGGGTGGCATTTAAGTTACAGGAGGTGTCTGTGTTTTTGCTCCCCACTGATCGTGAAAGGATCCAGACACAGACATCCCACTCTGGGAGAGATCAGCTCAGGGAACAGAGAGGACATCCCTGGCCACATCTCCTCCTTGCTTCTGGAACACTGTTGAGCAATTCTGCCCTCTTCCCTCTCAAGCAGGAGCTCAGAGGAAGATCTCTACTGCTTCAGCATGGTTGAGCATGGTTGAGTGATGTTTGGTGACCTCTCATTTTGTTTTCCTGTCTTCCTATCAGTGTTTTAATCCTTGCAAGCAAGTTGTTAAATGGTGTGGCTGAGGGCTGGCTACCAGCCCCTTTGCTGCCTTGTCAGGCAGGCACCCCTAACAGAAGGTGTTTGAGCCACCCCAACCCCCCATGCTCAGCCACAGAGTCCTTTTGCCTCCCTGCATTTCTGTTCATGACCTGCAAGGTGGGGTTAACTGCATCTCCCTCTATCCCAACAGAGCTGTGAAGATAAAACCCTTAAGAGACTCTGCCTCGCTAGCAGGCGCTCTTCATGCACTGAGAGGTTTCCAAGACCCCAAATCACTGCATCTGTGCTTTGAGCTGGCCTGGGAGCTGCATCTGGGGTGACAGGGTGCTGTGCCCATGCTGCTAATCCTCGCCAGGCTCAGCCCAGCACCGACACACCCTCGGGATGCTGCATCCATGTGTGTGCAGCCAGCTTGGACCACGGGCTGGGGGGACTGACACAGGCCCAGGTAGACAGACCCTCGGGTGGCTGGATGGGGTCAGTCAGCTGTTTGAGAGTGGCTGGCGCCAGCACTGGGGGTTACCTTCTGTTTCGGCTGTCTGAGCAGGAGGTGGGAGATCCCGGCAACAAAGCAGCCCTTCCTGCGGCTCAGCGAGGATCTCCAGTTTCCCTGACCGGCCCGGTGTCGCCTGGATGGGAGGCTGGGACTTGGGTAGGTAGCACCTTGGTACGTAGCCGTCTGAACTAGGATGGTATGAAGTTATCTGCAGGAAGAAAAGCCCCGTGTGAATGGAGAGGCAGCGAGCGGGAAGGGCAGCTGCTCAAGCAGCATCGAACACCACTTTGCTGTGCACAGCAAAGCCTGGGCTTTGGTGGGGTGGTTATCCCTGAGAATACAGCCACAGGGCACAACTGTCATTGAAAGTGCAGGGACAGCTTCCTCTGTCTGCCTGTCTTACAGCCTGGGACTCTGCTGGGCCGTAGGAGGGAGAGAGGGAGCCACAGCACAAGCAGTGGTTTGATGGTGGGAGAGGGTTCATGCCAGGGAAAGGCTAAAGGGGCTGCTGGTGTGGCTGATCTGGAGGGGCTGCTGCCTCCAGCCTCCCCAGCTGCAACTGGATCTCCAGATGCTTCTTTCTAGGGGCTCAGAAAGGGACTCTCCTGCTATGAGCTCTGCCAGGCTGCTGTGGCCAGCAAGAAGCATCTTCACAGGTGGTTGTTGGGTCTCCATGGGTTTTGTTTTGTTGTTTTGAGTCTCCAAGGTCCTCAGGGCTCTCCCAAAGGTGATTTCTCCTTCACCATGCTGACAGTGGGGCAGGTGGAGGCTGGGAGCTACAGGAATGACCCGTATCTGGGGGCTTCCCCTATTGAGGATGGCCAGAGCTCCTCATGGGGCATCTCCAGAGGGTCGGGAGCCTCCGGGAGCCCACGGTGGGCATGGTTCACCAGTGAGGGCTTTCTTCCTTAACCCAAGGAGTTCCCCACCTTTCCCCTGGGAGAAGGTCACTGCCCAAAATTTCACATCACACTTGTTTTATCCGCTTAAAAAAAGAACGAATCCTATCAGGGCCAAGAGGGAAACCTGGGCCTCCCAAGTACCTCATCATCATGCTCCCCAGTGGGAGAGCTTTCCTCAGCAGGGCTTGGGAACTAATGAAGAGCCAAAGGGAGCTGCAACCCAAGAGAATCAGACATAGCTCCCTCCCTTCTTATCTCCCAAACTACATCACGACCTCCACAGCAAGCGTGCAGCATTCCGAAAATAAAATTAATAAAATTTTTAAGTTAAATTAAATAAATAAAGGAAAAGGGGGGGTGGGGGGAGAATTAAAAAAATTGAGATGCACAGCTTGGAAATTGTGCTCCAGCAGGCAGGGGTTAAACCCTGCCCTCCCAGCCAGGATCTGGGCTCCTGGAAGTGGAGCAGCCACCTAAGGCTGGGGCTGCCCGGGAAGCCCTCGCCAGCCCGGAGAACAGCGGGAGCCCCGAGCAGGACCGCTAATGAAGGCTGCTGGCAGCGGGAGCGCTCCCCGGGGCAGGAGGAGGGGAGAGGGGAGGAGAGGGGAAGAGAGGAGAGGGCTCCCCAGGCTGCTGCCCGGGCGAGGATGGCAGCGGTGGCCGCAGACAGCCCCTCTGCCCCGGCGGGCACCTTCGCACAATGATTTCTCTGTTGCTGTCCCCCCCTTTTCCTCCCCAGCCGCAACTTCTTTTTTTTTTTTTTTTTTTTTTTCCCTCTCTCGTGAGCGTATGAGCCCAAAGCACTTCAGCAACCGAACATGCCCCCCACCACTTCTCCGCAGTGGCCCAGTGCAAACCGCAGCTGTCCCCACCGGGCTGCCACAAGCAATTAAGCCAGGGCAGGCGGAGCGAGGCAAATCAGATTAAATAGCTCAGGGGGTCGCTCGCACTGCGAGGAGATTAGAGAAAAAAACAACTTCAGCTTCCCCGCAGAAGTCTTCTCAGGCCCGTGTCAGGGCAAGGAGCCATCTCCATCCCGAACGCAATCCCCCTCGTCAAGGCGGTACCGGGATGGGTCTAATCCTGACGCACTCCATCAGCCCCACGGGGAGCAACAGGAGTCCAAGGCTTAGGCACCGGTTCAGCAGGCAGTCGTTAGTGCCCTGCCTTAATGAGTGTAATTAGCATCACTCCCCACGAACAGCTTTACCGGAGGGTGCAAGGGGGATTTCCCGCAGAAGGGATGGGGGCACAAGCCAGGGGCATTTGGGCGTGATGGGACCTGCTGGTGGGTCACAGCGGTGGGGACTAAAGCAGACCCCACCAGCGCAGGCAGCACCCGTGCCTGCTGCCCCCCTGGCACCATCCCAGTCCCTAGCTGTCCTGTAGCCACAAGAGGGGAGCTGACAGCAATGGGCTAAGGAGACAAGCAAGGAGAAGACCACGGTACCTGTACGTCCTCCTGGTTGGGTGGCTCGTAGGTGTTGTGCCAGCAATAGTCTTTCTGGTACATACTCTTGTACCTGTCCAGTGCTGCAGGCAGCTAAAAATGAGAGAAGGCAAACACAAGGAAACCCTAAGTCTCAGAGGAAGCCTTCAAAAGCAGTGGTACAAACCCAAAATGCTCCCTCATAGCTCAGGAGAGGATGAGCTGCTCTTCTAGGCACAGGCTCTGTCCCAAGGGCCACCTGAGGCAAGAGAGGCTACTCCTTGCTCAGTTAAGCCCCAAGCAGGGTGGCCGGAAGGTTCTATGCTCTTTTTACAACAGTTTCTGGGGCTCTTCTTGTCCCAGGCTGTCCCTTGCAACAAACAGCTTCCTTCTACTTCTCTCAGGCTTCTTCTGACTGCCTGGATGGCCCCAGGCAGAGCATTAATACAAAGCTGCTGAAATACTTTGATCAGCTCCTGAGGTCCAGGGTCTCTCAAGTTAAATCAGCACATGCTTCCATCTTCTATCTCAGTAAGACTTCCTACGTGCTTATCCCGTATTTAAAGTGCTGGCTAATGTCAATACTTGTTCTGCAAAGTGAGTGGAGAAGCTATGGAGGAAAACTCTGCCAGGGTATATGAGGCCAGTGACACCTGCCCCAACCCTGAAAATCCTCGCAGTGCAAACTTCTGGAGACTGGGAGAGGATTTTAGGGAGAAAGTACTAGCTGTGTCTTCTCCCTCAGCATGCACCATGAGCACTGCTGGAGCCAGGAAAGCTCCAGCTTCCCTTGGTGAGATGAGCCTTCAGGCTGGTCCAAGAGCTTTTTTCGTACTTAAGCATTAGATGTGATAACTTGTCAGTGCATGGCAAGGGCTGGGGGAGATGAGCTCTAATTGGAGGTGTTACTGTGATCTCTGCTGCCACACAGACACATCCACCACACAGGCGTGGCTTGGCCAGCCAAGGCAGGGTCTGCATTCCCATGTCCCTGTGATTAAAAGGAATCCCTACTAATAATAATCCCCTACAAATAACTCCACCGGCACACAGCACCTTCAGGAGGGCTCCTTATGCCTTGCCTTGTCAGTCACCCACTTCTATATTCTATATTCTATTATTCTACATTTTACATTCTCAGTACTTTTTTTCTTAACATTTCACTCTTTTCCCCCTTTGGGCTTCCCAGACCAGTGTCTGCCTTTGGCCAGGACCCAGGATCCCACTGTCACCAGTTCCTGTTATCTTCCCAGACCATCAGACCCAGCAAACCCAGTACTCAAACACCACTGAGGATGAGAGTCCTGTGCATCCTTCACCTTCCATCGCCTTGCGTTCTTCGTTAGGTCCATGGTGAACCAGGAACCTGCACCATTAAAGTCACTCTGTTAAAAACCAGCAAACCAGATCCACTCCTCCATCCCAGCTCGAGGGATAGGGGACCTAGAGGTCTGAAGCTGGCTACCAGCAGGAGGAGGGGGGTTCAGCTGGGGCCGTAAGACTGGCAAGAGTATGACTGACTTCATTCAAGTTCAGCAAAGCAAAATTTACCCAACCAGGACTTATGGAGACGGACACCTCAGGGGACGCAGCTTGTTGGAAGCCAGAAGGGATGAGATGGAGGCATCCCACCACCAGCAGCCCCAGAGCCACCCAGAGGGTGAACAGGTGTGACCTCCTGGGACAGGGTATGTCTGGGATGGGATCCACCAATGGCCTGTGCGGCCACGGTGTTTCCAGGGTCAAGGGAAAACTCTGTCCCATTGTGACACAACTGTAACTCAGAACCCTGGAGGCCGTGGGGGGGGGGGGGGCGGGGGGTAAACCCTGAAGGGGTTGGGGATTGTTTCTTGGAGAAAGCACACAACAGTCCTACTGGGGAGCTGCGTCCAGCCATGCTGGGGACACGTGGCCAGGAGAAGGACAAAGCCTTCCCTTTGTTAGCTCTTGAAGCACCCCCAGCTTCTGCTAAAGGTGGGAGCAAAAGATGGGGAAACAGAGGAGGAAAGGACACAGTTTTCTTCCTCTCAACACACCCACAGAGTCCTTACCTTCTGCATGGCAGGATGGGAACACTGCAGAAGTAAGGCAGGCAGGGGTCTCCACTTGGACTCAGAGGGTGGCCAGAACTGTCCCATTCAGATGCTGCCATTCTCTTCCTCTGATGAGCTGCAACAGGAGACAACTGAAGATGCTTTGATTGAGTCCTCTGTCCCACAAATAGACAGGAACACCAGACCAGATCCACAAAACAGTATTTACTCTTCCAAAAATGTCAGGCCTTGACCAGCTTTGGATGCATTTTATCACAGGACTAATCTTGCCTAATTTTATATGTCCACAAGGAAAACGTCTCCATCTGAGCTGATCCTTCCTGACTTCCTGGCTCGTTTAGCCCAGTTCATGTGACCGGTGCAGGTACAGAGTTGGGGCTGAAATAAACTGCTTTCTCAGAAAGCCTGTGTTTGGTGAGCTGAATCTCCCCAGGACTCCAGTTTCTGTAGCTACACATGAGCCTGGCTATTGGTTCGGAAATGACATTGTCTGCCACTACAGTGCTGCAAATAGTAGTAAATGCTGGTGATGAGCCAGAAAGATGAGATCTCAGCTCCAGGATCCTCCACAGAGGAGAGCCAGTCACGGACCTGCGTTCAAAGGCACCACTGGAATGAGCTGAATTCCAAGAGTTATTTCTCTTTGCAAACTGTCAGGCACCAGCATGCAACTGGAGCCCAGGGATGTTAACACTCTGGCAAGGGTCATGTGCTGCAAACAGCTCAGCACTGGCGTTAGAAAGGAAGAGAAGCCCTTAGTCCCCACTGCATTTTAGGCAAATTAATATTACAATAAATGATACAACAAGGAAAGAAGTTATTTCCAGAAATGTGAAACTCTCATGTTCTCCTGTGCTTATATTAAAGGGATTACACTCCATTTCCTTCTTAATACAGCTAATGCTCTATGGGAAGCCCTCAGGCCAGGGATTAAAGCACTTATTCAATTAATTAGGAACAAACTTCTGCCTTAAAGTCAAACACACAAATATCAGTAAGCCCTCAGAGTGTCTTCCTTCCAGGGCAGAGAAAATGGATCCTATTTCTGGTGTAAATGACACCATGTCTGCACTCTAGAATTAACAGGAATAATATAACTTAAGAAGAATCACTCTCAAAATATGATAATTCCGTAATGCAACATGGTAAAGGAGGGACAGTTCCATCATCTTGAACTCAGCATTGAAACCCCCAACAGTTACAGAGGGAGCAGAATAAGGTCCTACAAGGCTAATACAAATGAGATAAAATTTTAGGATGTAACATTGGTAACTAGCTCCACGCTTCAGGCACTGCAGTGTTTGGATGTATTTGAAGTTAGGGGTGAAATCCTGGCCCTGTTAAACACAAAAAAAGAAAATGCTTATTCAGTAGGATCCGAATTTCACCTAAGGTGTCTGATTCATTACTGAGATAGAAGACAATTTCCAAAACCTGGCTCCAAATCCTAATCTTCCTTGATGATAGCTTGATCCTTCTGTCTTCTCGCAGGCACAGCTCACATGAAATTAAAAGGCATTTTGCCAGAACAGTTTATGCAGGAACAGCCCACTATTACTGTTCAGTTTCCCATTTCTTCTTCCCAAATATCAAAAGATGGGGCTGATAATTGCCAACATAATTCCAATTAGAAGTGGATAGGAACCAAACTCGCAACTCTCACCTTCCTCTGCCTCCAAGAGAGCTTATCAACCTCCTCGTTGCTTATGCAGATATGGAGGAAAAGTTAACCAGCCACATGCCTTTTCTAAAAATGTTTATATATATATATATGGACCTTCTAAAATTTCCCTTACAGTAGCTGGTGGGCTGCAGTGCCATTATCTCTCCTGTGACACCAATGCCCTGCAATGGTCCCAGTTTTCTCTTGAATCCCCTGATACACTGAAACACAGCTGCAGGATGCTCCTGCTTGTCAGATCCCTCCCCTGGCATCCCCACAGCACTCAGCATGGGCTGTTCATGGCAGACATCCAGCTGGAGTGATTGGAAATACTGTGTTGGCTTCACATAAGATGGCACTGCCCCTTTCCTGCACCATTAACCTCTGCATGGCAACTCAAACTCTGCTGGGCTACGCAAAGCAGCACCGGGCACTTCAGTGTCACCTTGAATCTCAGCCATGGGGTTGCTTTGTCAGAATTTTTTTGACCAGGCAGATTTTTTCCTGTGTCTTTTCCTCCCCACCTTCCCCCACTGTATGTTTTGCTAAAGCTTCCCAGCCCTGGGAGCGTTTCACTGAGGAGAGCTCACTCTACCCTGCATGGCTGCTCCCCATGTAGCTGTCTGCACATCTCTGAAACAGAAGATATAATGCTGAAGACCAACACTGGGTTACAAACACCTGCAGGAGAAAATTGCTCTTAAATAATTGACTTATTTTCACAATACTACAGGAAGGCAATGCCTGAGATTCCCGGGGTCAAAGCCTAAACTACTCACCTGAACGGAAGTGACCCTGTTTCTCAAGGCAATAATAACCCCAAACATCCAGGGAGGTTTTCAGAGGGTCTTGGTGCTTTTGACCCTTCCACGTCATGCATAGAAGCAAGTTACAACAAGGCAGACAGGGCCAGATTGTCAAAGGCAGACAATGATGTGTTTTAGTAGCACCTTGGGATAATTTGACAATGGGCCCAAAGATCTGATAGCTGAGCTCAGGTCCTTTACAATCAGATTGGAGGAGTTTAAGTTATAGTCAAGGACCTTAATTATAATGTAAAATTATGAGATTTCTGTACCTGACCTCTGCAGCTCCTTCCTGACATCCTGCTGGTGCTTAGAAGTACCTATGTACCTCTGGAAATTCCATCTCACAGCCTCAGTAAGACTGCAGCAGCACACAGGACATGACACAAAGACAAATTTCACCTCAACTTGTCCCTAGCTTACCATATTTGCCATCTTCTCCCACCTGTGGAATGTAAAGGTGCTGTCTAAGCCTGTATAGCTCTTGTGCAGGGTGTTGCACTGGGTACTGGCAGGGTTCAGGGGAACCACCTCATCTATTAACAACTCAATGCACAAAAACACGGCCAAGGAGGACACACCTCCCTGTCAACCCAGCCCTTGAAAAGTGCTCTTTGGGCTAGGAGCAAGATTCATTGCCCCCATGAGGATGTTGAAAGAGGGAACTGATGGGTAAGCAGGACCCCCAACGCGTGGAGGAGGCAGGGTGTAATCTGTGCATCTCCATTCAGGTTATCACCACGAGGAGACAAAGCACAGAGGGGAGACACTTCTTCAAGGGATGGGTGTTGACAGCCTGTTCTGTCAGCATGAGGTCAGTCCCCCATTTGGGTCTAAAAACATGAACTTTGGTGGCAGTGCAGCAGTCCAGCATGGGCACATTTCCTATGGAGTTATTTCATCCTTCTTTCCTGTTTTCTTGATAAATTGGTGGGGGCACTTAGGGCACCTTGTGAGCAGAAACAAGCAGCATCCTTCACCCTAAATCTGAGGCCTCTGTAGCTCTCTCCCAGCCACCTAAATCACCTACAGGACTGAGCCCTCACAGTCTAACTCCTTGTTGCACAGACACTCCTCTGTGCAGAAGACAAGGGCATCTGGTGAACTCAGTGGTGGTGCCCCAAATCTTTTGGCAGTTCTGCTGTAACCTTTCAAAACAATCAGCTGTTTGTTCATGATTATCCCCCAAAAAGCATCCATCAGCAGAGGATGGCTGAAATCTCATCACTGTCTGTAGAATGTGTCCTGTGATATAAATCATTGCATATTTATGCACCTGTGTAAGGCAAATGCATATCTGTATTGTTGGAGAACCTAAATCTGCTCCCCAATGCCCGTTGTTTAAACAGCCCTTTAACCACATCACTTTTCTCCTCGTTAGGTTAAGTCGCTGGAGGTGAAAAAGTCCTTCCCAAAATGGTTTTCACTCACTCACTCAGTCCAAAGTAAACATGCCTCTGGGACCATTATGTGTATCAGGTATCCGAGGCTTTGTTAAGAGCTTGCCTGTTAGGTAAATTCTGCTTCTCCTTCTCCTTGGAAGGAGAAGGTTAAAAATCAGAGATAGGCTCACACAAGTAACACAGAACAGCTTTACAGACAAATGGGAATAACAGATGAAATTCAGAGCAGCGTACACAAGTGACCCAGATCTCGGGAAGGCTCTTCATCTGGTGTAGTTCTGTTTGCAATATGACACTGCTTTGACTTACGCCTGTCACTTGTAACCTCATTCATCACACACCCCATGGTGGCCAAGAGCTGGACATTTTCACCAGCAGCCAGCAGAGCCACCATATGGAGCTGAGAGCCCAATATAACAAGCATGAGCCTTTGCTAACAATGCATAAAGAGGAAATGTGCATCTATGGCACATCATAGAAAATCCTCGAGCCCTGTGCCCCCATGTCACGGGTATCAGCCAGCTGGGCTTTCCTTGAGTCTCACCTCACATTACAACCACATCTACTTCTCAAAAGTAAGTTTGGCAGGACAATGACCACTCTGAATCAGCTCATCCAGGCCTCATCCACAACTGCTTCAACGTTTGGACTGCATATGCAACTGGGAGATTCTCTCACTGCAGCCATTAGCTGTTCAGCTGATCTGAACTTGTCAGGGAGAATAAAGCAACCACCTGCTCCCAGCAACAGGAAAAGTAAAGTGAGATCAAACACAAGCAGGGGGAGAGAATTTAAGCCATGCAAGAGGTGGTTGCATGTCATTTCAGAAGTCACCTCTTGTCTTTGATCTCTGCTTAGGAAGCGGGCACCTCCTGGATCAGATGGTCATTAGAGAAGTGTGCCACCAGAGTCATCCCACCTTGAAGGCTCAAGTGTTTGCTTTCCCCAGGGATCCTCCTCCTACTTCCGCCGCCGTGTAAACCATCTGCCCTAAGATTTCCTTTAGAGAAGCCAATTAATACAGGTTAGGGAGCAAGAACCATGTCCTCATTCACTGTGATGAAGCTGAGCCTGAGCTTTTATAACTGTGTTATACACGCACAGGTAGGTCCTCTAGAGATCAGGGAGGTATTATAAAAGCTGCAATGCACACACAGAAAGCCCTGGCCCTGAAGAGCTTACAGTTTAAACACACGACACAAATAAAGGACTTCGACTTGAAGGATTTTAAAGACGAAGCACTCCGAGACAAAGCAAGCTACAGATCACACAGAAAATCTGTGACAAAACTGGATAAATCCCACTTTGCTGAATCCTCATTTGTGCCCTTAACAGCTCCTTGGAGCACTGCCTGGGTTTCGCTAACAAAGTGTTTGCTTTAGCAGGACGCTTTGGGGGAATAAAACACGGTGCCATTTTAATGTGGCAAGTGCATGCAGCTCCTTTCTAAGGGCTGAGACTTACAGCAGGCATGAAAGCAGATATTCACCAACCCTGGGCATGCAATAAAATAAACCCCTTGCATTTAGTTTGTTGATGCCTTCAGTGAGTGTTAACAAGAGGAAAAACCACGGGGGAGAGAGAGCCTGGTCTCAGGTTACCCCACAAATTGGTTAAAGGCTGCAGAGAGGATTAGAGTCCCAGAGCCATCCTAAGTATGGAGGTGTCATTACGGCAAAATCAAAGGTAACCGTGGGGCTTGGCAGGTAACTGTCAACAGCCACGGGAAAGAGCCGGCCTGGGAAGGAGCTCCGCGTCAGGATGAAATTCAGTCACCTTTATTTTCATTTCAGGTGAGGGGTCAAGCAGAAAAGCTATCCCCAGCGGCCTTTATTTACAGTTTTCAAGGGAGCGGCTGATGAAGCGTTTAGAAGAAGAAGGATGAACCTGCTCGCCCCTCACTCGCGGAGACCAGCCTGATGACAGACAGAGGATGCTGTAATGGCACAGGAGCCGGGAAGAAGCCTTTTATGAATGAAACAGCAGTGGTTCTAATGAAATTGTTAACAAAACTCACAGTGGCTTGAACAGGGCCAGGACTTCACCTGTAATATTTGTAATATTTCCTTGAGAAACCAAGGAAAAATATCTTCCCATCAGGACACTTGCTTTTTGCAGCACAGGAACTCGCTCCCAGCAGTGATAGCAACGGAGAGCCCCACAAGCAGATTTCAAGGCATTTCCTCAGCTTTTTTCTTTTACGTTTCTTCTCTCTGTCCCACCTAGGCAACCAACTTGAATTTCTAGAAAACCACAGTGTGGTCATTTTTTCCTTCTAGTCATGTTGAAAATTTGCTATAAAAAAAAAGGGGGTTGTATTTCTCTGGATGTCTTGTTGATGAATGAATACAGCAGCTATAAATGGTTTTGCATAGTCAAGTCAGGATAGCTACAACCATGCTGGAAAAAATACCAGGGGCTGTTCTTTGGCCCTGAGCTCACATCCACCCAGCCCAGCCAGCACTGCCAGTAACAGGCTGGCCCCATGGAAACTGCCCACTGAGAAGTTCATATCCTCTGAGCCGTGCCTGGGGATGGGAGAGTACTGTGAATCCAAAACATGGCTGGTCCACACTAATAATTTAACAGCATGGACTACTGCAGGTCACAGCTGAGTCCACGACAGGGTCCTGTCCAATGCAGCAGTGGAAATGCAGCCAGTGTGCGTGTACTGGGCACCCAGTGTTTTTCTATGCTGCTATCAGGTAAATGGAAGATGACTTGCAAGAGAATTTTAAGACCTCACAGCTTCAAGCTGACCTGCACGGGGAGGCAGAGGGTGATGTCACCCCACAGGGACACCACAAGGCACAGCTCCAGCTCCTCCACGGACTGCGGGGTGCAGCAATGCAAGGAGCCCAGTGCCTCCTGCCATTCCCAGAAATCCCCACCCAGAAAATTAAACAGATGACAAAAGGCGGAATTTCTTCTTTCCCACTCAGCCACTGGAAAGTTTCCTTCGCCCTCCCTCCTCTTCAAAGACCTAAACACAACCAGCAGCCAGTTTTGCAAGGGTTAACCAGCATGAAATGAATGTGGAGAGACAGTTCGGGACCATAATCACTTATTATTTTCAGGTAATATGCTTTATCTCCGACTAATCTCCTCATCTGGAGAAACACTCACTGCAGACAAGAGTCACTGAGGTTATCTCTGATGATGGGGCTCCACGGACTACTGGCTGCGAGGGACCGAGGAGAGGCCAAGGAGAGGACTTCAATTATGGCCTGAACTATGCTCTGGTAGCTGAAAGGCCACTGTTTAATCTACTAGAAATCATCTATTTTAGCAGATAAAGGGATTACTCGGGTTTTCTTTTCCCCAAGAACAGCATGTTATTCCAACTACTAATGGAACATTTGGTATTTAATTAAAGAAAAAGCACAGGGAGAAGCAACACAGGCATCAACATCACTTCTGGGGAAATTCAAATTGATTGTCACCCTTTGATGCTGCTCAATCACCTCTATCTCGCTCACCCCTTCCTACAACCCAGATTAAATCATCTGGTTCTCTCCATACTGAACATTTTATTTTTTTTGTAGGGATCTCATCCAAAACTTTGGGACTATGCAGTGTGATTTCACCACTCCACAGAAATCTCCTGACTTGTAAAGAGCCACATCACACGTCAAGGGGAGAGTGTAGAAATTTGAATTGGATTTTGCCTCTTCTTCTGCATGCTTGGTGCTGGTTGCTGTCTGTCAGGGTTCTGCCTGCCTGGCCCATTAGGGTGATTTGGTGGCATAGGTCCCATGTGTGGAAACTCAAAGAGGCTTCATTGCTCAAGGATGAACTGGAACTGCTGCATGCATAAATCTACCCTTTTCCCTCCCAGTTCCCTTGTCTTTGCCACCTCCATTTTCAGAGAGTTTTGCCCTTTATTTTTTGTCCCACGGACTAATGACCATAGGGTACACTTACAAGCCATTTTCAAGTGCTCCACTGTGTTCAGCAAATAAAGGTTCCTTTTCTTATGTCTTCCATGCCTTCGATCCACAGACTGCAGACCCAAAGGGTCTGTGAGGGAATACGAAGGAGTAGCTGCTTACAGGTGTCAATGCAGTACCTAAGGACCCACACCTCTGCTGAGAAAAATGTAAAACAACAACTAAAAGAAATCAAAATGAAAAGCAATATGCTCATTTCTCCTAACATCCAGATCTTAATCCTCTTCCCTTTACCAGAATAAAGAGCAGGGTACCTTGAATGTGACTATCCATCCAGCCAGCCAGCAGTCAGAGCTTCCTCATGCCTTCTGCACATCCTCCTGCTGACCGTCCCAGTTCCGACATCCTCTCACAATCTGTGGCATTTCATTGCAAAGACCAGTTGTCATTTTTTTGTTGTTTGTTTTGCCTTCCTGACCATTCATTTCTTTGCACACAAAGCAAGGACAGGAACATACTGAATAGCGTGATTTTTGCTTCCATCATTTGTCTGTGTCTTTTCATGACCGATGAAGTTGATCGACGCCTACATGTGCCAGCTACATCCTATTTCAGATGTCTGTGAGGGATGTGCTGCTGACCTGTGTGGTAAAATTTCTCAGATAAACGGGGCTGTCCATCTTGTCCAGCCGGTTGTTACCTGTCTGTGTAGTTCTCTTCCTTTCTCCCTTTCCTCCTGGTCTTTGTCTGGCTCACACCAGTGTCTGATCTGCATCATTCATCGCGGGGCACAGCAACCTGACTTGGCACATCTGATGAGCAGGCACCACCACTGAACACGTGATCATCCTCAGGTTTTTGATCTTCTGACTTTGCCCAAAGTCTTTGGTGACTGTAACTCCATCCTTCGCTTTCTACAGGCAGCTCCAGAAGTTACTGTGAATTATCAAGTCACCATGAATTATCAAGTCACCCTGTCTGCTACCAGTCACTGTGTTGAACCAGTTGTTCAGCTTGTTCTTGACCAGGACTGCTGACCTCACCTCTTCATAATGTTTTGCAGCAGCTTCTTACACATATCATATAGCCCTAGGACACTCCACACATCTATTGCAACACACTGGGTCAAATGACTTCTTGAAATTGTGCAACTGAAGAACTGGAGCACTTCTTGATGTCTCTGAACTCGCCAGCGACCTGCCTCTGGTTTTGCTGTAGTGTCCCTCTTACTTTGTAGAAACTGAATCTACCTTCCGAATCCTCTAGCAAGGAACACAGTGAGGAATTTGCTAGGTTATCAGGAAACACACAGAATTTGGGATGTCCCTTGTAGGAATTCACTTAATAGGAACACTTTTCCTTGTCTAAGGGATCTTTTCTTTCCTGATAACATACAGTTTCCAGTTTTGAGTCAGTGATCCATGCTACAGTCCCATCGATCCATTCTCAACCCCTCAGATTTCTTCAATCTCCTGAACTTTCACAGAACTATAGAATGGTTTGGGTTGGAAGGGACCTTAAATATCACCCAGTTTCAACCCCACCACACCATGGGCAGGGACATCTTCCACTAGACCAGGTTGCTCAAAGCCCAGTCCCACCTGGACTTGAAAAATTCCAGGGATGGGGCATCCACAGCTTCTCTGGGCAACCTGTGCTTGTGCATCACCACACTCACAGTAAAGGATTTCTTCTTGATATCCAATCTAAACCTGTTGTTTTTCAGTTTAAACCCTTGTCCTGTCACTACATGCCCTTGCAAAAAGTCCCTCTCCAGCCCTCTTGTGGACTCCCTTCAGGTACCAAAAAGCCACAACAAGGTCACCTCAGAGCCTTCTTTTCTCCAGGCTGAACAATTCCAATTCTCTCAGCCTTCTTTGCACCTCTGCTAGCAAGATTCTTCTTGTCAATCTGCTTCTGAAGCGTTATAATCTCTCAAACACTGAGAATCTCTTAATCTCTTGATCAGTCATCTGTAAAAACCCTGGTGATATTTCACCCATCTCTTCAGCCTGTCCTTCTCTGAAAGCAGGGAGCTCTACTCAGCATTAATGCTGAAGAGAATGCACCACTTCTTCTTCCTGAATATTTAATATAAAAGACCACCTCGATTTGGACTTCCACGAGAATGTTTTAATACTGCCTTCTTTTAAACCAGTTCTCCTTGACTGCCCTTGCTGTTTTCACTTTTGCTTTGTGTATGCCTGCTCAGGGTATGTGCTTTCACCTATGCATTCTGCTTAGCTCTGGCCAGGTGGAGAATGTCTTCCAACACCCATGCTTGGTGACTGCCTGCTTTCTTTCTCACCAAGCAGTGTTAAATAAATATTGTTGAGTCAGGTGATGAGATTATGACTGCAGAAGACCACTGCTCCAAGGGAAACACAGGGCTTGTTCTTCCCGTACTTGCTAATTTTGGTCTGGTTAGTATTGTCTCTGCCAGTGTTTGACATGTGCCAGTCAGTCACAAACATCAGTCACTGGGCACATGAATGGTTCACTCCCAAGGTATGGCTTAGGCATGCCTTGATTGGCAGCAAAATCACCTGAAACTCTTGGAAGACATCAAGGAAATTCTTCCTCTGCATCTGTTATAGGAGCCCATACCTCTATAAGTATTAGGAAAGCTGTCCCACAGCCCTGAATGGGAAGACTGATTTCCGTAAGGCGGCAAACCTTGAGTTTACCAGGGTTTTCTTTTACAACTCTGATTCCTGCTGATGTCTCTCTTGTGTTTTGCATCACTGCCTCAAAACAAGGTTTTCCCACACAGCATTGGTCCCTTGTCTGTCCACCTGATTTTCAAATGCACACACTGTTATGCTGGTACCTCTCTAACTGGTTCATTAGCAGTGAGATTTTACCCAAAGTGATCTCATATCCCTGTTTCTGCTGGCTAAAGCTTCCACTAGCAGCAATCCTTCTGCTGAACCACCTCCCCTCATCAGACACCGAGTCACAGGTGTCAGAGAGCACCTACATGGCCAAGAAGAGTGAACAGACCTCAAAATGTTTCTTTCCAGTAGACTTTATAGCTGATATGGCCCTGTGGGTCTCAGCACCTGTTGCTCTGCATCTTTTGAGTACTTCCCATGAGTGGTGTTTTGGCTTAGGAGATGAAAAGGTGCTTAGCCCTTCTCATAAGAGCCAAACTTCCAAGAGAGGGCAATTCTAATTTAGGAATCACAGCAGCATTTAAATTTCCAGAACCACCTCCCAGACTGGGCAATAAACCCTGGACAGAAATATCACTGAACTTGTCTGTACTGGGCAAAATTAATCACAGTGCAAAGACAGCAAACCAACCGAAGAAAACCTGAGTCTGGACCAGGAGTACAGTCCAATGTTCAAGGCAGGATGGCTGGTAGGAAAATAGGAAGATGGGAGATCACTGTGGACAGTTATCCCTGTGTGCACAGCTGAACTGAGCCCCTTCTATCTGCCCTGCTTCAGTTCTGGCCAATGATTCCTCTTCTGACTTTGTCCTTTATCCTCATGCTTCAGCCCTTGCATAAATATTTATAGACTGCAAACAAGTCACACATAATACCCCTTTCCTGTAATTAATTAAAGAGAGTTCCTTGAGAAGTTTCAAGGCATAGCTGCATGTTGTGTGCAGTGGTATCTGCTCACAAACATGGTTCCGACCAGTTTTATTTGATATAGCTCTTTTATTTGCCTGGAAAATAAACAACTTCATCCCTGTAACTTTACCCTGCTACTCATTATTTTATATGTGCCATTATAATTTCATACAGCATCGATACGAAATTATTATAGTTCCTTATTTCTATGCTTCATCCACCCAAAGAACACAACAAGGAACAGCTGATAATTCACAAGAACTATAAAAATGTTTAAAAAATTATTAATTTCTGAGAGAGACTCCATCACCTCTTCAATCTCAGACTGTTTTCCTAAATGTGTCCTTTTGCTTCTCCATATCAGAAGACACCCCGCCCCTTTGCTCTGTCCTCATGCAGAGGTACCTCTGTATCAGTGAACTGTCTTTTCAGTTTAGACTCCTAAACATTCAGTAGACAATGATTCTGTATTTTCCCCCCAAATTGATGACAGAGAATAATGAGACAGTTTCCACAAAATTTCCCTGAAAAGAGATTCAAGGACTTGTTTTTCACAGTGGCACTCTGAGATCTCTGTTTAAGCAGATAGATCTGCTTAATTTGCACCATGGGGATTTCATCCCATTTTGTAAAAATCCACCTCCAAGATGGCACTAATCAAATACTTTCAGAAATCAGTTACATCAAGAGTCACTCCCTCTTCCTGGAGGACAACAGCAAATTAATTTGACAAGGTCTATTTTCTGTGTACACACACTCATTGGCATCTATTTCATTGCCTTCCTCTAAGAATTCACTGATCAAGTGATGTGCCCACTATTTCTTGCCTTCAACAGTGACAGGCTGACAGTCCTAGCACCACCCAATCACTTGCCCAATCTTTTCAAGCCAATATTGGCTTTCTTAGTCCTCGAAACCCTTCCCAGTGTCCCAAAATGAAAAGCCAGCATTAATGGCCCACACGATACTGGTTCAAAGAGCTCTGAAACTCTTGGCTGTGAATTACCCGGACTGGCTGATCATAAAATTTTTCATCTATGTGGTTGCTATTTAACATAATTCCTAGTTATTAATAGAGCCCAAAATGCTCTTCCATCAGTACCTGATACTAATACACTATCTGATTTGTCTCCCCCAGACAAACATGGAAAAGAAATGACAATTTAATACTCCCCCGTTTCCTTGTGGTTGTGGTGACGACAGCTACTGCCTTTATCTGCTAATAGTTTCAATTAATTTTTCCTTAGCCAACCATAAATTTACGTTTTTCTGTTTCCATTATTCATTCCAGGGCATAGGTGGCTTATTTGGATGAATTGAGACTAAAAGATATGGGCCTTTTCCTTCTCCTATAGGAGTAACCACTATAGGGCAACAAGCCCAAAGCACCAAGCTCCATTGGAAATATCCCATTACACATAAAAAAAAAAATGTAAAAAGCAAGAAGGTGATTTATTTCAACCCAGGTCAGCTTCTTCCTTTAGGCAAGAGGGAAGAAGCCCCCTGCTTAACACCCCTCTCAGATAAGTCACCATCCAATAGTACCAAGCCAGGCACACCTCCTTGTCAGGCGGACTTTTTTACTGTTGCAAAAATAAAACGAGGAAGGACTAAATTCACGGGATCAGAGTGGGGATTTTAAAATACTTTTTATGAATCTTAAGCCCGAGGAGAGGACAGAGGAATGCAGGACACTGAGCTTCTGCAAAAGCCTTCCCAAAGCCCTGGAGCACGTGCTTAATCCACCCGCTAACAGCTGATTTCCTTCTGTCTCCCACCAGGTTCCTTTTACCCCCCAAAGTCGGGCTTTTTTCCCAGTTTTGGTAAAATCACATCTGATGCACAGAGTTACTGAAGCCTGGCCACATCCTTCTGTCTCTCAAAACTCTGAAATTCCCACTTGCAACTGTCTCACTCACAAGGTGTTTATTTAATCCCACTTTTATTAGGAGCACAGCCCCGGGTAATTTACAGAGGTTACAAACAATGAAGCTTTTATCAAAACGTCGGCTAATCAGTCGCTAACAAGCTCTCGCTCAGGAAGGGGCTAGGCAGGCCCAGGCTAAAACTAACCTGAGGGGGTAAAAGAGGGGAAAGAAATTTAAAAATAGGATTGGGAAGAGGGTGTTCCTCTCAAACTGGATTAGTGGCCCAGTTTACAGCGACAGAAACACTTGTGTGAGCACAGAAGCCATAAAGAGCAGCGAGGAGTGGACACAGAACAGCTTCTTCCAGCTTCCTAGAAGCCTAAAGAGTTAGAGTAACTATGGCTTGGGATGAACTGTGATTTATTCCTTTCTTTGTGGCCGGGTCCAGGAGCTCCATCACACTCAGCAGCACGTAAACACACTGGGAAAATGTGTGCTGTTCCAAAACACTAACCCTCAGTCTGCAGCCTGCAGTGTTTTACAGAGACCATGAACTCGAAACGAAACCAAACCAAGCCTGTTGTCGGTAGCCTGAACATCGTGGAATGAGGACACCTCCCCAGGAAATGTTGTAGGGTCTGAAAAATCAAGAAAGATTTGAAAACCTCTGATCTTATCATAAGGTAAGTTGGCAAAATTTAATCGCCAGAACTTCGGTCCAATAGATGACTAGATACAGAGAGGGAGGAATATACACTATTCTCCTTAGGTAAGGGATAAAAATTACTTCAACCTGTATACACATATACAGAACACCCTTCCCAAACGCATGGCAGTGAAACCTCTATTGCACACCATCAGATATTCTCTGTTAGCCATTTGCAGGACAAATCAGAGGTTGATGAAAAAAAGAGACGTTATTATAGCACATTAATAGGTGTTAAACACTAAGTATAGGGAGGAATATGCTTGGCTGTAAGTAAGGGAGTGATACCAGATCTTAAATTTAATTTGAGCTGCTCTTAATCAATTCCTTACTGTTCTTGAGGGTGGAGCCACAGTACTGGCAAGAGAAAAGATGATTTTCCCATCTTGTCCCTGAGGATCAAGAACTCAATCTCAGTTTCACTGACCACTTTGGAGAAAGATATATAAGAATGCTTCATGTGCAGGCTGTATATGGGCCATAGAGTTGCTGCCTTGCTTCTTGCCAGCCCTGGGGAAAAAGTGAGACTTATATTGCAAATGCAGCCAAAACAAAACAAACCAGTGGCTCCTGCTTCACTGCAGCAATTCAGAGCCACTGAAGGGATCCTGGTTTCTCTATCCTCCCAATAATGGCAACATCAGCCAATATGGGCTAGTATGTCCTGATCCTCCAACACATACCCTGTGCCAAGACCTCAGTATCCTCGGGAAATTTAGAGAGACCCAGCTGGGTGCAGGTATCGGTTCCCACTGCAAGGCTGGGTGCTCGGGTCCGAAGCACTTTCGGGTTTCCGTGTTCAGCTGCACACGCCTGAGATTCACAACAGGAAAGTTAAGCCTGTACCTACATGTTCAGAGGAGCTGGGCCTTACAGGCAAAGACAGTGTCTTCCTAGCAGGGGGAAAAGCGCTTGACAGACTCACAACAAGGACAAGTGCAATGTCAAAGCGAACAGTGTGGCAAGCACAAGGCAAAGGATGGGGGGGACTTTGCTCTCCTGCAGCATTATTCCTTGGGAAGTCTTGAAAAAACTTTCCAGGGCAGCTGGCTGGAGAGGTTTGCGCTTAATTGCAGCTGGCTGGGGCTATGGCTCAGCCCAACTCCGAGGTGCCACGGGTTCCCCTCCCCAGCAGACCTCACTGCCCCACACTCAGTGCCAACACTAACGAATGTCCCAGGCACTGTGTAATAACAGAGTCATTTCACAGCTTTGCCAAAGCCCAGCCCCAAACCTGCTCCCAGTGATGGACAGTGGCCTCAGACTCTTACCTTGAAACCGATTTCAGTTTAGTGTTTCAGCATCTTTTGCCAGCTACCCGGTGGGTTTCTGCAAGGCAAATGTCTCCCAGAGCTCTCTGGAAAAAAAGCAGCATTTAGAAAGCAGAGAGGCAGAGTGCTGGATCTCTTCATGCTCTCCTCGTGCCTTGGCAGAAGGGAACAGCAACAGGTCTGTACTGAGAGCTGACGATGTTTCGAGGCAACGCTGCACGCTACTTGCAGGATAAATGCATTAAGAAAATTAAATGTTTTTACAGCCGTCACACCATCAAAGCTTTATTCTCTCTGCTCTTTAAATTAAGTGTTGGTTTGCATATCCGTGCCATCCCAGCTATGTAATAACCTTTCTGAAGCTATTTTTGTTTCACATTCCTTACTATTTGGTAAAGCAAGCTGGAGTTTTCTGAGGACACGTACTTTTATTAGAGCTAATTCAGCATTATTTTTCTCACCCGTTTCCTTTGTTGGAAGCAGAGAAATCAACTAAGGAAAACTCGAAGGCAGCACACCATGCCTGTGAGGGAAACTCCTGCCTCGCCATAGCCGGGCTATTCCTCTAGATGGCTCTGCCCTTGCCCAAAAACATCAAGTCCCTGGAGCAAAAACCTCAATTTCGAGCGATACGGCGATACCACTGACTGCTTCTCTTCCTCCTGCGACGATCGCGGGGGTTTTGACCAAACGGATAAACACAGATTTGTTGCAGTTTTAAAGAATAATATTTTCTGCTTAACTTTTCAAACGCAGAAGGAACTTGCTTTTTAAAAGTCTTTCTTGTCCTATGTATGTCCTTTCTAGCTGTGATTTCCCCATAAACTGCTTGGTTTAGATGCATGTTGTCCGGTCAGGCTTCAAACCAGCATTTTCCAGTGCGACCCTGCTCTAAAGAGATGCGGAGCTGTTACAAATCGTAAAGGCAAGGAAGCTTGAAAGGGGAAAAGGCACCTTGCAAAACGTAATGTAAACTTTTCTCCTGCCGTTCTGGTTATCCAAATACAAACGGGAAGCTCTTTCCCCAAAGGATGCAAAATAAAATCAGCAAGCGCAACAGTGACAGAAACAAAATAACAGCAGAAAAAGAAGAAAGAAAGAAAGGAAGAAAGAAAGAAAGAAAGAAAGAAAGAAAGAAAGAGAAAGAAAGAAAGACAGAGAAAGAAAGAAAGAAAGAAAGAAAAAGAAAGAAAGAGAAAGAAAGAAAGAAAGAAAGAAAGAAAGACAACACACACAGAAAAACCACCAAAGAAACAAAAAAAAACCTAATTAAAAAAAAAGTAGGGGGGAAAAAAAAAAAACCAAACAAAAAAACCCAACTCCCTTATGATGAGGGCAGAAAACCCCAAATCGTAATTCTTTAACTCAATCACTTTTAGGTGATTCTCTGTATCCAAAATGTTTGTTCACTTGTTTTAAAACGAAATACGAAGTTGAAAATCCTTCAGCTATTATATCCCTGCTTAGATCACACAAGGGATGAAAATTTGGGATTGGAGGCAGCCCGGGAAAGCTGCCCCGATTCAGCTTCACTGATTTACAAGGGCGTTTATAACTATTTTATCGAAGACATAAAACGCAAAATGTTTTCCCAGAAGCTCCTCTCTCCCCCAAATCCTGACGTCCGGTGCTTGCAGAAAACACTTCGCACCTGTACCTGGAAAGGGCATTTTTAGGCATTTTTACCAGCAGAAAACGGAATAACAACCCCATTTAAGACACGGGGATGAGATGTACATCTCATGTATCTGGTAAACGACCGACAAAGACTCTCTAAATCCTCCCGCACCACTGAGTATTTTTGTTGTTACACGTGTGCTTTGCCCCGGACCAGAGGATTTGCCAGATCTGGTCCCCTTATATATCCCGGGTGTCGGGATTGTTGTGAACGCCAAGAGCTTCTTCTCTGCAAAGGGATGCGCTTTAGCTAAGGCTGCCCTGAGCACTAAGGTGAAGATCAACTTTTATTCACTAAATCTCGCCCTCTGCCCGCCAGCCCTTTCCGCCCGCGGTGCGAGCGAACACGCCGGTGCTGTTTGTTTGTTTAATTTCGGGCAATTCCTCATCCAAAGCAATTCTTCATCCAAAGCTTAAGAACTGAGATCTCGGTCCCGGCTGCTGTGAGACGGGCGGTAAAGTTACAACTCAGGAACAGAACTTAAGCGAATTTCACCCTTCGCGCTCCCGTCGTGGGAACCGCAGCGATGCTCACCCCCCTCCGGCCTCAGCGTCGGGGCCGAAGGGACCGGGGACCATCGCATCCGTGGGAAAGGGGGATCGCATCCCTGAGTGCCGGGGCAGCTCGTAGAGAGGGTGGAGGAAGCGGGGGTCGGCCGGGCAGAGCGGGGAGACCCCCAGGACTTGGAGCGAGGTGGGGAACGAGCACAGCCCAGGGGGTGGGTCCAGCTCGGGGATGCTGCCCCCGCGCTGCCGGGAGCCAAATCCCTGGCGCCTCCCGCAGCTCCCCCGCCGGTCCCTCCCCCATCGCGGCTCTCGGGGCGCGGCCTTGCCCCCCTCCGCCCCCCTCCCCGCCGCCAAGCAGCGCTACTGGCTGCTCCCTGCGCGCCGCCGCCCGCCCGCCCAGCCCCTGCCCCGTCCCCGGGCGGGGAGTCCGGGCGCACGGCAGCGCCTATAAGGGCGCCGCGCCGCAGCCCCCCGGGAGTTTTTTGGTCTGGGGCCACCGGGGCCGCGGGTTGTCGCCGGGAGAAGGACGGGAGCTGTCGGGGGTGGGGGGAGCGCCGGCCGCCCTGCATGGCCAGGGATTATGAGCGCCGGTGAGTTGCAGCAGGCGCAGCCCAGAGCCTCGGCGCCGGCGGCCGCCCCCGCGCCCCCGCAGCCCCGCAGCGCGCAGGAAGCCCCCGACATGGCGGTGTACTGCAGCGAGAACTTCAGCGTCTACCCCCAGTCCAGCCTGCACCCGCCCGGCGCCGCCGCAGCCGCCGCCG
>JAYRBT010000139.1:68496686-68518416 GCA_036023395.1 Myiotriccus ornatus | reverse complement strand
TCCTTTCCTTTCCTTTCCTTTCCTTTCCTTTCCTTTCCTTTCCTTTCCTTTCCTTTCCTTTCCTTTCCTTTCCTCTCTAAACCCTTCCAGAAGTTACAGCAGTACCTGCACTCTGCTCCTCTGCACGTTCCTGTTTCTTGTGTAGGCTGAAACTGCTGGAGGTGGAGGTGTGGCAGTGATGTTTAATCTTCACATGAAAACTCTTCTACCGAGGGCTGATGCCCCCACGCACACCTTCATCTTGAAGAGCATCCTACTCCATCTGTGCTCTGCGGGAATGAACAGGCAGAGTAAGGTAATACCTGCTGTAAGTAGGGCTGGCAGGATCCCTCCTTGAGCAAGCTGCCATCCCCTCAGGGTATGAAATCTGTAGCCTCCTCCAAAATAAAGGTGAATGTGATGGCACTGCTTTTACACAGTTCATGCCTCAAAGCATATTCTGGTTCCAGATGAGGATGAAACCTCACCAGAGCTAGCATTTTGCCTGGCTCCCTTCAAGGAGTGTCTCCCTTCAAGGAGTATCTCAGAGCTGCTCATGTAGTCTCTACTTTATTCCTATGAAGGCAGAATTAGGCACTGAAGATCATCCTAGTCTGCAGCCTTTTGATTTCCCAAATACAAACGAGTGGCAATTATGCAGGGACTGGTTTTATAAAAGAGAGATGTGCTTGGAGAAGGTGCGTGT
Source organism: Myiotriccus ornatus (assembly GCA_036023395.1). Taxonomy (NCBI): domain Eukaryota; kingdom Metazoa; phylum Chordata; class Aves; order Passeriformes; family Tyrannidae; genus Myiotriccus; species Myiotriccus ornatus. The sequence goes on along the minus strand of JAYRBT010000139.1, from coordinate 68,517,731 downwards.
GCGTCAGGGACTAATGAAGATGGTTCAGGTGTGAGGTGCATGCTCATCCCCGAGCTGGCAGGTAGGCTGCAGGACTGTCACTGGTCCTCTCATTGGGATTTCAGCAAGTCCTTCCTCTGTGTCGCTGCAGAGCTTTTTTTCCTACTAACACTAAACAGTTTCCTCACAAAACGTTTCGGGTGTCACTACGTGGAAGCAACACTTCAGGCCTGTTTTCTGCTGGTCCATCTCTGTGCCTGGTCATTTTAATACCCTCATCCCCAGGACCTCACAGGGACACCCCAGACCACCCAGGCAAGGTGCCCCACTGCAGGCATCTCCAGGGAAAGCACAACTCTCCTGCCATCAGGTCACCCACAGGATTTCTGGGCAACAGCCCCGTGATGAGGGAAGAGAGCAGCTCAGAGGAGAGTAGGCTGGGAACGTTAAGCAGCAAACTTGAGATGCTCTCTACATGACATGTCTCTGCTGGGGTCAGTTCATGGAATCACAGAACAGTTTGGGTTGGAAGTGACTTTAAAAGACCATCTAGTTCCAACCCCCTGCCATGGGAAGGGACACCTCCCACTAGACCAGGTGGCTCAAAGCCTCATCCAACCTGGACTTGAACACTTCCATGAATGGAACATCCACAACTTCTCTAGGAAACCTGTTCCAGTGTCTCACCACTCTCACATTTCAGATTTTAAATGGAAGAATAGGGAAATAAAAACCCCTGCCTGTGCAGACTTGCTTTATGGGCAATATGCATAGCAGGGAAGGCAGGAAAGGTCATGTCTGTTCCCAAGGCATGAAGAGGTCACCCAGTCCCATCTGAGGTGTGGCAGCTGGAGCAACCAGTCCTAGGTCTGATTCCTGTAGTGTCATCAGGCTTCTTGAGGAGCACAGAGGAGGCCTCCTCTGTGGTTTCATGGGCTGTGCACTGGCCAGTGGAGGAACCATATCTTGGCTCCTGTGGCCACAGGTACCATCACCACCACCAGTGAACACCCAGAGACCAGGCCCTCCTTCCCCAGCAGGTTGGACTGGGATACTTTGATGTGGCAAAGACATGGACAGCTCTGAAAAAAATTCAGACAAGATCAACAAAATAGCTAAGAGAGTGAGTGACGGAGGGTGGTTCAGTGTGAATAGCATGGCAGACAAGCCAGAAACATGAACAATACCTAGAGGTGTGAAGAGTCAAAGGACGGGGGTGTAACACAGAGGGTTGTGTTAGTAGGGATGAAACAAAATGCAGTCAGCTGAAGTACAATGGTTGCTCCCCAGCTCCTGCATCTCCAATATTTATGATAATTTTAAAACCAATATTTGCTAGAGACACAAAACAGCCCACTGGGACAACAGTGAAGGTTTCTGAGGAAGAGTGGTTTCTGTACCTGCTCCTACATGGCCTTATCATGAAGGCATTTGACATTGCCTCAATGACAAGCAGTCTGACACATCTCCCCAGCAGCTTTCTGAGGGTCTGTGGCTGTGAAGTCACCCTTTGTTTCACCCTCCTCTGCTGCACCCACACTGAGCACAGGAGTCCTTATACCAGCAAATGGGGACGTCTGGTAAAGCCCAGTAATGTGTTTCATGAGTATTGATCTATTTGCCTCACCAAGTGCTTTTCTGGCCTGCTGTATTGGGGCTTTTCAGACTGTAGGGAAGGACAATATTTCCCCTCTGCATCGAAGGGGGGAAATTCTTGTGTGAGCAAGAAGGACTTGCATTGGAATTACTGGTAGGGACCATGTAAGGTGGTGTGTTCAACAAGTGATACAGGTCAGGATGCCACTGGCTTTCTTGGCCACTTGGGCACACTCCTGGCTCATGTTCAGCGATTATTGACCAGAACCCCCAGGTCCTTTTCCCTGGGCAGCTTTCCAGCCACTTGTCCCCCAGCCTGGAGCTCTGCATGGGGTTGTTGTGACCCAAGTGCAGCACCTGGCACTTTGCCTTGTTGAACCTCATCCTGCTGGGCTCAGACCATCTCTCCAGCCTGTCCAGGTCCCTTTGCAGAGGGATCCTCCTGCCCTCCAGCAGATCAACACTCCTGCCCAGCTTGGTATGATCTGCAAACTGACTGAGGGTGCACTTGATCTCCTTGTCCAGATCATCGATAAAGATATTAAACAGGAGTGACCCCAAAACTGAGCCCTGGCTAACACCACTGGTGACCAGCTGGATGTAACTTCATTCCCCACCACTCTCTGGGCCCAGACAGGCAGCCAGTTTTTCACCCAGTGAACAGTGCACCCATCCAAACCATGGGCAGCCAGTTTGTCCAGGAAAACACCAGGGGAAATGGTGTCAAAGGTTTTACTAAAGTCCAAGTAGACAACATTCACAGCCCTTTCCTCATTCCCTAAGCATGTCACCTTGTCATAGAAGGACATCAGGTTATTCAAGCAGGACCTGCCTTTCACAAAGCCATTAGAGGAGTCACTGCTACCTCGAGACCCTATCTCAATTTAACTGAAATTCATCTTGGACATTTCTTTTTCGGTGGGTTACCTCAAGGGTGACTCTGTCCTGTTCATATGAGGCGTAGTCCTAACCATGGTATGTACCAGTTAGCTTTGGCTCTGAGGTCATGGCAAGGTGGCAGTGTAGTGCCATCAACAGCCCAAATGTCCTGTGGTTGGATAACATCTGGCCACCGTCAGATCACACAAGAACACGTGACACAACCTGGATATAACTTGAACATGCGCCACAGTGGCTGGGTACCCACATATTCCCCTGCTCCCATGTCCTGCCACTGTAAACACAGATAATCCCCAGCTCATGCTCAATCAGTCCTGCTGAAACCTCTTCATGGGCTTGAATTTAAGCTCTGCTTTATGACCGAGGGAGCACAATCCTTGCAAAGCCCCAGTAATCATAATACGTGGAGGCAGAATTGATACATGTGGGTTTTTTCTATCACTCAATTAAATGGTTAGTTTATGCAACATGCCGTCTTTTTGAATCAAAGCTGGGTCACTGTTAGGCTGAGGTAACATTAATTATTTTTCCGCTTGTCGGATCCCATGAAAAGGATGTGAAAATGGCCTGTTTATGAAAGAGTGCGGGCAAAGGCTGTGAGCTGATTATGTCAAACATATTCAAAGCTTCCTCTGCAAAAGGGATTGTGATCAACAAAGCATAGCCCACACCTGCACCCATTTCACAATGAAAGTTGTTGGGGCCATGAAGCTATTGGGGGAAAAGAGAGGTTGCATTAACCCTTTTGGGGATTGGGATCCTCCACTGTAGGATTTACATACACAGAGTTGCTTTTCTTATTCCCTCATGTGGATCCCAGGAACACTAACCCAGGAGCAAAACCAGTCTTTCCCACCTAACTTTTTTCATGCGTTGGCTTTTCTAAGCTGGATGGAACCATCAGATTAATGTGCTTCCTCCTGCTCTTTGCTGAGCTCCAAGGGAAGTTGCAGAGAAGAGCTGTCTGTGCTGGAAGAGCAGGAATGCAGTGCAAGATCAGACCCCAGTCCCAAAAGTTCTGTTCAGGGCAGTTCTGGCACCCTCAGGGCAAGTGCCTATCACTGCTGGAGTCAGGCCATCTCCTTAATAAAAAATGTATCTGCCTGGAAGGCAGGAAGAGAGAGAGGTGTGCTCTCAGAGAAAGCTGAACTGGATCCTAACTGCAGGGTACTTGTCCCATTTTACCCCAGCCCCACTGGTTCTACTGAATAAGATGGTCTGGATTCAGCACTGAGCCTGGCTGGAGCAGGAGGCTGGACCAGAGTTGTCCTGTGGTCCCTTCCAACCCAAAGTTCTTCCTTCTTTGATTTGGGTGGCAATGCTAAGGAAAATAGAGTTACAGCAAATGTGACCTCCCCTGCCAGCCTGTGGTGAACCCTGTCCAGATCACAGTGCCTCAAAAGACAAAGCAGGAGTTTTCACACAGCATTTTCCTGCAGCACCCCAGGAGTTGTGCAGGAGAGTTCAACATTTGGCTTCTGTAGACAGAACCCAAATATATGCCCCAAAATCCTTTTTTGGAGCTCCTAGAAGGTCACAATCCATGACACACAATCTTCCCTTACAATCTGTGTGGGAATTTTCAGTTCCCCCATTAGCTTATACAGAGAAGCCTCCCATAAGCAGATGACCCTTATGACAAACCCCTTTGAAGCCATCTGAAGTCAACTAGCACACAAGACCCACCACAGCATAAAGAAGGCGCTAAAACTTCAGGTTTCTGTTCATTCCTCCTGTGGTTCAGGAGGTTTTGCTGGCTCTTTCCTCTAAATCCTTTCTGGCTCCCGTGCCAAGTCAGTATTGTTGCGTGGGAAGACCTGGGACAATCCCTTAATTCAGCAGAACTTCTACTGATTAATGTAAGAATTCTGCCTTAATAAGGATGCTATAGACTAATTTCATTTGTTCTAATTAATGCTCCTGAGGGGAGATCTTGAAATGCCCTGCTAAGCATCACATAATGTAAAAGCAGATTAAGGAAAATCTCCACCTGACTCTTATCAAGGCTGAAGTTTTCCCTGAGTCACTGCATATCATGATGGCAAAGAAAATGTTCCTCTTGTAAGTATTAAAAAACTTCCAGAATGATTTTCCCATGTGTGCTCATTTAAAATAACGTTGATATAGCTCTACCCTGAGTACAGAGCAAAAGTAATTACACAATAAACCTCTAAAACTCTGATGTTTTAATATCTCCAGGCTGGCTTTTACAGTCTTTAAATATGAAATGCTATAAAATAATGCACTGTCTAAATGCTTTGACTGGGTTGCAGTCTTTGGTGGGGTTCTAGTTTCTTCTCTGGGCCACGTTAAGTGGAAATGAGTAAGAAAGCAATACATTGCAAAGAGGTGTCAGTGACTGGAGGTAAGAAGGTGAGTAGGTAATTTTTCATTATCAAGTGTTCTCAAAGATGCTTTGACCTTGTTTGGAAACAAACAGTCAAACAAAACCTCCAAATACATAATGTAGCAACCCTCATAATTAGCATGGAGCAAGGAAAAGTGAGTTTGGTAAACAAAAACTCAGCTAAGAAACTATTCTTGATTAATATGAACAGCAGTCATCAGAATAATTGTTTTCTTTCAAAAATAAGTCTTTTTTCTGCTGATAATTTAAATCCCTTCCCTCAGGAGTTTAAAATAGCTTCAAACATTTAAAAGGAATGGAGGGTAAGAGCACTTCAGTTTAACAAATGCTACGAGCTCTTTTGAGGGCGTAATGAAAGCCATACTATAAATGATGGAGAATAGTTACTATTTGCTTATAATTATGTATAAATACATTAGATCTCTCAATAGTATTTGGGAGGGTTATTACACAAACCAGACTATGACTTTCAGCTCAATAGTTGGTTCAGTCATGAATACAGCTCTTCAGGAATCAGAATTGCCCACATGCAGGATATTCTCTCATTTCAATTATTCATTCCTAAAACTGGAACGAAAAGCCAAAATACAATCTTTTTCTTGTAAACTACACCCTGCAAAATATCCAGAAATTGAAAGTGTCAGCATGTGGACATATTATTCCAAATCTTAGTGTTTTAATGCACTGAATGGTAATTCCAGCCACAATTTTTTCATACTTTTTTCCTTAGGAAAAAAGAAAAAAAAAACTTTTTAAACTAATAATTACTCATGACAATTTTTGTGGTGAGAAAATGGTGAGATAGGACTGAATCAGCTTCTAAAGGGACTTAAATGTTTGTGGGAAGATGTAAACATGAACCCTGACTGAAGAAATGTTTCTGGTTCCAGGATCTGGCATTTAAAAGCAATGCCCTCCTCTGGCTGACAGCAGCTGCTAATGCCAATGGCCCTGTTGGTCCTTGGCAGCCTCTGCAGCTTCTTTCCCTCCAGTCTCTCCTGCAGGTTGGACTTTGACAGCTCCAGACACTGATTGGGCTGGTGCTGTGTGGGCTGGTTTGGACACCACTGAAATGTTGCTAGCAAGTCTTTGTCAGCACTCCCTGCTGTACCTGGAGACTCATTTATTTCCAAAGGTTATTTCTACTCCTGGAGTACCTCCTGAGGTGCAGCTTGCTCAGGGGACAAATAGGTGAGGCTCATCTGATCACAGGTAGTTGTCTGCCCAGCCTGCTCCTTTGTCTGAGTCAGCCCTGGGCTTCTCTGCTCATCAGGGGAGACAAACTGGATGTCTCAGAGCCTCTTTGATTCAACATCTGCATCTGAGTGATGAAACAGGTCCTGCTTTGCTGTGTTGACTATGGAGGCATAAAGGTGGGGTGGGCAGCTCAGTAGCAGACATCTGCCATACAGACATCAGTTGGGTGAGGTGAGTGCTGCCTATCTATCCACAACTGATTTGGCTATTCCTCTTCCTTTCCCTTGGAAATGCACTGAAACACCAGACAGCCAGCAGTCCAGGAGCAGGAAAAGTCCTCAGGCACTGTCCATCCCATTTACCCCCTGCAACAGCTGGGACATCAGCACTGTGAGCTTTTGCTCATCACTGTCTCTTTTCTTTCAGCGTGGAACTGAAGTGAGGACTCAAGCCTTGTAAGAGCAAAAATACAGGAACTACAGTATGTGCATAACTCCAGCTAAATTCTTTAGAGGCCCCTAATAGCACATCTTTTTGTGGTTTTGACATATATCCCCATGTGCATGTCACACCCTTGAGGAACCACAGGGACCTCTCACAGCCTGGCCTGGAAAGCCCAGTATTGCTCCAGAGGTGATGTCCACAGACCCTGTCCTTAGTCTGGGAGTGGGCAACTCTGACATTCTGGCACAAGTGCAAAGCAGAAATGAAGTCCCATGATCATCTTAGACTGTTTGACAGCCAAGATAGCACCAACAAGTCAGAGGGAAGGAGAGGATGGTCAGTTATCTGTAACCTCTCTCTTCGTTACTGTTGGTGGTTTTTCGCAGCATGTGGTTTGTTTTGTTTGTGGGTATTTTTGTTGGAGCTGAGTTCCAAACAGGCAGGGAAAAAAGAAAAAAAGTCAAAAAGAAACTGCTTGCTTATCTTTGGATTTTAACCCAGAGGTGTAGCTTCTCCACCTATTTGTATTTCTCCTTTTTCCATGATTTTCTGGAACATATCCGGTGGCAGATGTAGTTTCTTTTCAAAGGAAATGCCAGCAGGACATTGAATGACTTTCCCTCTCCTCCAAGGGTTGACTCATAATTACATGTGGAAAGATACATAGGAGATTATAAGAGGAATAGCAGGCAGCCAAAACCAAACTGATTTATGTGTAGTGTGTGACATATGGCAATATAAGACAAGATCTCTGGCTTATGGGTATTTTGGCAAGACACGAGGTGGATCCTATGGCAACGCCTCATGTTTGCACAGGTCCCACTTTTGCTGCTCTGTCCTGTTTTTCCTTTCATCTGTCATCTACAGGCCTTCAGTGAGAGGGCCCCAATCCTCCTTGGCCAGTTGTGACTTAGGCATTCCTTATACACGTGCTCACAGCTGAGAGACACACTGCTTCAAGCTGTTCAAGGAATAAAGCATCTCAGAGGACATCTTTGTCCCGTTTTCACAGGCCTAAATAAAGACAGTGATACCCCTTTTAGCTACCTCAAAAAGTAGTGTGAGGGACACTTGGTGGGTTAAAACACCACATAGCTGTTGGGTACTTTTCCTGTTGTCAGGAAAAGTAAGAACATAAGAACAGCCAGCCTGGCTCAGATCACTCTGCCTGGACCAGTCCTCTGCCTCCAGCAGGACCAAGAGCAGGAGTTTGAGGAAGGGTTAGAAGGACAAAGCAAGACCCTTGCCTTTACCTTTATACAGCCTTCGCTTGACTCCCACTAAGCTGAAATAACAGTAAAGGATTGACTGTTCCCCTACCTGCCTTTCCTTTCGTTTTCCCCAGTTCCCTGGAAATGAGTCACCACGTGAGACAGGGAAGGCAAGAGGCATCTGCTGTCAATGGGAAGAGCAGCTCTCAGTCAAAGGCAGCGGGACAAACCTGCTTCCTACAACCAGGAAGGGAGTGGAAATTTCCATGGGGCTGGTGCTCGTGAGTCCCACCAGTCTTGTCTGCAAACCCTCTACCTTTGATTCCAGGGTCTCCTCGCAATGGACTTTTTAATGCATTGTTCTGCCTTTGATGACTCCTGCCAGATTATTTTTCTTATCTGACTTAGGAAAGATCTAACAGGATCAGTTAGCTAGCTCCAGGGTAGGTTCTTTGAAAAGCAATGATTTAACAGGGCTTTCTTTTACCTCCTCTTGGGGTTCTCCAAACTTTCTGGTTTATCCAGCTCCCTGACATGCAGTGCTGCCCTCAGCAATGTCCGGATGGGCTTGGTTGAGGTGCTGGCACAGCCTGACCTGTGGCTGTAATTCCTCCCTCTGTGGGGCCATGTGGATGCAGCTCCTGGTTGTGGAGAGCATCTCCAAACAGAGCCCAAGGACAAGAAGAAGCCACTTTGGAGAGTGTGAGGGTCCAAGGAGCTTGGAGTTAGCAAGGGGGTAAGCACTGAGTTAATCTGCACTAAGAGTGGCTGCCAGAAAGCTCTGGCTGTGCATGCATCTCCCCTTTTGGCCTCCCCACAGCCCTCTGTGAGGGTGGAGGGAGAAATGATTCCCACCCAGCTGGAGCTGAATGCCAATAAACACCGAAATGCTCAGCTGGCTTCAGTTGGCCCCAAAGCTGCACTGGGATGGAGAGGAGATCTGCAGCCATCTGAGGCCCCCACATTGATAAGGACAGCTGGGACCCTCCCAGGAGAATCAGAGGGACACAAGGCCTCAGGAAACATCAGGCAGCTGGGTCTCCTCCGTGGGGCACACCCAGAGGTCTGGCTGGAGGAGCTGTGATGTGAAACTGGTGGTTTGTGGCACTGTCAGAAGCAGAGTGGCTCACGAAGGGGTCGCATGCTTGAGCAGACCCGAGCAATTCACAGTCAGAGCTATCAAAGCAATGACCCAGCTCCCTTAACACGCTGTCTGAAATCGTGTTCAGAAACTATAACACAAAATTTTAGTGCTCCATTGTATTGCTACAGACAGGCCAACAATGATGTTTTACATTTTGCACATCACCTTCCACACCAGAGAGTCCCTTTGGGAATGTCTGGAGTGAGCTCAGGGGACTTTGGAGGCTAATGGCATTATATAAAATGTACATACAGGCACACAGCAGCTCAGTGAAGTATATTGCTGGTCTCCCTCCAAAGCTGGAAAAGTTTTAATGGGGGAGGATACAATTTCCCTCAGTATGGACTCACAGAGGATTCTGGATTTACCAAATCTGCAGTCTGTGCCTAAGCTAGGGCTCTCACTGTAGAGAGGGAGTCAGAGACATTCTGTCTACCCCAGTGAGACCTCTGACCTTCCTTAGGCTCCAGCTTTTCTCCTTCACCCTTAGAGGAGATCAAAGAAATTAGATGGCTGAAGGTGGGGAAGGTAAGTCCTGCTCACAAGTGCCCATACACAGGTAGCACCACTGAAATGCACCTCCACATTCACAGGAACTTCTACCCAGGGTATTCAAGATCTTCACCGCCTTTATTTCCCCTCACCATCCACTGAGAGGTGGACAGTCAGACATTAACATATTTGAAAAATGTTAGTGCCAAAATTCTATTCAAGCACTTAATTCCCCTTAAAATCAATATGTATTGGGATTTAAGTGCATAAATGCCCATTCCTGAGGTGCTCAAAGTCCTGTAGGAGGTCCATGACAGAGCAGAATAGGGATTCACAAGGATAGTCCTCCCCTCAGCTCAGACCAGTCTGGTGTGGGGTTGGACAAGATCAGACAAGAGGCGAAAGAGCTGTGAAGTTCAGCACAAATCCAGTCCCTCGTGCCCCATATGCTAGGTTCATTGCTGTGAGGAGACAGGACAAGAGTTTTTAAGGTTTTCCAGTGTTAGGTGGTGTGGCAGAGCTGTCTGGCCCCAGGTTCATTGGCACAGAGGTCCTCAGGGATGGCACTGTTAGAGGAAAAATGAAAATTCATGAAAGCAGTGGATTTTAGGGCACGGACTGAGAAACCAGTAGGGTTCAATTATGCAAACAGAACTGCCCACTGGAAAATTTTGGTTACCCTTGGAAATCCCAGGTGTAAGTCTCAGGACACACCTGTACCTGGTGTAAGTGTTTGTAACCACCTGGGGCCATGGAGGGCAGCTGAGGATCCCTGTGGTGCTGGGGGTGAGGGAGAAACCTCTCCTGTTCCAGAAGGTACTGCGGTGGTGGGCCTTTGGGAAAGGGACAGGAGCCTTTTTGTGTCCTCAGGCTGCTTCCAGACCTCGACCAATCTGGCACATCCATCTTCCCAAAGGAATCCTGCTCGGTGATTACTTCTCCTTGCTGTTGCAGTGCCCTGCGTTGGTCATGGCTCCAAAGGGCTGGAGACCCTCTGCCTGCTGTGCTCAGCATACCCAAAACGTGGCTTAACTTACCTTCAGAGACCCACCTACAGTCTTGCTGAACGGCATCCAGAGAGCTTCAAACGTGCCCAGAGAGATCACAGAAAGATTGAGGTTGGAAGGGACCGCTGGAGATCATCTAGTCCAACCTCCCATCCCCATCTAAACCAGTGGAAGGTGATGGACAAGGCCACTGTTCTTCTGCAAGAAGGTGGAGAGACACTGCAGCATCAGGATGACTGGAAAGCCCTTTATGGCAGGAGAGAGGAAAAGAAGGCGTGGGGAGATAGAGGGGCCTGTGGGAGCAGCACAGGGCTTGCAGCAATGGGGCTGCCCTGTCTGCTGCTCGCTGGGACGTTTGCCATTTGTCCAGATTAGAGCTGGAGATACAGCAAAGCTCTTTCTTCATTTTTTTTTTTTTTTGTTATTCAGACAGATAGAGCGTTTCTTTGGTTGCCATATACAATTCATTTCAGATCTGATGCCAGAGGATATTCGATATGAGATCTAAAACAGCGCTGTGTGTAAGTTCATAATGCTGTCTGTGCCGGAACACGTTGCAAGACTTTGAATCTCACTGTGTGTTAGTGCCATCAGATACACCTCAGTGCAATCAAATGTAACACGCCCAGCTGAAGAAAAGATGTGACACCTTTGCTGTAAAGCTAATAGAAAACCAGCCAAAAGGGAACAAAACCAGATTTGGCAAAGCCTCAATCAGCTCAGAGGAAACAGCATTCACAGTGTGCAGGTACTCACAGTGCCCAACGCAGAGGGTACAGGGAGAATTCTCAGGGCAGAAAGGGAAAGGAGGCTTTGGCAAAAAGGTACAGTAGATAACATTGCTCCTGATCTTGCCTGAGATTCACCCTCTGCTCTGAGGCTGGGAACAGCTCTCCTGGATTCACCTGTCTGGATAAAGAGCCTCCTGCCTCCAGTTCTGCACTGCCTCCCTTCCTGTCCAGGCAGTTATACTGCAATTCCCACTCTTTAAAACTTTTTCTTCATATGATATATTTGGGAAAGCTTGCAGATAATGTGCTTCTAGTTAGCGAGGAGTGCTTGCTATCAGATAGGAGAGTCAGTGTGCTTCCCATGCAGTATGGGTCATGTGCAGTCGTGACACCTGGTGCAAATGCAGCTGAGCTGGATTCCACATCTATGGCAATCAGTAAATTCTCTGTCACTTCACACACTGGAACCCTAAGATGTTTCAAAATATGTGTAGTCATCTAAGTTTCTTCTCATACAGGTCTCCCTTCTGCGTGTTTGGCTGTTGCTGGAGGGCAAAGCTTCTGTAGATTAATTTCTTCACATGGAAATCTAGTCACGCAGAAATTAGGATATTCAGAATTCCCTAGGTCCAAATCAGTTACCTTCACCTTCTCTTCCAAACATGCTTTCGTTTGGCTGTCCATCCCAGCATGGGATTTCACAGATGCCAGGCAAAAGCCTTGTGGTGTGTTGATGGAGCAGGGTGCCTTCAGCAGATTCTTGATTAGACAGCAAGATAAGGGTCATGTATTAAAAGGTAGCTGCTTTAGCATGGTTTCCTGTAATTTTAATTTTAAAGTATGCACAAAATAGACTAGAAATTTTAGTATATATTTTAGTATATTTTTCTGTTCGTGCTCAGCATCTTACAAATTCAGTACATAGAACATGAAAATATAGAGGAGAGACTCTGAAACATGCCCAGTGAATGTGAGCACACAGCCAGTGTTCTGCAGTAGTTTGGTGTTCATACAGGTCCAACACTCCCTGTCTTTCACTTACATGGGGAAGCCCATTGTCATTTTTCATAGCTGGCCCTATAAAATGACATCAGGTGGTTGTGATGGTGTCACACCTGACTAGCCTGCAAAATCCAACACTTTTCTAGGTGAACCACAGAATCATCTCATCCAACACAGTGGAGAATGGGATTTCTTACACCTGTTTTCACATTTAGGTGTTCAAGAGATTTGTCTTGACATCAGTATGGAGTTCTGTACCCAAACTGAGCATCAGCCCTGTCGTGGTATCCCTTACCTTTGTAGGGGAGTGATCTTGCAAAAGGACAAACAGAAACTGTTGTTGAGAGGGATGGCCACAGGAAAGATGGGTGGTGTGTGGTGAAACATGTGCCTGTAACTGTAAGTGAACAGATGGTTTGAGACCTTTTACTGCAAACCGTAGCTCCCCAAGTCCCACACCTACCTTCCCAACCTTCAGCCATTTCTTTTTATCAGGCAATTGAGAGTTCACCTTTGTTTTTGTGATGGTTCACCATCATTCACACCAAGAGCAATTTTGTGGTCAGAGCACTGGGCTAATAAGCAGAAAATTAATTAAAGTGTGGCTTTGGAATAGATACCTGCATGCCTATGACCCAGCTCCCCACCTAGAAAATGAACATATTAATACCTTTTAATTCCTATTGATTGTCTTCTGTGCTTATCCCTGAAGATGTCTGTCAGGATGGTCTTTGTGCAGAATCACTGCAAGGAGGACTCTGAGTTTGGTCAGCCCCTGTGACCACTGCTGTGCCCCTTCCTTCCCTCTTCACCAGCCCTCACAGCCCAGCAGATGGGTCCCTCTACAGTGTGACGATAAAAGTTATGTGTTCCCTAACACAAGGTCCAAAGGCATCAGCATTTTGTTACTGGGAGGCCAGTGCCTACAGCTGAAGCTTCTGCTGTGAGACAGATCTTCTGACCAGCCCACCCAGAAATATACTCCTGTTTCATTTGTTGATTGTTAAAATATGCTGGATAGCTAAAAATGGAAAGAGGTGTTCAGTGCTGGGCATGAGGAAGGGACAAGGGGTCAACCACTGTGATGACCAGGTGTATAGAGAGTGAAAGCCCCTACACAGAGAAGAGGAGGTTTCTTTCTGTACAGGACAGGATCTCGTGTATATTCAATACACACAAAAGACAGTCAAAAGCTCACCTTGAGAAATAAATAGCTTCCCTTCCTCAAAACTTCTCTGAGGCAGTAAATTGACTCTGCCTATAATGTTATTAAACACTGGTAGATGCTATTTCATATGCAACTTAACATATGTTGAAAGAGTTACTCTGCCCTTCTTGTTCCTCATGATTTTGGTAATGAATCAGTACAAAATGTGCATGCAGAGTACAGTGAAAATGAGCAGGAGGGGCAAAGTAAAATCCAAATGCAGGTTAGAATTAACTGTGAGTGAAGAGCCATTATAGGTACCATCAAATGACTTACAGAGACCACAGTCTACTCAATAACTATTTCCCTCTTCAACTTCAGGTCTTTGCAGCTTTTACAAATAACAGAGTAATAAATCTCAGCTCTCGGAGGTGGATTCTGAAGACTCACCTCTGTGTCTTTGCTGTCTATCTTCTGGAGGAAGCTCCAATTACAAGTCTGAATTCAGGCACAGAGGAATGAGCTGATGCATTTCAGAACTCAGCCCTGGATTTTGGCCCCTGGAAGATCTTTGGGTGAAATCAGCACTTCCTTCAAAAATAAACAGGCTTGGATACTCTTGGGGGTGAGGTTCAGTGGCTCAGCCGAGCAGCAGAGACGTGCTGAGAAGGATTCAGTAGCACAGACCATCCCACAATCAAAGCAGTTGGCTTCAGGAGGACCCTCCTGGATCATTAGCACAGCAGGCTGCAGAAAAGACTGAGCTTGGAGCAGAAGACTGGTATTAGCTCACCCAAAGAGTGACTTTGGGTTCACACCCAGGTTTTCAGATGGGTCTGCTCTGCCTTCAACACAGGGGATGATGCGTCAAGCAGTAGTCATGGAGTCTCATGGATCAAGGATGAAGTGCAAGGGACCACCGGAACGTTTCAGGAAAGGGATTCAGAACTGGTTTGTAAAGGCAAAGACTCAGTCTGCAGAAAACAAAATGTTAATTGAGTTGCAAAGGTATATACAATGCCTGGTTGGGTAGGAGTCTTGTGTCAGGACCTGGGGATTAGGCTGGTTGAAGAGCTGAATCAGCACGTTGTGAAAGCAGTAAACACCATTCTGGGATGTGTAAACACCAGCCCCTTGAGAGAATCCTTCAGTCCCTGCAGTACCGGTGGGGCTTTGCTGGGGTAGCATTTCGGTGTCTCAGCATAACCATCCAAACAGATGTGTGCCACTGGAGAGATGCTGGAACTTGATGATAAAAAATAACCTACATGGAAAGATGGGACAAACTGAGACTGCTTAGCGTAAGGAGGAGGAGACAGTAGGAATAGCCTAATGAACTTTGAATATGTAAAAGGCTGCAGCAGAAAATAAGAGAATGGTCTGTTTTCCAAGTCCGTAGGACAGCACAAACAGGAATGGTCTCTGAATCCATTTTAACGATAAGGAAACTTTTCCAGCAGTAAGGTCAGGAGGCAGTGAGGTGGTTTTGCTGAGCAGTCTGGGATGCTGCAGCGCTGGGCACCTTCAGAAAGTGTACCCAACCTACGGAACAGCTTTGAGGTGTGGAGGCAGAATTTTCAAAGTCCTTTCCAGGCCAATGATTATGCCAAAAACTGAGGCATGGGTTAGAGAAATGGATTTCTAATATCTCTGCACCTTTTTTGCCCATAATTTTTAAATGGAGGATGGCAGAATTTATGCTCCTGATAGGCAATTTTAATTGGAGGAGAAAAAAAAGTAGCAGCGGTAGGATTATCGGTACACCACAGTTTGCCAGACCAGGATAAAAAAGACAAAATGTGTAAATAATGTATGTTTCGTGGCAGAAACCCAAAAGTTACTGAATCTGAAGAAGAGCTGAAGCCCTCCATTAAGTCCTTGTCTTATCAAACTGGTGAACAAGAATGTAACCTGCAGCTTAGCAAGCCTTCAGCAGGTGCGTGTACTTAGTATGTATTTCTACTACAAATGCACGTGTGTTGGTACACTCTAATTTTTTCTCATTGGTGGCAATGGTGTGGCACTGAATGCAGAGTGAAATCTCTGTTTTAAAAAAAAAAACAACCAACTTTTTCTCATTCAAAAGCAAAAGTTTATTTAGCCATTCTTATGATGATGGAGGTTCCATTCAGAATAGATTTGTAAACACATTTTAGTAGCATAACTCATCACTGAATCTTTAACTGTGCATACTTTCAGTCTTGACCATGTTAAGATCAGAGACAAAATGCTATTTCTTCTGGTGCTGAGATACTGGCAAATGTAACAATCATTTACATACCTGCAATCACTACATTTCTGCTTACACAAAATTAAAACTGTGTGACCTATACAGGTATGATGTAGCATATATGGGGAACTGCATATTTTTAAAACCTTCCATAGACAGTGAGCATGGAGATCAACGATCAGTAGCTACCAAAAAACTCAGGTATTTGAAGTTGTAAGCATAAAGATGTCACAGGCTATTGATTGGTATTATATGAAAATTACAGCCACAGCAAGGGTAGCTTAATGACAAATAAAAATTTTTATTAAAATGTGGTAGTTTGGTATCGATGTCTGTGAATTACTTATTTTCCATGACACTCTTAGAGTGCACAGGTAGATTTTTAGAATTCCAAATATTATTATGTCATTAGGAAGACAACATTACTGTACTGCTACTAAATTTATTATCGCTAATGATTCTTGTGGACACGTGGGCCAACAAATAATGGGCTTTTGTGGTCCTTAATGAAGGACATTTTACTGAGCAATAGGTAGAATTTGCTCCATGTCAAAAATGGTTATATATTACAAGACAGTGGCAGCAGTAACTGCTTGTGATCGTATCCCATAAGTAGGTAGCACTACACTGTGCTTTGTACAGTTAACTTCTAAACATTCCTGGGGAGGTGGATTCCTCTTGGGAGTCAGCTTTGTAATGGAGAAGATTGCTACCCTTCTCTCAGCTGGGAGTTTATAGCATTTCCATTTCCCTCTTTCTGCAGTTCCCATGTCAAAGCACGAGTGTTTTCTGCTGAAATAATTAAATACATGAAGTGCATTCACTTGTACCTACACAAGAAATTCCTCAGCCTCCTTCAGATGTCAGCTAGCATCCATGGACTTTGACAGAACCTGTTAATCTGGACACATTCACCTCTTTCCATCTTTCCCCCTTAACACAGCCTTTGCAAGGACTTTACACACACAGAGCGTCCTCAGCACTGCGTGCCTGAGATCCTAAATACACCAAAGCCTTCCAGTCCCAGGGAGCTGCTCCCTGCAAGTTAAATTTATTTCAGCATGTCTCAAAAATGGCTTTGTGACTTAAGACCAACTCCAAACCTCTAAATTTGAAAATTATGCCTTGACTGCTCCTCTTCTTTTTCACAAGTCTTGGCCAGAAGCAGTCCTGGAGACAGAACAGAGTTATATTGGTGCTGGTTGCAGAGCAAGGAGGAAGCACCACGATACACTGATGCACTTGGATGTGACTTTTGCATGATGTTTTTACATACCGTGTGCCTGAGCTGTCCTGTTATCCTGGGAAGCAGAGCCTGGACGCCAGATGTTGGCCCAAGTTCAGGTGCACACAGACCTGTAGAGCCCTGGTCACTACCAGCACTGCCATCACAGCCCTGGAGTCACAGGGGTGGCTACTGGAAGTCTGTGTTTTGCAGGGTAACACAGAGCTCGAAGGGAACAGAGCTCACCAAAAACCCGAAATGAAGGACAAGTGTAAGGGCTGTCTGAATCCCGCGATTACTATTCTTTTGCTAATGTGCTTCGCGCTGTTCTCTTTATAAATTACTGAATTATCCTTAGGAACAAAAGGTATTAGGGTCCTGCAAGCTTCTCTCAGTTTGTGGTAGGACTAATTCATTAATGTGGCTCCAACAGGAATGTGTGCAATGTTCTTTCTAATTGGACATGACTGGTCAAGAATGACTCGGCCTCCATCCAGATCACACTGTCACTTATGCTGTATAATAAGCTACTACTACTGGCCCATGAATCAATTTTTAAACAATCTCCAGTAATGAACTTGGACGGCCCATTGTTGTTGACAAAGAAATGCACAGTCCTGCTATTGTCAAGGGGCTCAATTATGGGTTCTTGCTGATAAAATAGAGGAGGGGGGTAAGGGGGGAGCGGTCTACGGACAGTAGTGACAGACTGAAAGAAGTGTTTCATCTCTGGGGTCCTTACAGAGGATGACAAGCCAAAAGGTCAGTTTCATAGAGGTTTAACTTGAAATGTCTGAGGACAAAAAAGGCATCTAGAATCATTAGGAAATGTGAAGTTTGACTTGCACCATTGGAAATCCTTAATATATTATTTTAACTGTAGAACTGACAAACTCTTTGCCCACTGGGTGGGAAAGAGAGGTTAAGGGAAGTAAAAGCTTTATATTTCTCCAGTGGGGGGGAATAAAAAGGTTAATTTTAGTAACTCTGGGAAGAGTCTGTGAGGAAACTGTCAGTGTTTCAGCCCATTTGCCATTGTCCTGAGCCAGCGGAGTCAACACGGGTAGCGGGAGAGGCTGCTGCAGGCACTGGCTGCTGGACGCCGGGCTCCCAAAGCTTTCCCCTCAAATAACCTCACCAGTCACTGAAATGTCAGGGCTCTGCCCAGTTCCTCCTGCCTGAACCAGCCTCATCAGCAGGGAGATGCTGCTTCTGTGCTTCACACTTTGTTCAGAACTACTCGCACGTTACCGGGGTTCCCCGGTCCCGACGGCATAAAGGAAAGAAATATCTCTGCAGTGGTTCTACCAGCTCTCTGGAATGGAAGAAGATGTGTTTGCAAAACACTCTCAGTTGACCAACATCTTACAAAGCAAGCTCCTTGTCATGCCCATGTGGGGCCACAGTAGCCAGATCTTATTTTAAAGCTTTAAAAACACCATGCGAAGTGAGGGAATTGATACCAGGTTTCTTCAGCAGCAGAGTACACTGCTGTGAACCCATGGAAGAGTGCACACCCAAATTAAAAAAACAAAAACAAAAACAAAAACAAGCAGGGTGAAAATTTACAAATGAACATGTCCAGTGGGCCCATGAGTAAAAACCTTCTGCTTTTCCTGGTGATTTCATCACAGAGATGGAAGAGAAGGGCAGAGGGCGGCCTGCACTGGGAGACTTGGCTGCATATTTCCCAGTAGGATGAGTCACTTCTCCACCTGGGCAAGACACGTTGTCTCAGTTCTCCTGCCACAAGGCAGGACAACCTCGATGCTTTTGGAAGACCAGCCTTGTGCAAGAACTGGGATGCAATGAGAAGGGTTCCATCAGGGAAGTGGGGAACTAAACACATGCTGAGACTTAACTGGAGCAGGAGTGAATCCAGACATGCACAGCTCAAAGGTGGAGGCCAAGCCACACCTGCTGCTATAAAGGCTGCTGGGGCTTGTCTAGCAGATCAGCTCATCTCACAGGACAGTCCTTCCAAATGCCCTTCGGAAGAAAGGTGAGGAAAGGCGCTGAGGACATCATGCTCAGCACAGCCCAAACACCAGCTTGAGTCAGGAGAAGGTGCTCCAGGGCCACGTGGCAGCACACAGGGACGTGGTAATATGCAGGCGCTTCATGAAACAACAGAGGAAAATCCCACATGGAAGTAAGTAGCTTGGTATGGTTGGCTTTCTGGTATTGCTCAGACCCCCAGCATACAGGAAAAATTCCCCTGGGACACATCTGGGAAGACCATCAGCAGGGGAAAGTGCTGGGTGGTGGGTGGTAAGGTCTTTGCAAAACACAAACTGGCACTGTTGGGATATGTCCTTAGGATAAGATCCTGTCTGGTGTCTGGTGCCACTCCTTCACTGAACTGCCAAAATAGCCAGATTGCAGGTGATTCCCAACTTTCTCAAGGAAAGAAAGGAAAGCTTCCCCTCCCCATTCTCCCAGCTGGCAAGAAACTCCCTAGGACCTGTGCCCTCCTGTGAATATACCAGGACCTGTGGTGCTAATGGTTTGTGATTCACCAGGCAGGAATGCATCTCTACGTCCAAGCACTGGGCTCTGCTTTGTCCACTGCTCCCTGGAATGGAGAAACAAGCAAAAGGAAGGGACTTGAGCTCAACCAGAGAGAAAGGCGTTGTGGGGTGAAGAGCTGCAGGCATGGAGGGGTGAGGGACGGCTTTCCACCCAACATATCGACCCACAGCTCACTGCAGTCACCAGAGAGCTGAAGACAGCCCTTATGCCTAGTGACAGGATTTTGGGACACCCTCATGCCCTGGGCAAGTCACACTGCAGCAACCCTGGACCATGGGACAGAGCCAGATGTCCCAGCAGAGGTGATTCCCACATCAGCCAAGGTCTCTGTAGGGGCTAAGTGAAGGAGAAAGGTCTTGGGAGCTGAAGCTATTTGGGCACTGGCTGAAAACCCTCTACTTACAGAGCCAGAGACTGCAGGGGCCGTATTCGGTGCCTGTCTCAAGTCTGGGCGACCCCGTCTGTTCCCATTAGGAGGCCCAGGCGGTAAATTGGGCCCTGAATATATAATTAAGCAAAGGGCACCATCCTGAAGCCAAGGTTCACACTGATTTGTTGTGGCTGGGGTGGGAACAGCCCTTTGCAAATCAGTCGCAGGATGTTGCTCCTAGTCAGCTGGAAACTTGGTAGCTCAACTCCATAAAAGCTGGATCTAACGCTTCAGCTCCCCAGCTGGTTTCAGCATCCTGACCAGCACGCAATCCTGTGGCTTGCTTTTCTGCACGACAGTCTGGAAACCTTCCTTGAGAGCCTCTTGTTTGCTGGCTGCCAGGATTTGCCATGCAGATTCTTGCCAAAGGGATAATATAAACAAAGCATAATGTCAAGTTTCCCACACAAGTAAGATGATCTATTAGCACTGCACTTTGTACTAATTATTGCACAGTGGGTGGGGGCTTGTGAAAGGAGATTTATGCATTCAGCTAGCCTCACTTTTATTATTTGTAAGTACTTTTTGGCAAGGAATGAGCGAGATATGTATTTTATTGTTACACTGTTGCAAACATCCTAATCTTCCACACTCATTAAAACCTCATAACAAATAGTAAGAATGATATATTGCAGCCACAACGACCAACTCATTCATCCCCAGGTGGGGGCAGGGGGGCAAGACACAGGGAAGAGGGAGGACAGGGAGGACAGGAATGTGGGTTTTTTTGGGCCATGGCCATATTTGCAGCACATTGAGGGCCCAGGTAGCAGAAGGGAGGAAATAAGGTGATGGATGAGGAAAGGCTGCTGGGATACCAGTGTGGATGAGGAGCTCTGTGGTAAGGTATCAGCATGGAAGAAGGATGCTGATGCTGCCGCCCCAAAGTGTGAGTCAGCACTCCCAGAAAGCAATAAATTATCTATGCCTTTCCTGGCATGAACAAGTTAAACTGTACATCTGCTCTGGGAGGTCACATTGCCATCCAGGAGCAGCCACGCCAGTGAGACTTGTACCCCTGTTTCAGGTCCTGGCATAAGGAAGAGTCCAGGGCACCCTGGGAAGGCATCTCAGAGTATTTCTGCACTGCCTGAACAAACAGAAAGGACCCCAGAAGTTGCTCTGTGGGTCAGGTTGTTCTTGGGTGGTGAAGGATGGATGTCACTCTGACACAGCCAGGTCTGAGTGGAGTGATCATCGTGATCATCACTTTGATAATCCCTGGTCATGACTAAACTTCCCCAGCGCAGCACTTGGCAGGTGACTCAGGAAGGAACGGTGTGAGCTCAGAACCTGGGAGGGGCCACATGCAGAAGCCCACCAAGGTGGGGACAGTTCTGCTGCCACAGCTCCCTTTGCAATGCTCTGCTTTCACTGCCCACACTGGCAGCCTCCAAACTGCCTCAGTAA
>JAYRBT010000139.1:68478866-68495407 GCA_036023395.1 Myiotriccus ornatus | reverse complement strand
TGGGGAATGGCTCCTGCATTGGCTTCTTCCTCAAATCTGGTGTTGGTTTAGCCCTGGGATGTTGCTAGGGGAAAAAAGGGAAAAAAAAAACACATCACAAAAAAACACAGATAAGATGGAAAGGGAGAGAAAGGATTGAATTTAGGAAATGATACACATTGGCTGGACCTTCAGCCTACACAAAATAGTGAAGTAAAGAATACTTTAGAGATTCCTTTGGGGTTTTGGTTTGAATTTTTTTTGAGATACCACTTCTAATCCTAAAGGTTTCATCCCCCCCTTCCTCTGGATGAGTTCTGTTACTGCAATGGCACTGTGTTCCCAGGGGACCACGTTTCCATGTGGGAACAGAATAATCACACATCCTTGGCCTTTGCCCTCGCCTGGATATAGGAGGTGGAAGGGTGTCCTGCTCTGCTCCACCATCTGGAAGCATGGACAGATTGTTCACTACACCGAAGTCATGACATGGCTAATATAAATGCAGGGGATTAGGTCAGGTCCTCCATCTGTGTTGGATGCTCTGCTGGAAGAGCAGCAGTAGGTGGAGAGGCTGTTTTCCAGTCCTGCCATCAACACATCCAATGTGGGACATTGTGGAGACAGTTTCTGGAGAAAGTCTGGCTCCTCTCTGGGGCAGGAAGCAGAGGTAAGGGGGAGAAATCTGGTGCCTGGAACGGGAAAAATGAGGATTAGGGAAGTTGTCAGGATGAGGTAACTCATCTCTCAGGCTTAAATTGCCAAAACAGGGATTAAGAAACACACTCAGCAAGGACTGGTTTGATACTGTTCTGGGAACCCCAGGTGTGAACTCAAAATTGCTCCATTAAGGAGGAATTGCTCCCAAATTGCAGGCCCACACTACTGAGGGTGGGATTTCCTAGAGTGTTGCTGCTGTAGGCGGCAGTGGACCATCCACAGGTCTGCCTCACCAACCCACCCTGGTGTGAAACCCCAGGCAAACAGCCTCACTTCAGTCCTTCCCATCATCAGCAGCCCCTCCCACAGCTCAACCCTGCCTCTTTCCTCTTCAGCCATTTACCAATTCTTATTTGATTTTTTCATCTTTTCAGACTTTATTCTGGTCATAAACTTCAGGCAGAACTGGAAAACTCCCTCCTTCATCCAGTGTCTGTCGCAGTCTGCTATTAATTTTATTCCCACCTTGCTCCCCATTCATCTCCATCGCAACGCAGTCATCCCATCCCTACTCCCATCTCCCCCAGCACTCCACACTCGATCTCCCTCTGCACAAGCTCACCCTGAACAAGCCTCTTTCTGTCGGGCCACCCCACACAACAACAAAATTAGCATAATTTGGGCATGTTGAGGCCACCACAGCAGCTACAAGCCGTGATTACGGTGCATGCGGTTAGCACGGCCTGCAACATCAAACAGCGTGTTTACAACAGATGTAATCCCTCATGATACAACAGGTGTATAACAGTCAATACCAGCATTGCAGCGATCAAATAACTCCGTGGCACGTTCACATTGATCCGGTATTAATCCAGCCCCCTCGGGGCTTTGGTCTGTGATTTATATGACTCGCTGGGAGGTTTCGGCACCTCTTTGGCGCAGCACCAAGATCCGGGCTGGGAGAGCTTTTTAAATCCACGCTCTTCAACAAGCCAGGTTTGACAATGGCACTCTGAGAAGAAGGGCTTGTCGGAGCACGCAGGGGCACGTTTCCCTCAAAGGGTGATTCATGCGCTGCTGCTCCGACGACTGTCCCGGTTTTACATGCCCGGATGATGATGAATTAAAGCAGCAACAGGAGCCCACATCAGCTCTCACAGGCTCCCCGCCTGCGCTGTGAATTTCCTCTGGATCCCTTTATACATCAGCCCAAACCGTTTACCTTAACATACAGGAGAGGATGGGATGAAAGCATACCAAGGGAAGGAGGATGGGGAGCTTCTGAACGGGAATCAAAGGAAAATCCCAAGGTAGCGCATCCAAAACCAATGGAAATACTTTTCCACCTAGGCCCTGGTTAAATCTGAGACAGAAAACAGGTGAGATTCAAGAAGATGACAACTGTTCAGAGGGATAACAGGAACATCTGCAGCCATCTAAGACACAAGATGCTCACCCAGGGTGGGAGTCAGAGCCTGACTCACAGCTCTGCTCCTGCCTAACAGAAGCCAGCCCAGCTTTGACTAGTCGAGGGTCCTCATTTAGAAACTCATCACACACCTAATTTTAGCTCTCACCTCTACAGGCAATTTGCAGGCAAAGCACCAGCAATCAAATACATGCAGCAAATTAGAAGCTGTCTTTTAATAACGAGGGCAAAATGCATTGCTGAAGGAGTGTGGAGAGGAAGCTGGTGTTGTGCGTGCTGCAGTCCAACAAACAAGCTCCGCTTGCAGTGGTGGCAAGCTGGTAACTTTCATGAGCATTAAATGCAATTAAAGAAACAAACACTCTCCATCATTCCCCAGAGTGAGAGATATTATCAGCTGTGGCTTTGTATTTTTACATAATCACAGTTTAAAGGAACATTTTTCCATATGTGGAAATTCCCTGTTTTCTCCTCCAAACGCTAACAAAATCCTTGCCGCTGGCTGGTTCCTCTCTCTTCATGGCTCCCTGTTATGGCACTCCTGCTTGCCCCACGGCCCCGGGGAGAGGAGATGGGCCCAAAACAAACGCCAGAGGTGAACGTGCTGGAGATCCAGTCCTACACCCAAACCCTCTGCTCGAGGTGCTTTTGAAAATTCCCCTCTTCCAGTGTTGAAAAGGCTTTTGTGATCTCAGAGCCCTCCTCTTTCAGGCATCCCACTCTCGCGACGTGATCGAGCGGCACGTCCCACCCATCACCGCGTGCCCATCACCCAGAAACCTCCAGGGGTAAGTAGGGCGGAGGGCACAGCCACCCTGGGGAACTCCATGGGGTTTAGCCCAACAGAGCCAAACCCACCTGTACCACTGGGGGGACACCTTGGGATCTGGATAACGATTATTGTTTCCTTCTCTGATCCAGTTAAGGCGGTTGAGCTCAGCCTTGCTGCAGTGGGTCACACGTGGGGCTTTGGCTCAGAGCTCAGCTGCTCTGTGGCAGCTTCATCTTCTTCATTTTTCAACCCAATGGACAAATTATTTGCCCCCTTGCCAGGCAGCATGGCCAGATACAGTAAGCTTGGAAGGAGACTCGAGCCACGGGTGCACTGCTCAGGATGCCCTTATGTCATGGACGTGTTTGCACACCCAACCTGTCTCACCCACCCAACTAGAAGCATCCACACATGATTTGTCCACGTGCCCATCTACACCCAATTTCAGTCCATCCACAGTTACTGTTGCCCATGGAAAAGGCAGATGTGCTCCTCCCACATCTTCAAGCCCTTGGCCCAAGCACTCCTTGCACTGGGTGGTGATTTCTGGCTTGCTCGCGTGGCCTTTGCTCGATTTGTTTGTTTGTTTGTTTGCCGCGCGCGCTCCTTGTGTGCTGTTTGCCTGCTGAGCTTTTCTCTGCCTGCATTCAGTACGTGGGCTGCCCTGCTCTGCTCTTGGATAGCTTCTCACCCAGTTGCAAGCCTGCAGAAGCTGTCTGGTTCTCCTGGCCTCCATCACTCAGCCCATGAGCAAGCCCCCAGCACAACCAGGACCATTTCTTGGCTCTGAGGTGAGGGTCTTGGGGTGTCCTGAGCTCCCCCATCACCTCACTGAAGCTCCTGGAGAGTTTCTTTACAAGCTGTAAACTTGATCACCAAACCCTGAAGCAACAAAGGTCTGCTTTTGTGGTGGTCGCAGGAGAAAGTCTAATGGCATCAGCACGCTGAGTGGAGGCGCTTTTTGTTACAGTGACCTAGTTCTGGGTGTTGCCTAAGGAGCTGTAAAATGTTTGCATTGTAAGGGTCCTAAAGTATCATCTAGTTCCAACACCGCTGCCATAGTCAGGAATGCTCTGCACACTAGATCAGGTTCCGCAGGGCCCCATCCAACCTGGCCTCAAACACATCCAGGAATGGGGCATCCACAACTTCTCCGAGCAGGAGACCTAAAACCACATAAAAATTATCCAGGAAAACCTATTGTTGCTGTATTCATCTCAGGAGACACTTAACTTGGGACTGGACTCTAAAACCTGTATCCACTGGATGCTCCAAACGGATCATCTCAAGACAGAGGACACCAGTTGTGTGTCCAGGATCACTTAATAAGACAGGGCAAGAATGAGGAGCAGTTCCACTATCCCTCTTCCAAGCCATGCTGTGCTATACATGAAATTCCTTGGGAAGGGACTAAACTCTGTGGTATACTGACCCATACTGTGTTTTCACACTCTCCTGCATGCACATTCCCAATTTTACATGAGACAGACAAGAAGACACGAAGGCTTTGAAGTTTTTCTTAGACCAAGGCAGTTATTGCTGCTATTTTCCATCTGGCAAGACTTTGAGGATCTATGGCTCTTTCCAAATACATTTTCTGGGAATGTTATCATATTAGAAACCATTTAGACATAAAACGTCACGGCTCATGGGAAAATCTTGTTAACATGGAGCCACTGGCGGAAGCTCTCTTTAAAAATTCCTTTCTGCTTGATAAAGGCTTTCCTTATCTAAACAGTGGTTTGGTGTCCTCCCCCCTTAGGCTGGTGTTGTGTCACAGAGTCCGGGAAGCCTCTTCCTCGCAGGCAGAAGAGGAAAGTCTAGATGAGCTGCCTTTCATGCCATTGTTTTGGTGTCTGGAGCCTGTAGGGTTCATATTCATTATCAGCACCAGGGGAACTGCCTGGACCTCACTGCTTGATCCGGTGCTGCAGGCAGTGAGAACCAGACACCTTTCCAAAAATAAAGATGGACACAAAGCACAGGCAGACTGCAGGTTTGGTGCAGAGTTGGTGTTGTCTCTTACACTGCAGAGTTGAGGAAGTGCAAGTCTACCAGGGAGATAAGCCCTTGGAGTATTCTGAATCCCTCCAGGGATACATGAGGGCCCAAGCTCTGTCTAACCCAAGGTGCTCCTCTGGTACTGGACTATGCACCCACCCATGTCCTAGAAGCAGCATCAGCCGCTTTATGAGCTAACTTATAACCAAACTCTTCCCTGCTCTCCTTCCTCTTTCACTCCTCCTCTTCCTTTACCAAAATCAAACCGACCTGGACACTGATCATCTCTGATGCTCACACTCATTCAGCTACACGTAGTTGGTGTTATTTGATTTTATTTCTAGTCTGTTGTCATTGCTTTGGCCAAATCCCTTTAAGCCCCTTTTAAATAGCTTAGGGACCATCAAAGGCTGTTTCCCAGGTTTGTTTCTCTCTGTGCTCTGCCTTTTTCAAGCACCTTTAAATCCTTGGCATTTTTACCATTTCTGTTCCTGTCAAGCACTGCCTACAGCAAAAGCTTTTCTCCTCTTGACTCTGATGAGCACCTTTGCAGACCAAGGTTCCTTTCCAGACCAAGAACCCCAGTTCCCTACATGAACTCGATGCTCCACCACCTTTAGCTGCAGGAGCTCTAGCAAGGATGACCATTCTCCTGAGCAGCTCCCAGCTTTCCACAGGGGATGGAGATTTCAGGGCTTGCAGGCTGCAAGGGGAGCTGGTTCACTCCCAGGAAGGTAGATGACACTTAGCCAAGGCAAAACTGCCAGACCCAAGGGTCCAAGATTTGCCAAATCCATGTCAGGTTATTCAGGATCCTAAGGGCCCATTCCGGCATGCCTGGATCTCAAACTCAAGCCTGGAGCTGGAGGCCTGGTAGCTTCCTAACTTTGCAGGCTGGGAGAGGGGGATCCTAGGGCTTCAAGGTTCTTGGCTTCCAATGGGGATGCTGAAAGCCCACAGGTAGATTTACCTCTCCACTCGCAACCTACGTGCTTAGGCCACTGTTTTTGGTCCATGAAAGCTTGCTGAAGCCTAGATCTTCCTCGCACAGGGAATACCTGAGGATGAGCAATTCAGCATGTTTCTGCAGCACTCCACTTGCAGCGTCCTGTGGCTGCGGCCGTTGTGATCCTGAGCCGGGCACTGGAGGCACCAAATTAACCTGAATTCCCTAAAGTGTCCAACTTGGCAGTGAACTCCAGGAACTGAGTCCAAGACCCTCACACAACCCGTCCACTGGTGTTGAGGAACCCCAGTGCACGGACATGGCAGCTCCCATTGAATCCTATGGCTTGGAAATACCTGCAACCTGCACCTCAGACTGGATCACTGCTGTATTTTCTAACCCTTTCTCACTCCTCCTCTTCCTTGGTCTCCCTGAGCTGCAAGGTGAGTCCCCACGATAGCTGAAGGATTCGCTGCAGAGCATTGCTTGCATTTTTGATTCTGCAGTTCAGAGCCCTCGAAAGAGCCCTGCAGCCACTCAGCTCGTGATGATGACTGATACCAAACACTGTTTCCTCTTATTGCAAGCAAGTAAAAATAAACAACATCCTACTGTACCTGCCTCTATCCAGGAAAGCACAGTAACCGGTATTTATAGATAAACAGAGATACATTGCCTGCTGGGGTCTGCTGCAATGAATTTAGACCTGAAGATTGAAAATCCAATTGTGTTTATAAATCAGCTGTGACATGCCAGTGTCATGTCATCAGCAGAAGGCAAAGGGCATGTTTACTACAAGCAAAGGCACACGCTACAGTCATATGCATAAGCAAGTTTCTGTGCAGACAGGTTATTTTTTGCATAGTGGTTTTTTGATTTTTACATGACTTAAGGATAATGCTCTAGGAGCCTTCTTTTTTTCCTTTGTGCAATTTTTTTTTTTATGCCAACGTTGTTTTTTTCCCCTTTTGTGATTGACTGGAGGTTTTGTTAGGTTTTGTTTTTTTTAATGTTCTGAAGAATGTTTGTGCTTTTTTTGGCACCTTATTACAGACCTCAAAAAACCTGACTAAAACCCTGGCTGCTTCTAAAGCTCCTGCCAAAGGAATTCATGCTTCTCTAAATTTACTGTTCACATTTCTCATTCCAACTGATATTTTTAATAATAAATATGGTTTCTAAGAATAGCTGTTTACTTCCTCTGCAAGATCCAGTCTTTTATTTGAACTCATATCTCATCCTTGGGTTACCTGTTTGTCTTGAACAGAAATCAGCACCATGTGCAGCCTCTGTGGGGACCCTCCTAGCAAGTTGTCTGATGTCCATAGGATGTGCAGAAATGTGCCAGCCTGAGTGCTGGCATGTCACAGCCTCCTATCTTCTGGGATCTTGAAGGAGCTATGATTTACACAGCTAAAACCAGGCTTTCCCAATCCCCAATCCCTCTCCATTTATTCCTTTTTTTTCCCCTGATGTGTCTTGTCTCCAGCTCCACAGCCAGGTTTCCACATCCATCCCCTTCCGTCACGCTAGCCAAGGTTTTTTAGCTGCTTTTTTTTTCTCTTTTTTTTTTTTTCTCCTCTAGACCAGGTCCTCTTATTAGATATGCCCTTTTCACTGACCCTGAATTATTGCTACCCATGGTCTTAGAAGAACAGTGCTGTTTGTTAGTCTAAGAGCACATGTGACTGCCCTCTTCCTGGCCAACACCAGCGGTTGCACCAGAGATTTCCAGGCCAAAAAACCAGGCATTTCAGCAAAAGCTACGGGCTCTGAATGTGATCCGTGGGGTCAGAGGAGGACAAAGGAATCATCATCTATTTGGGGACCCGACGGAAGACACTAATCAGAAAGGCGTGCACAAATTTAGTCCAGAGCACGCAAGAGTCTCCACGGGCTGAGTCTAACCCCTGTCGGTGGCAAACATCCCATTCCTGCTGCAAGGGGACTGCCAGCAGGAGCCGGGATTTTAAAGCCCGGGAGTTTTACTACAGCCCGTCTGGAGTGAGCGGAGCCTGACCGAGCCTGCCTGGCGGCGGCGGGGAGTGGGACATTAATGGGGAAGGGCATCCCGGTCCATAGGGGTCTGGGCTGGAGGAAAGTTCCCAGCTCGGCGGCTCTTTACGGTTTGCAACAATTTGCAGATTAGTGTTGGCACTTCCAAGGCTGGGCTGGCAGCGAGACCTTTAACCAAGACAGACAGATTCCCTGCTGTGGCACTGTTCAGAGGACTTAAATGGAATAACGACGTCTCTGCAGCTTGGGTGATATTGGGTCAATCTTTTTCTGTTTCACTGTGTTTCCACCCCCCTCCCCGTCCCCGTCGTCCCCCCCTGCAGGTCACAGCGCAGCCCGGACTGTCGGGAGGGCTGCGCGCTGCCGCTCCTCTGCCTTTGTGCTTCGGGAGGTTGGAGAGGTGGGGAAGGATCATTTTTATAACTCTTTGTACCAACGCAAGCAGAGCTAATGGTAAAAGGCAATCAAATCTTCTGCTCCAAGGCATAAGCTGGTTGCCTGCAGGGTCAGCAGGGAATGTTGCTCTCCCTCTCCTCTTAGTCTTGGAGGCTGCTCAGCATCGGCAAAATTTGAGCCTCACTCCAAAAAACTCTCTTGTTCTTATAACTCCTTCTTATTTTTGCTGCACTGCGTAACTATGAAAATGTCAGAGGGAAAGATGGGTGCTTACAGGAATGCCAAGGAAGAACTCCATTAGCCCCCACAGAGAGAGGGACTGGAAGAGTTGATCATGACTCTGCTGGACCTTGGGGTAAAGTATCAGGCTGCCTTTCCTCTAGGGGTTTTTTGACTGCCTCCCTCTGATCTCCTGTTCTCCCTCCATGGCACAGTGGGAGTTTTCTGCCTTTAGGTCCTTTCCTTTCAACTCCAAATCCCCATGGGTGCTGGATTTTCTCAGACTAAGCCTTTATGTGTGCCTGGCGGCTGGAAGCCTTGGGGTGGTAGATACCCCCACCACCTCCCCGGCATCCCAGGCTGAGCCCCTTCCCGGGGGAACAGCTCTCTTGAGTTTGGTCAAGGCATACCAGCAAGACACACGGCAAAAATGCAAGCAGGCACAAGCAGGGAAACAACCGTTGGGAAGGCAGGAGTTCAGAGGTAAGCCGGCTGTCCTCGGGTAACAAACTCTGGGCCACCCACATCAGAGCACCAACCTCAGCTCCCTCCCAGCAGAAATGACCAGGGGCAAATCTCAAAGGCAGAGCCAACGCTCAAGACACACACACACACGCACACCCCTATCGGCACTGTCTCACAGGGGAAGAGTCGGCATCAAAGGCATCGCGGCCTCCTCTCCTGAATCCGGCTGTGCCGCAGCCCTGGGATGCTGTGCCGGGGAGGATGAAGGTGCTCAGGCCCTCTCCCATCTCTCAGTACTCCCCCTTTACCCGCCAGACTCATGGAGAGGTGAACCCAAACCCACTGCGGGTGCCTCCCACGAGAAAGAAAACACGAAAAAAAAAATAAAAGGGTTGGAAATTTCTTCTTTTTTTTTTTTTTTTACTGTTGCGTTCTGAAACCAATAATTATATTTAAAAAATAACCCAACAACAATTAAAGCAAATTAAGTGTGAGGTCTAAGCTACCGGCAGAAGTTTGATTTGAGAAGAGCAAAGCAAGCAGTTCCAGCTGGGAACCCAGATAGTTTGTCTCATACAGATGGTCAGAGAGTCAGAGTAAGGGAAGGAGGGAGGGAAAGTGGGTGAGAAAACATGGCTAATGCAGGATATGAGCTACAGACTGCGTGGGACCCTCTGTAGCTGGCAGGTAGGTTACAGCAGCCCTTTTTCCCCTCTGAGTTTGCACCAAAGGAGCATTTGGGTGGTTGTGGCTGAGCAGCACTGGCTCCACTCCACCATCTCCATCAGGCACAAGGTTTCTCAAAACTTTGTCCAAAATAAGGCAACCTTGCCCCAAAATCAGAGGGCTCCCAGACCTAGAGGGACAAGGAGAAATACACGGGAGGTAATGGGAACAACTGCACCACCCCTCCCTGCTAAGCATCTTTTTGAGTCATCCTCTTCTCCAGGGTGAAAACCCCACTCTACCTTTCCACTCTTGCCCATCTGCCCTCCTACCCTCCTGGGGAAAATTTGGTGGTTTTTAGGTCCCGGGCACTAAGTCAGCTTAAACCAAGGGTCCTACCAACACACAGCTGAGTCCTTTCATGCTGCAGCCTCCAGCTCACCCCTTTGGCATGGGTGAACTCCTGTGTCACACAGGGCACATTTGTGTCTCCCTCAAGGGATAGACAGAGGGGCTTGTTGTGCCAGTTGCCAAATCACTGGACTCCAGACTTTCCCAGGGGATAAAATCCCCCAGCCTGTCCCTTTTTTAAAGAATCCCTAGATTGTTCTTATTTCTTTTCTTCACTGTGTCTCTCTCTCCCAAATCTTGTCCTGTCTGGGGAGAGGGAAGAGCAAAAAGTGCCCTTTTCCCTCCTGGATGACGCCCTTGGGTGTCTTTCACTGGACACTCATATGACCACAGTGCCCAGCATCCCCCAGTCTCGGGGTTTCAGCTTTTGATGGTGACCCTAAAGAAGGGACGGGGTATTCTGGCCCACCCTGGGGGACGGAGGCAGCAAACCTCTGGGCTCAGAGGAACCACTGGCAGCTGCTTCCCCCCCTCCCCTGCCCTCGGCAGCCCCCTCCCCGCGTCCCCCACCCACGGCCCTTGGCCGGGGGAGCCGCGGCGCAGCCAGCCCAGCGCTGGCAGGGCTGCGCCTCGAGAGACACATCAAAGTCTCCCCTGGAATGTGTGTGGCTCTGCCGCGCAGCGAGAGATACGGAGCCAGGGATCATGAAAGAGATACTGCGATGGTTATCGCCCCATCAAATCAAGGGGAAGCTGAGCGTCGGGCTTGCCAACAATACCTGTTATTGTTCCTCCCCTGTGCGGCGCTTTATTAAGCGCTATAATCATTTTAATATTCATGCATCTCCGCAGCCATTCCGCACCACCCCCCATCCCCCTCCTTCTCCTCCTCTTTGCTTTTCAACATATTCCACATTGGAAAGTGCCTTTCTTGCATTTCCTGGGAACTCGCTTTCCCTCCGGGCAGCAGGTGTTTCGGTCGCAGCACCCAGGCAACGTCCCTCTCCGCACCGAGAAAAGGGGATTTTCTCTCGGTCTTTTGCTTCGCTCCCCCCACCTCCTTCGAGCCACCCCCGCCCCCCTTTTTTTCTTCAAGTAAAAGCTAATTAAACGCCACCCTGTTCAAATGAGGGCATTGTTTCATTATCAATGCAAGAGAGAAGCTTGAAGCCCTTGGCCATGCAGTGCTCCCACTCTGGCGGGGTGTGCTCTCCTGGGAAATCCCCTCCATCTCCACACGGCTCAAGAGTGGTCCGAGGGTGTCCCTGCACCGATGCTTCCTAGTGGTTGTGCATGGGATTGGAGTTTTTACCAGCCAGTCTTGGATTGAGCAACCCAGGCAGAACAAGAAGGTTCCTTTGTCCATCCCTCACAGGCTCTCCAGACTTCGTTCCTGTGCTCAAAGAATAAAACTGACTGTGGGGTGGGTCTAAGTGTTGGGTACCCCAGAAATCATATAATCACAGAACGGTTTAGGTTGGAAGGCATCTTAAAGATCATCTAATTCCAAACCCCTACAACAGACAGGGACAACTTCCACCCAACCAGGTCACCAAAAACCCCATCCAATCTGGCCTTGAACATTTCCAGGGATGGGACAGACGCTGTTTCTCTGGGCAATCTTTGCCAGTGCCTCACCACCCTCGCTGCAAACAATTTCTTCCTAACATCTAATCTAAAACTGCCCTCTGTCAGTTTAGAGCCATTTCTCTTTGTCCTGTCTCGTCATGCCCTTGTCCAAAGTCCTTCCAGCTTTCTTGTAGCCCCTTCAGGTACTGGAAGAGGCTAGAAAGTCTCCCTGGAACCTTTTCTTTTCCAGGCTGAACAACCTCAGCTCTCTCAGCCTATCTCCTTAGCAGAGATGCTCCAGTCCTCTGAGCATCTTTGTGGTCACCTCTGGACATGCTCCAAGAGGTCCACATCCTTCTGATGTTGGGGACCCCAGAGCTAACTTGGTCTCACTGCTCCTCAGCACCAGGACAGGCCAAACCCCAGCCAAACTATCACTACAAAACCAGCCAAAAAGCTGTGCTCATCACCTCCATCCTCTTGTCCCATTCCTGGACCAGTGGCAGCTTGTCACAGCATCTTTCCTGCAGGTAGTGACCATCATGCCACACACAACAGGTTCGAGCAGCAGCATGTTTGTTCAGGGATCACAGCCCTAAGAAATTCCTATGACATGGAGATTTATTTTGAGGTGTCTCTTCCATTCTGGGCTGGGCAGCGTTTTCCCAGGGCTGGAGGTGCCTGTCACCAGATCCCTGGGAGCAGCAGTGTGATCCGGTGTCTCTAAGTCCTTGAAAAAACAGCAAATTTGGGAGTTGTTTCACACGCAAATACTGAATAAAATCTCCTTTAAATGGCTGTTTAAGGGATTAGCTGCAGATAAGGGAGGAGGTGTTGCAGCTGTCATGCCTTTGCAGCAAAGGCTGTTGCTGAGGGTATCGGGGGTAATTTGGAGAAGAGGCTCCAAGCCTGATGCTTTTCTCCCTCACCTCTTGTCTGGATTCTCACAGTGTTGTTTTCCTCCCACTTGGCCCAGTTGTGATCCACCACAAAAAATGGGGCCACATATTCATGGACTTTCCCCAGAGACTCCACCCCGCCATGACTGATGACAGGGTGAGGGACACTTCAGCCAAAAGCAAAGCCCATCAACAGCACCTCCACCTGTCTTCCAGCTCCACAGAGAGTCCATTGTTTGTCCCAAAGCTTATTTTCATTTTGAGGCACCTAAATTAATTTTTACACTCCTTCCTCAGTTTAGTAACTGAGTGTTTTCACTTGTAAATGAGACGGGGAAAAGGTACCTCTGAAATCATTATAGTGAAATTAAAATTTAAAAAAAGGCATGGTGGGATAATTGCCCAAATTCCCCCAAGTAGCTTGGGATCCCTTCCAAACCCAGCTTTCTGGTTACCATATTTGAGTAAAACCTTCCCCTGTTTGGTGTATTCAGAGCACCTGTGGCAAAGGGAACCGGGTGCATTCAGAGCCCGATGGCGATGATGGAGGTGTGGAGAGGAACTGCCAGGGGGACAGATGAGGGGGCAGCAGAGCCCTGCCTGGGCCAGGGGAAGGTGTTGGCCATGTATCACACTCTGAGGACAGGCTTCCCAGCAGCAACAGCATCCCAAAACAAGAGCGAACTTCAGAGTGCATTAGTTTTTGGTCTGGGGAACGTGTCCCACTCTTGCCCGTCCAGCAAAATCCCCCTTTCCAGCGGCTGGTCTGGAGCCCGGTGCCGAGCCACCCCAGGGTGGAGCAGGGGTGCAGGATGCAGCCCCTGGCTCCCTCAGCTGCGGCTCAGGTATGCACAGCTGGGGCTCCCTGGCAGGGCTCTGCGCCGCCGTGGAGTTCCCCCGAGTTCAAAGCTCTGCTGCTGACTTTGTACCCCGCTGGAAGACACTTCCCCTCGCCGCCTTCCGGGTGAGATTTCATAGCTGCAGGAGAGAGGCCTTTTCATCCTTTGGCCTCAGCCTTTCTTTTCTTTCTCCCCCCACACCCCCTCCAACCCCACCTGAATGTCTTTTTTTGGTAACAATATCCTATAGAGAAAGGAAACAAACAAACTAACCGCCGGGTCTCCAGGCTGAGGCAGCCTCACCCACACACAGCAGCCGTCGCCCTTGATCCCGAAAGCGCTGCATCCCCTGCTCCATCCCCCGGGCGTGGCAGCGGTGGAGCCGATGGGGGCAGCGGGGGATTTGCAGCTGTGTGAAGCCCCACGAGCCCCACAGCAGAGCTCAAGGTCAGGAGGGGACAGCTTTGCTGGGGTAGATGGGGTTCAGCCCAGGGCTCGGCATCAAGGGCTGGGGATCTGCAAAGCTGCTGTGCAAATGCACCTCTGCTTTGGTCTCCTTCTCCTGCAGGAATTCTCCTGCGAGCACAGAAGCTGCCGGGTCTTTTTCCCTAGAAGGGAACACAAGTGATTCTGGGGTACCTGAGTGTACCTATTTCTGTGATAGTCACACCCTGTGTCTTGGTTGCAAAGTAGCACTAAGCCTCAAAGGACATCAATGGGTGTTTAGCGCCCTGTGCCCTCCTGCCCACCCCAGGCATCACCTTAATGGCAAACTGAGGCACAAAACATCATTGCTACCTGCATTATTGTGTCCTTCCATGCAAGTCTCTCAAAACTGTCACCAAAGCCAGGCACGGCCACCAGGGAGAGGAGCGACACTCAGGAGCCCTTTCCCAGCAGAGGTCGCGTGTGGGGCTGCAGGAGAGCTCCTTGGAGGTCCATCGGGGGGATCTTCCATAAGCCACCATAAAGGTCTTGAGTCAGGGTGTAACTGAGAGATTGGCAGGCAAAGATGAGGCCTTGGAGCAGGCAATATAACAGGAGAGGGATGTTTTGCACCAGACACAGAATCACAGAATCATCTAGTTTGGAAAAGGCCTTTAAGATCATCGAGTCCAACAGTTAATCCAGCACTGCCAAGTCCACCACTAAACCAGGTCCCTAAGTGCCACATCTACACATCTTTGTGATCTCTCCAGGGATGGTGACTCCACTACTTCCCTGGGCAGCCTGTTCCAATGCTTGGCAACTCCCGGAAGAAATTTTTCCTATGCAGTCTAATCCTTCCCTGGAGAAACTTGAGGCCATTTCCTCTTGTCCTCTGATGCAAAACACCCAGTTATCCCACTGGTGCTCCTGTTCCTCCACGCCCAGCACCACATGGGACAGGTGGGCTTGGTTGGGAGGGGGTTTTGGCTAGCTGGCCTTAGCTGTGCTGGGAGGCTGTAGATGTTCCAGACACAGAACAGGTATCACAAGTGACAGTGGATGCATTCGAGAAAGAAATCCATGCAAGCACAGTAAGGGACCAGGATTTAGGAATATACCCATTTTTCTTCCTCAGCAGCTGGTAAGTAGTTTCTGTCTGTCTTAAAGCCTTTAGCACAGCAGAAAAAGCAACTTAACTTTTAAGAAGGTATGTAGAGAGGAGATGTTTGACCCCGTATGAAGTAGCACAGGACCTGGGACATGACCTCTGGACCATTTTAAGGGGGAAAATGAAGCAGTGCCACTGGTGGGCTGAGCACCTTGCAAGGCTGATTGAGCACCAAGTCTCCTTGGAGAACAGTTGTGTGGACACCGAGTATTTCAAGACACAAGACCAAATTTTGGTAATTGCTGGATGACCTAAATCCCGTTCCTAACTCTAAAGTGATGTAAATCTAACATTTAACCAACAGAATAAAGTAGCCTGAGTTTATTCTGGGGCACGTGGTCATACTCACAGCTTATAGTAAATAGTTAAGGAAGGCAACTTAGCGGATAACAATCGTGTTAAGGGGTTAGGGATTGTTAGGAGCTGTTGTGCTAAGATAAGATTTCTGACATCCATCATTGCTTCTGTCAAACCTGAGAGTCTGCGAATGTGGTAAGAAGCTGCTGTGGTTTCTCTTTGTTAAAAGGCTTTCTTGAATTTACCAAAGGGATTTTTACCAGAGATTGATTTTGTGCTGGTGATAATTCCCTGCAAGCAGGTAGCAGGTACTGTGCCCTATAGCATCTTAAATAACAGTTGCACGGCTATTTTGGGAGAGAATTCCAGGAGTTATTAAACTATTCTTGTCTATTATGTATCCATTTATCTCTTTATCTATTTATCTGTCTATTTTCATCTATTTAATACCAAACCAGCAGCTGGTCCAGGCAGGTTGCTATTTCTGCTGCTGTAGTTCAGCTGAGTGTGATGGGAAACACGACTTCCCGAGAGCCACTTTAGGGCTCATGGTCAACAGCCTAGTGGGGATTTATCAAATTACCACTTGTCAGCAGAGCTGTATCAGGTTACCATAAACAGGGTAATTCAGCCCAAACCTCCCTCACTGAATGCTTTACCTCTCACTGGGGTTCTGCGTCACTCTGGGCCTCCCCATCCTCTCCAGGATGGAGGTAAAGGAGCAAACTTTCCTCTCTGGAGAGTTCATATCACGTGGGAAAACCGCACAGTGCGTGGAGGGATCTCGACATACAAATGTGTGGCGCCTCTTCAAAGCTCCAGCACAGGAGCTGTTTACACTGTAAATAAACAGACACAAGTAGCGGGTGCAATCCTTTTCCTCATGCTCCCCTCTTCTGGGAAAGAAAGGCAGCTCCAGAGTTGCTGTGCTCGAGTGCAACAGCAGAAAAATCCTCCTCTTTTAGTTTATTGGGTGGCAGTGGAAAGGGTCCTCTGAAATAAACAGAGCGAAAATGGGCCAAGGAGCCTGGAAACAGTGAAATAGCACAGCTTTATTTTCAGCAGGAGGTTTTCAGAGGAGGCACGCAAAGATGGTGATGCATTTTCTCCTGCCATCCTGTGTCCAGGCACGTCTGGCGTCTCTGCTGGCATGGTCAGTGCTGAGGAGCACTGGGAAACAGGGGCAATTCAGGCCCATCCCTCCCAAAGAACTGGTTTCCAGGAGGGAAAAAGCAAACTTCAGATGAGCAACGAGTGAATCATTTACTCCTGTCTGATTATTAAAAGAAAATCCAGACTGGGATGACAGGTTTAGTGAGTATGAGAGTTACTGCTGCAGGTACCAGGCTGCAGCTTCCTTGTACGGGTACAACTTTTACCCAGGATGTCAGGGGGTCCTGCATGTAGGACCCCAAAAAGCAGCCCTAAGCAAACTGCAGT
>JAYRBT010000139.1:68434083-68478766 GCA_036023395.1 Myiotriccus ornatus | reverse complement strand
CGGGTACAACTTTTACCCAGGATGTCAGGGGGTCCTGCATGTAGGACCCCAAAAAGCAGCCCTAAGCAAACTGCAGTTGGGGGGGAAGGAAAGTTTATCCCTAGATTGGGTGGGGAGAGGAAGAAGGAAGGGAAAAAAAAGGCCTTGTCTTAGTGATGGGCAATGTGGATCAGGACAGAACCACATCCCTAGGGAGAGTCAGTGGGTGCCCACCTGATGCCTTGAGCACCCTACAGGTGAGATAGCAAGGACAGGAGCACTGACAGCCACTGTGGACCTCCTGTGGGTGACCATTTCAGCTGTGGGACAGCTCTGTGACATTTCTCAGGCCTTTCAGACCTACCAGACCATTTTCCCTGGCCACCCAGCACCCTGGCGTCAGGTATTGGAGGAGGAAAGCAGATCATGCCTGATCACAAAAGCAGGATGAGACCTTCACATGGCCAGGGATGTACAGCAGCCATAGCAGCTGTGTGCTCAGGGAAAGGCTCAGAGGAGCTCTGTGGGATCCAGCAGCACCTGGTGGGTTGGGTGGCACTGACTGAACCAGCAGCCTTGTATCACTGTTGGCTTTCAGCCACCAAATGCACTTCTTCTCCCTGTCCATCCCCGTGGGACTAAACTTTCCTCTGCCAGGTGCTCTGTGGTTGGGGCAGGGCTTGGACAGGCTGGGTGATGGTGGGTGAGAGAGCTTTAAAATAACTCAGGGTGTGGATACCTCTCTGGTAGTCATGTTACTGAAGGGCCTGGCTTGCCCAAACAGGTATGTGCCTTGTGCCCTCGACCTCACTGGTGGGTCCCTCTGGGGTGATGGAGTCAGATGCAGGTTCCCCCACGGAGGCCAAGTCTTGAAGGTTCCTGAAGGACCAACTTTCTCCCATGATGTGTGGCAAAACCACTTTTTGCATGTCTCCAAATAACATGGCTTTGGGTCAGGCTGTCCCAGGGTTTGCTGCCAAACCTTGGAGAGCTGAGGTTGGACTGGACAACCTCCAGAGCTCTATTTCCACCTGAATTATCCCATGATCTGAGGAATTTTCCTGAGTGAAGGACCAGCTAGATGCACATCACGTGCTGCTCTGTAATGAAGCTGTATCCAAAACTCCTCCAGACAGTGCTTGTGTCACACTGTCTCTGGATATAATGACACCACCATCCCAACCAGTCCAACAGGATCCTGTTGTAAAACAAACATTACAGGATAGAAGTATGAAAGAGCTAATGCCCAGATCCATGGATGGGCTTTCAACAGGAATCAGGCACCGTTGTGTCTCCAGGCGTAAGAGTCTGGTGCCACTACATCCTGATGCTGCCTGGCCGAGCCAGGAGGACATCACACAGGTGTCCATGCAGCACCTGTCCTCCAAACCATGCTCCAGCCATGGCCATCCTCACATTCGGGTGTTTATTTCCACCTTGTCTGGTGTCACCTGATTCTCTTGCTCTTGCCACAAACCATTTCTGTCGGGTGGTTGGTTCACAGAGTCTCAGCTGGGCAATCAAAACTGGGTAGAGGACGAGGTGGGTTGAGCCTGTGTGTTCCTGCTATGGGAAGAGGGGAGACAGGGCAGGATGATGGCACTACAGCTGGGAGAGTGCAGGTGGCTGCTCCTCCTGCTTCTTATGGATGAGAAGCACAGGGACAGGCAGGGAGAGATACCAGTGGAGGGGATGCCCAGCCCCTGGCTGCCAGCTGCCATCAGCACAGCACCACAGACCCCGCAGCTGAGGGCTGGGGGCTTTTCACCAACCGAGCACCCAACTGCTCACGCTGCTGAGGCCGCTGTGCCCCACAGTGCCAACCTCAGCACCACCTTCCCCGCTGACAGGGGAGCACCAGTGATGAGATCCTGTGTGTTTTTGTTTGTGCTAGCTTTGCTGAGGTAATTGCCAGCAAACACTGGAGCTTGATAAGCAAAACATTGGCAAGATGCAATTTCTAAAGCATCTTTAGCTAAATTTGTAGCGGTTGTCTCCAATTTGCAGTCCTGTTTGTGTCTGTGAAGAAGACACACACTTTCTCAGCTCCTTTCTCATGTTCCCACTTGCCTTGCACTGCCATGGAGGTAGAAGGAGGATTCCCCTCGCTTTATGCAGCTTGGCTTTGACTGAATAGCTTCCAGTTACCTTGAAACCTAATCTTCTTTTGAACTCTTTTTAAGTCAGTTGCATTCTTGGAAGGAGATGAGCCTGCAAACTTGTATCATCTGATGAGAGAGATAACAGCCCTGCGGAACCTACGCCCAGTGGCAGGCACAAGCCAGAAAACATCTGCACCTGCTCCCGTGGAAAAAGCACGAGGGTATTAGAGCAGGCAATTTGCCTTTCATGAGTTTTGGGATATTTAATCCATTGGGAAGCTTCTCAGAGGTGTCCTGGCTGCCTGCTTTGGGACAACTGCCCGTCGGTCTTACATGAACTCAGGGACATGCTGCAAGTGCATTCGCCCAAAACACTGCTGAAGGTCTCTAGATGAAGATGATCTTCATAATTTGATTTTTTGGGGTGGTCTGGTGCTGTGCTTTGCAGCTGGTTAAATGGGCTCACGGAAAGAAGCTGAAAACCTTGCCACTCTTAGATCCATGACACCCAAGTTCTGCTTTTCCTCTTGCCCTGAGATAGGGTTTAAGCAAGAAGATGTGCTCAAAATTAATCTCGGTCTTCCTTGCCAGTCTAGTTCTCAGTGGCAGCAGTTGCCCATGTCCACCAGAGACCATGGAGGGATCCCAAGTATCACATGATTTCTGAAGATCACATTGTGGTGACCCCCGCTCTTCCCATTGCTGTCCCCATACCCTAGTCATTGGCTTAAGGTATGACTTTTGGGTAGTCTGCCTGGTTTCCTGCACTGATGTGCATCCCTATGGGATCCAAGTGTCTCTGACGAGTGTCTGAGCTCCCAGCCACAGGATCCAAGGGTTTGGTGTTCAGCTCTTCCTGGGGGTGCTCTTCCCCCGGGGCGGCCTCGCTCTGCTGTTGGCTTTGCATTAGCAAATTGTTACTGCTAAGAAATGAACCCCAGCAAGCAAGGAGAGGCAGGGACTACGTGAGAGAGACAACCACCAGATCTGCTTGCTCTCAGCCATTCCTCCTCCCAAACTGGCCCCAAGACAAGCTGGTGGCCTCTGCCTCTGGTGCCTGCCATGCACAGCAGAGGAGCATCAAAAGAGAGGAGGGCTGGAGAGAGGGACAAAAGCCGCTGCATGTAACACTGGAAGGCAGGGCTGGATGCTAAGCATGAAGCAACCAACCTACCCAAGGGCGAAGATCTGGGTCCCCAGGGTTCCTGCGGGGAGCTGGGGTGACGCCACCTTTTTCATGTTGCCTTCTGCACTCCTCCATGGCTCCTTGGATCCCCAGCTTCAAACACAGCTGCTTATCTCCCTGCATTACTCAGTGTTTCCCTACGTGTGCTCTAATGCATCTTCAAAGCACGGCGCTCACCGCAGTGAACAGACCGGTTGATTAAATTAGAGCGACTTCTAATCGACGATGGAAGTGACTGCCAGTGGTGGGGAGACAGTTTGGGGTAGCTGGGAATAAAATTCCCGTAAAATTGTTCATTGTCAGAGCCATCTGAGGTGACACTTGTACCGACTCAGGGGCCTTCTGTAAGGTCTCACCCTTACAGGAGCAGAGGAGCGCCTGCAAGAGCAGACGTGTACTAATGGGTTTTCCTTTTTCAGCAGTGTTATTCCCACCGGGATATTAAAGAGCTACCCCAGAGCATCTGGGCAAACAGATAATTCTCCCGAAACCCAGAGCGGTTCATCAGCCCAATACGTTGGCTCTGAGTTGTTTTCAACATTTTGAATGCCAGATGCAGGTTTCAAATTGTAACAGCGAGGGCGAGCAAGAGTAAACAACCTACCCTTTTCCCTCTCGGAATTCCCTTGTTAATCAAAAAAAAGGACAAAAAAAGTGGTGAAAATCTAAATTCTGGTTCCAGAGGGTGTGGGCAGAGTTTCAGCTGGAGCAAAATCAGGTTCCTGAAAAGAGCAGGCTCTTGGTCTGGAGCACCCCGTGGCCGCTGGAGGAGGTTTTTTCTTCATATACTACATTTTTTGAGTCATGGCATTGCTGTTTACTTTCACCTTCTTCTTGACCACAGTGGGATGACATCAGGCCCACCTCCCCCCCCCCCCACCAAGTGACTGGAGAGGAGCCGCTTTGTCAAGTAACCCAGCTGGAACCCTCCCAGTATGCGATGGTCACATGACGGTTTTGGGGCTATGGGAAAGAAGGTGAGTGGGAGTGGGGACCGCCGGCTGCCAGAACAGTTCATACAGCCCACAGCGTGCTCCTGCCCACATCTGAGGAGCTGCTGGGAAGGCTGGCGAGCAAGGAGGGAGCTGTGGACCAGATGCGTTGCTCTGGTGGGCCGCCTCCAGCCTGCAGGCCATCGGGAAGGCGCGCCCGCACCAACGCTCCCGGCGGCTGCGCTTTGATAGGTGCCGTGGAGCGAGATCATGCACCGGGGAGAGAGAGCGGTGGGGTGATCCAGTCCGGGAAGTCGTGTCTATCTTTGTTCTCCTCCTCCTACCTGATTGCGGGATGACTCATCCCCTTCAAACCGGCGAGGCTATTTCTGACACGAGGTGCTACTTGGCGTGAGTAAAGATGGAAAAGCCTGCCCCATAACTTGGATGATAAAAAGGATAATAATTATTCTTTATATAGCAGACTTACAAATAATGGCTTGCTTCTTTGGCTGTTCAAGAC
Organism: Myiotriccus ornatus; assembly: GCA_036023395.1. Lineage (NCBI taxonomy): Eukaryota > Metazoa > Chordata > Aves > Passeriformes > Tyrannidae > Myiotriccus > Myiotriccus ornatus. Next base: position 68,474,044 of record JAYRBT010000139.1, on the reverse strand, counting down.
CACACACGCTTTTTTTTTTTTTCTTTTCTTTTTTTTCAGGGGGAGAGGTGTGGGGGGTTAGTTTGGGACTTTTTTAGCTGGAACGGGAGATCTGTGTGGTCCCGTAGGCTCCTGTATAATAATTCTTTTAGCTTAATATCTTTTGATCTCCTCGAAGTTATTCATCAGCCCTGAGTAACACACTGCCTGACAGTCAGGACTTTTTATTGGTGAAACAGTGCTTCGTCTTGCCTTCAAACAAAAGCAGGCTCGATGCTGCACCTCTCCCGTTGCTGCAGAAATCCATGGGCAGGTGTCAGGTATCAGGAGACATGGGATGCTCAGAGGAGACAGGAAGGAACAGGAGGAAGAAAAAGGAGAGAGGTCAACAAAGAAAGGTACAACTCGAAGGAACAAAAATAAAAAGCTGTCCAAAGAAGATGAGAGGTGCCTGAAGGGTAACAATGAATAACAATTTTGAGGTCTTTTTACCCATTTAAATAACAATAAAAGGGGAAAGAAGGACTGAAGTGAGGGACAGGTAAAAGAAAATTAGTTCAAGTCATCCCAAGACATCCCGTGACTCTCTGCTTCAACTCACCACAGGGAGCAGATCTGAGGCACAAGACAAAAGGGAGTCTGGAGGAGAAAGTGGTCATGGCTGAGGAAGTGGGTTGAGATGCTCAAGTCCAGGGAACCAGATTGTCTCATTCTGCAAAATCAGTCAAGCTGGGGAAGGCACAAGTGAAGACCACCAGGCCCAGGCTCCCTATATTTGAGAAGGGAAGAAAGTGGTCTGTCCAGCTAAGCCCTCTGGCCTGGGATCAGCAGCATGACGAGTGCCAGAACATCTCCCAGACACCAGGAGGGACAGTACATTTTTACAGTGTAAATGTTTTGAAGACTTGGAAAAAGCTGTTGGACTTCGTATTGGCAAGCTTCTCTGGAGGAGATGGGTGTTGCCATGAGTGGAGAAGAGTGAGAACCCGGCTGAGAGCAAGCAAGAAGTGACCTGTGCAGGAAAGATCAGCTGAAGACACAGGAAATCACTGATGGGACTCTCTAAGGATCAGTGCTGGAAATCATCTCACATCTTCCCTAGTGACTTCAGCACAAAAAAACTACAGGGTGTTGTGATGAATCAGTTGATCTCAAAAAAGGGGGGAAGAAGGAAAGGCATAACCAGTCTAGCAAGAATGAATAGCAGTCAAAAGAAATGCTGTCTCACTCCAACAACAGGGACACCAGAAGTGGGGTGGCACTGAAGAGCACAGAAGGGAAGCTGACACATATAGGGTGGCATTCATCTGACCATGCATCAGCCATCTGAAAGTAGTTCAAACCCACTCTGTAGCCAGTGCAGAGAGAAAGATAGGTCCAGAGGGGAGATTTTTTCCTCCTAAAATGTGTGTCTGGCTTTTCTATGGCTGAAATTTGTGGCAGAAATGAAGCTCTCCAGTAGGAAGCAGCAAAAATAGCTGTTGTCATACAACACCATGTATGAGAATATCATGCAAGCCAGCGTAGAAGGAAAGAGACGATGCTTGCTCTAACACGTGGTTTTCCCCATGGAGTGGCACGGGCAGTGCAGGGCTGGGCATGTGGAAGGGTGCACTCACAAGGACATGCAGCTCCAAGGACACTGCCAGCATCTCTGCAACATCTGCTTTAGGGAGAGATGGTCACATAACGGTGCTTGCCAGCACTGGGACACGGAAGTGTGGGACACCACAGTGGGACATGAGGAGCTGGCTACACCAGGTGGTGGCAGGAGATGGATAACCAGCTTGAGTTGGCTGCTGGCATGTCCTCAGATCATGGCAGTAGGGATTTTGAGTTTCATCATCGAGTCTAGTTGGGACAGAGTGGTGATAATCCATCATCAGGCCTCCTACCATTGCTGCTGAGTAGCATTTATTCATTGGCAATTCTGGAAGAGGGAATGGCTCTTCCAAGGACTCTGCACCTCATGTAATATTGCAGTGCCTACTTTGTCCATCCCAGCCAGGATTTCAACTCCATTAATAGCTGAAGGATGACATTTCCCTTCCTTTCCCCCCAGGTGCCCACATTTATCCCATGGGGTACAAAGAGATCAAAAGAAAGCTAAATGGAGCCCATCTCAAGGCATTTGTAGGAAGGTCACCTTGGTTCTGACCTGGGGACCTGCAGGTGCCAGGCTGGAGATGCCCTCTTGTAAGAACAGAGATGTTGGGAGAGACTCTGCTGTTTGGATGCATGCACCACATGCATCCATCCATCCATGCTGAGATCTGTCTCCAGCAAGGGTCTTTGACTCACAGCAGCAAACAGCAAACAATTTCTGACCTCTGGGAAGCAAAGGAATAGAAGCAGAGGTCAAAAATACTGTCCCAGTGAACTGTGGCCGCAGTTGGCCAGCTACCCAAATCAGAGTTTTTCTCTCCAGGTTTTAACTCCATCCTTGCAGCACAGTAGACAGGTCAAAGCCTGCTTTGAAGCGAAACCCAGGCTGTAACCTATATGCCCAGGCAGGCACACAGCCAGGTTCACACTGTGCATTAACCCTGGCTCTCAAGGCTTGTGTGTGGACAAAGCTGGGCAAAGGCTTTGGTGGAAGACTCAAAGCTGCGTGGGAAGCTCCTCGGGAAAGGAGCCAGAGGTGCATAGGCTTGCCAGTAGCCAGGTGGCAAACGTTGGAGAGGGAACTGACAAGGGCAAAAGTGGTCCAGCAGCATCAGGCAGGAACCAGGACTGAGATCCTGCGTGGAGATTTTCTTCAGCCGAGCCCCCGTGTTGTACCCCCCGGATGTGGTGCTTTGGCAACACCAACTCACACGGGCATTGGGACAAACCCAACAGCGGCAAGACAGTCACAGCATCCACTGCCAGCAAGAGCAGGGCCATGCTCTGCCTGCTGCCCCCACTGGGGCTTTGCAAACCAGCCCCATCCCCGGGCTGCCCATGAAAGCACTGAGGGGGGGAAGGCAGAAAGGGAGAGCTGCTAATGCATAGCCTGGATGAGGGAAATATGCGAGGTTATTGGTAATAATATCTTGGTTTGGGCTGGAAAATTAAAGACAAAGAGCAAAGCATGGTATTTAGGCGTGGATTAGAAAGGAATGGTAAATAGCAGGCAAGAATGTAGCCAGGAACAAGATGCTTCACTATGACAAATTACAAAGGCAGCTGAAGGCAAGAGAGAGCTGTGTGACTGGTGAAGGAGAGATATAAAACAAATCCAGGCTGAGCTGGCATGTTGGCAAATGTCTTTGTACCCTTCAAATGCAACAAGATACAGCCAGAACCCTGGTGCTGGTTTTCTACAGGGAGCTTGAGGGTGGTATTGGGGTTTGGGGGCTTGAACTGGGGACTTCCACACCTATAAGGTGCACTGAGCAATGGGCTCAGTGTCAGGGGCATTCCTGGCTCAGCATCCCTGAGACTCTGCTCTGAACAGATAGAAACACACAGGGGGGAAGCTGAAGCTATGGCTAAAATCTGCCCTTCTTGTTATTGCCAGGGACTAGAGGAAAGTAATTTTAAATTCAGCTGTGAAGCAGACTATTTAGCAAAAAATCTATTGCCTTAAGAGAGGTGTTGAGATCCACTCAAGTATCTCGCCCCCAGCTGCTGCTCCAGAAGAGCACCAGTCTCCCATGGACACATAATCCAGACCTTGAGGATACCTCAGACAGCCCCAGCACTTCTCAAATGGCCGCAGGTTCCAGGTCTGTCTGCCAAAATTTGGTCCTCAGTGTCGGTGATGGAGAAAGCTCGCAATGCCCGGGAAACTCTATTATAGAAACATCATCAAATTCAGGGATTTATGCCTCAATTCCGAGCACAAACAGAGCTCTAACTGGGGAATCTTTTTCTGCTCATTTCTGAGCTGCAAGCTTTCTCAGCCATAACGGTGGCTGCCAGCAACTGGCTCTTGCAGAATCAAGACACAAGGCTCTTAAGCTAAGCAAAATTCATATATGCAACACTGATAAATCCTCATGAGACATCAACGGAGTACATGGGTCAGACAGGTCCCATTTCCATACAGCGCAAATCAGCTTTGCTACATTCAAATGAGGGCAGTCACATCAATTTACAGCTGCTGGAGAAGTGGACACAAAAAACTTGATAGGAAAGCTATTTCATCTGTCATGACTTCACTTTGGAAAGCAGGTCGTGAGGCAGTTTATTGAGTGCAGTGCTCAGATGCAACCCGATAAGGCCCTTCCATGCCTGGGAGAAACACCTGTCTGGAGAGATTTTAATAATGACTGCCTTGCAGAAGGGTCGTACTGTTGGGCAGCAAATGTCCTCATTCAGTCTGTGAAGAGGAGCTGCATGTATTCCTGGTGCACCACTTTTCCTGTTAAACCAGACTCCTAGGAAAGACTAATGCGGAAGAAGATGCAATCAAGGCAAGCCAGTGGAAAGATAACCCATCAGTTACCCAGCGGCTTGGGATATTCCTTCAAAGGCCCATTCAATTAGACATCTGATTTGCATGTCTTTCCCATTTGCTGCAGGTACTCATTAGGGGCATTTAAATACAACCCTGACTGCAGCCCCACAAAGCCTTGGGTGGATGCTTTTGAGAACCTCATTTTAGTTTATCAGAGTTGTCAGAAGTTGCAATTACTGTAGAGCAAGAAACAAAGTGCTTTATCGCCCGTTTAAATCTGCTGGGATTAACACCCCTCTCGCAAAAATAAGTGTCTTTGCAGCCTTTAAAGATCCCAAAGATCAAAATCTCTTAAGTCTCATAAGAGGGACAATCACAGTGACCACCAAACACTGGACTGATGTGTGGCTCAGATTAACAGCACCTTTTCCCCCCTCTTTTTAACAGATTTGTTCCCAAGGACCAGGTTGCCATCCTGGTTCCTTTTGACTTGCACCACAGTTCAGACTAAGCCAGAACCAGCTGTTCTCCCTTCAGAAAGAGACCAGGGCTGGGTCCTGCCTGCCCTTGGCTCTTGTATCTTGGTTTCTTGACAGTGGAGAAGTCCCTGTGCAACAAGTCAGTCCTGTCCTCCCTCTCTGACCTTTGCTGCTCTGTCCGAGCCTTGTGCTCTCCTTCCCAGCATTTTAGTCTGAGCTATTATTTCAACATCATCTGAGCTGAATTAGGACTGGAGTGATATGTGGACCTCCATCCAGCTGTTGTCAGGTGCTCGTCTGAGAGTTTTTGTTCTCAGATGAGCAGCACCAAGTTTGGCCCCTGGCAGGGACATCCACACTGTCCCTATCCCGTGTTGGCACTGGTCTCTAATGAGGCCAAATCTACCCAGAAACTACTCAGGAGTCTATTTTCACATAGGATATAGGAACTGAAAGTCTTCAAGTCTCCCTTCCCCCTGAAAACCTGCCTGAAATGGGCCAAGGACTTCAAAGATTGCTATGGATGGAGGCAGCTGAGAGCTGATAGATCCTTCAGGAAAACAGCTAAAACAACCACCCCTCCCTTTCTCCTTCCCCCCTTTGGCAGAGCAACACAAGCAGACGTGGTGTAGACACAGCTGTACCCGCATGCGAGGGCCTTGGTCAGTGTGTTACCGTGGGAGGCAGCGCAGAGAAACACGCTCCAGCACTGGCCCAGCCTTGGTCAATATTTGTCCCAGGTTTGCATGGAGCCAGCCTCAAGGCCAAAGAGGATTTCACATCCCTGTGTGTGTCAGGCCAGGAGATCTGGGCAGGAACAAGAGCCGTACACACACAGCGATACCCCGACCCTGGCAGGATGGGTGCTGGAAAAAGTATGAGAGAAAAAACAGGCGTGGCCCCCAAACCCCAGTCAGCCTGGCCCCACCAAACCCTCTGTGACCTCCTTGTGCACCAGCACAGGCAAGAAAGAAGACAGTGTTTTAAAAGAAGAAAACCATGTTAGCCTTATCCCAGCCTTTGATTTCTGCTTGGATGTTCTTGTACAAGGTATAAAGGTAGTGTCTTTAATGAGATTACATATTATAGTCAGTCAGGAGCTGTTAAAAGGCTGTTTCTAATGGGATTAAAATGTATAGCACCCAGTTATAGTCGTAATTGCATTACACCCCTAAGGACAGCCTGTAGTGTAAACTGAAGGCAGGTCAGGGATGCAGTGCACGCTGCTTCGCTTCAGTATCTCCTGAGCTGCTTCCCTGTTTTTCCTTTTTTCCCCTGTCTTGGATGAAGAACAAAGAGGGAGAAGATTTAGCAGAGTGTCAGGAAGTGACTGGAGGCTAATCCCTCTGCTGACACTCCCCAGCACCAGGGGGAAGTAACTGAGATCAGCCAAATTGGCATATCAAAAGCCTTCTAATTATGTCACTGGTGGTTTAAGCCAATTCCTAACATTCTTATTCATGGAGTTTCCAGCACAAGAAAACCTTTCTTAATCTGAGCCGTTGTTGAGCAGAATGTAATGTCATAGATGGGTTTCTCTTTGTTGGTGCTGGGGATGCCAGTCTGGCTCTCCACTCACCCAGGCAGCAGCCTTGTGTGATGGCAGGACGTGGCAGGGCATCTCCCAGTTGCTTCTGCGCAGCAGTTCTGTCACCATAGATGTATCAACTGAAAAACAAAATCAAATCCCTCCTCCCTGTGCACTTTCAGTCTGGTCATGGAGATGCAGTAAGCTCAGACCAGCTTTTTGCAAAAAAATGATGGTGTGACAGGAGAGACTCTGCTTCCCTGCACGTCCACCCGAGGTTGTGCTGCTCGACACCAGCCTACATGCCACCAAATCCCACTGTGCAATGACTTTCTGGTGTTAAACCCACCAGGGTCAATGCTGAAGTAGCTCATTCAGTTCCATCTCACAACCTGGGCCTTAAACAGATGCCCTTGAGCCTCTCCCTGCCCCACATTTGCATTCCTTGCTGTCCCCCCCCCGGTGCTAGGAGTGGTGAGGGTCTGTGCTGGACTGCACATGGAATGTGTCCAAAGCCACTGAGCAGCCAGCAATGAGGATGAGCCAAGGACCCAGGGCATCCTGGCAGAGGGTGTCTGTCCTACCTGTTTGGCCACAAGCTTCCCTTTAAACAGGGACAGCCAGCTGGTTTGAAGGGTGTGAGTTTAAAGCAGTAATAATACTCGGTCCGTAGGTAGCACTTTTCATCTGCAGCTTCAAATCTCTTGACAAATATTGCTCGCAGTAGCAGAGATCTGAAAAGAACAAAGGAATTGGGTCCATGCCCATCTTTCTCCTTTGTAATATGCAAAGAGGGCCAGAAATCGCTTTGTTCATGCTACATTTTATTTATTTTCTTTTTTAATGCATTAGAAATGTAGATCATTGCTCAAGAGAAAACAGTGCATCCATATCATGGAGCAGATACCGAGCAGGTGACACTCAAGCAAACAGGGAAGTCATTTGTTCTCAAGCTACTTAAATCACCAGCTCTTGTACTTTTCTGTTGTTATCCTTGTTACAACTCAAGAGCCTGCAAAACACTTGGGAGCAAAGAGACTTCTGGTAAGACCTTGACATGGCACCACTCGGTGGAGATGAGATGCTCCAGCCCTGACTGAGATACTGGAGGTGCTGTGTCCAGTGTTCCGGAGTCACACGTGGGCTGTGCAGGGAATCCAGCCAGGATATGGGGACCCCAGGGCTTTGAAAAGCTTTCAGTGCCCTTTATCTTTGCAAGGCTGGGGTTTGAAAGTGTCACATAGAGGCTTCAAGTTTATTGTTCTGGAAAGCACCTTTTTTAATGATGCAGCAAAGCACCAGCCTGTGCAGGACCAGCACCCATCCCCCCCCACTCTTTGAATGGTATGTGCCCTCACCAGCAGGTACTCCTGGTACCTGCCTTCAAAGTCACCCTTCTTTAACCCTTCTGAGACACTTCCCTGGGAAACACCTTTCCCTGGCTCCGACATCCCCTACACCATGTGGGACCACCAGTGCAGCTGGGGAAGGGGTGACGATCCAAGCACCAAGTGCCCGTTGGACCCACGCCTGTGGATGCCCAGCAGACCCAGCGATGCAGGCGGTGTCTCCAGGCTGTCCAGGATGCAGGAGCTCCCCAGGTCCCCGTCGGGAAGGCAAAGCTCTCCCAACCTACACAAGGCAGGGCAAAGGTCTGGCACCCGCTCACTGCCCCGCAGCGCTCCATCAAAGGGGCTCGGTCCAGGGAGACGTGCGGAGCCGAGCGTAGTCCTGGGGTGGCTCCTGGGGAGCGTGGGAGGGAAATGGGGATGCCAGTCATCACTGGGGCATTCGGGATGAGGGTCCTTGCTAATGCTGGGCAGTGGGAGCACACATGAAGAGGGGATTGGTTGCAATGGTCCTGGGGAGACAGCAGTGGGGACAAGAGGTCTCCTGAAGCCACCAGGGAGGTGGCCAGGCCAGGGGTCAGGTTCTTTTTAGCAGAAGATGGTATGGACCATGGCTCAGCCACATCCCAATTTTTTTCTGGTTAGCACTGGCTGTTTTTCTGGCTTGAGACAGATATGGGGTAAATGAATAACGTGTTCCCCCTTATGTTGATTGCATAACTGGTGAGAGAAGGGAGTATAAGCTCCTGTCTGTCCCAAATCTCATCAGTGCTTTACTGGGGGGGTGTTAAATCCAGGAGCAGGGATGGTGACACTGGGGACAAGTGGAGCCTTTTCCCCAAGCACCTCCTGGCTAATAGAGCAAGACAGGGATGATAGAGGAAAACAGGCTTCAGAAGCAGGATGCAGACACCTGGATGCTGATCACTGAGCCACACTGTCAGACTCATCCGTCCCTCAGTCTGTCCGACTTCCTGGGGTGAGCTAGCAGGGGGCACATCCCCTTCCCATCCCAGAGTCCCGGCAAGGGCCCTCCCTCCTCAACCAGAGCCCTGCACTAGAGCTCAAACTGAGGATGCTGGGGGCAGGGGACTAATTTCCACCCCTTTCCTCTGGGTAAGCTGGAGCAGAAAGGAGCCACCCCGGCTCCTGGGAGCCGGCTCCCCTGAGATGCTGACGGGCAGAGCCAGGAGCCCGGCCAGGGGCTGCGTGCGCCAGATGCACAATCCATCCCCTACCCTGGGCTCTGCGTCTGACTCGCCTCCCCCAGTTACAGCATCACCTGCCTGTTTATACGGGAGATTTGAAAGCTGTTACCTCCAACTCTTTTTATACCTTGGTCTAATCTAGATACTGTTAATGATATTTACTTTCAAGACGCTCACCTTAGATTGGCTTTTCAACATCTAAATTAAGCGTTCCATCCCAGTCTTTGATATCATGACGGCACTTCAGCTACCTTTGATCATATCTACTAAGTATTCTCATTAGTAATCAACATTACTTACTTAAAATAAACACATGTTTTCTTGAAGCTTTGTGGTTACGCTTAATCAGCCGCAAAAATTCCCCTTAAGATGGTTTGTATCATTCAAGGGCATTTGCGTCCATAACCCTGTAAATAGTTGTTGTTTTCCCTGAGCTCTCCCAAATGCTGTCTGCCTGAGATCTGACTTTCCATTGAAAGGGTTTGATATCTGTAACATGCCCCCTGAACTAAACCACTGTTCGATACTTCCATGTAAACTGAATTGCGGGGAGAATCGCTGCTGGCGAACTCCATCTTTCTCATCCCGGACCACCAGCTTTGGCAGAGGGCAGGAAACGGCTCCCGTGGTGCTGAGCCTGACCCCTGACTTCCCGGCAGTGGCAAAACCATGGCAAAAGTCATGGCAGAGCTTTTAAGAGAGATAACTGGTGGTGCTTTGGATGGGAGGCAGGTACTGCTGGGTTTGTGCGGTGCCTGTGCCCTCAGACCACAGTGTGGGGTTTAGACAATACAGGTCCTTACAATAAAGGTCCCTCTGACATGCAGAAAATGGTGAGAAGCTTGTACATTTTGGGTAGGGTGTGTGACTCAGCTGCTATTGCTGCACCCTGGGCGCACAAATCCTGCCCGGCTCAGGGTCCTGCATCAACACACTTCACGTTGTTAATGAGCAGCTTGTGTATGAGCAGCCCTGACTCACCCCTGCCTGCATCTGAGGAAGCCTCCAGGAGAGGCAGATAGCTGCCTCCCTTCTTCCCCCACCTCTGAATATGTTCTTGTGTCCCCTTCTACCTCCTTCCTCTTGTTCCCACCCTGTTCCTCCCCTCCTCCCTTAGGAGTCTCATCCTGATGTCCCACGTCTTGGGGTGGCCCCAGATCCCCCAAACCCATCAGCAGTCACTCATGGTGGAGGATGGCAGAGAAGACAGTTATGGGGCTGATGGACTTGCACCAGGATTTCTCCAGCCCACCTGTCTCCAGTGGGAGAGGACCATGCCACCTCCCTGCCCAACAGGCACAGAGGGATTAGGGACACAAAACCCCTGCTGGGCGTGGATTTTGCAGGGTCTAAATCTTTCCTGCTGCTGATAACACTTCCTCTGGCTTCATCCCATCCCCTTCACCCTTTGATGTGAACTGGAGGCACCAGGTCTAAAACAGCCACTGCTGTTGATTAGACCTAATTAGTCCTTAATGCCCTCTTAAATCCCATTTTAAAAGGGGGCCATTCAGCACATCCAGGGCCGAGACAGCCCTGGCTGAAGGCAACAGTTAAGGGGTCTGTGATCAAAAGGAGAGAGAGCGTTCTCCAGGTAATTCAAGACAGAGGGATTTGTGGGCTGAGACCAGCTCACACAGAGTGGGCAGGGGGGCAGGCAGCATCCCTCACAGCTGGGGGCAACCCAAAACCATGGCTTCTTCTCCATGGAGCAACCTCTGGTGTTTGGTACCACTTGTGTCTCCACTGAGATGCTCTTTTCTGATGGGGGCAGGAGCCATCAGCAAGGTGAGGAAGAGGAAATGATCTGAAGGCTCCAGCAGTCCAGAAACAGTGCACCTGGTCTGACTCTCAATAGCAATGTTTTTCTAATCAGGTGAATTTTAAGACATGTGTTGAATCAGTTTGTTGAATCAATGCCCCTTGGGGGCCATCCCTTGGCTGGGGAATGGAGAGCGTCATCCCCTTCACCCAATTCATCTCACAGCAAAACAAGAGGTATGAACACAGCCAGGGCTGAAGTGATTAGGGCTTTGGTTTCAAAAGACACAATGGGGATGAAATCCTTTTTATCACATGCTCCAGTGTCACTAAACTCTGCTTCTCTTTACCTCTCCATCCCCATCCCATCTCCTTTGTGAGGCTCAAGAGCTGGAAACGGGATATTCCCCAGCCTGGGCATTTGCCTCAGCCACACGACCAACCTCCCGCCTTTAGGTCCAACTTTCTCTAGAAACCAGGCCCACGTCCAAATTAATTTTCTGTATGTGTTGTTGGAGTGATTAGATCTGCAAATCAACATAGCCACAAACTGAATAATGCACCAGCGCCGAGCGCTGTCGGGGCAAAGCCCCAAGTTCCTCGTCAAGTTCAGTCCTGCAGAGCCTGTAACTAATGATTTTTCTCACTTGGCCGGGAGTCAGAGCTCTGCCTCTCACATGCACACACAAACATTGTACGTGTGCCTCGTTAGCATAGCGTGATCTGCAGATAAAGGGAGGGAGAGCCACGCACCAGCGATGGGACACTTGCGTGACACCTCACCCTCAGCTGAGAAGCCGAGACCAGGAGAAACAGCAGGATGTTAGGATAAGCATCACCCCGACCCAGCTCCAGTTGTGTTGTGCCTCTTTCACCCTCTCCCTTGCTGGGATGGTCTACAGGTGTCTTTTTTGTCCTGTTATTGAGAGCTGGCCCAAAGCCCACGGATATCAATGAAAGCCAAGGATGAGGTCAGTACTCTGGCAGGTCCCACATCAGGACACCACCCCCCCGGCCACTCAGTCATGTAAGTAGAAGGTGATGGTAGCTCCCAGAAACTCCTCAGGTGTCATCTGGTTGGATCCAGGAAGAAGAAACACAAGGGAGAACCAGCTATGCGATGTCTTCTACAAGAACGTGCCGGTCCCCAAGATTTCTTTGTTGTACCCTGATGGTAGTGTCCTCTCCTGACAAATTAGGGTTTCCATCCACATTCACACCCTTCTCCAAGCCACAGGCTCCGTCTCTGCAGGTGGGCTCTCCCATGGCCCACAGCCTTGCCGTGCAGAGCTGTAGCCGCCTTTGGGGCACACCGGGTGTCCTGGTGGGGCACAGGGATGCCCTGCAGTGGGGAAGCCAGCACACAGCTCTGGGCTCTCTGCCCTGCACTCATCCTTCTGCACCCACAGAGAGGGGTCCTCATGCTTGAGCTCTCCAGCAGCCTGGTGGGAGGCAGTGAGCTTAGATTAAAGGAAGGGAGGATGCTCTTCTCTGAATTTACCTTCTAGAAGCCACTTTTGACACATCTACAGTCCACAGCAGGAGAGAGGATCTCCCAGAGGGCCATCCTGCTCCATCTTCTGAGACACGTTTAGGGCAGGTAGGCTGAGTTGCCCTATGGACATGGGTATTTTTCTCTATTCTCTGCTGAAGGAGCCCAGAGCCAAGTGCAACCGAGGTGACATTTGCATCACTCACCAGTCAGTCTCTGCAGCACTGACTTGGAGCCCAGCAGGTACCTCAGCTCCCTTTGTAGTCACCAAAGGCCCTCTGGAGGTAAAATTCACCCAGCCTGCTTGCAACTGCTTCAAGACAAGATGAACTGCACCTTCAACTCCCCTGGCTGTGCAGATTTGATCTCCATCAAATATAAAGGAAGAACAGCAAGACCTCTGGGCCTTTTACCTGTCTGCATTTAGTCATGTGTAGTTCCCACCCCTGGTGGTTGAAGCTGGGCGAGATAAGGATTTGCACTAATGGAGAAAAAAACTTGGTGAGAACCCCATGGCCAGAACAAGGAGAAAGATCATCAAAATGAGCTTGTAGGTGAAGCAATTGATCTGTCCCACAGGATTGTCCCTGCTTGGATGGCATCTGGTGACTGCTGAGGGCAGAGAGGACCTCAGCAGTAGATGCCAGCTCCCAGGGCAGGAGCGTGTGTTTAGTACTAACTAAAGCCAAACTACAGGGTGAATGGCAGTGACACAGTGAAACAGATCATCTCTGGCTTCAGCTTGACCAAGCTGACCTACCACCGTGCCAACCCAACCCACCCTGCTGGTGCCAGCTCAAGGGAGATGTCATTTGACAGGACTACCACAGCATTTGCTGGAGAAGCACCTCTTGTGAGAAGCCTGGTCTTCCAGCTTGACATCTCTGTGCTCCTGGCACGTGATGTTCAATGCAAAGCAGAGCAGCAAAACCTTCCCACAGCTTTAGCTGTGATTGCCACTTGTATTACCCCTTCTCTTACCCTGTTCATTCAATTTCCTTTTGATAAAACATTCGTTTATCTGTGTTATTCTTTATTCTTTGTTGTCATGCAGGTGTGATAACTGTAGAGGAGGTTATTCTTTATATTACACCTCCTAAACAGACTTGGATGTCCTAATCTGACACCAGCAGGAGCAGCTCTACCTCCATTTATCCTTCTTTCCCCATCCCATGACATGGATGCCACTGAAAAAGAGACTCTCAGTGTTACTATTCCTACTGTAGCACTTCTAAACACACTCCTTTAAGGTCCCTTCAAAGGATATTGGCATTTGCCTCGAGAAGGAAGTAGTATTTTTAACCCAAATCAATCCATTCTCTGCTTTATCCATATATTCCTTGCCCCCCTTCTTGTGACCAAGCAGTAGCTCATCCAGCTGAACACTAACCTGGCAGGGCTTGATCCCAGCTGAGTCAAAAAAGGTCGTTTCTACAAGTTTGGGATCTTAGGGGGCAAAAAATGTGATCCATGCAGCCATACAATGTGCCACCCGTGCCAGATGATGGGAGAGGAGCAGCACCACCCTGAGGTGGATCTCCTGAGGTAGACCTCACTCACACCAACAGAAAGGGAAAGGAGACCTGCAGGTGTAGCTTGTACCAGCTTGCCAAGCAAAGATCAGTGCAAAAGAATGTACCTACCAGTATAAGTTCATGGATTTACCTTGGGGCCCCTGTCATTGCAGACGTTCCCCGCAGCTCACACCCCAAACAGATGTTGCCTCACAGCAAAGGTTTTGGGTGAAGTCCCTCTCAGGAGAGGAGAAGGACTTTCACTCCAGCCTGGCTGTGAGCTGCACACGTGGCCACAGGAGGCACATCCTGGGCTCCCCAGCTAAGCAACCAGCAGAGACCATCCACCCCTTCCCAGAGCATCCATCACCACCCACAGAGATCATCTACCCCCTCCCTGAGCATCCATCGGCCACCATTCTGCTGCAGAAACTTGCTGGGGACCTTTTCCTCTTTCTGTGGTTTCCTCTGAAAAGCAAAGCTATAGAGCTGGCCAGACAGACGCAGGACATTCAGGAACCAGGAAAGGGCACAGCTTGCACCCACTGCTCAGTTTGGGAGCCTTCAGGGATAACAGGTTCAAATAGGTGGGTGTCCTGCCAGTGGCAAATCTTGTAAAGACTTTTTGCAGGAGATAGAGGGATGGTCGTGCCTGGTAGACCCCAGCTCCTCTCAAGTGTCAGGGATGTGTCCATGAGGCCCCAGCGTGCACCAGGAAGGAACGAGGGCCATGGTCCCCAGCGGGATCCTAATACAAGGAGCTTATTGTGGGAGATGCTGCCCGGGGCTGGTCTCTGCCGCCCACTCACAGAGCATCTCCAGGTACCCCGCCACGCAGCTCCTCCTCACAATGCAGAGAGATCAAAAGGCATCCAACCCACTGATCGCTCGGTTTTGTGTCGAAAGGCTCCCTGATTACCTCACCATTAGCTGCACCCATTAAACGAAATCCTAAAGGTTTTACACAAAGCTGAGGTTTCAGATGAGAGGGCGAAGGAATGACTCAGTGCCTCTAAACGCCAAAGTCTTCTCCTCCGTCCTGTTTGTACAGCACCGAGCACGAGGGGTCCAGGTGCACGCCTAGGGCTCTGAAACACCGCCACAATTAAATAATAAGTGTAATAGCAGCTGTACTCCCACCAGCAAGGTTTCGTTTTATTGTTTAAATATTCAGTTACGCTGGGTAGCACCTCCTGGAGATAAGTTTACTTCAGTGAGGTGGGTAATGACCCCCCAGCTGGTCACTGGCAGCCCCGGCTGCAGCCCCGGTACAGCCAGGAGCCCATCAGCATGTGCTGACACTCACAGGAGCACCCCCGGTGCTGGTGAAATCAAGGATGGGGCAGAAGGCAGAGCTCCATTTCCCTGCGAGCTGGGGCAGAGCTGGGCCACGGGTTTTCAGCAGATATTAGAAGCTTACAGGGCTGATAAAGGTGGTGAGATTCCCCCTGGTACCTGTCCGACCGAGACCCCCAGCATCTCTCCAGCTGACAGCACCTGGAACAGGGTGCAGGTGAAGGGAGGAGCATAGAAACAGTCTTCTTCTCCCTTTCCACACGAAGAATCAGCAACAAACATTGATTTTCAACCCTAAAGAAAAAAAATTAAAAAAAAAGAGCCGATACAAAACAAGCAGCGCAGCGGTTTGCTCTGATGGGGCTCCTGGAAAGCAGTTTGCCCCCAGCCCAGGTGCTACTCCTGCCAGGTCCAGCGCACGGCTCAGAGCTGTGGTGGGAACCACCTGTTTCTATCGCAGAAGAAATAGTGCCATCTGCTGACACGCACAGCTCTGTTCCTCGAAAGCGAGGGGCAGGTGCTTCTCTCCCTCCTGTGATGGGCGTTCGGGGCCATGTCAGCCTGAGGAACACCCACACGGGGCCCTGCAGGAGGGGGACAACCCCACAGGTGACCCACGCATGTGGCTGGGGCGGCTCGAGACCCCCACGGACATCCAGGGTGGCCCTGTGGTCAAGACAGACTCAATACTAGGGATGCAGACCCTAAGCACCCCTGGGAGAAGAGCTGGAAGGGAAGATGCTGGTCATTGCCATCCAATAGGGTTTAATTAACCTCTTATCCCCTTCACTGAACACAGGGAAACCCCTCCAACAGGCTTCTCTTCAAGTCACATCCCCCATCCCATATAGTTCCCATATAGCTTCTTCCTCCCTGATCTCTGATCCCACCACCTCTGATCCTGTGGGGTGCTGGAGTTACAGGGACTTCCGAAGGGATTACTGGAAAACATCCCTTGGCTGTATGGTGAGGGATGAGATTTTTTTTTATATAATGGTCCCTCCCAGTCTCATGAAATTCTCAGCTCCCATACACATCCCTGGGAGATAACTACATCCAAAAAAGTCCTCTTAAAAGACCCTTAAAAGTCCTTTCCAACCCATACTATTCTATGATTCTATGATACATTTATATACACTATATATTGTACACGTGCTGTGCAGGGACCAGGGCAGGAGATGCCACTGGTCTCAGGCACTGGTAAGGCAAAAGTCACTGCTCATCTCCAAAACTTCTGAGAGAAACTCTTCCCTGGCAGCATCTTTTCCCACACAGGGAGGCACTGGGCCCCCAGCGGTGGAAACCTTGTGACAGGGAGATGATCCCAACCCATCACCTGCCCAGGCACGAGAGCCATGGGAGACCAGGTGGAAACGAGACATCATGAGCTGCATCGAGTCACCGAACCTGGCCGAACCCGGCCTGGGAACAGCCTGTGGAAAGCAAAGCTGCTGATTTTCTGATTTTCCAAGCTGACCTACCAATAGCAAAACCATCAAAGTGAGAGACACGTTCCTGAGGTCTGACCCAGCACAGGAAAGTCAAGGAAAGATTCCCACTGAACTCAACTGGACTGCGGCCACAACACTTACATATAGCCAAGATTTATTTAGTATTTTTCCCCATGGTTTTAATCAAGACTTCATCCCACTGGGGCTCCATCTCATCCTGCAACAAGGAAGTCAAATTTATCCTACAGAGTCATTTTAACACAATACATAACCAAATATATATAGCTAGAAACATTACCGTGCATGTATATATATAAAAAACATGTATATATTTTATATACATACAAATAACCTCTTAAATGAGAGGCCAGCATAAAAAACAATCAGAGTAAACACTGTAATTTTAATTATGCAACATATTCTGCCTAACATATTTCTTTTTAATGGCAGTCATTTTAATAGCTCTAAGGCCCTGAATTAGTCCAATATGTTCTTAACTAAGTTCACTTTAAATACAAATGCTAATGACTTTTCCAGAGGGTCCAGCACTCTGGATGAGCTTGCTGCACACCAGTATATTCTCCTTAACATGTTTACTTTTAATAACAAGTTTAATGATGCACTCGGGGCCTAATAACCACATTTAGTCACAAAGAGAAAAACCAGCTACAAAATACTTTCTCTAAAAACTAGGCTACAGGGGATTGCCGCGCCACTTCAAACCCACACCACCCTTTAATGTGCCTACATGTGTTTTGGCTCTGCCTGCATCCAGGCTGGGGACCCTGGCCATGGATGAGCAGCCTGGATTGATTTTTGGAGCTGGTGTTGGGGTGACCCGGGGACCCTGTGCAGCAGCCGAGCCATTTGGGGTAAAGGACCACGACTGAATGTGGCCTCACCTGTTCCCACCCTCAGCGCTCACCGGTGGATCTGGGCAGAAATACAGGGCAAGTTTCAAAGGAAGGTGTTCCTGGGCTGCAGCAGAGGCATCCTGGGGCTCTCACTGACATTGCCGGCAGAGACGTGCCAAAGGCAACGCGTTTGAAAAATCACACCCACCATCCATTAAAAAGAAAACACAACAAAACACCAAAAAAAAAAACCAACAACAACAAAACCCTAACTCCTACCTTTGCCTTTATGAAAGCTAGGAACACAACCAAGTGAAGAGGCAGGCGACCACTGCTCTCTCCTTTCATGCCCAGATCAACCCATTGCCACGGGCCTGCAGCCCAGGCAGCCCTGCTTGTCCCAGCCCTCCTGGCTGGGGGCAGGTGGGACCCCCAGGCACATCCACCCCAGCAGAGAGGTGCTTTCAGCTCCCAAAAAGAGAGATTCACCCAGCAGGGCTTCTCTCCATGGCTGTGTCCAGACTTGTCCAATCCCAGACCTGTGCCCAGACCTGTGAAATCTCACGAGCCAGGGAGATGCCCAGAGCCACCTCCATGACCTGTGGGTGAAGGACCAGCCCAACCCATCCCTTTCCGTCCACAGTTAGAAGTGTCAACCCATGGGGTGTCACAGATGTCCCCAACATGTGGCAGGCCCACAACAGTGTATGTTGACAGGGCTGGAGATACCCCAGGGACAGCACACTTCTTCCT
Organism: Myiotriccus ornatus; assembly: GCA_036023395.1. Classification (NCBI taxonomy): domain Eukaryota; kingdom Metazoa; phylum Chordata; class Aves; order Passeriformes; family Tyrannidae; genus Myiotriccus; species Myiotriccus ornatus. The sequence goes on along the minus strand of JAYRBT010000139.1, from coordinate 68,455,996 downwards.
CCCTGCAGGAGCATCCCAGGGCTGCATCTTGCACCAGAATACCTTATGGTTTATGTCCTAAATATAACCGTGGCAGGCTCTGCCAGGCTTCAACTCCACTTGCATGAAAAGCACTTGCAAGGCTTGAACCAGCTCTGGTTTTTCTACCTTCTGCCCCAGGGCCCGAGCGAAACAGGGAGGGTGGAATCCAATAATATGTTGTGCATAAAAAGATTATGCCAAAGATAACCTTATTGCTAATAATAACCCTGGAATCCAATCCTGTGAATAGGCCCTATTGAATGCTTGAACACAGGCATTCCTCGGTTAGGTTTTTCTGCCTACAAATATTTCACTTCAGTCTTTAAATACTAACACAGAATTCAGACGAAGGGGTTTTTTATCTTCAAAGTGCTGCAGAAAAAAAAATTAAAATTAATTCATTAATCAAACATAATTAAAGGGCATAAAATATGCCTTTCTCCAGCGCAGGGAAACAACCAACACAGCGTGAAGCCATTGCAGGGACTCCAAGCATCTTTCCCACCGCGAACGTGATTTTCCCGGAGCGGCGCCTGGGCAGTAGCCGTGCTTGTTCCCAGCAGCTCTGCTCAAGCTGTCTTCCTGACATGTGTTAGGCTGTATGTCTGCCACGCAGGAAATAGGGTTTGAAGCTCACAGCCAGGAGCAAAAGCTGAGATTGAGGCTTTAATGAAGCTGGGATTGAGTGGCTAGGGTGGTGCAGTGAAGCAGTAAATGCAAACACATTATCACCTGAGAACTTGCTCCAATTTCACACCAATTAACTAGGAATGAGAGAGGAGGGCTGGGGCTGGCTGCAGAGATGGCTGATAATCCTGTGAATGGGCAGAAATGGCTCGAACACCGACGCGCTTGTGCCAAAACGAGTTTGTTAGATAACGCCAGTCCCGGCAATTTTGTCTTGGGGAGGGAGCATGTCATTACTGGAGCTGCTTCTATTAGCAAATATTAAAAATATTTCCCGAAATGCAGATGCCCTTGAGGGAAGCACGGGTGGAAAAAGTAATAAAGCAATAGATGATTATTTTATTTTTCTGCCAATGCGTCACATCACAAGGGAAGGGAAGGGGCAAAGGAAAGGGGAGAGGTAGAAGAGGGGTGGGATGCTTAGGACTGTCGGGGAAAAGTCGGCAGCTCATGGAGGGGAATATCCCACCCTTGAGGAGACCCTCAAGATGCTCAGATCTGGATTTGGGGTGGGTTTGATTTTTAATCAACTGCCAGCAGATGTAGGTCCAAATAGGACCCCAAAACTCACCTTGGCAGCAGTGATGGGGCCCATCCCTGTCCTCTCCACCTGTACCCAGGAGTCAATTCACTTTCATTGCATTTTAATATTTGAGTTATTACCAATTTTTTTCCCTGTTGAGATTATTTCCATTTTAGGAGTTAGGGTGGAAAAAAAAAGACAGCAGCTTAGAGGAAGTGCTATTAAATGGATTTCTGTGGATTAAATACTACAACAAATCACATCCTCAGTGTGCCAGGCCCCCCATCACCCCTTCAGTAACTGCAGGTTTTGATGTCTGTGAGCAACCAGACTGATCCTCCAAACGGCATCAGCCATGAGACATCCTGTAACCAACAGGCTGTACCAGAATAATTTCTTGTATTTAGATAAAATCTTGTTTTCATTTTAAAATGCGTGAGTGATAAGGAGGTTACTGCAAATGCAAAGGCAAGGACCCCTTGCTGGGTTCATGGTGACACAGTGGGCTGGAGAAGATCTCAAGAGAAACCCTGTGTGCACGGTTAACCCTGGTTTGTGCCCCAAGAGGTGTCCTCAGTGCTGCCCCAGCTCTTCTGGCAAGGAAGCATCCGGGTAGCTGTGTTGTCCCTGGGAGGTCCAACAAAATAATTGCAAGAAAGGTGCAAACAGAGGGAAAGCACTCACTGTGCTCCTCTCACTCAATATTGAATCACTCCAGCCTACAGGAGGGACTGAGATATCTCCCTTTAAAATCAGGAAAGGGTTTTCTCTGGTGATGGAGGATGGATGGGCAGCAAGAGACCAGGGCAAACCATAATATACTAAAAAAAAATTCAGGTACTTTCCACCTCACTAAAAGCCAAGGAGAGTTCTGGGGCTGGCTGATGATGCTGCCTCATTTCTGAGCAAGGAGGGCCCTGGGTGCTCCCTGTCCCACTGTGAGCCTGCCTGATTTTCAGAATCCTGCTCACTTCAGGTGTGCATTCCCTTCTGTACAGGCTTGGGAAGGTGGAAAAAGATGTGGCTTAAATGAGCAAGGGGCAGCAACTGCCTAGCTGGATGCTGGGGGATTCTTTCCCTCGGGGCAGGTGGAGTGGGGTGCAAGGGAACATCTTTTTCCAGCTGTTCTAGTCATGGGAAGTGGGGATTTGTGGTCCTTCCCTTCTTGTGGCATGCAAACCACTCTCCCAAGCAGGAAAAACACCTCCAAGAGGCAAATCTCTCATTCTGTACACAACGGTGCACCCAAGCCCCGGTGCAAATCCACAGGGCTCTTCCTGTCCGTGCTCTCCAGCCTGTAATTATCTTAAAGGCAACAATTAAAACTATTGAAACACATGTGATGGGTTTAGGGAGCACAGCTTGGCTAATCCCCACAAGCATCCCGGAGGAGCGGAAGCGAGGAGTTCCCAGGGTGCTGGTGCTTTGCTGGGCAGGTGAGGACCAAGTGGAGCTGCAGGGGGCCAGACTCAGGGTGAGGAGTTGGCAGCAGCCTGGTCCCCAGACAGTGTGGGACACCTGGAGTCATCCACATGGCAGTGACCAGGCTGGTGCCAAGGGCTGGGTGGGTTGCAGGAGCATCCCCCCTCTCCTTACCCCTTGGTACCCCTTACCCCCCCTTACCTTGACATTCCCCGGGGTCACACGGAAAGTCAGTGATGGGAAAGACCCCCATCCCCAAAACCTGCTCTTTTGGTTAAAGCCCTGAGTGCAAACTCCTGTGGCAAAAATGTCATCTTCCTTTTTCCATGTCGGCCCAGGATTTAAGCCGATGTCAGATAACAGAATAATGCCATGTTCAGACACTGCCCCTTCTGCTTCCCCATCCTTTACCTCAGCATCCCACAAAGAGATGCATAGTGAAGAATTGCACAAAATATCACTGTCCTGTGCTCATCACTTCTTAATTTATTTGTTTTCCAGGAATCATTATTTTTGATGTTTTTCTGAAAGCACCACCTTCCTAGAGGGTGATTATATGTGATTTTCTACTCTGCTTTCTTTAAGAAATGTTTTCTAACCTGCTCTAGAAATGTTAAAGCAGCTTTGGGAGCCTGAAAATGCAGGGAACTACGGAGCAAAAAAGAGAACATAAACTCTTTGTTCTAAGTATCTTGTGATCTTAAAGTGCTTGGGGCGATCTCAAGGGTGTCAGGGCAAGGACAGAGCCACTCAGGGCAGCCACTGGCTCCTCTCTTTTCCAGCCCTCCTCTTCCAGAGAGGCAAAACGTTTTATCTCCTTTTTTATGATACGGTGTTCTAAAGATTTCTAAAATTTCCACAATTTCTAAATTTTCTTGTTTTCCCAAAACTCACACACAAGTTTAATCATTTGGACTAAAAGTGAGTAATTTTGCTTTTGCCTTCAAAATACCTTTTTTATAGTTTGTTTTTTTATTTTTGTTTTTGTTTTTTTTAAGATTCTGCTCAAATTCCCTTCCAATTAAATATTTAACTTCTGAATGCTTACTTACTCCTATTTTCATTTCTTTTTTGCTTTTCCCTTCATGCTTCTCCCCCTGTCTCATTTCTAAAATGCAACTAAATGGGGGAAAATCCTCTTCTGAGCCGCTTCTGCTGCTGCTGACATCGACAGCCCCAAGGATGCTCCCAGCCCTGTGCTCCCCTCATCGGGGAAGGAGCCTGCAGAGTGTCCCAGACACCCTCCCATGTTCCTGACTCCCTGTGGATACCTGTCCAGCTGTATCAAAATCACAGGACAGACACAGCCATGGGGCTAGAAGGGACAGAAAAACCCACGGCAAATCCAGCCTTGGGTTGACAGGACCCCAAAAGGGCCCACCACTCATAAGTTGCACAGCAGATGGCCAGTGTCTCTTCATGTATTTATTGATTAACAGCAGCACTTTAGATAAGTGAAGACCAGTTGCCTTTGAGGGCAGAAGTAACACTGGCCTGAAGTGTCAGTTGGTGTCGCGGGCAAATGGCAAGTCTTATTTGGGGGTTGCTTTCCATCACGTGAGCATCTGACACTTGCATTTCTAGAGGGTTTAGCCCTGAGTTTCTATTTTAAGCCGGGAAAGGGAGAGGGCAGCAGGGCTGGTGGTAGCTCAGGTTTCCCTGGGAAGCACACCCTGAGCTGGGAGATTAATATTGATGACAGGAGCAGCACATGGGTGGGGATTTACAGCAAGAGTGAAAAAACCTGGGGAAGCCAAGAAGCAAGGGAGAGGGATGGACTCCTATCTCCAGACTGTCAGATCAAGATGTGCATAAGCCAACAAGTTTCTGGGCACGATGAACACGGCAGTGTGTTGTTCAGCAGCCTGTGCAGCGCCCAGAGATCAAACAAAGTGATCTCCTCTGCCTTTAAAATGCATGAAGCTGCAAGATCTTAAGGGCAAATAAACTTACTTTGATTGCAGGGCTGGGACCTTGGAAGTCGCATTCCTTTAATTTCCTTGAGCTGGTTGCTTTCCCCGGGAAGGACATGTACAGGGAGGTGAGTTTTCAATGGAAACTGGTTTTGCCTCATTTTCCACCTCTCTCCTGTTACAAGGAAAGAAGTGCCGAGCTCCGGAGGCCTGCCTGCCTCTTTCTATGCAGACAGAAAGGGCTGGGTGTCTGTGTTTAATTACAGCCTGAAAGAACTGCATTTAAAAGACAACAGCAAGCTATTTAATTAATACTTATCATTAGCACACATACGAATGCCTAGCAGCAAATTGCAACAACAAAGCAAGTCCTTCTTTATTTTTTTTCCTTGCACATGGGATAAATTAATTAAAAAAAAAAAAAAGTAAACAAATTATTTGCACGAGGTTTGAAATTACTTTTATGGAGTGAGAGTACTGGGACAGTAGGTACCACTCCATGACAGCAGAGATGTCTGAAAGTAGAGATGTCTAAGGGCAGGCTTCTCAGTCTCCAGTTTTTCAATCTCCAGCTCTCCCGGCCAAGAAGCTTATCTTCATCCATCCATCTATCTATCTATCTTTCTGTCTCAGCATTTACACTGGGCTCATCCCCATGTCTGAGCACCTACTTGTCTTCATACCTGTCCATAAATTACATGGCACCCCCAGGGCATTATAAATAATAATTCAACTCCCAAACCTTCAGAACACTGTTTTAAAGCACTGGCTTATAAATCACCACGTTGTGGACTCCTCCTCCCAGCCCATAAATGTGACACTGGAGCAGAGGGACGTGGGCAGCCCCATCAGTGGAGTAATTGTCTCCAAATCAGTTCCTGGGGTGGGAGGGGTGGGCTGGGTGGCCAGGAGTTGGAAGATGGGGATGGACATTGTGGCAAAGCAGAGGGGAAGGCTGGACTGCTCTGCTCATGGGAAATAGCATCCTCACTGGCAGCCCAGGATTTCATACTCCTCTCAGTTCTGTTTCAACCAGTCCTGCAGTCAGCCAGTCATCCCATGTACCCCTTTAATTAATAGCACTCTTACTGGCACTATTAATGACTGGAGTGATGAACCACAGCTTGGCTCTACTGCTGAAGTCTCCATGGGACCCTACATCAGGTGACAACTGCAAGCTCAGAGGCAGATGGCTTAAAGGTAGACCCCATGTGTATCCAGACACATCCCAAGACATTACTTTCTTCTCGAAATACATAGGAGTTAGGAACATGTTCCAGCCACTTCCCTCAGTGTGAAGGGTGTCCTGGGGGAACATGGGATCCCCATGGAGTATAGCCACTGGTTCATGGGCATCACTGTCTCCTGGATCACGTGTCAGATCTGCTTGTCGTGAGGGACCTGAAATTGGAATTTTTGCTGAAGAAAAGTGTGATCAGTTGATGTATGAGATGAACTATTTGACAAGTCTGTCCTGGATTTGTGATCAGCTCTGGAATGTGCAGAACTAATACACTGTTAACACTGGGAGCATGTCAGGCTGCCAGAGCCTGCAGCCCCCCAACAGTGTTGGGTGAGGAGACACCACTTTTCTGTGTGACTTTCCTCCCTCTGTTTTCCATCTTTCCATCAAACCCAGCTGACCTTCCTTCTCAGCCAGAGACCCGAGGATGAGCAAGCAGAGCCCCGAGCGCCTGTTCTGGGGACAGGGTGGGAGATCCCAGTGTGAGTGGCCACAGATGCCATGGTCCCCAAGCAGGTGGTGGGACACAGCATTCCCACAGGGCCAGGTTCATTCCCATATCCCAGGCACTGGCCTGGCACACACAGCTGCTCATTTCCCTCTGTGGGAGCTCGGCACCCCCTGTAAGCTGAGCTTGTCTGTGCTCCCTCTGCCTTGGCTCCAGGCATGGAACAGGCTTTTCCTGCTGTGCTTCTGGCCCAGCAGATCGCAGAGAGAGTTTTCATAGTGTCATTTCCCAAAAAAAAAATCTGATACCCCACTGGGGTATCCTCAGGGATGGCTGAGAATTAAACTTCTTTTCACCCTTCACGGGCATTGTCTGCAGCGAGGCCAGACCCTTTACCCATCCTACTGCTTCGGGGCACTGGGATGGGAGCATGGAATGTATTTGTCAGGCTTCCTGCTTGGAAAACACACCAGGACTTCGGCAGGCTGTGAGTCCAGCCCCACTCACCCCGTCCTTCCTGGTGTTCCCCAGCGAGGGGTCCGGGTCTGGCCCCTCGCCCTCCTGTCTCCTCCTCCTTCTCCAGTCCTGACCAGACAGCCGGGTTTGCAACCTCTTGCTTGGATGTGGAACTGGGTGCAATTCCAGGCCTCTCCCCTCTCACAGGGTGTCTTAAGCTATGATTAAGAGCTAAATTACAACTAGGCAGCCGTCCCTGGCCGAGAACCGCAAGATTTGGGGAGGTAGCTGTTAAAGGTGGTGGAGTCCACTGAGCATAATATCTGCATCAGTGAGAGGGGATCGTGGGGGTCAAATGGAATCGGGGAGTTCCTCACTGGCACCCCCACTGATGTGCTGCACCACTCCCCGTGCAAACCCATCCTTCAGGGCAGGGTTATTCGCGAATCTGAGGTTAAGCTGCTGCTTAAATAGGAGGTATTTTGCTGGTTTGGCTCTTAAAGAAGGGTGAGTGATGGCCTTATGAAGCATCATTCCTGGACCCCACCACCATTTTCCTCCCAGCTCCTTGCTCCATGCAAGTAGAGCTGTTTAGGCATTAAAAACGTCCAAGTGCTGTGGTTTTTTGAATCATCTTCAACTAAGCTGTTTCCCTCACCCACGTTAATTGGGATGGGACAGCCTCAGCCCCCCATCCTGGAGAAGGCACAGGTCCCTCCTCTCCTGCAGGGTTTCAGTGGGATGGAAGAAGGTGGCACAGGGCCGGTTGTGCCGGAGGGAGCCAAGGAAAAGGCCACCTGGGTGCCAGCAAGGCAGCTTACAGCCCAGGCAAAGCTTCCCACTCTTCCCGCACATTCTGGAACATCCCAAGCTGAATCACTTCACAGAACTTACTTTTACCCTGTTAAATGCCACTAAACCTTCAAATTAATCCTCCCATTACAGGACTTCGTTTGATGTCAAAGGGGGAATTTTTTTTTTGATGGCAGAGGGGGATTTTTCCCCCCTGGTATAATTATTCCTATTTTTCTTTCCCCTTTTTTAGGCACAAGAGATTCCTGCCAGATGCACGACTTGTGGAGGCAGCTCCCACACAAGGTATTTATATATTTATATGTATATGATGGGAACGTGGTATTGAAAGACCTGAAGTTTCAGGCAGAGGATGAGGGGAATTTCCCATTTCCTACTTGTTACAGTGGAAGTTGCCTGAGAAGAGTCTGCAGCAGGACTAGGACCAAACGCTGCAAAATAAAGAACAACTTTCCAGTGCTGAAAGATAAGCATGTCCAGGGAAAACATCTGATATTTAAGACTATTATTGAGCAAGTTTCAATGCCTGGGAATGATTCCTGCCACTGCCTAAATTACAGGGATGGGTAAAGCGGATTTGCCCCAGTCTTGCATGTGTTTCCCATTGAGCATCTTGGATGTTACTGGGATCACTGGGATGAACATCCCAGCACGGAGCCAGAACCACTGGATAATGCTCAGGAAGCAGTGGGTAGAGCTAAGGAACCTTTCTGTAACAGCCAGTAAAGATGGAACACGCAGGTCTACTCAGAGTTTCTATCGTTTTTTTATGAATTATTAGGAAAAAGGGGATACAATTGCAGAGCTCTTTACTGAAAATACTATGAAACAGTCATATATTTCAATGGGGAAGTGCGTTCTTGCTAATAAATCATTGCATGGAGGCTCCCAGCATAACATGGGGGGTTCCTGGGAATGAAGAATGAGCCCTGGGAGGCATGGTCCAGCTGTGCCCAGTAGCTCAAGTCTGTGTGAGTACCTGCCCCCTGATCCCCCCTCTGCCCCAGGGGTGCAAACTGACCCCCCCTATGCCTCCCACTGCTGTGCCACAGCTCCAATCCGCCCCCGGAGCACCTGTGCCCAGTCCTGTCCCCGCTCTAGGGGAGTGCACCTGGTCTCCATCGCTGTTAGGGCAGTGATTTCAGGGGGGATCTGGGGAACCAGGCCAGCTCGGAGCACGGCATCCTGAAATTTGGCTGCGGAGGCTGGAGCTAAGCAGCACCGGGGAATGCTGCAAAAGGAAGAAAAGCAAGAAAGTTTGGGATGTCAGCAAGCCCCGGGCAGGAGATACTGCGGGAACAAGGAGATAGTGATGCTCCAGTCCCCAGCACTCCCTCACCTGTCTGGCTGAGAGTAGTGGTAGTGAGCAGCCACAGCAGAGTGGGGGCACAACAGGTACTGGTTTTCCTCCCAGCAGCGCCGCATGGCTCCAACAATATCCTCGTCGGAGGCTGAGCAGGATTGCAGGGTCTCGGAGAGCTGTGGGAATCAGGGAGGCTTGTTTTGCACAGGGCATCAGCCACAAGCGCTCAGCAAAGCATTTCGAATCAGGGAGGCTGGAGGATGGGGTTCCCCAAGTGCCGAAGGAAGAGGGGTTGCTGCGGCACTGCTGGAAACAACCACGGGGACAGAGTGTGAGCAAGGGGTTTCCATCCATGGGTGCTGCGAGCATGGGTGGAAAGGAGCCAAGACTCAGCTCCTCAGCTCTTTGCTGCTATTTCCATGCTCTGAGGGACTTGTAAAACCCACCTCAGTGTAACAGCTCCTCTTGCTTTTAATAACACCATTATTTAGTATTTATCTTGCTGCAGCGCAAGCAGGAGCAGGAGCCAGGAAAGGATGCTCAGTGAGGGACAGTGCATGGGAATTTGGATGGGAAGAGGCAGGGCTTTGTATCTGGCCCTCTCACAGTTCAATCTTTTGTTTTCTCTTGTATCTCTCTCTGTGTTGTGCTCCCATTTGCCGTAAGAGTGAGGCTGAACTGCAGCATCCAACCCATTAGACCCACTCCCAAACACTCAATTTTTGTTGAGCATCTTAATGTTGCAGCATCTGCTGCACGGTGCCTCAGTGCATGGCCAAGAATGGGGTGGTTTCAGATCCTAACTAAATAATTGTAGGCATTTTTTAAATTAGTTTTGCAAAGAAGAAAGAGCTTTATAAAAAAAGAAAAAAATATAAAAGCGTTTTTTAACATCTCAGTGAACACACATTGATATAAAACTTCTCTTCTGACCTCACACTTAAATTTTTGATTGGAAACTCTCCACTATGATTTTTTCATTCTGAAAAAGAGTTGGAAACAGTAACTCTCCTTACACACACTCACATGCACAGTGTTGTGTGTGTCAGGAACTGACCCTTCTGTGTAAATCCTCCGGCAGCTTCAGGCTTTTCGATTGGCTGAATTGCTCCATCAGCGTTTTTATCAGGTGGCTGTCAGAGCCCGAGAGCAGCCACAGGATCCTCTCCACATTGTAAGGCTCCTGGGAAAACAAGACAATAGGTGAGCAGTGGAAAATCAAGCATCCATCTCAGGGGAAGAGCATCTGTGTGGATTCTCTGATGCCTCATTAGGGCTGAGGTCCTGCTGCTGCTTTTTTCTGGGTGGCAGCTGGGGTGGGCTTTTTGTCTTCCCTTTGCTCACCTACATCCCAAGAAAAGTCTTTGGGAACACGATGTCTTTTGGACCTTTGACCTGTCTGACAGTGACCATCAGATTAAAACAGAAAATGAAGGGGATGACTGATGAATCAACGGTGTGACCACATCTGTACAATCACCGTGATGAACCCAGGCTAATAACACACTGTGCACTGGGGAACCAGAAATATCCAGCTGTTTACTCAGTGTTGCAGATGCTGCTGTGAGTCACCCAGCTCCTGCCTGACTTAATGAGACACCCAGCTCCCTGCAGGGCTGGCTGATAATCTTTGTGAACTTATAGGGCACATATAGGGCCTGACTGGCCCGTATGGCTGCTTAGCAATCAGTGTTGCAACACTGCAGCAAGAGCTCTGTGCAAGACCATACAGGAGGGTCCCAAAACAATTTCTCTTCTCCCTGTCTCATCCCTGCATGTTTACAAGCACTAAGAACATTCATCTGGTGGTTTGGCCAAGACACCTTGTAGGGACAGACAGGACAAGGGGCACCACCTCACAGAGTACTCATCATATCTTCTGGGGTCACGTGATGGGTTTGGATGAACTCTTCACACCTTTTTGCCTGTGACCTTTTGTCACTCCATCCTGTTCTATCTTGGGGATTCATCAGGTCTTACTCAGCCTTTTGTGTCCTTATCTGCGTGTCTTTTGGCCCCAGTTCTGTCCTTCATCTTCCCACCATCACCTTCCAGAGCCTCTAATCTTCAGTCTAGTCTGGGTGTTGCCTTCCCTTTGTTTTAGGCTGTCCCCTCTTTTAGGCTCTCCTCTGCTTCCCGCTCTGGCTGTCCTGAGAAGCTACATGTCAGTGTACCCTGGATGTCAACAACCTGCTCCTACAAGTGCCTCCAGCATCATGCTCCCATCCTTTCTCCTGTCCTTTTTTCTGCTGCTCCCACACCCTTCACACATGCTTCCCCTTCACCCCCCATTCATGCCAGCCTTTTGGTTTTCACTACAGATCTCTGTGTTGACACCAGAAAGTCAAAATGGGCCAGGACACTGGTGTAAGTACTGGCCTCACCATCTAAGTAAGGCTTCTCCTCCTGTCCCGTGCCACCAGAGCTGTCCAGGAGAACTTTGAGGCCCAATTTGGAGGACAGGTCACACCTGGGGACAAAGTTTTGGCATGTGGACACGAGCTGTGTGGTGCTTCCTGACCTCAGGATCAGAGAACAGCCCCTGGTTGTCTTTAGGTGTTGCAAATACACGGCATCTGCTGTGATTATCTTGGGATTGCTCCTCACAAGGCTGATCCACACCAGATTTCCTGCTTCATCTTCAGCTATTTAGGCAGTGTCTCATGGGAAAATTTTCTCTCCTTTACTTTAGGCTGCAGAAGAGGCAACCTAAATAGGCTGTGCTCTCTCCATCCTTGAAGGTTTCCAGTATCCAAATGGAAAATCCCTGAGCAATCTGGTGTGACCTCAGGGCTGACCCTGCTTTAAACAGAGCCCCAGCTAGAGACCTACTGAATTCCTCTCAAGAATGAATGATCTCTTATGCTATGGAAATACTTGCATGGATGCTTCAGATGTGAGCTGAACAAGACGTCCCATGCAGCTGTGGAGAGGGATGTGTAGAGGGATACACCCATCCAGCTCCTCAGAAATCTCAGGATATCACCTTGCCTGACTGCCTGCTGCCATAATCCCAAAGGCTGGCATTTGCCTGGGTGCCTCAGCAGAGCAGGGCTACTGAAGGGACATGGGCCCAGAGAGGAGCCCAGACACCCCTGGAGCTCTGAGGAGCACCCCAAGTTCTTGGTTTGGGAGGAAAGCCAAGCTGCAGAGCACAGCCTGGTGATAGGGGCATAGGGATTTAGTGACTGCAGAGCATGGCAGCCCCTCCAGGCTCCCAGGTCCTCCCAAGGTGTTTGAACCGCTTTTGGAAAATCCAGGTAGCTTAAGGCCGCAGAGACACAACACCAAGGGTTTCCCTCTTTGATCACTTGCTTGGAAGCAGATCCAATCCCTGGGGATCACAGGGTAAGAATGAAATGGGAGGTATTTGCTTCCAGGTGTTTGGTTTCTGAACCTCCATGACTTTTCTTTCTGAGGCCTTTGCCTGCCTGCTGAGACTTGTTTTGCTCTGAGCAAGCTGCAGACGACCATAAATGAGGTATTTCTTCTGGACTTCCCTACCTTTTTCGTGGTCTCTCCTCTTGGTGGAGCCTTTCAGAAGCATCAGCAAAACCCCTGAGACATGGTGGCATTTACAGTTGTGTAGCTGTCACATGTTGTGAAAGTGCCCCTCTCTTGCTAACTTTGCACAGGACAAAACCCCAGAAACCCAGCATTTAAAAATGAAGATCACAAAGTCAAGCCCTGAAAAGTGAGGAGGAAGGTGTTTGATCTATCTCAGCAGCACAAATGGTCAGTAGGAGTCACACCTCCTAATGTATCACTAAGAGGCACTGCCAGTGGCAGAATTATGCAGGTAGTTCAGAGTAAAAGCAAAAAAAAAAAAATAGTATATTTGCTATTTCCCCATTTTGGCCAATTCACTACATACCTGAATATCCATGGCTGATGCTAATGTAGCCTTCACACTCCCTGCCAGTGAGAAATCTCCATGTTGGACAGTTCTATGAATGATGTCATTGCTGTTCACCACGGCAGCAAGTCGAATCGGGAGACCCATTTTCTGGGCAATACAGCCAGCTAGGAAGAAACAGTGAAAGAACACGCATGTGCTTGGTGAAGGAACAACCAAAGGAGGTTTAGCGAAGGAGTCATCGTGCAAATTGATTGAGCACCTGGCTCAGAAGCAGACACGAATGACATTCCCTAGTGGACTCTGAGATATCTGTCTCCAGTGGTTGGGTAGAGCACCAGATTGTAAAATGCAGGGATGCATTGCTCCACCTGCCATTGAACACTGACCCTTGGGCATCTCCACATTTGATGATGGATGGTTAGGGGACGAGAGGTCAGGCGGGTGCTGTGCAAGCAAGAGAGATGAGATTTTGGGCTTGTTATTGCTGCCTCAGATGGGCAGCCTGGAAGTGCAGTGAATATCTCAAATCCTTTGTTGCTGTCTTAAGACAGTTCTGTGCTTATTTTGGGACAGAGGCAATCAAGGGCTCTCATTTAGAAGGCCAGATTATGCAATTAAGAGTGGTTCTCTTGACCACACACTACCATGCAAACCAAAGTAGGACCAGGCAGGACTCCACACCTCTGTTAATGTCTCACTTAAGAAATCAGAGCCACAGTATTTTCCATCTTTTCTTCATCAAACACATTCTGTCCTCTCCTAATGTTCCCATCCTCAAGATAGCTACAGTCATCATCAAAGGGTAGTTTGGATTTTTTCTGCACCTTGTAAATCATCAGTGACACCTAAATTGAGTAATAAGCATACATGAGTAATAAAATATAAGTGGTTCTGAAGGAATCCTACCAGAGAGTGGGTGTTTTAATAAATAGCAATACCCAGTATCTGTGAAGTGCTTTTGGTCTATAGATCACAGCATTCTCTCTCTTATCTAACCTATCTTTTTTCCTTTACCTGTGATATTTCCTCCTCCTCCTGTTGGCACAACAATTTCCACCACTGGCAGCGGGGTGGTATCCAGGGATGGGGTACACTGAAAGTAAGCATAGAAGTAGTGAGCAATCTGCACCATAATCCTAGACCAGTTGACGGAATTCAAGCTCATCAAATTGTATTTTCTGGCAAAGTCATCATCAGCGAACAGTTCCTTGATGGGCTCATCGATTTCGTCGCTGTTCCCATGAGCTGTCAAAAGGAGAAAGGAAAGATTAGATCTGCCAACAGCAGAGCATCAGGCACAAGGTATTTCTGCTCAGAAATAGGGTTGGTCTGAAGCTCTGGGGTTTGCTGTGGCCCATCTGCCTCAGGGGCTGAGTGGCACCCTGTGGGTGTCGGGTGGTTTCTGCAGACGTGGCACTCTGGGCTCCTGCTTGTACCAAATATACATTTGCCAAACATGCATTTTCCCTTGTGAGATGCCAAGGTGAGACCTGGCTCAGAAGAAGAGTCCACGGGAACTCAAGCAGCTCAAGCACCCAGTGGTGATGCCGGCCCATGGGTTTGGCAAGGTGGTAGGGGATGGATCACACATGAAGGTGAGTGGACAGAGGGAAGGGGTGACTCCAAATCCTTTTAGTGTCAAGAAATGGTGCTGAACTCAGTGTAGCCAAACACCAACAGCGTGCATGGAGGCAGCTCTGATCTGTGGCCAGGAAATAAAGAAGTCTTGAATAACTTAATCGTCAAACTGGGGATATTGTCTCCTGTTAGCCAGATGTCTGAGCATGGTGATGGCAATGACCTGGCTGGCTGCAGCTGCTAAAGCTGCAAATCCCACTGAGCTTCTGCCTGAGACTCTAAGGGTCATGGTTTTGACACAGCAGGGCCATAAAATGGACATTTCAATAGCAGTGCCAACCAGCAAAGACATGGACATTGTCTTCGATGACGGTCGTCATCTGAAGTTCCTGTATCTGGGTGCAGAGCCCCTTGGGCAGCAGAACAAAGATGTCCATGTTCTTCTGCCCTCTCACACTCTCGATGGCCGAGCTCCCTGTGTCCCCTGAAGTCCCTGTTTCAAAGTGAGGAAGCACCAAGAAAAGAAAAAAAATTGATGCATCAGTCAAACCCGCATCGCTGCACTGTAAGAAAAGACACAGAGATGCTCCATGAGATATTTTTGACTAGAGAAGCCACCCTGCCATTGCCTGGACATCACTCACCAGTTATCCATGAGGCAATACCACTCTGGGGCATCTGTGGGAAGGGCTGTGGGATGGTGACTCTCAAGGTAAGGGCCTGCCCAGAAATGTTACCCCCCACAAAGAGATATACTCACCCACCAGAATAGTGACGTGCTTCTGCTTTTTCTCCAAGAAGTATTGCAAAAACTGCCCTGTGCAGGACAAGGACAGATCCTTAAATGCATAAGTAACCCCGTGCCAGAGCTCCAAAACATTCAGCCCATCTTTCAGCCTGGATAAATGGACAACATCCTTGTGCCTGAACCTGCTGAAGGCCCTGTCGATCAAGTCTAGAGGGAAAATGGTTAAAGGAGCTGTTAGATTGAGTGTTTTTCTGACTCATGGCTTCCTGCACCTGTGTTCTTCGTGTTCCTGATACCTTTCTGTACAATCAAAGACTCTCAGTTGCTGGAGCAGTGACAGACATCCAACAGGTTATTAGTAGTTACTAGGAATAAACCAGCCCAGCTTCGTGGTGTTTGATAACTCTATGTTAAGTAACCCCAGGGGACACTCTACACAATCAGAGAAAACTGTGCTAAAATTGAAATACAGGAAACCTGAGTTTTATCTCTGTGTGCCATTGAGACAGAGGTTGCAGCTGCCCTCTGGTGGAGGTGACAGCTCTTAAATGCTGTAAAACTAAAAATGTGTTTTCAAGGAGAGTGTGGAGCAGTGGGAAGCCCTGGAGGGAGGGCAAGTCTGGAGCCCAGCGGAGCAGCAGGGTGACCCAGCAGCGAGCAGGATCACAGCATCAGCCGTCACTACTGAAGTCCCCAGAATCCCCATTTGTACACAGGGAACACCTTTTCCTGCAATGTAACAGAGGAGATCAGGGTACAGAAAGAAGCAGGCAATGGTGCAGCAGGCTCCATCCTCCGGGGGCCACAAGAGGGTGGGGTGAAGGCAGGCAGGTGCATCTGAGCACCCTAAAATCCTCATGCACATCCCCACGAGCAGCTCCCTGTGTGACTGCGCTCACCACTGAGTGTGTTCGGTGGGACCAGGTCGGCTGGGATGAAGAGGGAGCACAGCTCCTTGACCAGCCCACGGTAGCAGAGGCTGCTCCAGCGCCGCAGGGTGTCCCTGTCCAGCGCGGGGATGTTCTGGGGCATGAACAGGCCCCCGTCGGGTGCGTAGCCGGAGAAAAGGGCTCCCTCGAAGTCCACGGCCCTCGTGCCTCCCCGTGTGCTGATGTACTCCATGGCTGCTGGGGAGGGACTGCTGTCACTGCCAGGGACCCAGAACAGCCCCCTCAACTCCCTCAAAAACTACCCCTATGGGCACATAGAGATCCTCAGGGAACAAACCACCTCCTCCCAGAAAAACTCACGGGGAGCTGGAGCAGCGGGGCCAGCATGGGGCACGTGGCATTTTGCAGGTGGTGAAAAGGCTGCCTGGGATTTGTGCCAAGGTGGCTGGAGCCTCCTCGTCTCGCTTTCCCTTCACCCTTCCCACCCTGCCCCGGAGATACTTCCCACCTGAGGAAAAGCCCTGACGGCGCAGAAGCCGCTGCACAGGCACGTCATGGCCCTCGTGGGCTGTTTGCCAAACCTGCAGGTTCTTTTCTTTTTTTTAAATAAAAAAAAAAAAAAGGAAATGACTATGTTTTTAGAGCAGGCTGATTCTGTTCAAAGGGGTTAAACTAAGGACAGGATTTGACTCAGCGCAGGAAGGGCTGAGCTAAATCCTCCGTGTTCACGCAAATCCCACCGAGCAGCCGCCGGCGCTGCTGGAAGAGGCAATTTTCCCACCCCAATCCCGTGAACTCCCACAGCCATTCCCACCTCGGGCAGCTGGGCCAACGCTGTAGCCCCTCGGCAAGGGATGGACGGCAGGAGAGTGAACAAACAATCTGCTGCCACCGCTTCCAACCCGGTCACCCTTTGCACTTGTGCTCACGGAAAACTTGTCCCCGCTGCAACCTGACGATGTTCCCGGTGTAGCAGCCAGCAGAGGCAGCTTCCCTGCACCAAGCCTGGGAACAGGAATGTGCTACAGCTCAGGAGATATCTAGTTAAATATTAGGAGAGAGCTTTTAACATGAGGGTGATCAAGCACAGGACACAGAGAGCTTGTTGTCACCAGTATGACCCCAGAGACACTCCAGGCGAGGAAACACATTGATCTGATTTAACTGTGATCTTGGATTTCAATTTGAGATTGAACCTGATTAAATGAGGTTTTGGGTCAGAAACATCATTGCAACAAAGTTCAGTCTGTAACTCAGCTGTGCAAAGGCAGGTGCTCAACCTCCTAACAGCCCTGTCCCACCGATGGGGAAACTGAGGCACAGAAGGGAGATGGCACATGTGCGGAGCTGTGCAAAAAAAATCAGTTCTCCTTTGCAGGCAAGGGCTGTGCATGCCTTTTCTTCTTTCTGTTTTAATATAATCCATGCTTTTTGAAGGGAGAAGCTGACACAGTGGCTGCACAGACCCAGGGTGCAGCTCAGTGTGTGCTGCTGGAGTTTGAGTGGGGACTTCAGCCCAGGCAGGTAAGGGGCAGAGGTACAAGAGATGGCTGATAAAAACCTGCCATGACCCAGAGAGCTCATGTCTGCACCAGGGGACACATTGCCTGCCAAAGCATTGGAGTCTGACACATTACACTGCCTCTCTAGCTCTGGGGAGTAACTGGGGCCACAAGAAAAGTTTCCAGAAGAGGGTGGTCCAGTCCCTGCCCTGAGCAGTGGCACAGAAACAGGCTTTTCTACACCCACCGTACCAAAGGGCTGCTTCTGCAAGCTCCTCAGAGGGAGGTAGAAGCAAAACTTCAGGCTCTGGGCAAAGTTGCCCCTGATGCTGTTGCGCAGAGCAGGAAGCAAACAGAAGCTCTTTAATAATTTATCTGAGCTCACACAGTGGGCAGAGCAGAGCAAATCTCTAGGAAATCAACTAGGCAGGGAGCTACTTATCTATAATTATATAAATTATATCACCCAACCAGTCCACATCTCTCCACTGCTGGGAGACCTCTGTGCTCAGTGTTCCTCATGGCATTGCAAAAATGAAGCCTGAGCCACCCAAACCTCCTGTGACCTCCCTGTACCTGCAGCCACCAGGTCCTCATGCCACACTGACCTGCAGTGGGGTGCTGACCCTACAGTGGGGGTCTGTCCCCATCCCAGATGTGCATCCAGGTCCTTTCAAAAGGTGCTAGAAAAAACAGGCTATGGGGCTGGACTTCGTTCATCAGGGATGGCTCAAGCTTAAATCGATAGTGAAACCTCCCCAGGGCCATCCCTGAAGCCATCAAAAGTTCCCAAGGTCATCTGGCCATCTGATGTCTCCAGACCAGAGCCTCAGCTCCTCATCATGCTCCAGTGGTAGCTGACACAAAAAACTGCAAGTAGCACCTCTGGAAAAAAAACAGTGAAACAGTAGAAATAAAGGAAATACTGAAAGCTGCAGGATACATGGTTTGTCTCCTCTGCTCTGACCTCTCCCCTCTCCCACAACAGTGTGCCAAGGTGAATTTAGGATTTTCCTTCATTGCCCACAGAGAGACAGAGCACACTTAGAGCTCAGCTCAGATTTAGGCTAGAACAAAGAAAGAATCATATCCATAGGAAAAGCTGCACAAGCTGATAGTTCTTATTACCAGTGGAATAATTTAATATCACCAATGTGCATCTGATCATCTCTGCAAAGGTCACCCAGCACATTTCAGTGAGACCTGACCTATTCCCACCACCATGGGACATTATGGCTCTGGGCATTTACTTAGTATATGTCCAGTTCTTTTAATGTGTGTTTTAGCACAGCCAAAGAGATGACTTCACTGATTCAGCTAATTTTTTTTTTTTCAGGTGAAGAGTTTACAATGAGATTAATGATCCCTTCAGCCTTACATCCCTCTGGGATGCAGGAACCCTGCAAAAAATGGGTTATACCAGGATACCTGCTGTCTGCATTTGCAGCAGGGCTGTTGCCACAAGCCTGTTTATGCCCTGGGCCTATCAGCAGTGATAACCCTCACTAACAGGGTCAGTGGTTCATGCTGGGATGCAGGGAGTGCTGATGTGGCAGCCACAAGTGAACCCAGAACACAGGGGAAGTGCCTGTGACACTTACTGGGGTGACAGTAACATTTAGTGGGAGGGCTTTTCCCATGCTCAGCCCTGAAATTTCCATGCATTCAGGTTTAGAGTGGCATTTCATTTTAGATGGAGCTCTGAGCAACCTGGTCTAGTGAAAGGTAGTTGTAACAAGATGATCTTTAAGGTTGCTCCTACCCAGGCAATTCTATGATTCTATGATTCATTATATGATTCTTTAATATTATTTTGAACTTTAAAAGAAAGGAGGAGAAGGGAATGCCCATGCACACCAACCTGTCAGGACTCATCCACCACAGCAACAGATCAAGAGCTGGAAAATGTAATAGCCTTTAATTAACCCAGTCTTACTCAGTGCCTCCATATTCCTGCTGGGATTAGCACTTCCACTTTGGACCTTGTCTGTTCCTGAGCAATTCATGCTCTTTGGACCCATGTGTCAGGAATCATCTGCATTTGCAAACCCCAGCTAAGACTGCTGTCAGACTTTTTCAACTTTTTCTTTTGTAGTGCATCGGTTTTCATCCCTCCAGACAGAATTTTCTCAGCCTCTTCACCTTCCAAAGGCATCCAAAAGCTTGATGAGGACTGAGGAAGCAGAAGGGCACATACAACAGCAAGAAGGCCGTTTTTTCCTGCACAAATTCCTGTAAAATTTCAGGTCTCCGGCCCGAGCGTTGGAGCACACAAAGACAAGCACGGCGACACTCTCCGTGTTTCCTGAGCCGCTTTTCCATCCTCTCCAGCAACGGGCAGCCCCTACGTGTCCCAGGCACAAGCGACGCTTTGGGTTGGGGTCCCCTGCCCGTTCCCCCCAGCGGAGCATCCCCGGGAGCGCTCGGGAACACGAGCTCTGGCGGTGAATCCCACGTCACTAGATGGCGGCAATGCCTTGTGTCCACGGAGGAGATGCAGAACTGCTGCCTCGGAAGCCTTTCCCCGCTCCCCCACCCAGCCTGTCCCACCCTCCCACAGCTGCCTGCGCCTTTCGGGCCACGGACATCCAGCAGTCCCAAAAGCAGCTGGGAAACACCTCGCCAAAGAGACATATTTTGGAGCTGAGGAAGAGGAGGCAAGGTCAAAGTTCTGGGGCAGGAGGTCAGGCTACGAAGCTGAGAGGCCTGAGCAAACAGAACTGCTTTTATCACCCTCCTTTCAGCAGGATCTCTCCTACCCCGGGGAGACATTCAGAAAGGGGCACACAGAAAGGACCCCCACCTTTCAATCATGTCCAGAACACACCAATTTTTATTAAAAAGCATCGCATAACCCTGAGCAGCACAAAAATCTCCCCATATCTCCCAGTCCTGTCTCTGCCCACAAGGTGTCTGGAGTCTGAAAACCACGCACTAATGAAAGCCTTCAGACCTATAAGTGACCCAGGTGGCACCAGGCAGGTTCAGTGAGGGGGTGATCAGGATATCTGGGGTTTTGTGATGCCATTTACTACCCCATACAGAGTACATCCCAGAGGAAAGTGCGTTATGTTGGCTGAGAAAAATATATAAGCTTATTACAGGGGCTTGCTGAAGAAGTTAAATGCCCCCTGCTCTCTCAGGCACAGAAGTGTGAACTTGCACAGAGAAAACATGGAGATTCTAGATTAAAAGAGAAAAAAAAAAAAAAAGGTAAGGTTTTGGCAGAAATCAAACCATTTCAGTTCTGCCTATCTCAGGGGCAGACTCACACACTGGCCAAGTTTGGAGATCCATGGCAAGAGAAGGGGGGCTGAGGAGGTTTGCAGAGTGTCTGCAGCTGCACAGGCAAATGTGCACCCAGAATCATTTGTTTGAGCCTCATGTCAAGGAGATATAAGGCAGAAATGTTCAACTGTAAATGAATTAAAGTGCATAAAGCTGCATCTGATGTAAATTGTCAGTATCTCGGCTGCCATGAAGCAGAACTGCCATGTGGGTCACCTCCTCTCATTACAAATGTGCACATAACAGACTTTTCCACGTCCACCTCTGGTGATTTTGCAGGGCAAGGAGCTGCCAGCACGGCAGCCCTTTCCCCACAGACGGGTGCAACTCCTTCATCTGAGGGAGGTGTTTCACAACCAGCTCAAGGACATCTGTGTTGTGGCTTGGGTCTTGTAGACCAAAGTGTAGGACCCACTCATAAAGACAGAGTAGGAAGGGAGCACAAGGAATTGTGCAATGCTGGCTCCCATGGTGGGATATTGGAGATGCTGTTTCCTGGAGAAGGTTGTGCAATCTGGTCCTACTATACTGAGGGTTTCATTATACTCCTGGGCCTAATTTTATCTCAAAATCTGCTGTCCCATAGGATATGGGCTGTGTGACAGCCCTCTGGGGACTCGAGAGAAGAGATTCTGCGGAGGCAGAGCAGTCACAACATGTTTGTTTTATCAGCTTCTCCAGGTGACTTTGGGAAAGTCAGGCAGTCTCTGTGTGCTCTATAATATGAAAAATGGGGATATATATGCTCTGCAGCAAACATGACAGGATCAAGCGGGACATGGACAGTGGCAATCCTGGGCTTTGTCCACAGCTCTGGTCTTGCTGGCACCGTGGTTGTTTCCCAGGGAGCATCTCTGTGGTCCTGAACCTGGTGAAAACTCAGGTGTTCTCAGACCCCACACAACCTCTCTGCCCTCCTCACAGCAGTGTCCTGCCTCAGCACTGACCCTCTGGCTGGTGCATCACTCCTGTGTCGTTGCTTTCCCCAGCCAAGCAACACCATCTGCTAGGGAAGGTCTTGGGGGTTACTGCTTGAACTTTCCTTTATTTTACATATAAACTGTGGTTGTATATTTGCCTCAGAGAGAGACAGGAACAGGCTCCTCCTCATGCCTGTGTGGGCCTGAGAAGCTCTCCTTGACTAATTAGCTGCAACCCCCTCTGAGCAGCATTAAGTGAGCCACTGAGCTCGACAAATCAGGATGAAGGAGAGCACAGA
>JAYRBT010000139.1:68417032-68433983 GCA_036023395.1 Myiotriccus ornatus | reverse complement strand
CAAACATGTGGTGGGATGAGATGAACCATTTGCACTGGCTAAATGTTCACTGGCTCTGCTTTTGGGGACTCTTCCAGACCTTCCTCACTCAAGAACATTAACTGCTTACGGTTCCATTTATTTCCCAACATTTTCTTTCCTTGCCCTGGCACGAACAAGCTCCATAAGAAATGAGCACCATTTTCAGTCCTTATGCCCTGACTCCATGATCTGGGCAGTGGGACGGGGGACAGCCTCATCCCACCAAATTCCAAGCTCCAAGGACAATACATGCCCTCTGAGGGCATAAGCAGAGGGGTCCATGTGCCCAGAGAGAGGCCATGGCACTACACCGCAGATGTTTGAGGCAAGGGAGTGGGTAGCACAGCCAGCAGCTTTATTCCTACTCTAAGGCAAGACCCCAGCAGCAAAGGCAAGGTCTTCTGTAAGCTCTGCTCCCCAGGTGATCATTGGCAAGCAGAGCTAAGGCCTCATGCTGTCACAGGTAGAGCTCCCTTGCCCTCGCAGATGTAATACTAACCCTTTGCTCCTTTTGGTACCTTTGTAATAAGATGACAAGGGCTGAGGGCTGCCCTTTGCTGAATATCAGCATCTATGGAAAAGTTTATCAAGCAGCAATTCTCTACAATCTACCACTTTTGGCAACCTTATCAGGGCTCTGATAGTGGCATATCTAATCTAAACCAATGCGAGCTGGCGCTTACATGTCTGCAGCTTGGAAGTTACAGCTTGGAGGCAGGAGTCTCCAGGAGACTGCTAAGGCTGTTTTTAAAAGAGAAAAAAGCTAGGAAAGGTGCTGTATTTCATTTCAGTGCTGTCTTGGTAATGCAGCACAAAGAAAACTTGGTGGAAACCAAGAGCGACAGAGAGCTCACTTTTCCCATCCCATCCAACCTTTCGAAGCAGTGCAGCCATGTGGCCTGCCAAAGAAACCTTTGTTCCTCAAGGTTTAAAGTAATCAGACCAAAGATGTGAAAACTAGGCAGCAGACCAAGTTCCCAGGTTCAAGGGCAGCAGAAATAAGGATTACCCAAGCAGCACCATAGGTTGAGACAGGGGGAGATCTGTGAATGGCAAGCTTGTGATCAAGGTTCCAAGGAAAATGGCTTTTGGGGTGTCCAGCAGGACCTGCAATAGAAAAATCCAGGACTGAATTAACAAAAGCCCTGGCTTGTAGCCTTTCACATTTGGACCAAGAAAATACTAGTGAAGAGCCCAGCCCCAGCTTCCCAAAGAACTGAGGGGAAACCAAACACTTCACAAAGACTGGGGAGTCACAGGTGGGATAGACAAGAGGAGCAGGAGACGTGATAGAGGTGATGTGCATGAAGATATGCTCAGAGCTCCATAAGACCACCATCTAAGCAAAGTGCCTGTCCCCACGCAGTGCTTTGTCTGTAAAGTCATTTTCATAGTTCAGATCTTAAGTAAGAGTTTAGTTCAAACTGGAGGAGGCAGAGAGAGATTTTTTTTCAGTGCGAGCCTTAAAACTCAAAATCCTGTTTCTCAGTGTAAAGTCCAGATCATCAAGGAGCAGTGCACATAGGAGAGTGGTTTCCCAGTGCCTTGACAGACAGTGAATGAATGGGAGCCAAGATGAGGAATCCCAGGGAAGGGTTGAGGGAAGGTGATAAAAGGATGCAACTGCTCCAAGGGCAGCTACACAGCTGACAGAGCCAAACTCTTCTTGATGTTATAACACAGGGCACTGGCCACAAATTGTACTTTGGGAGGTTTGGGTTGAGCATCTCTACTTCAAGAGGTGGGTGTTGGAGGACCAGGGTGAGTACCCAGAGAGGGAAAGGAGGTGGATTTTGAGATTTGGCCCAAACCATGGGTGATCCATCGGTGATATTCCTGCTTTGAGCAGGAGGTTGAACCAGAGACCTTCGAAGGTCCCTCCCAACAGGCATTTCTCTGGATCATCACCTTGGGACACAGAGCATTCGGATGTCGAGATCAGAGTTGAGATGTTCTGCACATCCATATCTTTGATTCAGGTGCAAAAAGCAGAAACGAGACACTTGTGTCCATTTTTCTGACAAGCTTCTAAGCTCTATGCATTATTTTGAAAGCAACTTAAACATAGAAGCACCTGCTGGCTTCCCTCAAGATGTAGCTTCCCCAGTAATTTTTGAAAATGGTCCATGCCTTTTCCCTTTCTACAAACCAGGCTCAGGTTGTAGGGTAGGGATTTAGGTTAATCAAATTATCAATTGACTTGGCCTTGTGTTAATGGAAATCAGGGGCATTTTCTTGGCCCTGGGAAGTTCAGTGATATCATATTTTAAATGATCCCATATTCTGGAGGGGAGATGTACAAGTATTCTGAACTTTGCTATTGAGATTAAGTTTATCTCACCTGCAGTTTGTCCAGCAGACCTGACTAGGTAATAATTACCTTGGCCAAATTTCATTAAATATGAGTTCTTTTTTTATAAAAACTTCTGCATTTCTTTGCTAAATGAAATAAAAGAACTCAAATTCAACAGAACACAAAGAGGTTTTATTATTGATCATTGGTCAAAAATCAGTTGGTTGCATTTCCAAACTTTCCAGCAGTGATCATAGTCCACATTTATTCAATACACCAAGTCTGGGAGCATAAATGTGTTATAGCTATTCACAGTAAGCAGAAGCTGAGAGGATACCTGCAGAAAACAATATGGGTCCCAAGTGGAGAGAATTCTCTCATGAGTTGTCCATTTCTCTGAGCTACTCAAACAATTTCTGCCTGATTACCAAGAGAGTCCTGGACAATTATATTCCCCTTTTAACATTTGATGGGTGACATCCAGACCTCAGGAGCTTGGCCTCCAGGGACACTGTGGGCCTGGGAACTCTGCAGTTTTTTCAAGTCTGAATCTCTCTCTCCATCATGCAGAGAGATGGGACCTGAATTGCCTGAAGGAGCAGCCAGAGGGCCAAGGCACAAACATGTGGGAGGCACACATGTGCTTCCAGGTGGCCCATGGCAGGAGGCAGGGAGCTGCCAACTCCAGCTGCTGCCAGGATCTGACCAGAAACCTCTGTCACCACTGTCACCACAGAGGAGACACTAAAAAGGGACGTGTGTCAGTGCAGCCCCAGGTGACATCGGGGTATTCACCTGGGCAGGGAAAAAGGTGAAATGCAAATTCTAAGGTGACGTCATTCCCAAGGGGATAAAAGGGAAAAAAAGCCAAAAAAGCTGTTTGGAGAAACTGCTGATTCAACCCACCTGCCATGAGTGCTCTCTGAACCTGCCTGGCCCCTCTGTGGTGCACAGGGATGACATCCCCTACAGATTCCTCCCCTCAGACAACTTCATCCACCACCCACCCCACCTGGCTGAGGTTTTCCCTCTCCAGCCTCGTCCAGCAGACACTGCTGTACTAATTAACCAGAAACTGAGGCTGATCTGGCCTGGGCAGTGTCACTGAGCACCACAGCAGCACGGAGAGCGGCTGGATGAGCTGGCAGGAGCAGGACAGGCAGCTGCAGAAGGCTCTGACAGCATCTCCAAATTGCGAGGAGACAGGTCTTTTACATTCTTATCCACAGCCTCACTTCAAAAAGAGGACAAAGATGCTGTGAGAAGGCAAAATGGAAGAATTTCAAAAAGAAAGCACGTGAGTGAAAAGGGGGAGAATCCCTGGGCTGACTTTGGGAGGGAGTAGGAATTCACTGGGGCAGCAGATGAGACTGGAGCAAGAAGCCGAGCCTGGGAGTCCAGATCCAGAGGGTGGATGCTCAGATGCCATGCAGCAATCTGGGATACTCAGGCAAAGGGACTGGACTGCAAGAGGAGCCCAGCTCTGAGTCCCACTTCGGAGGGAGGAATCTGGCTCAGCTTGAAGGCTGTCACTGGACCTACTTATAATGTGGCATTTGGGAGAAATGCAGCTTTGAGGGCCACAACACTCATTCAGTGCAGCAGTGACTGTGGCTCCTCTGAGAAAAGGAGAGGAAAGGGTGTTTTAGCCCTAGTAGGTCACTAAGGGCACCGGTGCATCTATCCCTACAAAACTCCTTTCCTGGAGGCAGGGCCATAGTGATGGAGCCTGAATTGAACTGCAGTCTTCAGATGGGCCCGTGCAAGCCCAGGAATTGATTTTGAGTCGTGCTTTTTCTTACGGGACAGTGATGGTTTTGTGACTAGGGCTGTATCTGAGGTCTGTGTCTGTGAGATCTGTGAGCAAGGCAGTCCCTGTCAGTGTGCAGCCACTCTTCATGCCTGTGCTAAAGACCCTGTGTGCACACACCAGTGAGCAGAAACCCCCCTGGAGTCAGCTCCAGGGAACACACAATCCTTCACCACTTTCTCCTCCTCCAGGTACGTGCTTCCAGACTGCAAGCTCATTAGATGATTTGGCTCGTTCCTCTGATAGTTAATCTCTCTGCACAGTCATTATTTTTTTTTTTTATCATTTGTTTATGGCTGCCACATCGTGACCTCGGTAAAATTGATTTTACGGGATTTTCCCTGCCCCCACATTGTAAATTGTGGTCCGTAAAATGTAGAGCAATTTACCGCTGACCATTGCCCAATTTTATGTTAATGTTTGAAGATGACCATAAAACAATTACATCATCTCACCTCTGGCCAACTTTTAAGGCAAAGGGACTGTATAAAACCAGGCTCTGCTTGCCAGCAAGGCACCTTCTCTTGTGTTGGGAGCACAGAGAGCCTTTCCATCATGAGCTTCACTGGAAAATACGAACTCCAGTCCCAGGAAAACTTTGAGCCCTTTATGAAAGCCATCGGTAAGTGCCTGCATGTGCCATGTGCTGCTTTGCCTCTACAGATCCCACTAATTTTTGGGAGCCAGCTGTGCTTATGTGCTGGTGACATAGATGGAGACGTCTCTCAGATTTCCTGTTTCTGCCTGTCGTCTTGAAGGTGTTGGGGATTTTAAATGTATGTGTGTGTGTGGGAATGTGATATCAAAATAGAAGAGTAAGCATCTCCCTGGCTGGGGGCTGGATAGAAAGGGATGATCGGTGAAATTTCATGACCTGCAAGAAAATGATCCTGACAGGCTCTGAAGCCACTGGCTGCACACACATGACAAACCAGCAGGACTTTGGTGGCTTAGGGGGACTGCAGATCTGCTCCATCAGGCTGTGAAATTTGAGGGCAAGCAGGACATGGCTCAGCCCCTGTGCTGCTGCTCGGTGATGCTGCAAAGCCCCAAATTCAACCATTGATCAGAAAAATAGCTGGGGTTGTTTAAATGCTTAATGATGAATGGGACTAGAGAGATTTCCACCAGTATCTGTGACAGGGAGTGTGCTCCTGTGGGGATTCAGGAGGCTTTGGCACTGTTTCTGCACAGTTATGTGTCAGGAGGGCTCTACCCGTCAGATCAGCTTCAGGCTTTGAGAGAAGACTTCAGTTAACTGGTTCTGAGGAACCCTGAATCTCATAAAACCACTTGGTTCCTTCATTCTAATTTGATTTATTCCATTTTTTCTTACCCCTCAGTGAAGGAAAGAAAGCAGGATTTTTTCTTAGTTGGGGAGGTACTTATTGTGCTCCCAGCCAGGTCAGTGAGACAAGGAATATGTCTAGTTCCCACACAAAATCCAGGATGGCAGTATTATTCTTCCTCCCTAGCAGACTCGGGGTTACATAGCTCTTGGGGAAGCATCATCACTGAAAGGTTTTTTCCACACTGGAATAGAAATTTCCCAGCTGTAGGTCCCCAAATCCTGCCACATTCATTCATTCATTCATTCATTCATTCAGCAGCAATCTGCCCACAGTTGGCTCCATGGTTCACCTAATGCCTCTTGTTCCTGGGCAGGGCTTCCTGATGAGCAGATCCAGAAGGGCAAGGACATCAAGAGCATCACAGAAATTGTGCAGAATGGGAAAACGTTCAAGGTCACCGTGACCGCTGGCTCCAAAGTGCTGGCAAACGAGTTCACCGTCGGGGAGGAGTGTGACATTGAGATGCTGACAGGAGAGAAAAAGAAGGTGAGTGATCAGCCACTCCTCTGCCTGTGGGCACAGTGACTTTAAATTTCCTCTCCAGCCACTCCCTCCACATTCAAGCAAAGAGACTGAGGTGTTAAAGCACTTCTGCACTTCTTGCATTTGTAAAGCTATTTTAATACCTGGTCTGGAAAACACTGGAAGCCAGTGTTTTAATAGCACATTTGGAAAAGGGGGATAGAGATGCTTTGGTGAATTTTTCTGACAGCAAAAGTTCTGAAAGATTTGAGGTGTAAGGGATTGACTTGGTGTCATATTGCAACACAAAACATACCTCCACCTTCAGTTTGTTGACTCAAAGGTAGTTCAGGAAGGTCAGACAGTGAATCGTAAACCAATAAATCTCTCCTTTAAAGTCCCAGTAGCTGTTAACTTCACTGCAACGCTTTTCCACTGCTTCTGTTTACACTGGGTGAGATGATTTGGCAAGGTGAGGAGTTATCACCCTTGAAATTGGGTCAGCTCCCGTTCCTGAACATTAGTTTCCAACGGTTCATAAAATGTCAAGGCAGCACCACTAGCAAATATTTGGCCTCTCATCTCTACCTCAGGAGAAGATGATATTTCAGGGACTTTTGAAAGTAAGAGGAATGATCACCAAAAAAACACCTGGGTGAATCAGGCTCTGAGAACTGTACTGGCTCTATCACAATTTACAGCATCACTGAAGTCCCTTTGGCATAAAGCAAGGGGGAAACAGCTATTAGAAGAGTGTTACCCTCCATAAACCAGAAGCTCAAGGACAGATGAACACATCTTATAGCTGGGCAAGACAGGTAAACAGAGATGGGCTTTGCTGGCTTATTTATTTGAGTGATTTCAGTGATCAGTGATAGGTGCCCCGGGGTGCTGGTGCTGTCTGTAGCCTTCTAAGATGTGCAGCTCCTGGTGGGGAGAGACTCAGCAGATGTGCCTGTCCCTTGGAGAGCCTTCCAGACATGACTGAATTTCTGAAAGCTCCTGAAATAGTTTTCTGGCTTGATTGAGACTTCCCTCAGCCCCATTCCCTCACCCAGCTCCAGTCACCTCAGCCCAAAGGAGGTTTCTGCAGCAGCGAGCAGTAGGTGGGTGGTGGAAAGAATATGACATGGCATGCCCTGGCCCAGCCCAGGTGGCTCTGCAGTCCTCTCCTACTACAGAAGGGAAAGGACAAAATGTAGGGGTTGAGGTGGCCTCCAGCAACAACATGAATGCCTCTGTGTGCTCCTACTAGGCTCTTGTGAAGATGGAGGGTAACAACAAACTGATCGCAGAAATGAAAGGGATGAAATCCATCACCGAGCTCAACGGAGACACCCTCACCCACGTAAGTATGGAAGGACAATGGCTGGGGTAGTGGTGCTTAGAGCTGCCTTCAGGATTTGGCTCTAGAAAGCCTGCAGATATGCTGGGGACCTTGGGGAGGTGCTGGAGAAGAGCTCGTGCTTGCATGCAGGCTCTGCAGCCAGGCACTGAGGGCAGCTGCTCATTAGAGTCTGACCCCAAAAGTATTTAAAAGACCCCAGTTTAGGCACTGCTGGTCAAAGTTTCAGGTAATGAGGGCATGTTCTCACCCACCCAGAGGTCTGGGCTTGGCACCCTTAAAGAAGAGGCATACAGCAAACTGATCCCAGCTGGGGCATGCCAGATTGTCCCTCCCTGCTTTGGGGTATTCATGAAGAAATCCAAAGCTTTAAAAATTCAGTTTATAGGAGATAGACTGGGGATCAGTCCTGTTTTGATTTGCAAGACCAGATCTTTTCAATATATGAGTTTGGAGCTAACGCACCACGATGATCCTTTTGGGTCCCTTCCAACTTAGGATATTCTATGATTCTACAAATCCATAAAAAGCTAACACTCTCCATTTGTTTTTCAGACAATGATGATAGGTGACCTCACCTGCAAGAGAATCAGCAAGAGAATCTAGAAACCTTGCACATATCAATCATTTTACTGTGTAAAATGCATCCATTATAATAAAATTTTTATGAAAAGCTTCTTCGTTGTCATCAGTCTCTTCACTGCTACCATAAAGAGACTCCAACCTCCAAAATTCATGCAAGCACTGGTAGAAAACTGGGCAACAGGCTGATCTAAGGCCGTGATGATGATGTGGGATGGAGTTGAGCCAGGGTGCAGGCTCAGAGCCATTGAGTGACCCTCTGAGATGTGCCCCACGCTGATGAGTGCTCTTCCAGCTCCTTCCTGGGCACAGGTGCCAGCATCCTGCTGGGGATGTCCCAGTGGGTCCTGCACCCACGGCTGCCCTGTCTGGGTGGATGGAGGAGCAGGAAAAGGGTTCAGTTCCCTTTCCTTACAAGCATGGCCGAAGTGATCACAAGGTGACTAGCAGGGCCAAAGGATGAGGTGGTTTAGGTGGGCTCAAGGAAATGTCAGTGATTCTGCTTGGAAAGCTGCCTTGGAGAAGCAACCAGCATGGGGGCAGTCCGTGTGTGTACCAACAGCCATCTTCATCCTCACCCCTCTGCAGTAGGATCCAGCCCTACAGGCTCTGGCCACACCATCTCCATCTCCTCCCCAACCCTTTCACCTTAGGAGGGCCCCAAACTGCCTTCAGGTGTCCAGTGTGTGTTTCACCATAAACTGCACCTGATAAACTGGGTTGAACTGGAATTGAACATTTCTTCCAGGGTGAAATACTACAAGTGCTTCTCCATCTCCTTCTGCAACCTCAACACATGTCACTAAAGGACCAATTTGTGCATCTCTCTCAGGTCTTCTCCCTCCCCAGGAAAGGTTTTCATATTACATCTCTACATTGATCCTCATGCCAAGAATTGAACCAGTATGGATTGTCACACTGGGAACCAGGCAGGCACCTCATGGACAAATGGAAGGGCTTAGCTCAACAGTGCCTAAAAAGCAGATGTTGGTCTCCAGTGAACTCAGATCTGGAGAAACATCAACAAAATCACTCAGAAGTGTCAAACAGGAAAAGCCCTGATTTTGCTTTCTTGCTATTCTGCGGAGGAGCAGGCATGGGATTCTTGAAAAACCTTTTCATCTCCTGGCTGCCACTGAAGGTCTGGAGCAAACCAGTTGTATTTTGTGATAGATGGGCAGACAGCAAAGACCTTTTTTAAACTAGAAATCCAACCCTTGCCTTTAGACTTTTCCTTAGCTTGGTTGGATGTCTACTGGCAGCTGATCCATGGGCTATCCCTTTTTTCAATCAATGTAAAATTGATTAAGCACCTGTCTAAGTCAAAATCCAGGTGCCTAAAGGCAGCAGGTGAGCAAAGGTGGATTACCCTTCCTTGGAAACTGTTTGTTCAGTTACAAAAATCCACACAGCCAGTGCACAACACCAGAGCAACTGGCTCCTGGCATGGGCCCATCTCATGTCCATCTGCTGCCATCACCGCAGACATTTTCTGATTTTTAACTCAGGAGACTAATTGGCCCTAATTAACTTATGTTGATGTAGGAATTCCACTTAGTCTCACTTGCAAAGGGCCCACAGTTTGACGTTGTACCCGTGCCAGCTGCAGAATCATTTTTCAGCAGCTTTTCATAAAAAAATATACCACTGAACACAAGCACCATCTCTGGGTATTACCGAGTTTGTACTCAATGTCCGCAGACATACGTGACACTTTTTGGAACCAGCTTCCCACTTCTACCATCCCATGGACATCACTGGAAAGAAATTATGTCATCCCAAGGAAGTAACAGAACCACTTAAGAAAAATCATTTAAAATTTAACAAAGGACTTCATAATCAGGACTTGTGGAGAGAGAAACAGGCTTCCAATAAAAATGTAAATAATTTTATAACATGTTGTTCTGCTTTGATTTTTAATGCTAGTGGTAGAAAAAGGATGTTGTTTCTGCCAAGACCTCTTCTGCTTTCAGCACTCAGAAGATTGTTCAGGATTTCCCCCCAGCAGGTCCATGCTGTCAGACTGGTGCCACTGGAAACAACCCTTATGGATATAGTACATTCCTCTAACACATTCCCAGTGTTTGGAAGCGCCACAGGTGATGTTATCCTACGGGCGTGGATTTGTGTCATTATTCCTTTTTGTGGAAGAGGCCTGGGGCATTCTCATTGCTGGGTTCAGGCATGACTTGGATCTTCTGGTTCTTGAGGGCAGCTTCCCTCATCTTGTAATACATGAACTCGTTCTGCTGGAACAGGCGCAGCTCCATCTCCGTCTGGACACGCATGGCCTGAGGGACACAGCAGGTTACAGAACCTGTCACGCAGGGAATCTCAAAGCAAGTGGATAAAACACTGCCAAAAAACAGGCACTGTCCTCCAGGGATGTCCTGGGCCATATAATGACCTGGGATATATTTTTACACCTGCCTGTGAGTTTATTCAACCCTTGGCTCAGCAGCACAGAGATAAGCATGAGCTGTATATCCACTATTTTCCTCCTAAACTAAGTGTGAAGGGAAACACAGAAATGGAAGTGCTGGGATCTCGCCCTTCGCTACATACAGGGGAAACAGTCAACAGTCAGGTTGGCTTTAAGTAGAAGATATTAATTTTCCTGAGGATACAAAATTGCATTAATAAAGATTATAGCTCTGCCATATCAGGGACTGAGACATCAATAAAGGATTTCATTTGGCATCCTGTAATTTTTTGAGGGCAATAAAGGAGAATGTTGTGAAGCCAACAGGTCACATTAAGTGAGCTAAAGGCTAAATAAATGACAGATTCCCCAGCTGCAATTGTAAATAGTTCCTCCTATCTGAGCAGATGTAATTCCCTGGGATCTGCAGCTCTTTGACTCTAAGATAAGAAATACCTATCAGTCATCTGAGGAAAAAATGAACTGCTGCTTAGAAGGAATGGAGAGTGGTAAATAAAGAAGAATGAACACCAATAAAGAGAATCAGTTGGTGAACTGGGAACATCCACCACAAATAATTTGATATAGTTAAATTACAGTGCAAAGCCCCTGAGAGCAGCAAAATCAGACTGTTTGTAGAATGGGAAGCTCTTTCCTTGGGCACAGCAGTTTCAAAGAAGATTCAGGGGCGCCGCTGCCATTTTAAATCTATGTTCTGGTGCAGGATAAAACCTATTTTTCAGGATGAAAATTTCCAGCAGGAAGGGAGATGCATTTCCCAGCAGACTGTAGCATTCTCCATGAAAGGACAGCATTATTAAGAAGCAGTCAGTACTTGATACATCTCTCAGCTCTTACGGATGGGTTGTTTCTACAGCTTGAGATGTAACTTTGCCCAGACAGAGAGCAAAGACGACACAGGAGATGGCACCTACCTCCAGATCTTTGGTAATTGGGTGGGAGGGTCCGTGGGTTATCAGGAGAATGGCATAGGCTTTACAGATCAAGCCATGCCCAGCTTCAATGAGCCCAGCATGCCAGTGAGTGACTCCTGCCCGCATCACGGCCATCCCCAGCTGCGCGTTGTTGGGATGATATATTTTCCTGGAAACACATTGAGTAACCGGGTCAGGAAAAATCAGGTTTCACAGAAGTTTGTCAGTGATGTGGTATGTTTACCAAAGAGCAGGTTGTTTACTCAGGTGAAGAGCCTACTGCACCCAGTGCCACCAAAATGTGCGGCCCTGCTTAAAAAGAGCAGCCAAACACGTTACACAAGGACAGAGCTATACAGGGACATGAGTTGTGAAAGATGAACTGCCTGTGAACAGGGTTCATTCCACATTGTTTTGGCAAAAACAAAACTCAGATCTGACCCTACTACTCAGCTGGCACCAACTTGGTGCTTAGTGAAATCAGAATGCAACAACTACCAGATTCTCAGTAAAAGTGCGAAGAGAAACAGGTGGTTCCAGAAACTTCAGAAATATTCATGTCACCCTGTGCAGATGCACTCCTTCCTCTGGGGACTGTCAGTACCTGAGGTGGGAAAAATGAAACCTCTCCCCTGCATCCAACTTTAGAAGCTGAAGCAGAGTTAGAAGCTGCTTGGACCTACCTGAAAACCTGCCTTCAAGGGCTTATTTGGCATATTGAATTTGCAGATCTTAAATCAAGGAAGGAAACTACCATAGTCCTCACTGTGGTCTGAAAAACTGAGGAACAAAGAGGGGAAGGAATTGCCTCTGTGTGATTCAAATAGCTCAGTGCCAGGGCTGGGACAATTAAAGTTGCTTGTCAGGCCTTCAAGCCAGGAAGGTGACTCTGTCACCCCACTGCAAAAGAACAAAATACCACAACCCTTTTGGGCTAGAACTGACCAAGAAGACAAGTAATGAGTATGAGATGCTCCTACCAGGATGGTGAATGAGCTGAGGAACTGGACTTTTCTCTCTTCTCTATAGTTTCTATTACTTCCTTTTTCTTTACTCTCCTTTTTTTTATTTTTCTCTCTCTTTTTTATTTTATCTGCTAACTACTCATCAGTCCTGCCACAAAACCTCAGTAATAATAAAGCACATACTTTTTACTCTGAGATTTACCCTGGATCTATGTGAACTAAGCCTGAATTTCTTTATTCTTACTTAGCATTTACCCTAGGACTAAACTAATCAGCCAAGATAAAATCCATGAACTATTCAAGAGTTAAGGGGTATCTTGAGTGACAGTCATTTGTCACAGTTTCTCTCTTCTCTGCAGGTTCTCCTTCCTGCAGGGTGCAGGGGAACAGACCATCACCTGCAGTGACAGCCTCTCTCTCCTGCACCCAGGCTCTGTGTCTTGCTGTCAGGGCAGCCCTGAGATGCTTCTGAGACAAAACAAAAAGGCCAGTGAAAGATGTACCCAAACCAATTGCCAGGTCCAGTTTAGTAAATTAAGGCGTTTGGGAGCTCTTGTGCATTTAAGAAGGGGTCTCTCTCTACCTCGTGATATATTTACAGGTTCCCATCTGAATTTCAGCACCACTGCCCTGACGGGAGCAGAGTAAGAAAATTATTCCTGTAACACTGCTTGACATTACGTAAGCACAAAGAGCTGCCAGAACCGGGGCACAGACGTACAGGTAGCCATCCACCATCCTCTTGGCATAGTCAGCTGCTTCCTCAAACATCTGGAGGTAGGAGAGCACCTCGGAGGCAATGCTGAGGATCCTCAGGAGGTAGATGTTCGTGTCCCCCAGCACAGGCTCCTGTTTCTTCAGGCAGTCACGGCACAGCTTCACAACCTGCACGTGGGGGAAGCAGGGGGAAGAAGGGTCAATCCAAGCACCTTTGGTCCTAAAGATGTGTAGACTCCAGGAGGCTGGGTTTTGTAAGATACCAAGTGACCTACAGGACTCTTATACCCCAGTGCCATCCACCAAGCCTCCTGCAAGCACTTGATGCAAGGAATAATCTTAATGACCCCACAGGGCTGGAGACATGGAGCTGTACTGCACCCAGCTCTGATCCAGCATCCAGATTTCTGCCCTGGGAGGGCTTCACCCTTTTCCCAAAGGAAGTTAAAACACAGAGGTTGCTACTCAACCTGGAGTGCTCTCTGAAGAGAGCAGTTAAATATTTCCTGAGTGAGCAAAAGAAGGAGAAAGAAAGAAGTGACTTGTGCTCTCTCATCCTTTGCCCTTGTAGCCCGTATTCCAGGTGGGATATGGGTGTCCCACACCACACACCCATCCTCAGCACCTGACAAATGAGCAACATGAAGAGCCAGGAGAAGAACAACACAAGCAAAGACTGCCCACAGCTTGATGTACCAAGTCTCCTGACAGTCCTGTTCCTCTCCCAGATCTCATCTCCTTTTTATGAGGCCACCTGGCAGAGCTGACTTGTTACACTTGCCCTGTAACTCATGGTTTTCACCCAGGAGGCCCTTGGTTCAACACCTGTGTCAGTCAGAGGTGCTGAAAGTCACCTGAATCTCCTTGTATCATCTTTACAAAAGAAACTAGTCTGGGATGTTGTGTGAGATACAGTTGTGTGTTAAAGGGGGCAGAAACCAGTGTCAGCTTTTGCAAATTGAGCTGCCAAGAGGGCAAGAAGCACAGGAGGATATTCAGGTTACAGCAGTGAGGAGATTGTTTCATCCTTAAATCATAGATGTACAGAGGGACAAGGCCTGTTTTCCTGGGCAGTGTGTATACAGCAAGAGAGCAAAAGTACCAGGACTCACTTCGTGGTAAAGTCCCTCCATGCGGGCCTTGTTGATCTTCTCCAGAGTGTCCTTGGAGAACTGGATGACCTCCTTCACTGTGTCTGCAGAGGGCTGGGAACAACGTTAGGAAAAAACAGTGAGGAAAATGCACTGCCTGACACGTGCCAAAGTACCCTGGTTGAAAGGATGTTTGATCCACAGTTTGGGAACCCAAATCAGCTCATTGGGGTGCTCCCCACATCACCCCTTACCTTCCCACCGCTGGCTGTGTGTACCAGTGTGCCCCTCAGACCTGCCCAAGGCTGAAACGGGCTGAAACGGGCCCACTACCAAGTTAAGAGGTGAAGGTCCTGCTGACTTCAGCAGGAGTGATGCTCATGAGGGTAGTGGCCATGTATCTCTGCCAGGCACAGCTGGGCTCCTCAACCCTCCCCACCACTTCTGCCCTCTGGAAAAGGGACAGAATTGACCCTTCAACTGAGAGGTCTCACAAGATGCCAAGGAGGTTGTGAAAGCCGCCAGCTGGTGTGTATCAGGTGTTCCTAGTGCAGATGCTTCAGATAAACAAGGCTCTTGAATGAGAGATGGGCGGAATAGGAAAGATCACTGAATTTTCCCCACCCCGAGAAATGCTGTCATTACATCCTAACACCCTAAAATGGTTGAGCTCAGATTTCCCAGAGAGGAAAATGTGTTTTTCCACGTACCTCAAAGAAGTTTGCATTTCACTGTGCATTTGGAGACCTGGTGCACATCCAGGCACAGCTGGAAAAACACTAACGAGCTCATAATTAGCTGCCTTCTCTTTCTTTGTTTAGTGCTGAAAATACAACATTGTGTTATCCAGCACCACCATTCATCTTCTGCCTTTCTGAGCCTTTCAGATTTGCATTTCCCAGCTGTTCTAGCTATCATGACCTTTCTTTTCATAAATGGGAAATCTGAAATCAGCCCACAATCACGTGACTCCAGGAGTTTGTGGGAAGAGCCTGTTCTGGAGACACACAACAGACCCAGCAGCTGGAAGGACCTCGGGGTGTGGATCAAAAGCAGAGAAACAACATTGCAAAGAAAGATGCAAAGGCTGGGAGTCAGGACCATATGAAACTGTCCTGTTGTCTTTTTCCCACACCTGGCCAATCAGATTTTTGAGGAATCTGAAATTCAGCTAGCTGGGAGAAGCTCTTAAAAGTTTAGAATGGAAGGAAAAATAGTAGTTTTCAGAGCCATGTACATCCCCCCCCCCCCATGTATTTATGGATACATATGTGTGTGTTATGATTTATTATCCTATATTATTAGACTGCAGCTATCATAGCTCATCAGATTTGGGCAGGTGTCTGAGCAGAACACAGGGTGTCCTGGGGCACAGAGCACATTCAAAAGCAATGCTAACATCAGTGCAAACCACATAGACTTGCTGCCTGAGGAAAGATTCCCAGAATAGGTACTTTAAACAGCGTTTCCACAGTGGCTTTGTCTAATAAGAATCCTCCCTCGCCTTTACTAGACTTCTAAGTCTGTTGCCATTATAAACAATGGGAACTTTGCTACTCTTTGGAAGGGCTGAAGGACTGGAGGTCAGAGCAGCTGTTGGGGATGTAAGCTGTCAATCTTCCACATATCCCTAGCACTTTTTCCAGGCAGCTGTGAGTGCTGCTGCTCTCGGGCAAGTGTGTCTGAATTCAGAAAATGTGATACAGCCGAGCTCTGCGGGTGAGGTCAGCCTGGATACCTATTGTCCGTGGATGTCAGTGTATTTTTAACAACTGAAATCATGCGCTTTGCACACTTACAGCCATTTTTCTACACAGGTACTTCAGATTGTGGAGGACATTCACCCTCAAGTGCATGTTTTCCTGCTCTGTGCTGCACAGCACCTCTAATGTCACAAAAAAAAAAGGGGATGGTGCACCTCTGGTGGGAGGTGTCCCTTCCCATGGCTGGGGAATTGGAATGAGATGCCAACTCAGACCATTCTGTGATTGAGTGCTGACTCAAGGTGTGATAGCAGGTGCTGAATGACAATTGAGGGGTTTTTAATGCCGTCTACTGGAGAATATGCTAAAAAATATTTCTACAGAAAGCCAGATAAAAATCCTTCTGCATCAGAGAACTGAGCTCTGGGACAGCTTTATATTACAAGTAGGGAAGTACAGTAGTCAGGATTAGCTTTAAGATGAAGCTCAATAATTTAGAATGGGATTATGGAGTAGGGTGTTTTGCCCTAGAGGAGAACTTGACCCAGCAAGCAACGGGTCTCCTCTAATCCCATGTTCTATTTCCCAGGGAAACTCCCTCCTATCAGTTTCCCATTTCTCTAAACCTTTCTCAAGGAGAGATTTGTACACTGCAATATCCAGCCTTTCCTGACTGCCACCTACATGAAAGAAGAGTTACAGGGCTGAGCTTGGTTTCCTGGTAACTTCTGAGCTGGAGGCTGAGGGTTCTGTCCTCCTTCCCAGGGAAGTGCATCTCGCTGAGCCTCTCCTGGTGGCACTGTTGGTCTGAAGGCACAGCTCCTCATCCCACCTTTGCTTTTTGGTCCTGCCTCACATCAGCCCCTGACCTGTACTGTCTGATTCATTAAGTGATTGCTCAACAGAGCAGATCAATGACTTGATGATGCATTAAATTGCCCTGCTTTGTCTTGCCTTCCCTTATATACTTTATAGAGCTTGCAGAAGTAGAACCCCCCTAAGCTGACACTGCCACAGAGGACAAAATCTATGAGCAATTATATCCTTGGGCAGAGGAACTAAAAAGAAATCCTGAGAGCTGCCAGAACATTCACAAACCGGAGCTGCTGACCAAACAACACGTGCCACTGCCAACAACAAGACACAGCCTTACGCTCTCCCACTCGATGACTTGTGAGACCCCCAAGGAAAACACAGATTACTTAAAAATGAGCAGTCAAACAAGTTAATTCTTCACAGCCAGTTTGCCCACA
>JAYRBT010000139.1:68392024-68412856 GCA_036023395.1 Myiotriccus ornatus | reverse complement strand
CCCAGGAAGTCAGACTTCAGGGCTGCTGTCACTGCTGGTTACCTCCTCCACTGCTGGAAGCTGGTTTGAGAGGCTCTCCATCACCCCACTATGGATCTAATCCAGAACAACTGGATATCACAGCACAGACTCCAACCTGACTTTGGATCAGACCCTATTTCCCACCAAGGTAACCATCCTAATGCAGTTTTGTTTTCTCTTTGCTTGTTTACCAGCTGCTTGATAAATGCTGGTGTAGCTTTATCAGGGAAAACCAGCAGTGATAACTGGAGTGCAGAAGCAACGTGTTAGTTAAAGAAGGGGAGGCTGGGGAGGGGGTTAACTTATAGCACTAATATTTGGTGAAGACAGGCAGCTGTAAAATCGCAGTGGAAGAGTTTGGAGGAAACACTGTGGCTGTGCAGTTTTTGAGAAGCAATTTCCCAGAGTTAATGTCTTGAACACGCTGCAACTCGCTGGATCAGCAGCAGTTTATACCTGTCAGGGCTCGGAGGCTGGGAAGGGCAGAGTACCCTTCCTGTGGGCTGCCCCAAGCCCTGAGAGCAGCAGCCTCCTCTCCCAGCTCTGATGAAATGTCCCTGCATTTCCCACTGAATCTCTTCCCGTTTCACTTTTCTCTCAAAAGTTTTCTTACAGGACTTGGGTGGGAAGGGGGAACGCTCGGTGGCTTTACAAGCATCCGGCACTCGGACATGACGCTGCTTGCAGATGAGAGTCGCAATTGCAATTAAGGTCCCATTGCTAAAGTGTTAATCAGCGATTGATGGAGATGGAACACTCTCACCAGATGAGGGTTGTGTTAGGAATGGTTATGAACACCTCAGCTGATTGCAAGTTTAGTTATGAGAAACTTGGACTGTGGACTCAGTATAATCCTTAATAAATTACTAACTGGAATTACTCCATACCTATTGAATCCTCCATATAAGGGGGAGCTAAACAGCTACTTACTACTTTATCTACCTATTTTGAGTCATTACAAAACTAAAAAAAATAAAAAGATAAAATTTTTTTTCTGGTTGCTGGATTTAGGGTCAAAGGTTGTGTATTAGTGCATCAGATAACATTGCCTCCCTGTTGTGCCCAAGGGAAGAAATCCACTCACTTGCCATTGTTGAAGACGACAGTACAGTTGGGCCAGCAGTCGTGGTTGGCCTGGCAGAGGTTGGGGAAGATTCCCACACCAACAGCCTGCAGTCCTCTTTGGTCACTGAGGGTGAAGCCATTGCAGCTGATCTAGTCCCAAAACACAGGCAGGTAGAAGCATTAAAGAAGAAAAAGTTGAAAACCCTCAAGATGGGGTAAAACATCAAGAGAAGCAATGCAGGACTTATGCGCAGGGACCAAGCCAGAGCAGAGCTGAGTAAATGTTGCAGAATATTTGCAGCTAATATTTGGTTGGGAGGCCTGAAATAAACTTGGTTTGACCATGTACTGGTTTCCTTATATATTTGCTTCCTAGAAATAATTCAGAAAAAGGTCACAGGAAAATGAATTTGAAGCAATTCAAGCAGAAAGCAAAGTTCACACTTATTAAAACAGGTACCAGTTAGAAATTAACCTTGAGAGCTGCATTCAACCAGGTCATGTTTGCTGGATTGCCCTCAAAGCTTATAAAACCAAGGTAATTACTACTGTTTGTTACGAATTTTCAGAATGGCTTTTCCAGGACACTTCTACCAAGAATGAATTATTTTATTTGCCCCTATGATACATTATCATCACACGTGAATGGGACAGTTTCTAGTCACAAACATGAAAAAAGAAATTATGTGCAAAGAGAAAATAGATAGACCAAAGGAATTCAGCTGCTAATTATTTTACCTTGTTAATAGTTTTGTCTCCTCTCTGCATTGATTCTGTATATTTTCAGTACTTCCTTACTTCTCCACAGACAAGCTATGCCAGTCATTAGCACATATGACTCCCTGTGTCCAGCGGACTGGATTTTGTTTGTGGGGTGCTACCAAAGGATGCTGTGTCATCTCCCTGTGACAGGGCTGGCAAAACCAACTTCTCTGCCACAACAGTCACCGGCAGAGGTGCAAGCAGAGCGTGTCTCCTCCCAAATCACCCTGGCCCCTTTGTCTCTTTTGGGAGCTGAGGGGTTAGTGTATCACTAACCAACTTGTACCAGAGCTGAGGGCAGAGCAGCTCAGCCTGAACTTGGCTTCTAGGAATTTCCCTCTCTGCTACGCTGAGAACAAAAATTTGTAGTTAACAAGATAGTAATCGATATTATCAAAGATAGTTAGTATCTTTTACCAGTTTTATTAATATATAAAATATGTACCATATAAATAATATTTTATATTAATATTTAATATAAATAATATTTTATATGATTATTTATTATAAATATAAATAATATTTTAATATTATTTATATTTATAATAAATAATCATATATAATATTTTTATAGATATATAAATAAATAATCTAATGCATGCAATATCAATAGAAAGTAATGTATCTACTAAACAGATCTGATATATTCAAATATATTCTAGGTATATTTACTAAAAATATGTTTAGATTTTCTCAGCTCTCCTGGGTGCAGAGAGACGCCCAGTGGGACTTGTGATGACAATGCAGCACCTACCACTGAGAAAACCACTTCTCTGCATGTTTAGACAGACAAAATGCTTCAGACCTTGCCCTTGCCATGCCTCAGTTTCCCAGTGTCAGCGCAGAAGAGGTGGGGGTGGAGAACGGGCAGTCCACGGAGGGATGAAGTCAGCCATCCTCAACTGAGGCCAGCTGGAGACTTTCTCTGGAAAGCTGGCATTAAAGACACTGCCCCATTTGCCCTCCCAACCCCTCCAACATACCACTCCAAATATGTGGGAGATGAACTGCATGCCGAACTGCTGGCAGTGGGGCGGCCAGAACTCGAGGAAGCTCTCCACGTCAGTGCGGAGATCCTTCTTCTCCTCCTCCCCGAAGCTGTCCACGTGGTTCTGCAGCTCGTCGATGGAGACCAGGCAGCCCTCGGACAGCCCGCTGCCTTCCCTCTCGATCTTCCACAGGATCCGGGCAGCCAGCCTGGCCGGGAGACAGCCACAGGTGTTGGCACCACCCACCACCCACCACAGGGAGAGGGAATGAAGGTCCGTCAAAACTCATTTCATGGGTGAGAAATTGTGTGCAGACAGGCGGACTGAGACTGGCTCAGCTTCAGATGGTTGATGGCTGGTCACCATCCGTGGGCTTTTGTGCAGACGCCCAGGTCCCCAGCACTCCACAGGTGCTCCCACTTCCTTGGGGACTCCTCATTTTCTTATGGTAGAGCCGGGACGTGAAGCCAAATTAATGTATCCTATAGACAAATTTTGGAAGAGCCCATCTCCCGTTCCACTTTTCCACCTTCTCCCCACTTTCCCACACCTCCTAAACCATCCAGGGTGGGTTTTCCTCACCACACTCAGCTGCAGTAGAACTTCTGGGGCCCAGAACCCAAAAAATAAAAGCAGGAGCACATCCCTTGCACCCCAGATGCTGCTCCAAGTCTCCATCCCCTCAGTCCAAGGATACTCTTGGCACTTCCTAAACCTTCTCCCACCTCCACCCTGTCCAAATCAGGCCACCCAGTTCTTCCTTGCCGTGGGATGCCCTGTCCTCTCCCAGGCTGGCAGCTGAGCCCCCGGGGTTCGGCTCTCACCTGATGTTTTCAGAGGGTGCCTTGCCGTGCCTCTTGATGGCAGAGCACTCGTTTTTGTGGTTGAGCCAAGCCGCCCTCTGGCAGGTCCGGTCACAGTAATAGGCAAACTTGCACTGGCCACAGCGGTGCAGCCTCTCCTGCCGCTTGAAGCAGGTGTGACAGATGACATGTGTCAGGCTGGAAGGACAGAAGGACATGTTGGCTCGTACCTCAGTGAGGGCCAGCTCAGCCCAGCTCTGCCAGCTCTGCATCCCTGGGCTCCCCACAGCCACTAAGGATGGACCCCTCGAGATTTTTTGGGAAGATGAAGAAACATCCCACTCAGCTTAATCCTTGTGTGCTTGCCCAGTGCTGTTCTTTTTCAGCTTGGCTACTTCAAAGAGACAAATAGCTTGTTTAAAGGAGAACAGCAATAAAGCATTCCCCAGCTCTCAGCCCTCTTGCCTGAAGCTCATCTGCTCCTCCTCGGCCCTGCTGCCGTCAAGAGGATTTTCAGTCTGGTTTCAGTTTCTGTCTGGCCTGTGCTGAAGGACCAGTCACCCATTGCTGAGCAGAAAACAGATGCCTGACATGTCTGTAGCCCGGGTGAGCACAAAGAAGAACGTGAAGGCAAAGAACAAGCCAAAGAGCTTCACCTGCCTGCAAAGCCCCTGAATTTGGCTGCAGTGAGCACTCCTCTGAACACTAAGGTTTTCCTGGGCCCCACATGGACCAGGTCACAAAATGGTGCACTGGCCACCACTGTGCTCAAGAGATTTAGGAAAACAATGGGTGAGAGGGAGCAAGCAGGGGCATGGGTCTGAGCTGTCCTAACTACTGTCCTAAGCTCTCCTTAGGCACACGCACACCATAAGGACAAAAACATACATCAGCAATGCTCTGCTAGTGAGCACACCAGAGGAGCACCACAACGAAGAAGACTGATAGAGCAAAGTGATTACACAGGGAAACCCTGTTTTTGTGCTGCTTGAAACCAAGATATGTTTCCATGGATTAAATGGCAGCTTTGTTTGTCACTTCTTTTTGCCACCAGGCCACAGGTGTAGCTGTTCTGGAGGCGCTGCGCTTGGCGACTGTGGCATTGTTTTAGAAATGACATGAGGGAGCCAACAAAACAGCCTCCTTCAAGGTAGGTCTTCTCACCAATGTTTCATGTCTTCTCCTCCTTCCTTTGGTTGTGTCGTGTATGTTCTGGCTGTCCACTATCAAAGCCCCAGGCTGGGTGGGTTTGGGGCTCTCATGGTCCCAGTGACTTCAGAGAGAGTCAGCATGGATTAGTGAAGCTCTGAGGGACTAGGACAGGCTTCCAGCAGATCCCCAGGCATGACTGCCGAAGGACAAGAGGATTTCCAGCTGCTCGGGGATGGACAAAAAACACCAAGCAGCTGAAGACAGAGGAAAGGTGAGCTCTCGGGAGCACTGGGTGGAGTAGGACATGGGGTTGGTTGGCTGTAATGGCAAGTTTAGGGATCATGGTTAGCTGTAATGCCAAGTTTAGGGACCAATACGACCAGTTGCACTTATGATCACGGTGAGATTTTATTGATAAACCTAGGGCGTTTTCATCCTCA
The DNA here is from genome assembly GCA_036023395.1 of Myiotriccus ornatus. Lineage (NCBI taxonomy): Eukaryota > Metazoa > Chordata > Aves > Passeriformes > Tyrannidae > Myiotriccus > Myiotriccus ornatus. The sequence goes on along the minus strand of JAYRBT010000139.1, from coordinate 68,407,624 downwards.
TGAGGCTGGTGTGTTGCTGAGCTGAGATCATTATATATCAATTATTGAGTGCTGGTCAGTGGCACAAAATATGTCACTGATGGGAGTGGTGTTAAACATTAAATATACTGAGCACAGTGCCCGATATCAGGATGTGCTTCCACTTCCTCTCAGGGCGTGAAGTCCTCCCTGTTTAGTCTGGCATCAGCTTTGGCACTGGGCTCTTCAGACCACTTAAAGCCTTCCCACAGAGGGGCTAGTGATGCATATTTCTCCTGCAAATCCAAAGAACCTGACATGTCTTTCTCATGCCAGCAGCAGTAAGTGCTGCTCACCAGCTATTCCTGCCCTTGGCTCTGCGGTTTAACTGCTGAGAGGTTACTGTGAGTCAGATGGTAACGAGATAACAGGAAAATACCCTCCAAAAGGGGCAAATTTCTTCTTTGGGGGGTTCAAAACTGGATTTCCAAGAAGCGTCCTACAATTGTAGGCATATACCTAAAACCAAGGCTGCAGAAGGAACACATCTGAGGATACTGATGGAGAAGTCTAATCTCCCATCCTCCCTCAGAGAGTGCCCAGGGTCCCAGACCAAGAGGAAACCTCCACCATGTGCCCCTTCAAAGTGTCCATGTGCTTGCTCTTAGGACTTAATTCTCTGAGAAGGAGGGGGAGACACTTTTCTCTCCTGCCCAAACAACTTTGGGACTTTCCCCTTGCTGCTAGAGAAGGCTTTTCACTGCCTGATTTGGTGTCTCCAGCTGTCTGCTTCTCCAGGCAACCACCCACTTTATCTGGGCCTCCAGCCAGGCTCCGCAGTACAGGACAGTTTAAATTCCCATCACTCAGACACTGCTGGTGCCAGAAGGGAGGTTTTCCTCATTGCAAAAAGCTCACAGACCACAGAGGCTTCATGATCAAGGGGAGGTTATCATTGTCCACAGCCCAGAGTGGGGAAACTGAGGCACGAGGAAATTTAAAAAAAATTCTTGATGATCCCATGAGGAGGACGTGGCACAGGCAGGAATCAGACCCACATCTCCAGAGAGTTCAGCCCAAAGACTGTCCTGCTTCTCCACTATACATAAATATATATACACACATACATATGCATATTTATATCCATCACATTACATTTAAAAATGTTTTTTCTTTCCTCTGTGTGAGGGGCTGACAAAATCAGCTCAGTGCCTTGGCTTTTGCAGGATGAAGAGGGCCACTGATTTAAAAGCAGGATGACCCACAGCAGACAAAACCACGTGCAAAAATGAGGTTTGGAAAATGAAGTTTAGAAAAATGAGCAGTGCCAGAGGGAGACCATACGAAAGGCAAGCACCTGGAATGGGGCAGGGGGAAGCATGTGTCTGGAAACTGGGATAGAGCCAGTCCCACTGTGTCAAATGGAAGAGCTGGGAGCTGTTGAGAAATGTGAGGCTGTGCTCTGTCAGTTGTCAAGTCAGTGGGGCAGAGAGGTGCAAGAGAGATTACGCTCCTTGTAAGGCAAAGGAGAGCCAGAGAGCTGATAAAACCTGCGTGGTTACGTTGTGCTGGGAAGCACCTCGGGGAATGGGGCTCCCTCCTGCTGCCTGGGTGTTCTGAGGGCAGTCAGAAAGCATAAAAAAGAAGTTTCTTTGTAGAGAGGAATAACAGGTTGGAAGGGAACACAGTGCAGTGAACCCCAAGTTCTCAAACAGGTGCTTCTCTCCCCCTGGCTCGCTCCCTTAGGACAGAAAAATACTGAAACGCTGGCTTTGCATTTTGCTGTTTATCACATAGAGTGTCCAGAGTTTCCAAAGCAAATCCAGCTGGCAGAACTTACCACCAGCTCCAGAAATTCCCCATTTCTGAGGAGATGCAGCAACACACAAAAAAAGTTATACAAGACTTTCTGAGAAAGCAAAGGAACAGTCCAGCCAAAATTACTCACAGGTAATCTGACTGGCAGGCTTAAGAAATACTGCATCTCTCTCAGAACCCTTGCAGGATTCTCTGTGCCCAGAAATGTTTTAAAAGAAGACTGGTTTATTGATAATGTGTGCTAGCCCAGACCTCCCCTTTTGCTACAGAGCAGCCCGATCCCACATGATCAGGATGCTGCATGGCCAGGCAGCACCAAAAGTTTCTGGAGAGAACCCTCCAGGGTAGGTGACTTCTAGTGTGGTACCTGCCCAGAAGCCCTGCAGGTTTCAGCCCTCAGAGTCTTGGTGCTCAGCTTCCCTTGTTTTAACACAGGGACAACACAAGTGCTTTCTGCTGTGTCTACGTATGCCATGGCCTCTGAGGTGATCTCTGGCCACTCATTCACTGCCATCTTCCACACAGTGAGCCTTTTCCTCACCCTGCCCAAAAGCAGGACCTTCATTAGTACAGTGGTATCTCCAGCCTGTCAAACCTTGCCATGTCAGTGATTTAGGGCTGTCTTGGAGGGCAGATGCCACTGACTGACTCACTAAATGACTTTCTCAGGTTTCCTCGGCCTCTCATCCAAGAGTCAACCAAGCTGAACTCTGAAGAACTCATGTGCTCTGGTGTTACGTAGATGAGACGCACAACTACTAACTACTAATCCTGGATGCAGCTACAGCGACAAAAGCGATGATTCAATGTGACAGCCAGAGGTGACAGAGCACTGACAACTAAACCGTGGCTCCTGCAAGTACAGCTCTCAGTGAGAGCAGAAGAAACAAATAACTCTTGTGACCGCTTGGATTGGATTCAGATGGATTAAGAACTGTTGGACCTGCCAGGACAGCGGGCTGAGCACTGTCACGCAAAAGGCATTAACTTCATCTCTGAGACATTCACAACCCAAACATCTGCCATCCAGCACACACAGCATCTCATTCACTGTCCTGGAAAAGCCAGGTGAGATGGCTGCAGTGCAAAGAACAGAGGAGGATTTCACTGAGTAGCTGATGGACATAGTGAGGAGCTCCCAAACTGTTTAATGCAGGTTCGTTTTACTCTGTACATCACAGGTGAGACACATGGATGAACTAACTTACACCCAAATCCTATTTATTGTTGGCTGGCTGTCCTCAACATGCTACAGAGGACAGCAGAAGAACAGCTTTCAAAGCAGAGGTTGTAACGCTTCAATAAAGACAACAGTCTAAGGAAATGCACCTTCTGTTTCAGCAGTGAAACGACAAGGGCGGTGCTCAAAAGCTGGTTTCCACTGAGACTGCCTAACGATTAACTATTAGCACAAGAATGGGTTTGCTCCTTTAAAAAGGAGCTTAGTAGTTTCATCTTCAAAATGTCAGGGATGACATATCCCAGTTTGTCTTATTTGAGTGGAGGATTTATTTTAGACTAATTTTTGACTATTTTATTTTTAGTCTGTCTTTACAAAATTTCCCAGCCTCTTTTTAGAGGTGTGGGTGTGGTTTTCTTTTAAAAGGATAGGTTTTCTCCAGGTTTTTTCTAAGCTTTTCAACAAATGAGACAATAACAAAAAAAATCAAACCCCAGAACATTTTAAACAGTGTGAATGTGATCACATTAGCTCACAGGTTTTTATTGGCATCAACTCAAGGAATTAATTTCCATAATCTTTTCAGAATCATGCTGTTATGGAAAAATTTTGGATTTCTTATATCCCTAGCTACAATAACAGAGCTCCCCACATTTCCTTGGAAAACGTTTTAGGCCTGTTTCATACATCAAAAATAAGTGTAAAAATTGCACGATCTCATTTTTTTTAGCAATCTGTAGATCACTCATCAGGCAGATCCTCAGGTGATCTTGGCTTTCTACCACATGACACTGTTTCCCTTGACTACTGTCTCTCAAACCCCACTGGTCAAAGAGCAAACCTTCTCTTGACGAAGGCTGACAGAGACACACGAGGGATCCCCGTGCTCAGAGGAAATGTAAACTCTTACAGGCTTGAGAGCCAACTGATGTGCCAGAGGAGAAGGTCACATAGAGCACATTGAGCCCAGGCCCTGGGAATGCCATCGTCCTGAAGGTGGCAGTGAGGGAAGGAGGGCCTGAGATCTTCAACAAGAAGGATGAAGGATTAAACCCTAGCACATAAGCAGAGCACTAGAGAAAAGCTTCAGTGAGAATGGGAAATGCACAGAGGCTTTGCAAATTGAAAAATTACCCCAACAAAAGCAATTAATCCCTTGAGAAGATACATTTCCAGCCTTCTGCATCTACTTTAGGGCAAAGCAGGCCTGGCACTGGTATTTTCTGAGAGATATTTCAGCTGGTTACAGCAGGGCTGAACCAAACACAGATCAGACTGTGTCTACACTTTATCCAAAGAGCAAAATACTGAAGATCACACTGAGTTCTGCACCCCCTTTCAATCCATATTCACCATCTCTCTAGGCAGCCTGTTCTCATTCAGGTAGAAGTAACAGGCTTGATACAAGAGTCAACACCAGGTAAACACTGTGTTAAGCAAAAAGGTTATAGAACCATAGAATCAGAAGGGTTCGGGTTGGAAGGGACCTTTAAAGGTCATCTGGTCCAACCCCCCTGCCATGAGCAGGGTTAGTCTGGTGAGTCATACCCTGGCCTTAAAATCTAAGAAACTATGAGCTGGCAAATGTTTATAGGAACCTTCTTTAGCTTTGAGTTTTATGTACTTCTGGACTAAAAGTCTCTGGCATTGTGTAAGAAACTGCTGCTCAGATGACCATCACTGGGCTGAAGAGTGCTAGTCCTCACCACCCTTAATGACTTTAGGGGACTGCAGGGGCTTCCAGGGTGGGATGCAGGCTGTAGATTTAGACACCTAGATGTGCTCATGTCTACCCCCTGTGTCTAAGGAGAGATTCCATCACAGCACTCACTGGGGTCTGGAAAGTCATTCAGCTCAAGGCTATCTGTTTTCAGTGCCCATTCTGGTGGGCCCACTGATTTCATGGGCACTCAGCACTGGATTCAATTGTCTGGACACAGGAGTCCAGTGCTATTTTAGGCTCTGGAGGGACACCCAGCCAGCCTGAGAAGAGGCCTGATTCTCATAAAGCCTGTTTTTTACCTGTCACCCCTAAGAGGATGTCTCAGACACCCTGGGCATCTCAAAATCTTTTAAAAGACCTTGGGTTTGGGTGTCTTCATTTGCAGGCTGAGTCCCAAAGCATATTGCTGGACAAGCAAAATAGAGACCAGTTCTGCTCTCTAGTGCTTCTGTGGTTGTCTTTATGCACAATGAAAGCTGAGATCTGTGGAAAATCTGGTCACATATTTGGTAAGCTCTGAGTCAAAAAATTAAACCCACCAATCATTTGCATTTGAGTCTCCTTTCCATAGGACACATACAGAGTGCTTTCAGATGGAGATTAAGATGCTGAGTTGAATTAGGATGAGGAACTGTGAACTTTGAGTTTCCCTGTGCAGGCTAAGATCCTTTTTAATAAAGTCAACACCAATTTTACGACCTATACAGGTGTGTTTGTGGGCAAGGAAAACCACACGCCTCTTCACTGGACTCATCATCCATGCAGAGGCAACAGCAGTTCTTTCAGGGCAAAACCAGCCACCATGGCCCAGTGTGGATTTACTCTTGCAGGTCCTACAAGGATCCATGCTACCCTTCTTTGATAGCAATCAATTCAATGGGGTTTTGATGCAACTGAATACTCTGGGATAGCAGTAGAAGATGTCTTCAAAACCAAAGCCTGGGGTGTGTAAGAAAAGCACCATGGTAATTTCCACAACAAAAATCTGTTTTCCCATTATATCTCAGGCCCAGATTATCCCCTGTCAAGCACTAACCAACAAGCATTTAGTTGGCACTGCCTGTTTCAGATTTGGGGACTGCATTTCCCCACTGACCCGTATGAAGTGTTTTGGGATGAAATGTGTCACAGGAGGGTAAGAGTCCATTACTATTTCACAACAGGAAGAAGAAAGATCAGAATGCCTTGAAGCCATCTCCATCCTCTCCCCTCACAGAGAAGGGATGTGTTTATCTTGCCTCCTTGCTGCTCAGCTTCTGGACCTGCCCTCTGGACACTAAACAAACCCAGCGTGGGGAGGGACCGAAGCACATCTCTCCCCAGCCGAGGTTTTCTGCTGGAAACCTAAGCCTGAAACACAGTCTGCAGTCTAAGAGCTGATGTAGTGATAGTTTCTGCCCTCATCTCACATTACACAAGTGACATTTGAAAATGCAGCAAAGCTGTAGCTCTTTAACATGGGCAGCTCTGCTCTATGCATGATGCTTGCAACATTTCACACATAAGAAAAAAAATTCTCAACCAGCCGTCAAAAGGCAAAATGTTTTCAATGCTTTCTTTTCTTTTTTTAAAAGACAGTATTGTTAATAAGGCATATGGGAGAAATAATTGTCCATAGGCACTTCTGAAGCAAACATAATATCACCAGAAGATTCCAGCTAGTGACTCAAGTGAAACTAAAGTACAAGAGCTAAAAGGACACATCAAGAAAAGATGATTTTGTCCCCAACTACTGTAATTGAGCTCAGGGCTAAGACTTCAAGAACTCAGCATTTTAAAGTGAAAAATGACATTTTTAATGTGTCCTCTTGCAATGACAGAATAAAATAAAAGCTAAAGGTGTCATTGCTGCTATTGCAAAGATTCATAATCATGTTCACCCACTGACAGTTAAAGGACAAGGAAACAGTCAATGAAAGACACACCAAATAAACTTATTTCTTGCTCTGTCCATTTAATCTCCAATTCTCTGCTACTGCAAGATCACACAGTAGCACTGATCAGCTTCAAGTACAAAATGACTGGGATTAAAACAGCAGCACGACCTCTGCTTATGCCCCAGACTTCATTAGCAGAGCCTGTTCAATCAGGGAAAGCTCAGCTAGGCAGAATTGCTCACAGCCCTGTTTAATGTGCAGAGTATTTTATTTACTAAAGTCATTGGTTTGGGGCAAAAAAATCAGTCTTGGGACTCACCACGACGCCCTTGAAGAACACTCACAACTTTCCTAAACCCAGAATGAAATCTTCAGCTGACATCTAACTCCTCAGTTTAAAAATTAGGGCCACATTCTGTTCTCAGTTATTCTTTTTAATATAAGCCTGAACAAATTCCATTCATGTCTGAGGCTTTGTTCTAGATTTAGTCCCATGGAGATTAACACAGAAATTGGTTCTTTGACTCTTTTAGCTTCCAGGTTACTTAAGTGAATCTTCCTCTGATTCAAAGGGCAGAAGTGGGGACCTACCAGCCACACTGGCAGCGCAAGTTAAGCGAATGTTGTTTATGCTTAAAACAAGCAGCAGAAAAGAAAAAATGTCCTTGCACCAGAACTTAGTTTCTGGCTGCATCAGCGTGGACATAAATTTAAATCCAGTCTCGTGCAAGAGCAAAAGCAGACACCTGTCTCCAGCTGACTCAGCTATGTGTAAATATAAAATCACTTTAACACAAACAATGTCAGTCGCTGATCCCCACCAGCTCCTGGTGCGAGGGCAGCGGGCGATGAAGCTGCGGGTACAGCTGGAGGTGGTACATGTGAGCAGAGCACAATGGAACTCACTTTTATCGTGCATTACACACCAGAGGATTCAGCAAAGTCAGTCCAGGATTGCTGCACCTGAATTCCACTAACTCCTGGGAGTTCACTGGGGCAAGACGTGGGGCTGGTTTTGTGAGGCACGGAATACATGCAACTTTCACTGCATTTGTAAAAGATGACAACACCAAGAACCTCCTGGAAATACACTGCACCATATTAAAAGTAAAAAAAGGTGATCTGAGCCCTGGGAAGCACATTCACTGCAAGCTGTGAACGTATCTACAGAAGTGCTCCTGACTTCCCTTTGCTCCGTTCTCTGACGTTGTCCACTTCCAAACTTCTGTGCAACCCGGCAGACAAAATTTTGCATCAAGATTACTTTCGGTCTGTGTGTTACAAGTGCCTTCCTCTTACCTGTCAAAAACCACGGCTGCATAGGCTGGCTCCGCAAAGATGACATCCCCAGGCAAGAATTCCTTCTGGGCTTTCAAGCCCCTGCCTTTGCCTTCAGTTGTGAACACTTCAACTGACTCCATTCCTCCTCTGGTCATCCCAGGGACCCCGAGGCTTGGGAGGTGGGTATCCCGCAGCAAACCAAGTCTCCTGTCACTCCTATCAACCTGGACTTGCTGCAAGGCCACGCTTATAAAAGGGCTGGGCTCCCCCCTCGCCTGGCCACAATGCTTCCCATAGGAGGGGAAGGGGGTGGGAGCAGGAGAGGCAGGAGCTGGAGATCCTCTCTGCACCGACCTACGCAGGGAAGGGACGGGGCTGGGATTTCTGCTTCATTAGGAAAACCCTCTGCGAAAATGACGTCTGGAATTGTTTCTCCCACCCGCAAGCAGTTGTATATATTAGAACTCAGCTTAATTTATACTCTCCCGTTGGAGAGGGAATGTATTCTCTTCGCAGGGTATTTTTAGCAACCACATGCTTCTGTCTCTCAGGAAGCAACAGCTGAGACAGTGGGATGGGGAGGGCTGCGATGCCTATTTCTGACCCCTGCACTGTCGTCTGGCTTTTTCTAGAAATCAAACAAAGCTGCGTTATTTTTACCGTCAAGGAGATGGACAGAATTTTTTAGAGGCAGGGAGAACACTGAAACACGTGCCTGGAAATTCTCGGCATCCTGTCACCACCAGGGCTTGGAAGAGAGGATTCATTTCCCAAATGCCAGTGGCAACGTGTGTACAGAGCAGTGAGGAAGGAGCTGGAAGGGCAGCAGCAGTTCAGCGTGGGCTGAGGGAACAAGCAGGACATCTCAGATACGCACACAATTTTGGATGCACTAAAACTCTTTGAAAGACAGCGTTGTACCTGAGAGCCCTCCCCACCTCCAATGCTTGGTTGTGGATGAGAATCTGAGCCACCTGAGTGGAAAAGGAGAGCCCACAGGAGAAATCAAACTCATAAGCAGCCAGGCTGTGGCTTTACTCTCTGCCCCAGTGCAAGTTCAGGGAAAGAAAAGGAAAGGCCTCCACATATAAGAGTGAACCTCTTATAATGTGTAAATTGAACCCAGCCCAGATTGCTGTTCAACATTTATTTATCATTTAACAGCACTTCACAGTGCTAGTTCCTGCTAATCTCACCCTCCCACCCCAAGGAAACCTGATGCTGTTTGCTCTCTAAGCCCCGTGCAGATAACAATGATTGCAAACCTCTTCCCACATCTCTGTGCTGCGCAGAAAAATCTGTCTGATTAACAGGGAAAGTGAGATGCAGAGAAATAAAGAGGGTGATTCCTGTGCATCCCATAGCGGGAAAGAAACACTTTACATTTCCAAGGCAGTGGGAATTATCACTGGGCTCTTCAAGTCACAGAACTGCTCAGCATCTTCAGTTGAAAGATTCTGGCAACGTTTCCTGCCTGTGAATGAAGCCTGGTATCATACCTCAGCACAAACACCTTGTGTTATAGTCTGCCTGCGTGTGCCAAACATAAACAATATCAATCCACAGCTCCATAAATCCAGGGTGATCCGGCTGCTCATGTGATTATGAGCAGTATCTTCCCCAAACAATCAGACACCTCCACTCCTCCTGAGGAGGGCCAGACGCGTCCCAGAGCCATCAGCACAAGCTGTTGTAGAAACACCGTGCAGTGCAGAAAAGTCACTACAGGCAATTAACCCTTACAAGCAATTACAATCTTAATTGCAATGCTCTACATGTGTGACAGGTGAAGTCAGGATGCTCTGGTCTCACGGGTGATTCCCTTGGCTGTACACATCTTTTAGAAACTGCCAGAAGTACTTTAGTACCTCAAAATTATGCTGATTTTTTCCCCCCAAAACCACATAGTCTGGAGTGTGGCTGTATTGAACCCAGTCATTAATCACTCTAAACACTGTTCCTAATTCCCAGATAACAAATAATACAGAATGGAATAGAACAGACAAAGAGAACACATAATATATTTACAACAAAGAATCTACCAGTAGATCCTGGATAATGTGGGTTCCTTCTTCTTAAATACCTGTTTGGAGCAGTGAACCTACTTTGATCCCCTTGGAAATACACTGAATTTCAAAGCCAGATGGAGAGAAACACCAGTTCTGGAGCGCTGAACAAGGACACCCTTCAACAGCACATTATTATTCTGTACTTTGGGTCTGTCTGGATTCTGGGGTGGAGGGGTGACTGGCCCAGTCCTCCCAACAGGAGAACTAACAGCACCCTCTGCTGCCCTCTAAAAATTATCCAAAGCACAATTTTATCAAATGCAATCACAGCAGCTTTGGACTGTGGTGAGCAGAGCTCAGACAAGTCATGAACTAGGAAAAAAGAAAAGGAAAAAAGAGGGATAAAAAAAATACCCATGCTAGGCAGGTGTTCCTTAGACTCATCTTGTCACTGTAATTCAGCTTTAACCATTCCATATAAACACCAGATGGCTGAAGGGGGGGGGGGGTGATCTGGATGAACCCCCTTTTGGGGGTGACAGCAGGGAAAACTGGGGGGAAAGGAGTCTGCTCATTCCCCTGGGGGTGGGCACAATGGGGGCAGATGGGAATTCGGCCCTGAAGAGGGGTAGATCAAAGGGGTGATGAAGGGAGGGCCAGCTGGTGGTTCAGCATCAATTTGTGGGATTTGGGGGTGTTTGGGGTGCTGGGGGTGGGGCAGAGAGGTGAGGGGGGAAGCTTGCACTTACTAGTGCCATTAGGCAGGTATTAGGCAGTCCCTAGTATTTACTAGGCAGTTACAAGGCAGTTACTAGTAGTTGTAAGGTAGACATTAGTGGTTACCACACAGTAAATGCAACTATTAGTCGACTCTTACTAATAGCTGTTGAGAGACTTTTATTGTTGCTACTGAGCAGTTAGTAGGGAGTTACTAGGCTCTTACTAGTAGTTACTGGGCAGTTATTAGACAGGTACTAATAGTTCTGAGGCGGTCACTATACAGTTACTAGCAGTTCTGAGGCAATTATGAGCCAGTTTCTAGGAGCTGTGAGGCAGACACGAGGCTGATATTGAGAGTTACTAGAAGCTAAGGGGCGGTGCTGAGGCAGCTGCCAAGAGTTAGTAGCAGCCACTAGCAGTCACTGTACAGTAACCAGCAGTCACTACACAGTTACTGGGGGTCTGGTTGGGGCAGCAAGGTGGGGACCGACAGGGCCAGCCGGGGGTCGTGGCAGCCCTGGGCATTAAGGCAGCCTGAGAGGGTGGTGAGGGGGTATCTGGCCCACAGGGAGAGCTGCTTACCAGGAGGCAGCAGTGGCTGGGTCACATTAAGAGTATTTTGTAATACTTGCACATGTAAAGGCTTTGGTCAGTGGTTTGTAAGCACTGACTGATTAGTTGTATAATGAAAACCAAGTTAAAAGCTAAAAAAACCCACACACTTATAATTGCATATACATGGGCTTTCTTTAAAACATGTGAAACATCCATTAACAGCAGCTTTTCCCATTGTCAGTTAAATTTAGTAGTACTCTTGGAACAGAAATAACTCCAGGGGAATTAATCATTCTCTTCAAAAGCTGACAGCTATTTTAAGCAGTCAGCTTTCTGGACGAAATTATGTGTGCTCTTCAAAGGAATATACTTGGGGACAGTTGGAATACAGTCTTGCTGTGTTTAGGCTTAAATTCCATTTTTCACACACATTTCCTAAACTGAATTGTCATGTTTCTGAATTCCAAAATGTGCTTTGGTGCATTAGCAACTTAGGTTTCACCAAGAGATTTTAAGAGTCTGAAGGTTGTGTTTCATAAATCCTCAGTGTTTAGAGGTGGTTCACACCCTTATTTTTAGTGCAGGGCTTGTACAGGTTTTGTCATGAGCCACATGCATCAAGGATTGCTGGTTGTGCTTCTCAGTTCATACCTGTGCCAAATAGAGCTGTGGAACTGCATGTTATGGGTACATCCTGGTTTGATATTCTGTGAGAAGGGTGGGTATCCTATTTTTAAATGTAAAATCAGCAGCAACTTTCATCTTTGGAAAGACTCTATGGCACAACTCTATAATTTCATCAAACACATGCATGCTTCCCTTGGGGATTTTTGTATGCTTTAGTGTAAGGGGTTTCTTTTGACTCACTGGTAACAAGCTAAAAGCTCTTGGTACCTGTAGGAACACAGTTTATCTGTAGTTACAGCCTTGCATCCTTTTTCAAGACCCAGTAAATAGTTCTCATATGTTAGAAATTACTGATTTTCCCCTTTCCCTTCCTGAACACATCTTCTTCACTTATTGGAGAGGAAAAAGAGTAATTTTTTTCACCCAGTATTCTACAAGCCCATCTTAAATTACACTGAGAGGAGGATGAGGAATAACATTGCACAAACTGTTCTCTTACAATTATATGGGAGTGTTTGTATGTCAGAAGAGAGCTGGGCAGGAGGGCAAGTAACTTGTCTTAACCTTCCTGAGAGTGTCTACAAAGTCAGGATTGGGAGGTGTGTTTCTTACTTTGTTCTTGAGACACAAGGAGGGCTGAAGTTTAAATAAGTAATGTACAGCTGGATCGAACTATGCTCACAGAAACTGAAACAAAAAATTGAATTCTTATTTTCTGAAATCCTGAGCTATTAATTGCAGTAAAAAAATATTTGATGCTTTAAAAAAAATATAGGTTTTTTTTTCTAATAAAAGCAGAACAGCTGATTTCAGTCTGCTCCAGCCATGACAGGCTGGCCCAGCTCTGGCAGGTGGGATAGGATGGAGGAAGCAGAGGTCAGTGGGATGTTTGGCAGAGACAGAGAAGGGGAAACAAGAGGGTTTTAGGCCAGCAGGGAGAAAAATTAAGAGACTCAAGAACTGTGTTGCAAGCATTGGAAACCCTAATTTTTTTTGGTAGTGATTGATATATTTCACTTCAGTCAATGTTTTAAAACATTTCTTATGTCCTGGCAGAGTTCAGAGCAGTGAAAGAGCAGGCAAAGGGTGAGCAGGTAAAAAGACACCAATTGCAAGCTTCTTTTGTGGACCAGGGCAGATCACAGATATTTCTGGCCATCGAGGCTTTTAGCACTGTTTGATTTGGTTTGTGCCTCTGAGAAGGTTCGGGCAGCACTCAGTTTAATCCTTCTTTTAGTAGTGTATAAAAGCTTAGCCACGTGTCTTAGCCAAATCTGTGATAATTTAGTGTTCAAAGATGCATATAAAAGCTTGTAAATTAGCTTGTTACAGTGTTCTATGGGGAAAAAAGTCTCAGAGTGATGAAACTAGTTAATGGAAACCTGCAGTGCCAGTGTTAGTAGCACTAACTTCGAAACAGAATCTGTTTTATTCTTTCACTGTTTTTACAATCCCATGAGCTTTGAAAACAAGCCAAAACAAAAATCATTCAAAAAAAGGTATTCAGTGAGTAAACTCACTGAGAAAATTAAAATTTAGTACTATCATAATACTGTTTCCTTAAAGAAGAATCACCGAACTGCAGATGTCAGAATCTCTCTGGTTGAGCCTCCCTTCCTCGTGTAGGAATACGGTGCTGTAATACCACAGTCCACCGTATCTGATAAGGGTTTTTTAAGTCTGTTACCTTTGCCTGTTACCTTTTTAAGTTGAAGTTCAGTGGATATCTGAGTGTATTTCTAAGTTTGCTTTCTGACTCCTCCCTGTACACTGACTGTGCTTCCACAGCACAGAGTTCAGTGCTGCTGTTTCAGACAGCTGGTACTCTCAGCGTTCAACTTTTTGTTCACCTTTCATGCTGTTATGGAGTAGGAATATGATGGCCTCGTTACAAGCAGTAGGGCTTGAACATCATGTGAAGTTACAGCCAGTCAGCTGAGATCACTGAGCCTGCAGGCTCCTGCCTCTCTTGCTCGCAGAGTAAAACAAATCAAAGCGGTGCACGTGATGTAAATTAACCTGTTCTGCCCCGCAGCTGGGACAGGCTGGAGCGTGCGCCGGGGTTATGGTGAGGCTGACAGGCGGTGCCTGGTGAGGTGCTCTAACCCCACGGCTTGTGTGGATGTGCCTCGGAGACAGCTCTGGGAAAGGGCTCATAAAACGAGAAAACCCGTGAGTCAGTATTTGCTCTTGAGGAATTGCAGTCGTTGGACCTGATTCATGTGTATCCATCTATTTCTCATTAAAATGCTGTGCTTGCCGTTGGCATTCTGAGGGCACAGTTTGCCTGTGTCATTTTGTGGGCTTAGCACGTTGAACCCGAAACTTTATGCCTTTGCCTTAAGGGGTTTGTCTAGCCTAGACTTTTCCTTTACTACGTTGTTCTGTTTTCTGTATTTTCTACCCTGAAGAACTGGAAGAGAAAAATTAATAATAGGCTAAAGCTGGGAGCATTTCCCCTTTAATCAAGTGGTAGAAAATCCTGGGTCAAACAGACTGTCTTAAATTACCTGGTTTCTGATATTTTAATTAATGTTAGTATTTTTCCTACCACGTTTATGCTGCCCCAAAGGAACACTTTTTTCTCGCCTTTCCTATGTGGCATGCCACAAAGATTCCTCCACAATTAACCCAGCAAAAGTAAGAAAGCAAATAACAAAGGTTTAAAGTTGGAAAGACATTCTCAAACTTCTCTCAATTAGTATAATATACAAGTATAATAATGTTAAAATGTCTTTAAGCTTCTCACATCAGAGTTTTAATGACTGTACTGAATTACAGTGCCAATGAGAAATATTAAAAAAAAAAACAAAAACAAAACCAAGACAAAACAAACAAACAAACAAAGGAAGCTGGATGTTCTTCTAAAATGATAATGGAGAATAGAGAAACAGTAAGCAAATCATTATCTTTCAATTCAGACACTAACAATCTGATTTATTATTATTATTAGGCAACTCATTGGGTTCCAAATTTCCGAAATTCACCTCTGTTATTTTTATTTTTAAAATTTATTTAAAGTCCTTCAGCTTTTTGGTAAGAGAGCATGAAGTTCTCATTGCCTTCTCAATGCCTGTATTTCAGTGCCTGAACATTAAAACAATGAAGTTGTTCTCTGTCTTCAGCAATGTTATTCACAATGACCTCAGCTGCTTTTCATCTCATTTCATCTGAATTATTAGTTGCTGTGTATTCTGAGTGGTCTCAGAAGATACAAGTCAGAAAATTATGCAAATAAATAGTATGTTGGCTTTCAAGCATGCATTTATTGTTATGATCCATTATGATCTATTCTGCTTTAGTAACATTTTTTTTGTTGTTTATTGAGACATTTTTATAAGTCACACTGGAGAGAAGAATAAGAAGTCAGTTTTACGAGTGAATGTAGATGTGTTTTGGAAACTTTTCCTACACCAATCTTTGTAAAGTTTGAGTGGGTTTTGGTAATTAGTAAATCTTTGGTGATTCATGGCTTGTCTTAGTGATGCAAGATTTGTAAGAGTGAGACCAACTCACTGAAACATTAGACTTTAATCAAATTATTAGCATGCTTTTCGATCTCAAGCTTTAAAAGTGGTATCATAAAAAATAAAACTATGAAACAGAACTCCAAGTGCGACTTAAGCAGAACGTTGACTCAGAGGGAACAATGATGCAGCAAATGCACCAACTATATTTCTTCAAAGAAGAGTAGAAGACTCTTCCCTAGGTGGGAAGGAGGCATTGTATCCTTCTCTGGTACTTACTACTTATTTCATACTCAAATAGCAAACTGTTGGTATTTGGAGTCACTTAAAAAAGCTCCTGGTTTGAAACACCTGTTTTCTAATAAAACCAACTAATTCAAACAAA
>JAYRBT010000139.1:68343400-68381379 GCA_036023395.1 Myiotriccus ornatus | reverse complement strand
CCTGTGAAGAAAGGGAGAACTTGAAGTCACCTTGTGCACCCTGAACTCAGGCTGTGGTTTCAGAGGCACGCGGGGAACACCAGCACCCACCAAGCTGACCTCACTGTTGGCTGATGAGCCATGTCCTTGTCACATCCACTCTCCCAACCTGACCAAGCGTGTTTCTATAAAGACTGAGAGACATCCAACCAAAATCAGTGTAAATCACCCAAATACAACACCTTGAGCTGCATCTCAAATGTGCCATGTGTCTGTGGAGTCGGATCATGGTGTAAAATGGTTGTTTGAGGCGAGTTAGAGAACTATGACAGTTTAATTAAATTAAAAGGTTTTTCCAGCACTGCCATTCCACAGCATGGAAGCTGACAGTGTGTTTAATGGCTGTGTTCATCTGCCAGAACACCAAGATGAAAACACCAGGGTGAGGACCGGGAGATCTGGATTCTCTTTCCAGCCTTTCCACAGGATTCTCCTGTGATTTACAACTTGCCACGAATGCGGTGCCAGATGAGCTCTTCCAGCTGCAGCTTTTTTAACCTTAACATGTTATAGCTGCTGGTTCTTCTGCACATCTGCTGGTGGAAATGGCCTGAGGGAGGAGGTTAGAGCCCTGCCAGATCTGCTGGTTTCTCCCCAGCTGTGCCTGTTTCCCATCCTGCTTGTTTTCAGAGGGAGGTGGTGAGCAGCTAAGCACAGTATCTTTTTAACCCTGACCAGCTGTAGCTGTTCTTAATTATATCCTTAAACTGGTGCTGAAACAAGTGTCACAAAAATGGGTCACAAAAAAAATTAATTAATAGGAAACTATAAATCAGTACAGTGCCATAAATTTTTCTGTGGGACAGCTTTGGAAAAAGAGCAACAGTGTTCCTCATCTCCATTTCAGAGCTTAATTTACAGTTGAAAGCAATGAATTGCTATTTCAACCAAGTTTTTTTTCTAGCAAAGCAAAGGTTTAGGCATTGATTCCTATTAAATTTAGGAAAATCCTCTTTTCATTTCAGAAAGCTACAGCAATCTAACTGCCCAGCTTTGCTCCTGGGTGTGTGCTGTCAGTCACTCCTGCTCCAGCATGGAAGGGTGAGTGTGGGCATAAATCAGAATTTCCACAAGTGACTGACATATCCACAAGTCCTGAACACCTGTGGGAGCCCACCTTGCACAATGTCTCACAGTTGGGCTTCATTGCACAATTGATACTTAACAACACCTGGAAAACCACGGGCCTTTTCTTCTTGCATTGACAGGTTCAGGTCCTTGCTGTTTCTCAACTTGAAATACGAAAGTTTGAAATAAAACCAGATTCTCTGGGGGGGAATTATGAAAGAAGTGGTACTTTGTGGGGTTTTTTCCTCTCTGAAAGCTGTGGGGAAAACTGAAAATGTTTTTGTGTAGGAGAGAGGAGAGACTTAAAAGAACCCTTTAAAGTGAAGTAGGATTTCTTAGAATTAACAATGAAACTGTTTCCAGCAATGTTCTGAGCACTAACCTAACAACTGAAATGAAGTTGTTTTTCCCAAAGCTAAGTGCTAAATGTTTCCAAACCATCTGCATTATAAATTCAAGTTCTACAGGCTGGACCACAATTATTGATAATATCATGATGTGTGAGGAATATGTTGACTTTGATACTCCTTGCTCATAGCTAGGCTTTTTCCATCAAAATGTTTCTTTTAGAACTGCATTGCATCAGTCTCTCGATGCTATTTCTGAGCCAAACCTTTTGTAGTCAGCAGAAATTATGATTTCTATGTCAGTGACATGTCAGTGGTAAACATACAGGTTCTCCTCAGAGTGTTAATCAAAACTCTGAAGTCTGTATCCTTACACTGATTTGAATTCATGTGCAAATGAAGTCTGTGCCTCAAGAGCACGATGGGAGAAACTGGGGGGGGGCTTTCAGCATCAGCTGGGTTCTTTCCTACCCTGTCTTCTGCCTTTTTGAAATCACAGGTGTGGGTTGGAAGGGACTTTAAAAGACCATCTAGTTCCAGACCCCCTCCCATGGGCAGGGACACCTCCCACTAGAGCAGGTTTCTCCAAACCCCATCCAACCTGGCCTTGAACACTTCCAGGCATGTGGCATCCACAGCTTCTCTGGGCAACCTGGTCCAGTTCCTCACCACCCTCACAGTAAAGAATTTCTTCCTAAGGTTTAATCTAATTCCACCCTCTTTCAATGTGAAGCCATTCCCCACTCTCCTATAACTCCATGATTTTGTCAGAAGTCCCTCTCCAGCTCTCTTGTAGCCCCTTTAGGTGATGGAAGGTGCTAGAAAGTCTCCTTGAAGCCTGCTGTTTTCCAGGCTGAATAACCCCAGCTCTCTCAGCCTGTCTCCACAGCAGAGGTGCTCCAGCCCTCTGAGCATCTTCGTGGCCTCCTCAGGACTCGCCCTAATAGGTCCATAGACTTTTTACGTTGGGGCAGTAATCTCTCATGCTTAAAAGAAATGTAAAGTAAATCACTCTGCCTTGCTCAGCTTCACCCCAGTAACATGCTCTCTCTTGCTTTGCACTCCCAGTGTTGCTGCAACACCAGAAAACTCAGTTTATCTCTGTTTGGACAAATGAGTCACTCGGGCAAAGTGGTGTGTGACCACTGAAATGTCACATTTCTCAGCAGCTTGCCAGGTTTGGCTCTTTTGCCCACTCCTTGGTGTCAGTAGAAGTTTTGGTGCTGCAGTTTCACACGAGTCCAGATGAGGAGGCCAGGCTGCATGCATTCAGCTCATGCGGGTTCCCCTCAGGCAGCACCTGGGCTTGCCTTCAGTGAAACCGTGTGTGCACAGAGCTTCCTCTGCCCAGTACCTCCTGTCAGCAGTGCCCATGACGCAGAGGCCTCAGGGCCCCTTGGTAAGGCACCTGTATTGCATGTAGTGCTCCAAATTTGAGTGTCCACCAGCGATTCCTTCACACATGAGCTCCTTCCCTGCTCCACACTGTCATACCCAGGGTGGAGGAGGATACCACCTCCTTGATGTGACATCAAAACCATGATAGCAGAGTTGTATCCAGCAAAACAACATCAGATTTATATAAAGTCTGGATTTTGGGTGCTTCTGTAAATGGTCAGCAGCTGGTGTTATATCTGTTCAAGCACTTACTATGATACTTTTTGTAAACTCCCAGGATTAGTCTCTTCCCTGCTAAGTTATTCCATGTCACTCTCTGAGGGCCCCTGTACTCACAGCCTAAGCAAGCAGGCAGACTAATTTGCATAGAAGTGCCCTTAAAATGAGAGGATTTTATGGAAGGGCTTTGCTTTAAGAAAAGTCCCTTTCAAATCAGACGGAGAAGGTGATGCCAGCTGCTTCGCTGCCTGCCTTCTGGTTTGTTTACAGCTCTTTTTATTCTTCTCTCTCTCTCTTTTTTTTTTCCCCCCAGCTCAACAAATGCAGCAATCGAAGCACAGACGTGCAGGGGTGCTGGGTGCTGACCCCAGCGCTGTGCCTGTGGTGAAGGTGTGGTGTCACCCAGCCTGAGCAGAGCCAGCCCTCTGCCTGCGGTGCAGTGCAAACAGGGGGGCTCACAGGGTGTGAACACCAGTGCACTGCTTGCCTTTCATCTTCCCACTCTGTGCTCAAAGAGCGAGAAGCACCAGCTGGTGGGGGAAAGGAGGCAGAGACAACATGCTGGTGTCCATCTCTCCCTCCCCTGTGTGGCCTTACCCGCTCTCCAGCGCTCTTCTCACAGCTGCGTCATCTTTCGTTATGATTTTACTGCTCTGTGTTAGCTCTGGCAAATCACTGGGTTAAGATCATCAGTGAGGTTTCTGACCAAGCATGAAGGAAGTGAGGGAAGACAGACCACTGCTGTTGTGGTAAAGCTTTCTTGTTCATTGGTGGGTGTGCTGTTAAGGCAAATAAGCATTTATCTTTTTCTTTTTTTTAGCAATGTTTTACAGACATTCTAATGCCATTTGCTCAGGCAAACATAGGCAAGCAGGCATCTTTGTAGCATTACTGGCAATGGAGAGCAAGGATAATGCAAGGGGTTTTAAGGCAGATATTTTCCCCCCATATATCTTCTAGCCTGGACTGTTCCAAATAGCTTCATGTCTTTCTGTTCTCTTTCCAAGTACCTGTGACTCTCATCCACTGGTGAAGCTGCTGAGAGCAGCTGGAGGAATGAGGGCATTTTGATTGCACCACGCTGTAGAAGGCCTAATTCTTAATGACACTCTCGTGTTAGCTTTGCCAAATTCAACAGTCATGCTAATGGGAGACAACTGTCAGAATTGGAAATTGTTTCTGTTGGGGTTTATGTTTCAGGAAAATGAGTGAACCCATAATAATTCCCTGTGCAGGATACAACTTGAGTCATTTCACCACTCCTAAGAGTAAACTAACTCCCTGCTGAGTTATTCATGACCCTTCTGAGCATGGCTGATGTACATCTGATCACTTCCTGAGATTGCTGTGAGGAATAAATCAAGCAACTCCCTTCATGCTGAGTGCTAGCACATCACAGAATTTCTCTGGGACTCTCTGAAGCAGAGAAAAATCAACACAAGCCAGAATCTGTCCCACATCCCAAATGAGCTACCCAGGGTTATAGCTCTCAAACCAGCTCTCCTCATTGTGCCTCTGAGTCCTGATGCTCTCTTTTATTCCTCCTCCTAAACCTCATTTCTTCCATCGTGCCCATACATAATAAACCATGATCAGCCAGGATATAGTGCCCTGTGCTTACATCACTGTATGACTCTGTCCCTGGGGCTTTCTCACTCCTGGAGGGCAATCTTGAGTGACAGTCATGCTCAACAAGCAAGAAAACTGGTTTTAAGGAAGGTAGAAAGCACATGCTGGTGGAGGACGATAAAAGTTAGAGGGGAAGGAGGCAAAAAAGAGGGGGAAAGAGCAGAAAAAGGAGAGCCATGGCCAAGCCTTGAGTGTGAAGTCAAAGTTTTACACTGGGGAGTGACTTGGGTCAAAAAGCTGATGATGGGTTTGAGGAGGCAGCACTGAAAGAGGAATCTGCCCACCTGGCCCTGCACAACAAGATATGAAATGAACTGTGATAATCTTCAGGGCTTCAGAGGCAGAACCCCTCAAAAAGTTCCAATCTCTACTGAATGCTTATGTGAAAATGCAATGCACACGTATGGGAAATCAAGGTTTGAGCTTTTGCTGAGCAACATGCTCAAATAAAAGCCTAGGCAGGTGAAAAACAGGAGCAAATTCCTTCTGCGTTTGACTTGAGCCCATGTGGGATGTTCAGGTTCAGAGTAGCTGTTAGGTCTTTACCCCAGGCGTGGCTCTGGAGGTGGCCCCATAGAGCCACGATCAGATACTGTAGCCACTCACCTCTGCTTTGGAGGAGATGGAGATGATCCATGTCTCCTCAAACGCAGCAAGGAACTGCTGTGGCACCTCTCTGTGACTACAGGGCACATTCCAAAGCCAGCACGATCCTCTGCAGCTGCAGGAAAGGTCTCTCATGCCTGCAGTCCCATGAGGTATATCCAGAGATAAGCAGATGCTCTGCATGGAGAGCAGGCTGCTGGGGTTAAGTTGTGTGTTTGGTACCTTCCTGTCCCTTGTGGGGTTTTTTTAGACTCTTCAGGGGATCCCAGCAGGTGTGGGGTTCCAGCATGGCTTGTTGTTACATCACTTGTTCCACTTGAGTCAAAACTGCTTCTCAGCAGCACCTTAACCCCTAATTTTTCAGAAGTTAATCAGAATTATTGCCACAGGGTCAGATCAGTGAGGTGAGTGACCTGTTCACAGCCTAAAGCAGAGGCAGCCAGGGTGGGCTAGAGCTGAAACTGCCTCTTTAATCTGCCTAGTTGGAGCCAAGGAAAGCCAGAGCATAGTGGGTGGGCTGGGGGCTTCCACAGGCCACAGCTCGCAGGTACTACACAGGCAGAGTCCCTCCTGCCCCAGAGCAGAGAGGACAGGGGCAAAGCCACCAGGGAATAAATCCAGTTGTGTTACCCATTTAGCTCAGAAAAGCAGGGTAGAATCTTTTCTAGGACCTACTGAAACTGCTGGAAAAGCAGACAAAGCCTCTGGCTTGGGGTCCTGCCCCCCAGGGCTGCACCCCAAATGTGTCACAGCCTCAGTCATGCAGCTGCTACTGTGCAAGCAGCCCTCCTTGGTTTGTGGTGATAAACAAAGGACAGTAAAGGGGGGGAAAACTTCATAATTCTGTAAAC
This sequence comes from Myiotriccus ornatus, assembly GCA_036023395.1. Lineage (NCBI taxonomy): Eukaryota > Metazoa > Chordata > Aves > Passeriformes > Tyrannidae > Myiotriccus > Myiotriccus ornatus. The sequence continues at coordinate 68,375,222 of JAYRBT010000139.1, read as the reverse complement.
TTTCCAAACCCACGTGCACACACGTGCACTGGCTCTGCAGAGCAGCAGCTCGGTGCAGCTGCAGAGGATGCTGCTGCCACATCCAGCAGCCGTGCAGGGGTCTGTGCTCAGCTAAAAACTGTGTGCAGATGTAGGAACCCCTTCCCCTATGGCTATACCATGGTCCCAGGGCTAACCCCTGCTGTGCCACACTCTCACAGTGCAAGTTTGGGACTGAAGAGTGGATAATGTGAATTTTCTGTGGTTTCTTTTTCCCCTGCAGGCTCCCAAAACAGGTTCAAGGGGTAGAGGTTTTGCATGAAAGGGTAATTATTCACTGGGAAACTAATTCTCATGAAACATGAAAAGTGTTAGCAAATAAGAAATGTGCTTTAACCAAAATAACCATGTGTTTTTTTGTGAGGCTTTGTGATGGGGAAAATGAAGGGAGCAGCAAAACATAGAGTGGACCAGGCACTGGCCCTTTCTCAGACAGGTGGGAGGGCTGTAATGAGAGTTCAACCTCCCGTCCCGGGGTGAAGGGGGTGTGTTTGAGGTTCTTGTGGGTTTAGACAGTGATTTATTTATTCACATTTTTATGAGCTCAGTTCTAACTTGTGTTTTTAAGGAAAAATGTCTATAGTGAAGTTTTGCATTTCTTTTTAAACCTATGCTACAGCAATATGCTGTTTCTTTGCACTTCTTGGTGACCATGAAAAGTGGAGTTTTAACCTCATTTCTCAGTTTTTAACTGATGTAGAACAGGCTCTTTGGGTTAAATTATGTGTTTGGTACCTTTCTGTCCCAGTTCCTGCTGAGTTAAAGACCTTTATCTATTTATTTCATCCTGGATTGCAAAGGGCTTTTTGTTTGTATAACCCCCCTAACTTTTGGCCCATTCAGAGAGAGAGCAGAACCTCTGAGATGAGATCAAAAACAGGGGCTGGAAATTAAGTGGTTGATCTAGTTTTTGAAATTTCCAATGTCTTAAAATAGTTTGAGACCCCATATGTTTTAAGGCTCCTTCTGGATTCAGAGGCCAGGGAATGATACAGGTTGGGAGAGGCAGAATGAGAGAGGGGAGTGGGTTCGTGCACCAGGCTCAGAGCCCCCACTCTTCAGCCCAAGGGAGGAATCTTTGTGTTTCAGTGAATATTCTGCAGACAAAAAGCAAGTGAGGGATTTGGGCCTATAAAAGGGAAATAACCCACATCTTTTCCTTTTACCAGAGTTTCTCTTTACCAGCGTAGCCAAAGCTACAAGCCTGGGCAGTGAGCAGCTGAGAGGCAGTGACTGAATAAACAGACAGAGAGACAGACAGTCCATTCTCTAACAGGCAGATTTATTGAGTACATGCACAACTAAGCAAAGCAAAGCGGTGATGTCCAGGCTCAGAAAACAAGATCTCACCAATCCACTGGCCAGAATTGGCCAGACGTCCTGGGAGTCATGGGAACCTGGAAGATGTTGCTGCAAAGGTCCATGTGGATTCAGCTCCTGTAAGTCCAAGGTGATTGCGGGGTCTCTGGTTCTGCTCATCTTTTACCGTCTTTCCAAGTCTTTGAGGCTGGTCACACCCCTGCTGTCTTCAGTGGGTGCTTTGCTAAGATCAGGTGTTACATTTTCTTCTCTTTCCTTCCAAAACCAGTGTCCTTGGCTTTCTTTGCCCCCATCTCCTCTGCTTAAGGAGTCTTAAATCACACAAGAGCAGCTTTTTTGCATTAGCATTTGGGAATGAGAGGTTCAAAAACAAGCTACTTATCCTAACTATTGCATTGTTACTGTGAGGGTGAACAAATAGTGACACAGGTTTGCTCAGAGAGGTTGTAGAGTCTCTGTCTGTGGAGATAGTCAAAGCCCAGCTGGGCCCAATCCTGGACACTCTGCTCTAGGTGACCCTGCTTGAGCAGGTCGTTTCGGACTCAAGAGGTCCCTTCCAACCTCAACCATTCTGTGATTCATGCCAACTACAGGCTGCTTGGCCTGTCCTCTCCTGGACGGCCCTCTAATAACAGAGGAGACCATCCTTCACATCAAGGTCTGGCATGGCATGTGTCCCCACCGCTCAACGCCTACTGGGTTGCAGCCAACAGCGGAGCCAGAAGTTCTTCTTGGTGGCAAACACAGAGGCCAACCCAGTCTTGCCCTTGACTATGGAAGGATGCGCTTGGCTATCTCCAGTGTTTCCACCTGTTTCTCAATGCAGAGCCTCACCTGCCTCATCCAGTAACAAGTGGCTACCATGGCAAAGCACACACCGATCTGCGTTAGCAGTATAACTACAATGGGGTGCAGCAGCGTGTTGAAAATGCCAGTGGCCGTTGGGGACCAGCCAAAAAAAATTTCCCACCAGTGATGATCTCCCACCCTCTTAATTCGCTCCATTACCTGTTTTATAACATTGCCATCATGGTGAACAGTTATTAGGATCTTTTTAGCTTTGGCCTTGGCATTTTCCAACAGCTGCTGTAAATTTTCATGCTCTAACATTTCTTTTACAAGTGACAAATCCATACCAATGGGGGTGGGGGTTATACTACGATACAAGGTGTAGTTTCTGATTAGCAACTGGCTAGTAAACACAGGTGGTTTATACACAAAATCACAGCCTCTAATAGTAGCTACATTGCAAGCACACATATTTGAGTTGTTAAACACGGTCTGATTATAAGCCTCATTAATTTGCACGTATTTACACATTGTTCTGAAGCACACGCACCCTTTCCCTACATACACCAGCATGGTTTTATTACTGCTCTGGGGATTGATCTCAAAATGACACACCCCTTCTTTGGTGTCAAAGCACACGTCACTCGCCTTAAGGGCATCATCTTCGCATATGAACCCCAGCCCCCTTTCCAAAATGCAGGCTTCCAGATCTACCGTCTGCCATTGCCCACCAGACACCCTCGCCCACATGCGGTGGTCCAGGGGGTAGACCACAGACCCGTTTGTGTTAACCCCCAGGGCCACGATGGGGTAGACCTTCTCGATGCGAGCCTCCGCCACGGTGAGGACGTGGGCAACGACTGCGTTGAGGGCCTGGTCATGGGTGAAGTTGACGAGCCTCCACCAGGCTTGGAGCTGCCGCTCCTTCTCTGTGGCCGCGTCCCACACGATCTTTCGGATCTCGGTGGGGAGGACGCCGTTTTCGCCGTCTCTCAGGATACCTGCAACGACACTCTGCACCCACATCTGGGCCTGGATGCAGCTCAGAGCAAGGGATACGTTACTTTGTTCAATGCCCAGTGCTCGCAACAGCACTTGGTGGTCTTTCTCATCTATTTGTTCCCATGTGGGCAACACCTCTGACACGAGCCACTGGCCCATCCCAAGGCTGGTCAGGGACGAATTCAGAGGCTTGAAGAGGCTCTGCACACCCGAGGTGACAGCCTCCAGCTTGTTTGCCAAGACCTCAGCATTCATGCTGTTGAGGACTCCCAGCCCAGCGCCTCCTCCTCCCAGCGCTGTGGCCAGCAGGTCTCTCCTGGCCCGGGTGTCCTGGAGGGAGCGGCTGTGCAGCCACGCCAGCCAGCCCGTGTGGAGGGTGGATAGGAAGGGGGCACAGTGTGGTCTGACGGAGGAAATATTAACAGTGGACAGAGACAACACCACCTTCTTCAGTGACCGGACAGGGCCAGTCAGCAGCTCTTGGACGTGATTTTTCTTCACTACATAAGGACCTATTTTGGAAACGAAAGGGCGCAAGACAGCAATGATGGAAAACTCCTTTTTAAATCCTTCAGGGCCTCCTATCCACCACTTTCCTCCAAGCTCGTGGGACATTTCTACGTTCAGGTTTCCTTGACACCATACCTGGAGGGTTATGAGCAAGTGTGGACAGCGTCCATAATCCTGATTATACCATGAAGCTTCCATGCCTAATTCAGATCTATTAAATGTTTTGTTCTCGTGGGAGCAGCTCACTGGAATGACCCACTTACGGCCGTTCGGGGCAGTTACAGTCACGGTGGTGCCATGAATTTGCATCGGATCAGTTACACTTTCTTGGGAGTATTTAATTTCCAATTTTACCTGGTTGCCAATTTCAACATATGGGGCTGCATGCCAGGCCAAGAAATGGCACTTTGAGATCTTAACGGCAGCAAAGGAGGGTGTCGTGGTGCTGATCCTGAATTTAAAGGACAGCCCCACGCTGTGTTGTGCCCAGAGGCAGACCACAAAGACTGGCTGGACCAAAGTAAAATTGTACCAGCAGTCCAGTTTTTCCACAGCACAGGTTTTTTTCTGACTCTTATTAGTTTTTACTTCAGTTACAGAGATTTGATTTACTGGTTGGTGAGTGGATGTGTTAATTAGCCTGCACCCCACCTTTATTTGCTGTCCCACCGTCCCCAGCAGCTGTGGAAGTCTGTTTGTGCTATCCCAGCTCCACTCATTTTCCAAGTACACCTCTGTCCCGTGCATAACCACCGTTGACAAATTTAAGCCTGCGTTAGAATTTAACCCCATGCTTCCTGTATATTTTATGTAAGCTTGAGACCAGGGCCAATCGGTCCCAGCTTTTGTGTACCTCCTAACCCTGTGCTGGGCTGTGGCCTGTCTGTCGTGGTGCCTTTCCAAGTGGGAACGAATGACTGTTTGTTCAAGGTGCTGATGCGTTGGTTGGGCACACTGGGTGCTCAGCGCTATGCACATACCAGAAAGCAAAGTAAATCCTGCAATCACAGATTTGAAAGCATTTTCCCCGCAGCACAAACAAGGCTGGTGATGCCACGAAGTTCGCCTTTCCCGCCGGTCACAATCGCCTTCCATTTTCCTTTATCTGCAAAACATAAGCAAGGCGGGCTCTCCAGCCCCGTTAGTTTCCCTTCCATGCTTTTAATTGTGAAGAATGGAGCCACTTTCCCTGCCTTTTTGTCCCCTTTCTGGTTTCTACCTGGTACACGGAGGGGCTGGCCTTGTTCACGACCCTAACGGGCCCCATCCATTGGGGTTCCAGCACCTCGTTCTTCTCTCTAACCCCTCGATACATTACCAGGTCCCCTGTGTTCCACTCCGTGGGGCGCAGTAGCACTCCCAGCTGCTTCTCCATCTTGGGGATTTTGGTCTCCTGCACTGAGGTGAGCTGGTGGTACGTGGCTGACACTGTCCTCAGCATGTCCTGGACCCACCTGTCCATCAGCACGCGGGGCTGCAGTTCAGCCGGGGGCTCCCCTCCTTGCCACCAGTGTTCCAGAAGCTTCGGGTCTCTTGCAGGAGGCAATTTTTGGGGAGAAAGTGCTTGAGATGCCGTGGCCCCCCGTAATGCCAGCAGGATCAGTGGGAGCTTCTGATCCCAGTCTTTTCTTTGCTGGTTCATGAGCTTCCTCAGTGCTGTATTCAGTGGTTGATTGGGCCCCTCCGCTGAGGTGGGCTTCTGGAAATGCCCTGTGATGTGAAGCTTTTGCTTGATTCCCAGGGCCTGGCACACCCCTTTTGTGACTTCTCCGATGAAGCGTTGGCCATGGTCTGAGTCGATCTCCTTTGGGATGCCCCACCGTGAGAAAATGTGGTCTACCAGGATCTTTGCGGTTGCACTGGCCGTGTTGTTTCGAGCTGGAAATGCTTCCACCCACTTGGTGAAGTTATCACTGATCACTAGGCAATACTTGTTGCCGTGGGCTGTTTGGGGCAGAGGGCCGATAAACTCCATCTGCAACTTGCTCCATGGCCCAGAAATCCTCTGGGGGCCCAGGAGGGCTTTGCCCGTTTTGGCATCAGGATTGTTGGCTGCACACGTCAGGCAGTTGCTGACATACCTCTCCACGTCTTCTTTCATTTCAGGCCACCACCCAACACCCTGCAGCCTCACCATGGTCTTGTCTGTACCCCAGTGCCCCTGCTCATGAGCCAGAGCCACCAGCTCTATCCGGACAACTTCAGGCACTACCCAGACGGGGTAGTCCGCCCCCTCCCTCCGCGCCAGGACCAGCCCCGAGACATCCTTCCACACCTTGCACCCTTTGTACTCCTTGCCCTGTGCTAACTCCTGGAGCCTGGGGTCTTGTGCCTGCAAGCCCACCAGATCCACATTCTCCCAGTGCCTGCTGGGCACCACTGACAGAGGGCCGCTCTCTGCAATCTTGCTGGCCTTCCACATCGGCCCTTCCTTTGCACCTTGCTTGGCTTTGGCATCTGCCTCCTTGTTCCACTTGGCTTCCTCTGTCCCCTTCTTGTGGGCCTTGACCTTAATGATCTGGGCTGGGCAGGCCCTCTGCTCCGCCAGCCTCGCAAGGTACAGCAGCTTTTTGGCATAGGTGACAGGCTTGCCATCGGCAGACTGCATGTCCCTCTCCTTCCAGAGCGGCAGCCACTCCAGCACCACGCGCACCACCCAGCCAGAGTCTGAGAATATGGCCAGGGGCTGGTCTGCCGGCGTGTTCTCCAGGGCGGCCATCACGGCCACCAGCTCGGCAGCCTGGATGGAGTGCGGCAGGCACTTTCCCTTCACCACCTCCCCCGTGCCCCAGTTGACAGCAGCATAGCCTGTGTAGGGCACCCCTTCCTCGTGGTAGTTGGACCCATCTACAAACCACACAGCATAGCCTCTCTCCTTGGCCTCCTCCAGGCTGAGGCTGCTCTCAAACAGGGTTGCCCGCTGTGGCTTGGGCTCAGCGAGGGGGCCCGCCGGCTCCTGCCCATCCCTCTCTCCACTGATTACCACCCTGTAGGCACCGGGAGAGGGGTCCCCAGGGATCTCCTTGCTGGTCAGTGACAACGCCCAGTTGGCCATGGCCATCCTGGGGTAGTGCAGGGGACCCTCATCCCTCTTCCCCAACAGGAGGTACGTCACAGGGGTGCAGGAGGTCCTCAGCAGCACCGGGGCTGACCCCACCACGTACTCCCAGTGCTGCAGGGCCCAGGTCAGGGCTAAAGCCTCCCTCTCATAGTCAGTGAACTGTTGCTCTGCTGGCGTCAGGAGGCGCGAGGCGTGGCCAACAGGGAGCACGTCGGCACTGTGTTGCTGCCCCAGGGAGGCCTGAAGCCCCCTCCCCGTGCAGGCCAGCTGCAGAACATAGGGGCTGTCCCCCCGAGGATGTGCCAGCACGGGAGCTTGTGCCACACTCTCCTTTAAGGTCTTTACTGCCTGCTCCTGCTCTGGCCCCCATTCCCAGGGGGTGTTCTTTCTCAGGAGGTGGCAGAGGGGGGCTGCTTTTTCTGCGTAGCCTTTGATGAACTCGCGGCATAACTTCAGGAGAGACAAGAAGGACCTCAGGGTGGTGGCATCAGATGGTGCCAACATCTTCTGTATTAGCTCAACCCTCTGCTTTTCCAGTGAGCGCCCTTCCTCCCCCAGGGTCACCCCCATGAAGGAGACCTCCTTCCAGCACAGCTGGGCCTTTGTGGGGTTGATCCTGAAGCCCGTCTTCTGGACAGCCTCCAGCACCTTTGCCAGCACCTCCAGATTCTTCTCCTTGGTCCGGGTGTGGATGAGGACATTACCAGCACAGGACAGCACGCTCTCCTGGTGGCCGAGCTGCTCCCACATCTTTGCCACGTGTGCATGGCAGATGGCAGGGGCATTGTGGAAACCCGGCGGGACTCTGGTGAAAGCAAACTGCCGTCCTTGAAGGGTGAAGGCAAATTTGTGCCAGGACTCGGGGAGCAAGGGGATGGCAAACGATGGGCTGGTCAGGTTGAGCACCGAGAACCACTTGGATCCCTGGGAGATGGCTGCCATGATGGCAGGGTACCTGACCACTGTGGAGATCTGCAGTGGGGTGACACTGTTCAGGGTGCTGAAGTCAACTGTCAGCTTCCACGTTTTCCCATCAGCTTTCTTCAGGGGCCACACCGGGGCGTTGCAGGTGCTCTGCTGCTCCACCAGCACACCCTGGTCCAGCAAGGTTTTGACTGTGTCCCACAAGCTGCCTTCAGCCTCAGCTGGGTACCAGGGCTGAGGCTGAGGAGGGGGATCCGGTCCTTTGACTACCACGGCAGCATCAATCTGCCCGCAGTCCAGCTTGCTCCTTGCCCAGACATGGGGGAACTGCTCCGTGACCCGTTTCACTCGGGGCTCCCACTCAGGGTGGACCAGGAGCTCAGGGGCTTTCACTGACATCACCCTATGGCTTGCCGGGATGACAGGCACATCAATTTGTGGGCAGTGTAGCAGTGCCTGGTTTGCCAAGTCTACCACCACCCCCATCTTTGTCAGTGCAGAGATGGCTAAAATTCCCATCTTTCCCTTTATTTCCATTTTCCCAAATTTTTCAGACCCTTTGGCAGTCCCAATTTCAAAGGGTACGGGCCCTGTGAACGGCACTGGGGATTTTTGGCCATCCGGCCCTGTCAGTTCAATAATTTCAGAAGTTTGGAAGATCCCGGCTTTGCCGGGGGCCACATTCAGAATTGAATAAGAGGCACCAGTATCAATTAACATCACCTGTCCAAGCACCCCTCCTCCAATAGTTGTATCAACTATCGGACGCCCCCACAAATCGGTGTTAATTGGTGCCACAAAAAGGGGCGATGCAGGTGCCTGGCAGCCCTATTGCTGAGCCTTAGACCCCGGGTCAATCGGGTGGGAGCTGCTGTGCTTTTTGGCCTCGTGCAGGGCCAGTTTTTGGAAGAGCTCCGCATCCGGCAAGCCATCTATGTCCTCCTGTTTCTCGTATTTTATCAAGCGCTTCCTCAGCTCAGCCCGCCAAGGGTTGGACTTCTGAAACCTCATCCCTTGCTGGTTCTCCTTCCCCAAGCCCCCTTTGCCATCAAGATCTTTTCGGTTGTCTCCTTGCATTTTCCTCATCCCTGCATTTTGGAAAGGCATGGCCGAGGGTTTCCCTTTCTTCCCCCCCACCATGTACCCCGGGAATGCCTGCTTTTGCAGCTCAAAATTCTGGGTCAGGATCTGCTCCAGCTCTGACAGCGGCTTTTTGGCCGCGTCCCCACCAGCGATCACCCGCAGTGGGGGTGTCAGCCCCACCACCAGCGGCTCCTTGAATTCAGGCCTGTCGAAATCAAGGGGGGAGTCCTTTGATCCAGGCAGCCCAGCCATCTGGTAGAGCATCTTCTTACGGTTAACATAGGCATCCGGCCGCTCCTCGGGGTTCTGCTTCTCCTGGTGGAAGAGCACTAAGGGGTTGACCTCTGGGAAGAACACCTTCAGCACGGCCAGCTGGACGTCCCTGATGTCCTGGACATTGCCCATCTGCACATCCCCCGGCAGTGCCGCAAAATCATCTGGTTTCATGCACTTTCTCACAACGTCTATCAGGTCACTCACGAAGTTGCCACTCTGGCACTTGGGCAGACGCTGGACCCTGGACAGCCAGTTGATGGCTGTCTCCTTTGACAGTGGCCCCAGCATCTTCCCCACCGTCTTGAGCTGCTCAGGGGTAAACCAGAGCACAGCCCTATTGGTGTCTATGGGCTGGAGTGGGACATGGCTGACCGGCTCCTCCTGTGGGGCCTTTTTGTCTTTGGAAGCCTCTGCCTCCCCTGCTTGCAGCTGGCAAACCTCCTCCCGCAGAGGAGCATAAGGGGATGGCCTGGTGGGGCCGTTGGCACCCCACACATCATCCTCATAATCATAGTGGGGTGGGTGCGTGTCCAGGGAGTCCTCCCCCTCCCCATTCCCAATCTGGCTCCTCTTGCCCTTGATGGCAGCCACAATGCCCCTCGACACCCCCAGCTCTGCTTCCAGCTCCTGGATCTTGGCATGGCACACCTTGTGATCAGGGCCAGTGCCCCGGTCCCGCTGGACGTCCTGCAGGACCGCCCGCACCGCGCTCTGCGCATCGTGGGTCTCCCCGATCCACCTGCCAACCTCCTTCTTCAGCTCCTCCGTTTTCAGCTTCTCATACCCCAGCTTGCTTTCCAACCGGGTGATCTCCACGGCACTCCGCAGAGAATCCCCACACAAACCCTGCACCTCCGCCCGCAGGTTGTCCACCTGAATTTTGAGCTCAGCCTTGTCCTGCTCCAAGGTCTGCACGTTCTCAAGAGCCTCCTTCAGCAATCTAGACAACTCCCTGCCCACCATCAACAAACCCTGCAAAGCCGCCCGCTTCTTGCACTTGTTTGTGGGTTTGGGCTTTTTGTTCTCCTCCGACCAGCTCTCCCACTGCTGGCAGAGCTGCTGGTAAGCCTCCGGGCCCTGGAAGGACCCCGGGGACCAAATTGCGGGGAGACACTTCTGGAGCACGAACTGCTCCAGCTTCCAGCTGCTAACGATGTCGGTCATCATGGTGAGCAGGGCACGAGATCTGAGACGGCTCCGTCTCAGGGCAAAGCTACCATAACACCAGCACACCGCCGGCCCACCCTCGGAGCAAGGCTGCGACCCCGCGACCCGCCCCTCCGAAAAATCCCCCCGGGGAGACGCCGAACCCGGGCACGGGGGAAGGTGGGGAAGGTAGGGAAGGGTGGCCGCGGCCGAGCCGGCAGCTGCCGCGACCCGGCAGGTCCCGGGAAGGGGACGGGGAAGGGATGCGGGAGCGGGAGAAGCAAAGCAGAGGCAGAGTAGGACCCCAGTAATAAGATCTCACCAATCCTTGGCTGAATGTCCTGGCAGTCCCGGGAAGATGGAGACGGCCGCTGCAGAGTTCCAGCAGATTTGGCACCTTTGAGGGAAAGGTGGTCCCGACGTCTCAGCCCGGTGATTTTTATAGCCATGGCAGGTCGTTGTTTTGGGATAATAACACCTGTGTTTAGTTTCTTGGTGGCTTTTCCTCCTCCACGTGCTGCCTTCCCAAGGACACTTCCCTTGTCTTTCCTTATCCTCTTCAACACTGATTAGGAAGCTGAAATCAAACGGCAGCACCTGCTCTGCCCCTTATCTATTTGGGGGGGTCCAGCGTTAGTCACCACTCGCTCATGCTAACTTCTGCTTGCACCAAGTGTCCTGAAGAGGGAGAGCTGGAGCCTATCCTCTCAGCGTCCATCCTCCCAAATTCACCCGTGGCCCTCTCATTTGCTGCACACCCCATTAGCACCTGGGATCTGAGGGGAGACCACACATGGGGCTCACAACTGACACCTCTAACACACACAGTCCCTCCAAACCACCCCCCAAGCACAGATCTGTTTGCCAAGGGGGGGGGTGAAATGGCAGGAAAATTTACTCAGTTCACCATTTAGATCCATTTTGGCATCTGGTCTTTAAAAGCAGCATTTTTCCATGCCACAACCCAGCTCATCATACACTGGCATGTACCTTGGGGGTTACCCCATGACATGTCAGCAGCCTCAGCTGTGATAATTGCATCAGTTGAATTACAGCTGTAAATCTGCACCTGCAAAGGCCCCCCAACCTCATCCTACAAACCACATCTTAGCTTGCAGCAGTTTAGAAAATTTGACCCACTTGTTTTGTTTTGGATTTTTTTTTCTACTATAACATGAAGAAAAAGGCTGGGGAGGGTCCTGTGCAGGGCCAGAAGTTGGACTTAATGATCCTTGTAGGTCCCTTCCAACTTGGCATATTCTGTGATCTGACTCAGTGAAAATGCTATCATTTTCATCACTGCTTTTACCCCTAATGAAATGCTACAGGAGCTACACCCTTCCTGGGAATAAAACCATTTCAAAAAATTAAAAATGGAAAAAAATATTCACATGTAGCTGCTTGAATCCCGGGGAGTTTCTGTCCTGTACTTCATTATGCCCAACAGGCCCTTATTTCTAGGTACTGCCCAGTTGGACAGTGTTAGACCAGACTTGGGGCTGAGCAACCTTCCCTGACCCCAAAAGTCAGCCCTCATAGCCCCAAAAGCACATAGAGAATGGATTTTCCCCCTATTTTTCTTGCAGCTGTTTTCTCTGGCCTTGAATTTACAGCCCAGCTGCAGTTACCTCTGCAAGGGAGTTTGACAGACACAAAACCCCAGCCAGGTCCTGCTTCTTGGCTGTAAACCCTGTTTTTCTACCCCAGTGCTTTGCTCTAGCCCCCCAAAACAAACACTTTGCTGTAGGAAACTCATCACAGGGAGTAAGGAGAGAGTAAAAAATGTAACGAAGCACCAGGAGGGCGTGTCAGCATTGTGAGGTGGCCAGGATGCTGGCTGGGGAAAAAGAAGAGGGGCTCTTTCCCACTGGGATGGGTCCACAGGGAATTGGCTGGGCTGGGGATAGGGATAGTTGTCTTTAATGTCAAAAAAAGGATAAAATTCCCCTAAAAATTGTGCAAAAGCACCAAAACTCAGCAATCCCCCCCACCTTGGCCCAGCCATTAGCCAAACACTCGCGATTAGGAGCCGCTGTGCCCCAGCAAGGTCACCAACAAATCTTGCTTATGTGTGCAGATCAGATCAACTTGCACCCTTCTTTCCTCCCCTACTTTCTTCCCAGGACAGCAGCCCCAAACAACGTGGGGATGTCATAAACAGCAGCTGTCTCCTGCACGTTCCCACAGCGCTTTGATTTTTGTTGTCGATGGACTGCCAGACAAAAGCATCCCTCCTTCGAAATGTTTTCTTGCCAGAGCGATACCCAGTCCTGAGAACAGTCAGTAAACGGCTTCACTGCGTATAAACAACAGCTTCCAAAAAACAATTAAAGTTAATCCCTTGTTCCAGCACACACACTATGCTTTTACATTGCATATATTCCTTTTTCTTTCCATAGGTAAAAGTGCTGCAGGGAAGCTGCTATAATGTCTTGGGGAATCATCCCAGTGTAACATCCCCGTGTTCAAGGTTGTAGTGGTGACAAAAGCCACCTCTTGGACAAACTCTTGTCCTGGCCAGGAAGCCTGAAGGTGCTCCAGGTGACAGTGAGAAAAGAGGGACACAGCCATTGCAACAGCCAGGGATACGGGGCTCGTTTCACTGACTTCACCACAGGGATAAAAGGAAAATTCACTTGCAGCAGTATTTCTCATATTAAGCACTCCCTGCCCTCCTCCCCTGCAAAAAAAGAGGTATTTCACCCCATTCTGGGCAGGCCCCAATTTGGGAGCGATGTGAAACAAAAGGGGACAGATGAGCAGGAGGTGAGGAGGGGAGAGGCAAGTGTTGCTGCATCCCACATCAGGGGTTCATCTCTTGAAAACAAGAGCTTAAAAGCACTGAAATGGGTTTGAAAACACCAAAATTACTTTCTCCTGCCAGGAAAGAGTTAAGGAGCAGTTCAGCCCACCCTAAATTTTAGCAGCTGAGCGCTTTGTGGCAAGGCTTTTGCAGTTAGCAACCAGCTTCAAGCAGGAAATTATTTTAAACAGAAAAGGGGAGAGGTTGTGTTACATCATCATGGAAAAATGTAGTACAAAATGGTCCAAAAGCTTACAGTGTACAAGATGCAATATAATTTTTGTATTCATCTGCCACTCAGCCCTGGGAGAAGCTTCTCGGTAGCCCCACATGAGACTCCCCTTGCTGGGGAGATGCTGGGGTGTTGTAAGGACCTCAAGTATCTGCACAAGAGGGACATAAAAGTGAACCTCACTTGACAGCAAAGAGGGCAGTAAATAAATAAAAGTAATAAATAATTTAGGGTTTTTTCCTGATCATGCAAATATTGAAGGCTGATGACACCAGCTCACGCCTTTAGTTTCACATTATGTATTTCCCTCTTCGAATCCTAAACCCCAAGTGCTTCAAACCTCTTCCTCACAAAGGCATTTCAAAGCCACTCTGATATTTTATCATTTGAATGATAAAATCATGACATTCTGCATATTTCAGAGCACTGTCACAGCTACCAAAACAGCATATGCTGTGAGGTGGGGAGCCCCAGCAGAATTTCCTTATTTTTGTGGTTTTTCAGCCACAAATTTGTTTGAGGTTTCTTGCTCTTGACTTCAAAGTTTTCTGTGATGCCTCACATCTCTGCTTTATGGCGGGTTGGTCTGGTGTTCAGCATTTTCCAGAGAAAAACACCTCCTGCTAGAAATTCTGCTGAAGAAAACAACCCCACAGATCAAACTGCATCTTTTCCTTATTTTGAATGCCTTTTGGTTTCAGCAGAGAAGAAACCAGCCAAAATTCATCCTTCCTTGCTTTTGTCTTTAATGCCGAGCTCCTACATTAGTCGGTTTTTAATTGCATAGAAATAGGTTAAAAGAAGGAAGAATAACTAGGTGGTGAAATATGAAGAAATCATAATTAAGAATCAATGAGTTTTCGTTCTTTCTTTTTTTTTTTTTTAATGTTCCTAAAGGGGTTTGAGGGTGCCCTGTGCGGTGCTGGACGTGGGGCTCAGCGTGGAAGAAGCTGCCGTGCTGAGGCTCCAGGTGCTGCCGTGGCAGATGCGCTTTGGCAGCCGTTGGTGAGACATCTGCGCCGGGACGGGGAAGAACTTCCTGAGGTGAAGCCATCCCTTCCAGCAGGAGGTGGCCGTGGGTGGAGAAGGGGGAGCTGGCACAAACCCCTCTGTCACGGACTCTGCCACCATGGCCCGGCCGTGGCTCCATCTCTGCGTCTGCCTCCAGATCCCAGGTAAGAGGGACGCATCTCTTAAGGGTTGAGGGCACCTAAAATCGTAGTGGAGCCTCTCCTCCGACCTACTCCAGCACGTGGGATGCAATGCACAGCATCTGGATGATGGGAGTTTAAACATACAGGCATAGTATAGATCTACAGGATATTGTTACCTATCACCACATAATTTTGGATCGTGCCATTAGTAACATGCTTTTGGTGAGCCCTGAATTGGTCAGGCAGTGGGACTAGGTGTTCACTGTAGGTCCCTTCCAGCTGAAATAGTCTGTTCTATTCTGTTCTATTCTATAATTTATTCAGAGCTCAGTACATAATGGTATAGACACCACAGGGTCTTTTTTTTACTGCACCCTCAGTGCAGATGGACCGTAGGAAGCTGCTGATGGAGAAATTAAAGTAGCAGCTGTCTATGCTGCCTGTGTAGCACGAAGGCAATAAACATCCCATCAAATTTGCTTCTAAATCAGGCAAAGACTGAGTATTTCCCAAGGGCCACAGCTGGAACTGGTGTGTTATAAAACCATGATGCCTTACAGGCAGATCTATACAGTGGTGAGCCTGCTGAGAAAAACTCAGTAAATGAGAGTTTGCTCTGCACATAAAGGGAAAAGAGACCATTTTTAAGGCTGGTCTGGCCAAGCACATGCAATCACCGTGATTCCCTGTGGTCCCTCACCAGAAAAGGGAACAGGGAGGTTTTGAAGGGAGGGTGAAGGGATGAGTGGGGATGGGCTTTTCTGCTCTGGCTTCATCCCAGCTCACCCCACTGGAGCTTGACCACTTGTCCACTGAGCTGAGATTTTCCAAGATCCCTTCTTATCCTTTCTGACTCATCTGACAATCTCTCCAACAGCTCAAGGAGAAGCTTTTCATGAAGAGTTAAGTTTCCGAGCCAGAAAGAGTTAGGTTGCCAGCCAGACCTTGGGGCAGCCTGAAGCCCCCATGCCCCCTACCCCCACACATTTTACCCCCTAAAAAACCACACGGGTGTTTGCCAGAGCAAAGTTTGGGACAATCGCACTCTAAAACTGGAAAATTATTTATTTTAATGATAAGGAGACATTGGTATTGTCACAGAGCCAGAGAATGTGGTGAAGTGCTGCGGCTGCCGTGCAACGCCTGAATTTCAGCACTGCAATATCAGGGCTCTGCAGTGATGGGGTCATCAGTGTGGGGACAGAGGGAGGCTCTGGACCTGTGTCAGCCACCAGAGCCCTCTCCTCTGCCTGTCCCATTGGGAACATGGGGGACATCCGGGCCTGGTGCCACAGTGATGGCTGCAGGTGTTCTTGCATCATTCCAACCCATTCCCACACCACTGGGTTTGCAGGACTGCATGAGGATGCAACAGCTACTGTAAGCAGCTTTGGGATTTTAAAGGAAAAGGGACATTTTAAGGTAAAAAGAAAAAAAAAAAAGACAAGAAACGTGTATTGTTGAGGGTTTTTTCATAGCTTTAAAACGCGCCTGGGAAACAGACGGGGGAAGCGAGACCGTCCTTATCTTCAGAGGGCTGTTTTTCACTTGGTCTCAGAGTATCTGGAGTTCTGAAGGACTGTTTGCTGGACAGAAAGGATCACAAGTTACCTGTTATCCTTCTCACAAGGACAGATTCTCTCTCACACACAGACACCGCTCACATCTGCCTGGGCCAAACACAACTTAGATAATTTCCAACAGAAGCTGCAAAGCCCAAACAGGGAGATGTGATACCAAACCAAAGCTTTGAACCCCACCGCTACCCCTCACTCCCTCTCCTTCCCCAATGTCTCGAAATTCCTGTGAAAATAACCTTGTCAGAAAACTAATGTAAAATTGGCACATTTTGAGATGTTTTGCACATTTTTTGGTCTTTCTTCTGCACCTGAGGTGTTTATCAGCATTGCATCTGTTAGAAGAAAAACCTGGAAAATAAGTTAAGAGGCTCAAAAAAATTTTTTTTTTATTCTCTATTAAAAAGAATGGGAAAAAAGAGGACAGAAGAGAGGCTTCCACAGGAGCAGGTGGGGATGCCCTTCCCTGCACATACAGCCCTGAGGACCCTCTCCAAACCATCCCTCCGTCGCTCTCCCTGCCACTGAGCCTCCTCCTTAGATGATTTTTTACAGGGCAAACTAGGCTTGACAAAAAAATAGCTGGTGAACCCCAAAAGGCCTCTGAGGAAATATGGGAGCGTCCTGGTAAAGCTGCTCCTGTTTCTCACTCGTGTGATCCCCTGGTCTGTGACTACTTAATTTTATTAAGCTCATAAAGAAAATCTGTACTTAGCATGGAAGAAAAATAATGAAACCCTGAGATTAGCTCAGCTGGTTAAAACATGGTGCTATTAACACCCAGCTTGTGGGTTTGATCCCCATATGGGCCATTCACTTAAGAGCTGGACTAGATGATGCTTGTGGATCCCTTCCAGCTCAGAATATTCTGCGATTCTGTGAGAAGAAAATAATAATTGTGTATTCCTGTCTCTTTTTTCCTTAGGCTTCTGTACAAACCTACTCTTATCCCAAACTCCAGAGTATATTTTAGCCCAGACTAACAATAAAACAGAAATCCTCTGTGAGCTGAAGAAGGAGCACACCGGGCTGTACTGGTACCGCTGGAGCCAGGAGAGGCAAATCTTCGAGTTCCTGATATTTTCCAACACGCTGGGCAAAACCACGTACGGTGCAAACATCACCCAGGACAAGTTTAGTGTCCATGGGACGAGTGCCCACAACTCCTACAGCCTGCACATCAGCCACCTCCGTGCCTCGGACAACGGCATCTATTACTGCTCCGTCTCCCAATCCTCCCAGCTCTTCCTGGGCAGTGGGACACAGCTCAGTGTGGGTAAGCATCACCCCCAGGCTTCCAAGATGTGCCACCAGCAGCCTGTGATGAGGCCCCCTGGGTAAGGGGCGATGAGGGTTGGCAGATTCTTTTCAATTCTGACATGCAAGGTTGGGGCTCTGCGGTTTTTCCGAAGAGATCTGTGAGACCGGATAGAGCAGAAAATACAGGCAACTTTTTGGCCAGCTGCATGTGACAGTCCCTTTGCCATCAGCTGTTGCTCTGCTGTGGCCATGCCCTGAGCACTACATCTCTCTTAGTGGTTTAGGATTTCCATGAGAAGACCCTCAGCCCCTGATATTGCCATGCCATGTGTATTTCTCATCCCCCGTTGCACTTCGGATGAGAGGCTGGATGTGTGCCCTGCTCAGCTCCCAGGTCCTTCCATGCCATGGCTCTTCCTTACCCTCCCTCCCAGCGACAACACTGAGGATGGAGGGCATCACCCCTCACATCCCTGGGGTGGGTCTGACAGCAGCTTTCAAGCCCATCCTTCACGTAAAGAACTGAACTGGGATTTATTCCTCAAAGCTCCCATCCTGCTATCCCTGGGGGGCTCCAGCTAGTAATCAGAGCTGTCTGCAGGTGGCAACTGGGGGAGAAATGCTTTACAGACATCTGGGTCATACAGAAGCTCTTTTCAGCCCATTTTCCCCTTGACCAGAGAGCAGGAGTTGATGTAGAAAACCTAGTGTATTTGAAGTAGGATTTAGCCCTCTTTTTGCATACTTTAAGGGAGACAAATGACTTATTTAAGCAAAATATAAATAACTTATTTAGCGAAAATGCAGCTACACTTCTGACTCTAAAGCAGCCCCAGTGTCCCAGTTTTTTAGGTTGTTTTTGTGAATATCCCTGGCACTTTGAGATGCCTAAGAAATCCCTTTTGGATTCTTGCTGGCTTAGGGAAAAGCTGGTTTAAGATAAAGAAGAGCTGTTTTTTATCAACTGGGCACATATCTCTGTGCAAAGCATGAAAAACAGGTTTGAAATTCAGCTTAATCAAGGACACTCCAATTAAAAACTGAAAAACAGCAGGTGTTCTGGGAGGACTCAGGCTTTGCTGGATGTTGTCCTTTTTTCCTTTTAGTTCTCACGATAAAGCAAATTGTCTTTAAGTTCCTTTTCTTTAAGTCTACTGTAATGTGAAGGAGCAGTTGCGCAGATAAATCCCAGGCCCCTGATGTCTCATCTTTCCATGGAAAAGCACGGTAGTTTCCATAGGAATTTCCGTCCTTGATAGAAGCACAAAAAATTAGTTTTAAATCACCTAAAATTTTGAAGAAGTGTGGTTTGAGCAGTCAGACATACAGCTATTCAATTACATTAGTGGGATATTTTCCTGACCAACTTTACTGAGAGATGAATGTGCTCCATTGTGATTCAGATACACCAGAATAAGTCCTCCCCTCATCTTATCAGGAAAAAAAAATTCCCATTTTGAACAAAGATTAGAGCAATCTGAATAAGGAAAAGATCGAGGGACCCCTCAAAACCCAGTGCTACTGAAATCTCCTGCTACCCATGATTTTTTGCAGTGCTGATGAGATGATGCGTGGCAGTAAAAGTAGCTCGAAGAAGTTTGATTTTTTTTTCTCTACCTTAGCCTTCTGCCCTTCTTTTCCTAATTTGTTGTTTGATTAACACTTTTACAAGCTCTTTGTAACTTCTGTGGCCCCCAAGAGGCTCAGGTCAAGCTCCCGTCCCCTCTGGGTGACACAGCCCTTTGTGGGGGTCGCTGGGTGGGACTGAGTTTAAGGGCCAAAATTTCCAGCCCTTCTTGACTGCTGTTTGGGGTCTCTGCTGCACTCAGTGCCACAATGACCATCCTCTTCTTCTCCTTGTCTCTCAGTGGATGTTTTGCCTCTGCCTTCAAAGACCACTCAGGCACCGGTCTCCAAAAAGCCCGTGAGGTGCATAACCAAATGCAGAGCGGTCAGCAAGAAAGGTATGGCACGGGTTTGGCTCAGACTGCCTTGCAAGAGGGGTTTGCTGAGCTCCTGGGGGTCCCCAGGGTCCAGCTGGAGGTTTTCCTGGGGACAAATCTGTTTGTCCTGGGGGCAACCACAATGTCAGTCTGCAGGGGTGGGTGTCAGGGTGCATCTGGACCCACTGCTCTGGATGGAGCTGACCTCTGCCTTTAGGAGGGATTCTCCGAGATATCCACAGGTTTAGAGGCCAGGATGTATTTCAGTTTAGGTTATCATGAGCTCAGAGCTTAGTTTCCTGCAATGCCTTCTTTACTGTGAGGGTGATTGAGCATCCTGGAACAGAGTGTCCAGAGGGGTTGTGGAGTCTCCCTCACTGGAAATATTCAAAAGCCCTCTGGACACAATCCTGGTCCATGTGCTTTAGGATGACCCTGCTTGAGCAGGGAGGTTGGGCCACTGTGACCCACTGTGTTGTCTTCCAGCCTTACCCATCCTGTGATTCTGTGATGCATCTTTCAAAGAATTTCTCACGTGCTCACATCTCTACCCCTCCTCTGAGGGCCTGCCTTGCTTTTCTCCCTTTCCCACCCCACACTCCATCCCCCAAAGCTGCCAGGGCAGGATGGTGCCATGTTCTGAGTCCCCTCCTACTCTCCAGGTCCCTGCAGCCCCCTGATCTGGATCCCTCTGGCTGCTGGTGTCCTGCTCCTCCTGCTGACCCTGATCTCCATCGCCCACCGTCTCCACCGTAAGCATCCTGCCAGCCCTGGGGGAAGATGAGGGGTGTCAGGCCCTGGGACAGCCCAGGAGTGGAATGGGGAACTGGGAGAGGTGCTGGGACTGATGGGCACTGTCTCTCCCCAGGTATTCGGCGCAGGCTGTGGCTGCGCATCCACCGGCAGTAAATCCCACCGGCTCCCCCTGCCTTGGACGGGCAGGGAGAAGCTACGGACCCTCCCCTGCACGATGCTGAGCACTGCCTGGACATGACCCAGAAGGAACATTACAGGGGACAGACATGGGCTTGTACCAGAAAAGAGACATTTCTTTCCTGCAGCAGGCCATGACTTTAATGTTTTCACTGGCACGACATCTGGTGAAAGGACCAGTCTGGATCCTGTGGCATCCTGAGCACTTTTCACAGGGGACTGAACAGGGCAAATGTCACAACTGGGTCTGCACAGGGGGGAGGGGGCTGGTGTACCAAACGGGTTCGGGTGGGGTGGAAAGATGCTGGGAGCTTTAGGGTTGCTCCTGCTAATGCTGATTGATAAGATTTTGTTAATGAACTCTTTGAGAGCAACCAGCAGGGATGGGGTGGGGGCAGGACCCTGCATAGATTGTAAAGAGCCTGTGCAGGAATGTTTAATAGCAAGAGTGAATATATCACTCAGCCATTTTGCTCTGGTGTCTTGTGGCCCTGCTTGGTGAGAAAAAAAGGTTGTGCAGCAAGCAAGGAACCGTGGCATCTGCCCAAGAAAGAATTAAAGCAGCTCCAGGGGGTAGCAGATCTGGGAGGGTGTTTTCTCCCATGGGAGACTGCAAACAGCCAAGAGTGGGAGAGGAGAGCCAGACAAAGACATGCACACAAGGCCAAACACCTGGCTCAGCCTGAAGGTCAACACCACCTCTGAGAGCAAACAGAGGCAGCCGGGGGCTGGCCATGAGCCCAGACGCTGACCCTGAGCCCATCAGCACGGCACAGCCATCAGGAACTGCCCCGAGCGATGTCTGTGTGTGCTGAGCCTCAGCCCTGCTGAGCCCTGAGCGATGTCCACGTGTGCTGAGTCCTGAACAACACCCGTGTGTGCTGAGCCCCAGGCGATGCCCACATGTGCAGAGCCCTGAGTGATGCCAGAATCAGAAAAGGTCGCCCAAGGGATGTTTTAGCAAGGCTCAGCTGCTGCCTAGGGCTCCGAGGCAGATGTGGGGCTAGAAATTTGGCATCTTTCTTAGCACAGGCAGTGGGCACTTAGTCTCAGCTGCACCCCCAGCCCCACATCTGCTCAAATCTGCACAAGGCTGTGCCAGCTACAGGGAGGGCAAGGGGAAGGTGGTCCTGACACCACCTGTCCCCAGCGAGGGTGGGAAGGCCAGCAGCTATTTTTAATGCTGGAGAAGCAGCAGGAATCTCCTGTCTTGCACGTTGCATGTGTCTTTACAGCTGCCCACAAGACAAGGGCTGGTGTGACTCCGGAGTCCCCAGGGCTGGGGCTAACACAGTCTTGTGACGAGCTTGTGATTGTAAAGCATCACAGCGGAAGAGCAGCGTCCCCTTCCCTCCCACCCAGCCACACGGAGCTGCTACTTTCCACTTTAATAGTGATTTTTTTGGATAGCTTGATCTCAAGCCAGGCCACGGGTTCTTGCCCCACATGATGCAGCAATAAAGCCAGCAGTGGACCATGCCGAGCCAGCTTTCCCAGGCTGCAACACTCACCCAAGTTCTCAGACCACCCAGCTGATGGACACAGGGGACATCAGCCCCAGACCCCATCCCACCACACATGCTGCAGGGGGGCGGCCTCTGAGCATCTCTGATTCCATTACACCACACTTTGTCCTCTGTGAGAGATCAGATGAACTAAACCCATCATTTCCTACCCTGAAAGTAGTGCAGAGTTTCACCCCAGCAGCAGATGGTTTTTCTGACATGTAATTTTTACAAGACAGCTGTAAGAAAACCCCTTTGAAACTTCCCACAGGCAAAGGTTTATTCTTTCAAAAACAGGGTTTTTCCATCTGCTTGCAGCTTTCCATCTGCTTTTGAAATCCCAGTTCTCTTTCCCACACTTGAGGTGTCCTGACCCTACTGTCTGTGCCTTCCTCACCTCTCCCACCTCTCAGCCAGCACAGGAGGTGGCCTCCCATGGCCAAGCAGCCAGGGCTGGGTCTGGGCAGCAAGAGGCAGGCTGCACACCTCAATCCTCCTCTCCCACAGCAAGGTGAGCAGTCTCAGGGGTAGCCCTACCCAGTCCACTCCTCCTTCCACCATGCCCCTGCTCAGAACATCCCCACAACGTCTGACCCTTGCTGGAACCCACCAAGGCAGCACCATGCTGTCTTGAAAGACTTCAGCCACTTATCCCTACTCCAGTAACATCTGCTCATCTCTCAGCTCTCTGCCCGCCTGAAGCAAAGAGTTTACTCCATGTCTGAATTCCCCAATTAGGCTTCATTATTCCTTTGAAATTTGAAAAAAAAAAAACCAAAAAGCCAAACCACCCAGATGCCACATCGTATGTGTGCAGCAAAAACAAGAGAGGACAGCAACAGCCAAGGATGATGCCTGCTGAAACACAGCTTTGGGCAGTTTACCAATGGAAATGATGAAAATAATGCTAGTAATTTCTGTAGTCATAAATAGGGTGTTTTAGTCAATGAACCTGGGAGAGATTTTAGCTGCAGGTTTCACAACTGCGAGAGCCAGTGGAATAAAAACACCTCCCATCTCACAGACTTTTTCCCAGAGCATACATAACCAAGAAACAGAAACAATAATAAAAAGATGTTTTTATGCCTAAGAAAATGAGCTCAGTCCCCTGATGTCTGCAACTTCCATGCTGAGAGTACGCTGATGATGCCAGTCAAGGGTCAGGGATGCCACATTATGTTGTAGTATATGGAGCAAAGGGATTCTTCCATCGTGGAAACCAGTGGGAAAGTATTTCTGTGCATCTCTGTCAATGGCCTAATCCCTGGATCCATGGAGAGAGAGAAAGAGAGGTGGTGGTAGTGCCTGTCACAGCGTCGCTTCAGACACGATGTCCTGCCAAATGAGGGTCCCTGAAATATTCCTTGTTTCCCTCCAAGGATGGATCAGCCTTTTCCTGTCTCCCACTGTCACCCTCCTTCCTGCAGCAAGGAACATCCATACCTAGAAGGGAAAATAATGGGATTTTGTATGTAATGCCAAACCCTCACTTCAGCAGTAAATAAATGATGTCATCTGAAATGACAAGAGGAGACACCACAAAATTCGGGCAAAGAAAAAAGGTTTTTGCATAGGACAAGGAGGGGTTTGCAGACCTATGGTTTCAAGCACGAAGCGTTGCCTGTGTTGTGCTCATCCCCATGAATTATTGGGCAAGAAATTGTAAAAAAGATCTGAAATTACATGGTGCAACAGTCTGTTATTATTGTTATTCCTTTTACCTTGTATAGTGTATATATGATATCTATTCTTAGAACGTACTGCATATATGTTCCTTATAGAATATATAATAAAGAGAATATAGAAAATATATATTCTATCTTATAAAAAAGATATTCAAGTTACTCTCTCAATAAACAGTGCATATCTTGAGAGCATTAAAATATTCAAAGGACAGAGATGCAGAGCATAAATACAGGTATTTCAGGTATTGCAGTAAATAGTTTTCATGTTTTTGTCAAACTTCTATAAATGCGTTTTTACAAAATTTCCAGCCTTTACAGAATATTTCAGTTGTAGATCTAATATTGGAAGTGCTTAATTTTTTTTTATTCTTTTAAGCTGCCTGGTCATTTTTATGTGGATTGTCTGTGTTTTTACGATGCAAAACAGTAAATAAAATCAGATGCAATTGAAAACATTCAATTGAAAAAAAGCTAGTGATAGGAAAGTGAAGTTATCTCTGATTTTAAACATCCTAATATATTAAAAAAAATAATTTTGCAGAGTCATAAACACAGCTGAGTGAGGCACACTAAAGATGAGGTTGAATAACAAATGGTTAAGCTTGAGATCCGCGCAAAAGGAAAGGAGATGCATCATCCATGGGTGCTGTTTAAATTCCTGGGCCAGAACGGCTCAGTGCAGAATAGCTGCTTATTTAATATGTCCTCCTGGCAGGAGAAATGGAGTCACAGCACGACTTCTAAGCATCCAGATCAGATCTGTTAAATGGGAATTTCTAAATGTCTTTTTCTGTCACCGTATAAAATCAGATGTTTCCCAGAAGCTGCAACTAAACCCCCAAAAATCCACTGGGGAAAAAAAAACTACTGTCAGGCAGCATAAGTACTTCTTGCCCCTATTTTTCTGGACTTCACTGCATTTTATTCAATAAACCAAAAATAGCAATGTGTTAAATTTCTGGTTTATAGAAACCAGAAGTGTTTTCTTTAATATTATTCTAATATTTAATATTATTTCTGGTTATTAAATTATATATTATTTGCTGAAATAAATAACAAATACCTGTGTATATTAATACATCTATAGTGTGTGCATTCAGGGTGAGATCTGCAGCTTCTGTGGGATTATAAACAAATATTTGTTATTGCAGCATTTGTTTAACTGGAACACATATCAGACCAAGTTAAAAACAAATTTGCACAAGGTGTGTATTTTGCTTCTCTACTGCTTTGCTATGGGAAAGGTAAATTTGAGTTCATACACCACCAGTTCTTTCGCATGAAACAAAACTCACCCACGCTTTAAATGTTTGCAAGATCACGGGAGCCTTAATATTCCTCCCTTAGACATTCATTTTTTTCTGCTGAAGTTCGACTTCTTATTTAGTCTTCAAGGTGTTCATGGCGTGAAGGGGGGCTGCACCACACTTTTAAAAGAGAGAATATCATTATTACTAGTTGCACTTTCTGAGCTAGTTAATAAACTAAAACCAGACACAAAACACTCCAAAAAATAAAATCTCAGTGATGACATCAGCTCAGAACTTTGTCTCTGCCAGGTACAACATATCTATGTGCTGTTGCAACAGGGATCACACACAACAAATTACTTGGTTCATTTAGCATAAAACCTTCAAACCCTGAAGATGAATCACTCAGCTTGCAGTCAGCATGAAAAGGAAACCTGCTCAGATGGCAAAGCCCTCTCCATCTCTCCCAGAAGCTCCTTGGAGCGGTGGGAGCCCTCAGGCAGCCAGGCTGACACAGGCACTTACGGGTTTGTCTCCTTGGCATTTTTTGGCTCAGGCAATGAGAAAGGGCTAAATTTTGTCTTGCCCTGAACTGAGCCTCTGCATCAGGAAATAAAAAAAAAATTGATCCTGCAGAAATCTTGAGTGTCTGCAGAAGTTTTGCAGCACTGACTTTTTCAGGGGCTTGAGCTTTGCCAGGAAACAGTAAAGAATTCTGGATTTCCCTGTGTAGAGCATGGGGAGCAATGGACAATTCCAAAGAAAAGTGAGGACAGGAGGCAACAGCCTGAAGTTGTCCCAGGGGAAACTTAGATTGGATAGTAGGAACATTTCTTCAGCAACAGTGTTGTCAGCCACTGGAACAAGCTGCCCAGGGCAGTGGCCAAGTCACTATCGCTGGAGGGATTTAAAGATGTGCCACTTGGGGACATGGTTTAGTGGTGGCCTTGGCAGTGCTGCGTTAAGGTTTGGACTCGATGATCTTAAAGGTCCTTTCCATCCTACACAATTCTGTGATTCTGCGATGAGCCCACAAGCTGGTGCCAACCACGGGCACCCAGCCTGCTGCAGGGAGCCCCGTGTCCCGTCCCACCCCTTCCTCCACGCTGTGAGCACGGTGGAGAGAGCCTTACCCTGCCCCAGGTGCAAGCCACGTCGGTTTTTCTGCTCCTCTTCTCTGCTGGTGGTTAAAACATCCAGCCAGGAGGTCGGGCACCGACATATGATGTGCACCCACCCTCCCTCCCCGCGGGGCTGAGCAGGCAGGAGGGCTGCGGCTTAAGAGACATCTCTGTCCCCAGAGCCGCGCGTGTGATCTCACCCACCACACATCCTGTTGCTCCCTCCCAGGGCCGAGGGCCGGGGCTGCAGGCTGTGCAGGCTGTGCGTGAAATGCAGCCCCAAACCGCGGCGGTGAGCAGCTGCCTCCGGGGGCAGGCACAGCAGTCTGGATGCTCGCTGCTCTTCCCCGGGGCAAGCACGGCCCACGGCAGAAACCACAGCTGAGTCCCAGCGTGTCAGAGACCCAGAGGATCGTAGTATCATACAATCATACAATCAGAGAATAATAGAATCGTTTAGGTTGGAAAAACCCTCCAAGATCATCAAGTCCAACCTTCAGCCGAACACCTCAATGCCACATCACAGTTCCACGTCTACTGGTATTTTGAACACTACCAGTGATGGTGACTTCACCGCTCCCCTGGGCAGCCAGTTCCAATTCTTAACCACCCCTTCAGTGAAGAAATTTTTCCTGCTATCTGACCTGAACCTCCCTTGGTGCATCCTGAGGCCATTTCCCTCCCTGTCCTCTCAACATCTGAGCTCTCTTCAGGTACACCAGGGAGGAGATGCTGAGCTGCTGAGGGCAGGGTCACGGGCAGAACTGCTGCTGTTCCTCAGCAAAGCTCGAGGTGAAATCCTTGTCTGGCACAAGCACAAGATAAACTTGCTGGCTGATGTCTCAGGGAGAGTTGTGGGGCTGCACTGACACCCAGCTACGGGGCTTCAAAACATTATGCCTTAACATCAATAATGAGTGCAAAATTCAAGCTGGGATATTTCCTGTCAGTCTCTTCAAAAACAATTGAGACAAAATATTCCTGGGGACAGGGATTGCATATTCCTTCCCCTGGTCCCCAAAACTGGGTCTCTCCTTACTTTACCAAAGCTGGAACACAAATTAAGGTAGCTGCCCAGGGTCAAACATCTTTCCTGGCCATTGTCCCTCTTCCAAAAGTGATAAATCCAGGGTGCCCTGAAGTGTAAAACAGAGAAAGGAAGAACTCACCTTCCTTTTCTGTTTGCTCCCAGCACCAAAGGTGTCTTGCTTGAGGTCCCAGGAAACCACAGAATTGCTCCAGAGTTCCCTGTGGGGGGATGAAGGGGGGTGATGTACTAAAGATGGTCATAAGCATCCTCAGTGGTGCCATTTATGGGTGGACACGCCATGGGGAGCTGGTGATACAACCCCTTCTCCCTTCCCTGTACCCCTGTTTGCTGCAAAGTGAGCAAGGGAGAGTCCCAAAGGGCTGTGGAAAGAGCCCTGTCCCACCACAAGCACAGAGTTCCACCACATGTCCCATCACATGGACACAGGGCCTGAAGGGCCAAGTGCTGGAAGGCTGGAGCCGCACGAAGCTCAAACCATCCCCAGTCCATCATCTTCCAGCTCACACAAACTGTGCACACAGGATGGAAAGCCACAGGCAGTTCGTGTGTGTGTATCTCCTGTATCCTGCATGTAAACACACCCAGAACACAGTTTCTTTCTCTGTGCAGTGGTAACCACATGGAAGAGTTGGACCCTGCCCTTTTTCTCTCACTATCCACAGTGCAGAGGACAGAGATGTTGGGAGAGCTGTGGAGAACTGCAGGATCCTTGCCCAGATAAATGTCCTTGTGCAGGGTCAACAGCCAAGGAAGATGTAAGTGTTCTGCATTAAAGAATGAGATAATTGGAAAATTAATAGTGTTTCAGAGGAAATGGATGTGGAGATTAGTAGCAAATGGCTTCCTTAACATGACACATTGAAATGAGATCTCACAGTTACGAATATAAAAATGACTGGTTTGGCTCAGAGCAAAGGTTCATCCAGACAACTTTTCTGTCTCCAACACTGGGTATGAGCAAATGGCTAAGGAATAATGACAAGACAATCATATATGACGCTTTCCTTTAATATTCAGTCTATTTTTAACTAAATAGATTTCCTGAGCCTGTTGCTGTCTATTGAGTAACCCACAATGAATTTCTCTTCCAAGCACTTGCCCGGGCTCTGCATCCACAGTGTCCTTTGTCAGGAGCATCACTGGGTAAAGAATGACTTCTTTTGCTTTCAGCCTCACCAACATCATCTTCATATGCAGCCCCTTACTTTCTATATTGGAAAAAGCAAGGAATAATCAATCACTCTCCACTCCCTCCCAGCCACTCTGGGATGCTCTGCAGCATCAAAAGAGAAGGTGTGGGAAGCCTCTGCAAGAAAAACTCATAACACATCCAGGTCTTTTCCTATCACATTTCCAGCTGAGGTACCAACAAGCATGGAAATTATGGAGATTTTCAACCCAGTGATCAGTTAAAGGGCTACACCACAAAGAGGTGGGAGCACAGGAGTGTTTGTGGTTTGCATTCTGGATTTTAAGCTGTGTGACATGTACATGTGAGAGTACCCACAAGAGTGGGCAGTACTGACCACTGAATTGGAAACACACGGCTACAGTGGAAACACAGAGTGCAAGTACCTGTTGTGTGACAGTTTCTCTTGACATTCTGCAAGCCCCTGTGGTGCTGCAGCTTTGCAAAGAAAAAGGGGGGCAGCAAGTTGCTCATAAACCACAGGTTCACTTCACACCGGAAGAGCTGTGTGCTGGAGTCTCAACATTTTATTTTTTTCCCCTGTTTGAAAAAAAAAAAAAAAAAGGCTTGTGATTTGCAACCAAATTTTGAAATCTTCATTAAAACTTTCCGTTCCTCCCCGTGAAAGAGGAATGGAAAGTTTCAGCGCAAGCCTTCGAAGGTTTACAATAGGAAGAGTCAGCTAATCGCTCACAGGGATCAAACAGCACCTGCAGCATCACTGCTTGGCAGTTGGACATCCTTATGGAGCACTATGAGGAGATGGGCAGCAGAACAGTGGACCTCACAGAGCACAATCGTTTTGGGGCCCTTCTGTGCTCACCAGCCATCAGAGCGCGACTCCCACGTCCTGAGGGGCACCATGCGTTGTCTGGTATTACTGACACTAAGAAACTGAAGAGCTTCTCACCCCTTGAAAAAGTCCCTGGGATCTTTCCACGAAATGACTAAGAAGTCAAACATATCCAAAAGTCAGCATCTCCTCCAGCTCTGGTGCCCCATCTCCCTCTCATTTCCCACGCCTTCTCTGTCAAATGGATGGAAGCAAGCACAGAGAATGAATCCTAAATTCATCTCCTGCCAAGCCTCATTCAAAATCAGGTGGATCCCTCTTGCTCTGTCTTGTCCCTGCATGATTTTCTCTCTTTTCTCCTTGTTCCTGTCTTCTTCTGCTAATTAATTCACATTAATTAAATAAAGACTTAGGCTAGCCCTAGTATATAAAGATAAACCTCGATCACAATCACCTGAGGTTGGAATTATCAGAGCCCTGCAACCTTAGCTATGAGTAAAATGAAACTTATTGGTAAGTTTGGGAGGAAAAAAGAAATTATCCTTTACTGCCTAATCGACCTGTCTGGTCTCCTGACTTCTCTTATATGATGCTCTGCAGAAGTAACTGGTTGTACAAGTATTTTTTCTTCTTCCTTAATTATATGATAACTGAGGCATTACAACAGAAATTTTTAATAAAACGTTATTAATGCTGGTGTTCATTGACTTGGCTTAGGTCGTCAGTTAAACAATGACAATCTATTGTAAGATACTGTCTAGAGAACAAAAAGCCAATTCAGGGCATGCTAAAGACAAGGAGATTTCTTAATTAGGTTGATTAATCACCTCCTCCTTCAAGTTTTGAAATTGGTCATCAGTGTTAAGCTCACATGAACTGACCTAAATTATTTCTACAAGTGTTGATTTTAAAGCAGAGCTTTTTCCTGGAGGCCCTGCTTGTGTCCTGGAGCTTTCCTTAATCCAACAATTGCTACTGCATCTGCTTCAATTTTTCTTATTGTCCCTGTATGAAATAGAAACAGCATTGTGCTAAGCAATACCAAAACACAGAAGTCAGGAAGAAGTAGACGTGTGACAGGCCCTCTTGCAGCTGTATCTCCCCACTGACAGCGAGCTTTTGCCTTGCCTTTAAAGGGTGTATTCATTACCAGAGCATTGCAGGTGGCAGAAAGGAGCAGCTTCCCCCAAAGCCATCTGCTGTGAGTCCCCAACATCACCCTTGCCCAGCACAATGGGAAAGCGTCAGAAGAGGCAGGGAGGGCCTGTTGCTCATGGATTGAGCTGGTTTCCATGCAGGGCCTCCATTTCCTTTGTCACATTCATGTTTTGTGCCACAGTTCTCTTCATACACTGGAGATTCCTTTTGTGTACTGGTGAGCTACAAAGTGCTTCAGCTAAAAAGTGTATGAAGAGAACTCAATCATGAGCAACAGGGACCAAGATCTCTACGCAGAGGAGAGGAATCTCTGGGTGCCATTTTGGTACCATGGACTGATTCATAATAAAATTAATAATTTGCCAGAGTCTCCTACTGAGAAAGAAAGAAGCCCTTCCTGGAGGATTCTCGCAGCACATCCATCGCCACACCTCCAAGGACATGCACTACGTACTGTAGTGAAGAACCCATCCATCCAGCAGAGTGAGAACCTAGTCTTGACAAATTTTTGACCCATGCTCATTTACCAGCACATTCACTTCCGTTTGAACCACACTAAAAAAATGGGAATGAGGAATTTTCCTATTTTGGTCTCCAGAAGGTTATGCTTTTGAAAATGCTTTTGAAATACAATTTTCTGCCACTGAGTTGTAATAGTGTTGGAAAAGGGAGGACTCACACAACAATCCCAATGGATAGCAGGCAGGAACCAGCTCACTTCAGCATCCAAGAAAACATGAGACTCAACTCTAGTCAACTACAAGGCAGGCCCCTAGTTCAGTTCCTTGTCAACATTCCTCCATCAGGTTGTGATGATGGGCATTTCCCAAGAGCAGCTTATCCCAATTATAAAGAGAAGATAGACTGTAGTTAGGGTTAGGTGAATAAAGTGCCCACTGAACCAGAAGGAGCCTATACAAGTAGCATCACTTGATGTCTGATCTAGAGGTGGCTGGGGCATTAAAAACTGACATTTGGTTCAAGTCTGATATTCACATTTGCTTGACAGGTTTTGAGATCCAGACCCTTGTAATGTTATTTAATGTATGAAACCCGTTCACCCTTTATTTTGCCAAAATCTACTGTTTCAGTAGACATCACAGCTACCACAGCCTCATGAAAGTATGAATTTCACACATCTCAGCAGCCTAACAGCAGCTTTCTTCACTCACCAGCAGGCTTTGAAGCCCAGTGAAATGAACACAGTTCCTAAATCGTTGTCCATATCTCAGCTCTGAGTAGCAGTCCCAACAGCAACATCATCCAAGTCAGCAGCACCTGCTTTCTGACAGACACAGGATTAAAGGGCTTTCTTTTTAATGGGGTAATAAAAAAAAAACCTCACCAAAAAAAAAAATTAAAAAAAAAAAATCCAACAGCAGCCCAGCCCCTTGCAATCTGGTGAAACTGTTCTTACTGTATGTGCGAAGCTCCAGGAAGCATCACCCATCCCCATGTGCAAATGGTCACCCAGAGGCAGCAGCAAGGGCCCTCTCTGTTGATGCCTACAAGGGGGTTTTTTGGCAGGGCGGAAGACCCTGTGGTTAGAGAAGAAAACCACAAGTGTTAAAAACAAAGAAAAAACAAAGCATCCCCCAGGGCACAGGACACTCTTAGTATGCTCAGCTGACAGACCACCTGAATTGCAAAGAGTGGCTTTTGCTGAGCAATTGCAAAGATGAACTGACCAAAGAAGAACTGCAAAGAGAACAATTAAACACCTGCAGAAACCACCTGTGTGCCAGCAACACATGTGCTTGGAGATAAATGATATGTGTATATATATGCCATGGAACACCTGTGTCTCACTTGCTGGGTACGAGAATACTCCGGACTCTGCCATCCACACGAGACTCCCTGAGTGTGCTCAAGAGGAGGAGGCAGAATCCCTCACAAGAAACACAACCTGGGGCCTTCAGCCAAAGGATGGGACTTGCCCATGACTTCTGTGGAGCTGGAGCTGCTGTGGACCCACAGAGGGCTGGGGGACAGCAGGCTGGGGTGCCTGATCCTACCTC
>JAYRBT010000139.1:68300644-68330721 GCA_036023395.1 Myiotriccus ornatus | reverse complement strand
TCCTCTTATGCCTGGGAAGCTTTTCCTTGAAAATGTGTTTTCTCTATTGAATGGAGCTGAATGTGGACTGTGACACACACCAAAATTACATGTCTAGTGTTAAACACTGAACAGAAAACTGAGCAGAAGCGTTCCTCTGTATTTCTGTACTCCCTGTAAACTATGTTATACTTTCATTATTCTTTCAATATCCACAGATTAAAATACTTCGAGTTGTTCGTATTTCTAAGAGAGCCCACAGAGGTCAATCCTGTAGGGAAAAACAGGATATGGGTATTTAAAATCAAAAAGTGTTTCCATAAGATGAACACGTTCAACAAAACTCTCCCTTCTGCATGGAATCTTACTGTAGGATTAACAGATCAAAATAAAACCTAAGCCATGTAAAATACACGTGTTTTGGGCATTATTAGCTGACATTATTTACAGTGATGCTCCACTGTGCACTGCTGCACTGAGATCATGGTCCTGCAGCAAGTTCGATGCAGCCAAAGCCCTCCTGACACTGCAGATGAATGTAGGGAAGAACTGAAAGCAGCATATCTTTGGTTTTGGGCGTTTTGTTATTCCTTTTAGGTTTGTTTTTTTTTGTTGTTATTTGAGACTTCTCCATTTGAACAGGAAATCAGCATCTAGGAAAAGAATTTCAACACTTACAGCAGTAATTAACGCCCTGAACACAGCTGCACAGCCGAACCTACTGATTTTTGACCTGTAGTTCTGAATACAGAACACAGCTGGTCTCTTCCCAGCCCAGTGCCTCTGGGATGGCTCCTGCCTCCCTCAATGCATCTTCACACTGATCCTCCAACCCACTCTCCACAGGGCACAGGTCACACAGCACCAGAGAGCCTCACACATCTCAGCAGCCTAACAGCACCTTTCCCACTCACCAACATGCTGTGAGGCCCAAAGAAACAAACCCAGTTCCTAAGCCATTTTCTGTAACTCAGCTCTGAGTAGCAGCCCCAATAGCAATGGCACCAAAGTCAGCAGCACCTGCTTTCTGAGAGACCCAGGAAAAAGGGGCTTTTCTTTGTGAAGGAGGAAAAAAAAAAAGTAAAAAAATTAGGAAACCACCCCCCCCCCAAAAAAAAACAACCCACCTTACACAGAAGAATAATCAACAGGAAAGCCCGTATGTGCAAAGCTCCAGGAAGCATCACCAACACCCATGTGCCAGTGGTCACCCAGAGGCAGCAGCAAGAGCCCTTCCTGGTGAAGCAGACAAGGGTTTTTTGGCAGGGCAGAAGCTCCTGTGGTTAGAGAATGGAACCACAAGCTATTAAAGCAGAGAAAAAGTAAATCATACCCCTGGATATGGGGCAGTTCAGCTCACAGATCACCTTCCTCGCACAAAAGAGCTTTTCCGGAGCAATTGCAAAGAAGAACTGACCAAAGAAGAATTGCAAAGAGAACAATCCAGCAAATGAAGAACCCAGGTGTGTGCCAGCAACTCCTATGTTTGGAGATAAATTATACACATGGATCTATGCCATGAACCATTTGTGTTTCACTTGCTGGGTACAAAAATATTCTCGGCTCTGCCATCAAGATCAGAACTCTCGAGTGTGCTCAAGAGAATGATGCAGAAGCCTTGTCAAGAAATGCAACCTGGGGCCTGCAGACAAAGGACAAGGCTTGTGTGTGACTTCTGAGAAGCTGGAGCTGCTGTGGATCCCAGAGGGCTGGGGGACAGCAGGCTGGGGTGCCTGATCCTACCTCAGGCATGAGAGGCCTGATAAAGGATTTTGATGAGTTAAATAAGTTCCAGGTACATAATACAGCCAAGATGACCCCAGAAGAGTCCAGTAACTGGACTGGTCAGTTAAAGTCACTTTGTCTGTCCACGCCCGCATTTGACAGATGACCTGGCACAGGGAAGGCACCTGAGCTCCACCCAGACTCTTCAGACTAGGGCTTTGCTGCAAATTGTACAAGTGCTTGGAAGCCACTCCCAGAAACCACCCCCCCTGCTGCTGTTTCTGCAGCACTCAGGACAGAAAAGCAAATTAGGCAAGTAAAAAAGGTACAGAAATCCTGGAAGAACAGTGAAACAGGCAGTGAAACATGACCTTCCTGTAAATAGGTTTCCTCCTTCTGATTCATGTGACATTAAATCTGTTTGACATGCAGGGTCAGCACGACCTATCCATCCATCACTGGATTCCCATCCTGAGCTGTGTTGAGTAAATTGAACACATGTAAATTTTTGTCATGGGAGATTGATCACATCTGTTTGTGCTCCACATTCCTGGAAACCTCCTGTGTAACTCAGACACCTTGGAAAATATTGAACGTGCTCCAGCTTCAGCACTGACTCTTTGTTCCAGTCTGCACTGGGACTGTGCTGTTTCAAAATAATCCCCTACAAAGCGAAAAATTCTTAGTTCTACAGTGGAACAGGAACTGGACAACACTTGCAGGGTTTTTGCATTTGAATACACACATACAGCTGGTCCTGTAAAAATTACTACAAGTGAGTGTGAGCCAAAACAGCAGTTCCTACATGCAGGCCCAGAAGGACTCGATAAGAGCTTGTAAAAGGCTGTAAACAACTCCAGTTCCCACATTTCTCTATAGGACTCCTAATTTAATGCAATCTTGAAGTCATAAAGGAAGATTAAGTCACTGTTATCTCACATTTCTGTAAACCACTCTTTTATATACTAAGACTTGAATTAAATTTAGAATAGTGGTGTAACACCACATTTCAGCTTTAACTCACTACAAATCATTGCTGCCACACTCTTTTTTTTCTCTTGTTCTCAAAGTTTCTTTCCCTTCACTGCAATCTCCTAATCACAGAAGAAAAAGAGCATGAGTTGGGATGGATTAAGGAGAACGATATCCCTCCCCCCTCAAGAGACAAATCAACCTCTGAAGTGACAAGCACAGAAAGAAAAACTGTATCTTGCAGTGGGCAAACAAACCTTGCAAGGAAAATCTAACCCAAACTTACTGCATTAAACTGGGCAAGTTGGCTCTGAGTGATAAATAACTTCAACCCCGAATTTTAGCAGCAGCCATCCTGCAAAGTGTCAAGAAGAAAGGATCAAAGCAACAGGAACAGGGATCAAAAGCTCTGACTCGTTACTGGTAACACACAGTTTTCACTGCAGCTTCCCCACACCTTAATTAACCTGACTCACAAATAGCAGAAAGAAATCAATACAGAGTTTCCATAGAGGAAGACTGATTTTAGGAGGGAAGATTGATTGTTCAGCCATGTCTACCCGCAATGTGCAGTGCTGAGGTCACTACAGGACAAGACTTAATTAAAAAATAATTCACAGAGCAGCTGAACATCGAGAGTACTAACAGGAGGTGAGGACATGAGCTTTGTGCTAGTGACAACTGTAGTGCCACAAAAATGAACACTACCTTTGGAGATCAAAAAGGCCATGCACTATTTTCATTTCCTACTATCTGCTTTTAAGGTTTGATTATGTTTTATAACACAAATCAGACTTGAAACCCCACAAGAACATATTACAATAGATTTCCTATTTTAGGCATTTATAAGAACTGAAACTCAGCCCATTAATAGGCACAGAACTAACACTGCTAACAAGTTGCCACTACAGAAATCAAATTTATAAATACCCATTACTTTCAGAGTGCCCTTAGGCTAAACTAAAATGTTCATACAAGCATGGTCAAAAACTTCTTGGTTCAAGGCCCATCTACACGACCAACTGGTGCCCTTGCTGCTGCAGAGAAGTTCTGGCACCGTTTGCAAAGAAGGGGGGAAAAGCACCAGCAGCAAGCCCAGCAGTCACAGGAGTGGCAGGGTGATTGGGATACAGACAGAACCCTGATGAGTCTCTTCACTCCCATCCCACAACACTCTCACTAAAAGGCACTTGCTGCACACAGGGACTAATTAAAGGTTTCACAGTCTGGTCCAGAAGTGTAATGGAGACAGACCTCAGGTACCACTGTGGCTCTAAAAATACTTTTTTACTATGAATATTCCCAAACCCTGCTAGGGACAATACATGCACACCACCGTATTTTATAAAGAATTAAAACCTCGGAGTATTAATCACTTTTCCTCTGCAAGCACTTTTTCCAGTTGCCAGAACTGTATTAGGCAGCAGTAGGAGAGAACCCGCAGCACCTCACAGGGCAGACCGGGAATCTGTGCCAACCAAACTGCAGAGCTGCTGCCCAAATGCCCGCCCAGCACAGCACCCTGGTACGATGAGCACACAAGCTCCCAGTGCTGATCTGTGAGCACCATCTCTCGGTGGAGACACACAACTGCAGGCAAGCATTTCTGAGTCTGTAACACAGGCAGGTAGGAGGAGAATTGCAATCATGAGGCAAAAACAGCTGAGCTTTTGAATTAGCTATGGATCTACAGCACGCACTAGTTCAGGTGATATTTAATACCTAAGGTGAGTTTGTACCCTATTTCCATTTAACAACTGTGCCATTCTTGGACTCTAAGCTATCAACGCTGACTGGTGTTCACATCAGTGCCAAAACACCAGCAATGTAACAGAGGAAGATGGAGCACTCATATTTCAGGCTGGGTTTTGGGGAGATTGTTATTATTGGTTGTTTTCCTGTTGTTGTTTTTCTGTTGTTGTTTTTTGTTGGTTTTGGTGGGTTTTTTTAATACTTCATATGCCATTTCTATAAATCCAAAGCACTAAGCAATTGCAGTCAACAGAAAAGATTAAAAGCAATTCCAGGAAGACTAGGAATCCTACATGGAAAATAATATCCTCACCCATTTATTGTTGATTTTACCACTTGGTAACTTGTTTTGAACTCAGTGTGAATACAACGTAAGTTTTGCAGGGAAAAAAAAAAAAAAAATCACACACCTGTATTTTTCACATGTATCAAACACATCTGAAGTTTAAAATTTGTGTGCCTTGACTCGCTCCTCTTTTTAATGTCTCTGTAGGTTTGTCCATTGTCACTGATGCGATAAGAGTCCGACTCAGTGTCTCCAGTCAGGTGACAGACAAATTCAAAAGGTGTAGATTTCCCAAAGACGGTCTTCTCCGTAGTGCATTTGTGCTAGTGCATTCAGCCAGTGTGTCAGTGTTCAACCACAGAAGCTTGGGGTTGTTGGTTGCTCTTTGTTTTGTTGTTTGGTTTTTTTTTTTAACTACACAATACAGAAATATAATTTTACATGTAGCTTTGCATGCCTTATGGCTGCTTGCCCTACTATAGGACAGTGCAATAAATACAAATATATGCACACTAAAAAAGATTTAACTGCCATGATCTACATCTCCTTTATGAGTACAAATTTACCTAGTCAACAATATGACAAATTTAGCAGAAAAAGTGGCAATGGCAGTAATATTCTACTACAAAAACAAGGCTAGAAGCAAAGTGTTCTCAAGCTACAGAAAACTTGCTACCTCCTAAAATATGACGTAGGGCCCAGTTCTGCCAAGTGCAGAGTTGTGATCAGTAGGTTGCATCAGAACATGCTTTTCCCCCCATTTAACAATGAATACTTCTACAATTTATTTGGTTTTGATAACTGTTTATAAATAGCACACTATAATGACTATTAAACTATACAGCTACATGACATTTATAGCCTAATCCTGAATACAACGTTCAAAGAACATGACTGCAAAGGCCAGAGAGCAAATGTCATTGACTAAAAGCATTTCCACTTCAGAATTTATTGAAGGTTCTCTTACACAAACACTTCTCCATCATGAAACCAAAGGAACAGGATTTCCTGTTCCCTCTCTGCCCCAGTAGTACTTTAGCCACACATCACCCTTATAAATTAGTGATGGATTTTAACAGGTAGCCCCTCGGGGCTATATATTTTATATACTTTATATATATGCACATTTACTTTGAATTCTATGTAAAAGTTGAAAAAATGTTTGAAAGAAAAACTCAGAATATATCACAGCATTTTCAGCGAAAAAATACAAATTAGTTTTATAACGACTATTCAATTTATCAAACTTTTTTTTTTCTGAAGTATTTACCTTTAATTATGTACACATTACAGGAAATAAAACTTTGTCCACAAACATTCTCTAAGATGACAGTTATCAATAAAATGATAGAATAATAGCAGGAAGAATATTAAACAAATGGGGGTGATCAATTTCTGCCTTTAAAAAGTAAAAAGTCACCGTATAATTAAGTACAAAAACCTGCATTGAATGACAACTGCTGGTGTAGTAACTTGATCAGGTATGGAGACCAAGAGTATAGTAAAGCCCTATGGTAATAATATTTCTGTAGCATTCCCACTTGGTATGTATATACTAAATGTTGGCAAAGTTTCTGTAGCATTAGCTTATACAAACACAGGAGTCCTCCGTCTGCTGCATAAAAGGGAACAAGTGTGTTTTAATTCTCCTGAAATGCACCTGAAATCCAGAGTGTCACTTACAAACTGCATAATGAAACTTCTCTTCAGAAAAATATCTGTTTGGCATCTCCAGGGCTCTGTTCCATTGGACAATAGGGGCATTTTAATCTGGGGACAAAAACAACGTGTTAGAATAGGGGCAAGGTGTGACAACTGAGCGGTAAAGGTATCGAGTTTTACCACTGCAGCATGAAACAAATGCATTCTTAAGCCACAACACTTTACTTGGCTCCACTGAAAGTCACCTTTGGCTGAGAGAGACCTTATGACGTTCTTTTTTCCAGTCTTTCTCACCTTCCACCCCCACGCCCCTGAATTATTAATCATGAAGAAGAATTTCTTTGTAGCTATTATTTCTACTTCTAGATTCGCTTGTTGTATTTTACAATCATAGATTGGTTTGGGTTGAAGGGACCTTAAATACCACCCAGTTCCACCCCCCTTGCCACGGGCAGGGACACCTTCCACTAGACCAGGTTGCTCAGAGCCCCATCCAGCCTGGCCTTACAGTGATTTCAGATCAGCTGGGGGCTTCCCCCAGCACCCAGTGCATTTTACAGGTTCTCAAAATGCTGTGATTTTGCAACCCATTTAGATCAGCTCCTGCAGGTTATGACTGAAGAGCTCAGCCTGGCCTCCCTGCTGAGGTCTCCACTGATACAATCCTATCTGCTTATAGTATCTCTTTCAGCGTTATTCCATTGTCCCCTCATCCCTCATGTTCAGGCCTTTTCCCTTCTCCACTCCCAGCCCCAGTTAATACTCTCAGAGCTGTGCTGTCACTAAAGCCGATCAATGACAGCATCAGGAATGAGTGATGGGGGACAGGAATGATGTAGCAGCAAGTTTACTGGCTTAAAATGGCTAAAGTCACCGAGAAAGGCATCCCTTTAGGCTTCTCTAACAGGGCACAGTACGCAAACATCAGTCGACATTTTCATTCTTGGCCTCACTTATTTTCACACTGCATTTCCCAAAACAACTTGCAGCTCTAAATTAAGCTGGCAGCCTCCACGGAAGCTGCATCTATTCCATCCAAATGACCACTGGTTCTTCCTCAAGAAAATCTGTGTGGCTTTCTCATTTTCTGCTTCCCAAAAGCCTGCAGGCACCCCACAGATATCTGAGGAGTATTTTTCACAGTGATAATTCCCCTACCTGCTCAATTACTAAGCTGTATTTCCCCAGAGGTTTGATTTTATTTTTAAGGGATGTTTCATGCATTACTAACCTTGCTCCCAGGGAAAAGCTGTGTGTGTAAGGGCCTCCACTCTGAATTTAAGACAACACAACGGGACTTACCACTTGAAAAATTACTCTGCTCATTAAATTCCTTCACATAAACTCGCTTTTCACAACACCAGAGGGTTTATTATGGTTTTTCTCCAGCGCATCAACCCTTCTTATCTGTGTTTTAAACCATTCTCCAAGATTAACAAGCTTCCACTGATTATGTAATTATGGACTCAGTTTTCCCAAAACACAGTGTTCTAGTCTTAAGATTTGCCCTTGTCTGGATGTTGCTGGAAATAAAAGAATGGTACTTACTTGCTGCCATTAAACATTTTATTCAAAGCGTCTCTTGATATAATATGACCACAGACTAATTTCATAGGCGGATTATTATCTGTTGTTTGCTGACGAAGGATGGGGCAGGCAAATATCGAATGATACCAGCACTTTTTACCGAGGTCCACTTCAATCTGTGAAAGAAATCAAACAGAAAAACTTATCTTGGGAAACTGCATTTCCAGGTAATTATCCCGTCAGGTCATGGCCCTTACTTAAGAGATTTCTCAATTCAGCTGTGAAGGCAGCAAAACCCATTGTGTGGATGCCTGACAATTTCCCAGCCAAAAATACTTAACCATGATCTTAAAATGGTGATTTATATCAGGCATGGGGAGAAGCAACAAAGCAGAGTATTCTCCCTGGGAGAATAAGGGACAAGTGCGTATTTCGGTGCAAATCTATGACCTGGCAGGGAAACTGAGCTGTGACCCAGCAAGACTTTCTGGAAGTCACTGGCTAGGAAATACAAAGGAGTTTAGATGACAGACTTCATTTAAGAGGTAAAGAAAAAAAGAGAAAAATCCCTGGATTGACTATGTTAATGTCCTCCTTGAAAGACTCTCCCAACATCTTCATGTCTTGTGACTAACGAAGTGGGTCAGAATCACTAATTTTCAATATCAACACAGAAGACACTGGTACAGCAGCACAACTCTTCCCATGAGGACAAAATGATTTCAGAAAGGGGCATGTAACAGAGAAGAACGGGCCTGTGGTTTCAGCAATTAACTGAGAACTGCAAAAATCACAGCTTGTGTACCTAAAGCTCCTGGCTCTGACCAGTCCTCTGTTCCAAAAGGTTTAACCTTCAACCAAACCTGACAACGTGACCTTTCCATGCTACTTAATCTCTGCCTTTGTACAATGAAAATAAGGCTTTCCACACCCCTACTGCCTCAGCAGAACACACCAGAGATCCTCCAGTTTAGAAAATGCAAGGAGGCACACATGTATTATTAACTGCTCTACATCAGACAGCAATCTTTTTCCAAATTCTCCCTAGGTAATCATTCCTATCTGGTCAGCAGGGCAGGAATTCATCACACTTGGAGGTTACACTCTCAGCATTACAGAAAACACAGCTGGGAGAAACTCAGTGCACATCCTTACACTGTAAATGAATCTCTTCCAGCTGCAGTCGAAGAGGGTAACTCAGTTCATGCCCAGTTTGCACTAAATCGGTTTCCTTTCCAAATCAGGAGCAGGTCACTGGAGAGCTGCACATGCTTGGTAAGAGCTATAAAGGGAAACTGGGGTTTCATAACAACTGAACTTCATTTCAACTGATATAAATGAGATGTGCTGGAAGCACAATGCACTGCATCCCAGCTCCCGTGTCCCCAGACGCAGCACTAATTCTCTCATCTCCTGTCTGCCTGATAAAGAGCCAGTGCAAAGTAAGCCCTGGACTAAGCTCAAGCCTAGGTAGAGGAAGTTAATGTTTCTCTGTGGGATCCATTTTCTTTCCAGTTATACAGAAACATCTCAGAATAAGTGGAAGGAGAGAGCACTTGTTTCTTTAAGGTCATTGGATCAAAAGACCCTTTCAGTGCGAAAGGGGGAGCATCAAACAACACCCAGAGGAACAAACCTGACAGAGAGACAGAATGGAGACAATAACAAGAAACAACCTTGACAGCCACACTAACTGAGAGGTCATCAAGAAACTGCAACCACACTTGGACTTTGCAAGAGATTTCAATGCAAACCTGAGGGTATCAAAGGAGAGGG
Source organism: Myiotriccus ornatus (assembly GCA_036023395.1). Taxonomy (NCBI): domain Eukaryota; kingdom Metazoa; phylum Chordata; class Aves; order Passeriformes; family Tyrannidae; genus Myiotriccus; species Myiotriccus ornatus. Next base: position 68,321,042 of record JAYRBT010000139.1, on the reverse strand, counting down.
GGTCAGCAGAACTATACAAACTGCAGGAAGAAAGTGCAGGGTAAGGGGATTGGGGAGGAATGGCCAGAAAGGGGTATAAAACAGGCCAGAAGGGCCATGCCAGTATTTGAGTGCCCACGAACACGCACCTGCTTGTGAATCTGGAGCGGTGTGTTTGTGCTTTCACTAGTGAATTTCAATCTCTACCAGCCAAAGAGGAGGAAGGGACCTCGGCTATCTGCACTTATGTTTTATGCAAGCCTCGTGTGTGGGTGCTGCTGAAGGCAGCGCTGTGTTTGTGGCAGCCTGTGCAGCTGGTCTGGTGGTGTCAGCGCCCTTTGTGTTTCTGTGTGTGGGTGTCTGTGAGCCCCAGGGCCCTGCAAACCCCCGAGCTGCTGGAGGTGGAGGCCACGTCTAACAAACATCCCATAACATTCAGCACAAAAGAAACCTGAAAACAGCACCAAGATATCTGTCCTGGGACAGCTCAGCATCAACTCACCGGGAGTTCGTCCTTCTGGTTCCAAACGCCCGTGCACTGCCTTTGTTCAATGACTGCCTTGATATTAATTAGAGCTGGTAACGCTACACAACCTGCTGAAAAACTGCAGAGAAAGGAAATGTTAACATAAAGCACCTGCTAGGAAACCAGCATTTTTCACATTTCTGCTTCAAAGGTTAATTGGGACACAAGAGCTCTGTACTATTTCATTCACATCTCGTTATACTTGGAGGGAGCTCAGAAGCAGAGACAAGCAAGAGCTCTGGGGTTATAAGTTATCCTGTATTTTAGGCTGGGGCCCTCAGGTACTACATTCTGGACAGAAAACAACAGTTAATCCCCCCTCTGAGTATTGTAATAAATTGATTTTCTCTACCACCTCCCTTGACTTTGAGCTGTACAGGAGGAAGGCACCACTTTAGCTTACACAAGTGGTTGCTCTCAGCCATGGAAGTGTACGTGCAGCCTAAGAGCTTCCACGTAACCCACGTGTACACACAACCCATAATCCTTTAATTATGCCTAATTACCATGTAAAGAAACATGTCTTTCCACCTCGACCTTAAACCAAGAAAAGAAACGTAGAAGAACCCTAAGAAGGTAAGTGAAGGAAGGAAACCATGCCCTGTGACCAGAACAGCAGTATAAAAGTGCATAAAGTCTGTGTCCCAACAGTGCTGCCTCCTCTGGGAGCTGCCCATTACCAGCACTTACAACATCATTTGGAAATACTTCAGCATGTTACACAAGAAAATATGACACTGAGTTTCCACAAATTAACAGATCATTTGATGGATTTAAGTCTAATTGACAATACTATAGGCCTGGAAATCACCAGCAACAGAAGATTTGGCGTTGGTATCAGCCTGGTGTGTTCGTTTGGCAGATTATTTTACTATTTGTGCAAATTTTATTGTCTGCAGAAGTCATGCCCTTCATCTCCACTCTGCCCTTCCAGATAATTGTTTCTGTGTTTCTGCAGGAACATTCTGGCTGATTTATCTGGGAGGAATATGCCTGAAACCTGCAGATCTCTTGCCTAAACTAAAAAAAAAAAAAAAAAATTAAACAAAATCATATTCTCTCCAACTGGCCATTTCAATCCTTACACTTTGATTTTTTTGGTTATTTCAGCCCTGACTGTAACTTGTATTAACCCTGTGAAAAAGTTCAGACAGACAGTATTTGTAGATAGACAAGCATTACTGCTCCAATGGCTCTGTATGAAAACATCTCTGAAGAGCCCTTTCAAAGTGTAACAATTCAAGTAAAAAGTAAATTCAAACGGTGCCCCGTGGTCCTTCAAGACCCTGAACCACAAGCCCCATACTACAAGAGTTACCCCACTGTCTCTCCACATGAACTCAGACCATGAGCCTGTACAGGATGAGATAAATACTGGAGAAACCAATCAGCCTTAAAGTGCCCGTGGCTCATGTTCTAGAAATAATGTATTTTATAGCAGGGATTTCACTTCACGCCGGTTTAATTCCTAAAGGATCTGTAGCACTCAAAGGTCACACCCGTTTAGAACAGTCTTGTTTATGACAAGGATATTGATACCACCTATACAGTAAATACATTTCAGAGCAATCAATTCCACACCAGGAGCAAAGCAAATGTCCAACCTCTCCAAACACCAGTAAGAGGGATTTTCCACTTCACTGAAAATCTCTTGGCCATTTGCACTGAGAACTGCATTGCAGCATCAGTGCATGAGCAACAAAAATGAAAAGGACTGTTGTTCATTTGAATGGAACAGGAGAAAGATGAAAGCCAGAAAACAGAGATATAAGCTTCAGAAATCTATAAAAACCTCCAAATGAAACTTGTAAGTCTGTTGTAGAAAGACAATCTGAAATACTCCTTTTTGTTGTTTCTGTTGTATTTTGTGATTGAGATGCAAACAGGAGAAGCAGAAGGCTTGACAATTTGTGATCTCTAAACTCAGCACAGAAGTCTAACAACAGTAAATAGAAACAGGAAAAAAAAAGCCCCCCCCAAAAAGAGGAGCTAGTGAAGCTTCTGCTAAGTACCAAAGCTAGCCTAAAAAGATACATATAATTTATTTTCTATTTAATGTCTGAAATAAAAACGAGACCATCGGGAGGGTATATTGGGGGAATTGACATGCAGAGGCTAAATAGCAGCTAATCAGTTTTATCTTTGGAGCTCGAAGGAGATAAGGTTGGGTTTCCTTCACAATTCAAACTGCCTCCTACAGATTTGCAGTTTGTCAAATTAGCTACTATGCTTAAAAGTGCCTCTTTCTCTTCTTCACAAATGAGGTCCAGCAAACAATTCAGGAATTTTAGCAGCCGAAATCACAACCTAACTCTTAAGCATTCTTCTAGAAAGGCCAGTAATGTGTGGATTAAAAACCAAAATTATCAAATGCTGACAGAATCATGGCCACAGTTCTAGGGAGTCTTTTTTTTCAGTTAAACAGCGAGGACAGGTGTCACAATTTTGCTGTGACAATAACTGGCTCATTGCCATCCTCATCTTTCGCACTTATGAAGTCGAATTCCATCCAGGAACGTTTACTCTTGAGCTGCAGTGGTGCAGGGTGGTAAAGCTTAACACCCAGGAACCTCTGATTTCTAACCTTTGCAAACCTGGTTAGAGCTAAACGTAATTATACCCTTTATTTAATGCAAGCTAGATGAGACTACTTCCTAAAGGCCATCTCTTTGGTCCTCAGTAAGAAACAGAAACCAAACCATAACGAATATGCAAAAGCAAAGGAAAAGCAGCATTACCTAACACTGAGAGGTGATTCCACTGAGAGGCCCAGGAGAGCACAGGCATCCCTTGTGAAGATGTCACAGATGTCAGCCCACTGGTTTGCATCCAGCAGGTGGACGTACGGGGAGTTCTCGATGCCTTGCCGCAGGTACACCAGGCTGCCCATCAGCACCTGAATATCTGGGAGGGACCAGGAGCAGGGAGATACTTTATGCAAAAAACAAAAGCTTGTGTCTGCAGTTAGAGCTCTCACATGGCAAACAGGCAGTATCAATAACACACATCCTCACCTGTGCAGAACACTCCATTCCACTACGGACTGACTGGGGATTTGTCGGCCCCGCCACAGGCAGGGCATGTTGCCCTGGAATCTGCTTCAAACAGGTTTACTTTTCTTGTAAAAAACTTTTTCTGACACACACACTACCCCCAAAAAATAGGCTTTACTGGGTTCAGGTTGAGATGGTTCATTTTACTCACGTGTTCCCCATTTTTCAAAAGTTTCACTTCTCTTTGTATTACCCCACACAGCAGAAAATAGCAGATGACTATTCCAAGAACATTCCTGTGCATTTTTAACACTTTACCCTGGCACAGGGCTATTACAGGTGTAATATACATATTTATTTAAAGAGTCAAAAACCTTAATGTTAAGCAAATGTGCAAACATTCACATTTATTTATGTCCTCTTAAAAAAGAGGAAAAAAAGACAATTCAAATTGTAAGGATTCAGGTTATACACATTCAATACAAAAATAAGAAGCCTCTAACAAACTGACAATAACGGAGTAAGGCCCATTTGGAACATGATTAATATTTTACTACAAGGTGCTTTAAATCCCAGCGCTTTAAATCCCCTTAACGTGACCAAAAATGTACCTTTCTGATGATTTAGGGCGAACGGCTGGAAGTTTTTCGCGTACTGAAGTGCTTCTCTTTGATTTGCTGTTCCCCCCATCAATAAACTAATGAAATATAACCTGTGCAGCTTAAACTCCAACGAACTGTTCTGTGCCATGAGCATTTCTCTGTTGGATACCGCCCACCTGGAAGAAACGAGGAGGCACAATGGGACGTGACACAAGAGTAATTAAGTGCCAGCCTACACCCTGTGAAATTATCACAATTATCTACCCTCTATTTCAAGGGAAGTATGACTGTTCCCTGAACTTCTGAGAGTCTCTACAGAGCACAGAAAATGGCAGGGCCCTTCACAAGTAAAGCAGCTACACATGGACTGTGGTACTTCTGGTGCTGCTGCAGAGGTTAAAATCTGCAAAATTCAGCACTCGCTGGCTGGAGGACAAGACTAAATCAGGCACAACAAAAGGCAGAAATAGCTAGAATCTACTGTATATAAATTAATAACACTTGACCTTAATTTTAACAATTACTGACAGTTCTTCAGCTGCACGTTGAGGAAGTCTGACTGAGCCTTTCGAGAACATTTTCCTACGTCCTCATTCACCAAACATGTTCCCCAAGCCACTGTGTTTATATGTGCACCCTGGAGAGGGGAACTGCATCCGTGGGACCTCAAAGACAGACATTATCAAGATCTCACCGTGGGAGAAGGGAAGTCAGCCTAATTAGCATACTTTACCCTAGACAAACTTTGCTTTCTGCATTATTTTCAACTTGGACAATAAGAATATTTCTCACTTGCTGTGTCTCATTCACCATGACAACACTAATGTTTGGCTCCTAAAGAACATGAAAGAATTCTTAAACACACACTGAGTAAAATGAACTGGAATTTTCAAAGCATTTAATAAAAATTTTTTTTTTATTATTTAGAATTCATCCATCCCTTTCTTGGGTGTTTTGGGAGGTTCTCTAGGTGTTGTTTCAGGGTTTTTTTTCCTTAATTCAATTTAGTCAGGCCTAAATCAATCCACTCTCTCTTAAGAACCTCAAATTTCAATGTTCTCCAGTACATCTGTTTCTCATTAGTGTTAATTAGTTCTACTATTTTCACTGTGGGGGCCCCATTAAGAAAAAAGTTTTTCACTTGTCAGCAAGTGAAGGAAGTCTCTGTTCCTTGAAAAAAAAACCAAAAAACCCTCAAACAAACCCAAAAAGGGTATGAGAGGCTTCTGTTTTCTTCAATCAATACTAAAATAAGAAGATTAAGCATCCTTACAGTATTGGTAAGGCTTTCAAAGCAAGAAGGTAGAGCATTAATGAGCAAGTATCCACTTTCAATTTGTTGTGGTGAAAAGTGTCAGTGGTCTGACCTCACTGACAAGGCTTTGTAAAGACCCAGGAACTTTTCAGTAGGAAACAGTGAAAAATGGAGCCTTTGAACTAGTAACAAGCCCTGCTGTCCCTAATTTCAAGCAGTTTCAGATGAGCAGCCTCATAAGACTGTCAGCACTGTCATCTCCACCATGAGGGAAAAGCACACTCACTAACCATGGGTGGTGGGAGAGGTTTGGGGTGTTTTTTCAAGTTTGGGGGGGGGGGGAACTGTATTTTTATGATCAATGTGCCCAGTTTAAACCAGGTATAGAGGCAGTAAAGTTCAATCCAGGCTACAAAAACAAGAGCCTGAAGTTAAGAACCACAGACTAATAAGCAGCTGAAGGACAAAAAATTATAAATAAACACTAAGGCTAGTCCACAGTCCCATCAATGAGATACTAATCTCTGTTGCATCAAAAGAGCCTCCGTCCTCTCCCTGCCAATATTCACACCCACATGACAGAGCACTTCATCTTGCTGAGGCCGAGCCTATTTTTCCAAATTAGCTTTTAGGCAGCTTTTCCATTTTTAGTTCTTTTGAGTGGCAGCACAGATTTGTATCAAAAGAAAGCAACAACAGAAGCAAGGCCTGAGGTGTTTGGTCTGGGACACGCTGTTCCTCCTGCCAACGGAAATACAGAAAACCAGCAAGTGAGGTTTAAAACATCCAACCCACACACTCTCTACCACTGTCCAAAATTGTTAGTAATCACATCACCTGTCTTCTTACCTCCTCTCAGAATGATACTCTAAGTGTTTTCACTTCTGAGTGACCTGTGCACCCTCCTGTTTACAGACAGAGGTGAAGACAGCATCTCTTCCCAAATTACAGACAAAAGCTGGGAACCTGCAAGTCATTCCCACCAGACCTTCACATGGGAGACCCAACGTGACTTCCAAAGGGCCAGAATCCAGTCAGGAAAAAAAACAACTGTGTATTTCTCCTCCTCATCACCAAACTACAATGAGAAAAGTCACTGGAAACTAATGGGGTCCTGAAGAGGTACAGAGATTACAGAGTTTATGGCCACTCCAATTCTGTTTAAATCTGAAGTGTCACATTTTTAAGTGTTGGAATTTGTATTTAAAGAAAATCTGGAAAAAAATAAAAAACACAGTTGGGGTCTTATTTTTTTCTGAGACACAAATACTAATTTTTCTTATCACCTCAGCAGGGTTTTGAAAGTCTTTTGGAAAAGTCATTAATCTGACGACTCTCTTCCCACGGCAGCGACCAGGAGCCACGCGTGTTTGTTTTGTTTCCAGCACTGAGTTAAGCCGAGCACAAGCACAGAGCACTGGCAGAGCCAGAGAGACTGGTTGTTGTTTTAATCCCAACCTTCCACGATTTTGCGTGGATAAACCCTGCTGTATTCCCCTTCCTGCTTCATGGGCCTGTAATTAATCATCCTTGTGTGACACCTTTCTGCTTCAACACCACTGTCAGCAGCCTGACCCTGCCACGGGCCAGTTTGGGACTCCTTTATGCACCCCTGGAGCTGTAGTTACTGATGCCAGTTCTAGCCCAAAGAGCACGATGCCACAATGCCATCTACCATATGGAGATCATCCATCCAGGACTGGTTTCCATCCTTTCTCCTGAACACTCATGTCTGCTAGAAAATAATATGGGAAATCCCTTTACTGGCATCAGCAGTTCTGTGGAGTAACTGGGCATTTAAGACATGAGTTATCTTCTACACCAGAGAGTTAAAACTATGTTTAAACCATGACATTTTGTCACATGTCGATCATCCTCCCTATGGTTTTTACATAAACAACACTATAAATAAGGCCCCTCTGTGCCCAGCAGCAGCAAAGATAAGCAGACAGCTTTTGCACTGTCCAGTTTAAACAGAATAAACATTATACACAGAAATAAGACAGGGTGGGGGAGGGAGACCAGCACACCAAGTGTGCTGACAATACATCCTATTGTCTGCCCATTCAGCTGGAATAAGAATTCCTTTGGAGGACGGACAACCATGCCTTCTCCTTTGTCTGAAAAATATTTAACTCATTGCAGAAACTACAAAATACAGCTAGGAACCAATGGATAAGGCATAAAGCACTGCAAACTGCAGCTAAACTGAATTTAGGGACTTCAAGGGAACAGATATAACAGCAAATTACTGTTCCTTGGGGATTATCCTTCACAACAGCTCTGTTTGCTATTTGAACTATAAGAAACACATAGTGTAGCTGACAGTAAATCCTGTTTCAGTTGTTACATCAGTGTTGCTTCCCTTCAATTTAGCCAATTCAACATCAATAAACCACCCCACCTTTCCACCTGTGGAACTACATTTGAAGGCCAGCTATTTAGGTCAAACTTTGCATGACCCAGAGGCATAACACAGGATTTAGTTGATGAGCTTCGAGTATCAGAGTGTTCCTGCACTTGGATTAGATGCCAATAAGCACTGAATTGAGACACCTCTGCTGGTTCATGTTAAAGGGAAAAGAAAATGTTTGTTAATACGAAAATGTACTTAAGTGAATAATGCAAAAAAGGTATCTTAGGTATGTAAATTATGCTCAGGAATGAAACACAAATTTTGAATTTGCTTTTGTTTCAGGGTTTCTGGTTTTAAAAGGTCGCTTCAGAGTTGGTTTAGTTGTTTTGTTTGGCTGGTTTGGGTTTTTGTGGTTTGTGGGTTTTTTTTTTCTTACTTCTAAGACCAACCCAGGCTTATGAAAACTTAAAAAAATTAGGCTGAGGGGTTTTTTGGGGCTTTCTTATTTTTAAGTTAAAAGCTATTCTGAAATGGCATGCAGTTTTACACTACTGTAAATCATAAAACTGCAGCCCTTGAGACATTTCATCACCTTTCCTTCCTCACTGTTGCTTTTAGCACCATGTCTAAGGGTTGTAAAGTCTACTGAGGTCAAGGAAATACCCTGATCTAAGGCTGATTGACAGATCTCAGACACTCCCAATTCCCAGACTTGGTTTTGGTCTGAGCAGTCATCACTATCCACTGACTTACATTAACTGAATTGTTTTGTTCAGAAGAAATCCCACTAACAGGTGTCCCTTTTGTTAAAAGTATTACCAAAAAAAAAAAGGGGGGGGAGGAGAAGACAAAAAAATGAGTAGACTCACTCTAGTGCAGGTCTCAGAACTCTAACTTTTAATGCTTCCAATATTCGATTTAACTCCACAAATGGTTCTTTTTGACTTTGATCTATTGATAGACCAGATTCCTGGGGAAAAAAAAAAAGGCAGTTTTTAATGAAAGCATGAAAAACACAATGGGATTGATCTGTTGGTTTTCTGACAGTTTAAATATTGACCTGGAACATTCAAATAAGGAAGGTAACACAGACCATCTTTTGCACAGCTCATAACCTTCAACACCCACACTTATCCTCACCTGACAAAGTTCCTCAGCTACATCCAGCATTCCCTGCCGGAAGAAGTGCTCCACCATCACCTCATTGAGGATCCTCTGGCTGTCAGCCTGCCAGCACCCATCTATCCCCACGCTGCTGATGTCCGAGTCAAAGTTCTGAAACACACGAAATTATCAGTTAATGGGCTGGAACAAATCAACCCACATCATTTTTCCGTAATTATGCAGGACACCTGTGTCTCCACCCTGATGCCTTGTGCCTGTTACTCAGTTGGCCTCAATTACCTCCAAAGTGAAATGTATCTGTCAGCTGCTTCAAAATCTCTTGTGTATGGAAGAACAAATCCTTTGGCTTGCTCATTTCAAGTCTAAATTTTATTCACTGTAAGGTACTGGCAAATTACAAGTCTAGCTAGAAAGTCAGAAATTCAGATAACTAGCAAAGCGGTTTCCAGCCCATTGTGTTCCTGAAGGAAATATCTGCAGAAAAAACTTTTTCCATATGTGAAAACTGAAAGTGTACAGGGAACAGAGAACAGAAAAGCATACACCATAATCAAGACAGCGTTATCAATGCACCACTGTCACTGCAGCACTCCATACTGGAGTAAAAGTTTTAACTCAAGATTATTTTACATAACTGGGGGAGGGGGGTAGACAATGCTGAAAAAGGAAAAAGTCACTTCTCCCCACCCCCAAACAACAGTGAAATTCAAATCTCTGAAGACCTCAAGATCCTAGCAACAGGATGAGCTTTGAAAGTCCAAGAGATCTTTTACAGCTCTAACCCAGATGATCCTACTGCTGTGTATTTTTAGGCCAGTGGCCTACGGACATATTCCAGGAATAACTAAAGATATTGTCACAGTGACTCTCTGGTAACACTTGGCACTGCTTGGCACTGTGCCTCTTGGCAGCAGCAGAGCAGCATTTGTTCCAATCCAAGATAAAAACCAGGATTTTAACTGCTAACATGTTCTATGATGAGGGCAGGCAGGTTCATTTTAATAAAAATCCTCCTCCACTGCCTAAAACAAAGCTCCTGCAAAATAAAAAGTCTCAAAGCCAGAGTCTTGCTTGCTGCCTGATGTGATCACCGTGGCTCGCTCTCTAGGGCTCTCTCCCAAGGAGGAACTCCAGAAATCAGGAGTTCAGTGCAAACAGCAGTGCTTCAGCTGCAGCTCCGTGAGGATCCACAGCCCTGCGCTTCACAGGAACGCCGATCTCGCACAAACACAGGGTTCTGTCACAGCAGATAACACGCAGCTGGCACCAGCTGCCTTCCTGTGCACAGCTCAGCCTCACGCTGCACCCTTTTACTCACCACTTAATTATTTCCTTCATCAGCACCTTCACATCTCCTTTGATGTTGCTCTGTGCCATCCTGAGAAAGGGGCAGCCTTCTCAGCCCTGCACACGCGGCTACAAAGCCACCCCTCCCTTCAGGTCTCTCGGCAAACTCTCAGCAAAATGTTAAGTGTAGCAAATTGTCTCTTCCATCTCTGAGGTGGTGGAGCAAAATGAGCATTTAAATTATCCCCACTGATTCAAGTCTCACATTTAACAACATTTTCACTGTGGTATCTTACCCTGTAAGCTCCTTGCCATGATGCTCATCTTTAAGCTGTATCTTGAAAAACTTAAGCATCTTAAAGATTTAATAATACTGTTCTAATTTGTGCCAACTATTTGAATCCCTAAAGGCTCACCACCATTGCTGATTCCTGGTATCAGTGTCCAAACACCACCAGTAGGTAACAAATCCATCAACAATGCACTAAAGCAGTATCAGGGGCAGTATTCAGAACACACAGGCTTGCTTTTGGTACTTAGTTTCCAGGGTGGAGATCAGCAGTAATCTAAAAGTAATTCACTTTAAGCTGTATAACCCTGTAAGCAGAAATCTCATTCTTCTGGGCAGTTACCGAACATTAAAGCTGAACTCATGCCTCAAACATCGTCACATCCTCCTCGCTGCCTGGGGGCAGGGGCAGTGGAGCTAATCAGCTCAGTGCCCTCACAAAATATTCATTTTCTTTTGAAACAACAAATCTTGCTGCAAACCTTTTCAAAACCCCACTATAAGTTAGAGTTGTAATTCCCACAGAAGGTGGTAACGAGTTGTATCAACCTGCACGTCCTGCAGATTCAAGTCCCATCATACAACCTGAGGACCTCAAGCTTTTTCACTTTCCCCTCGGTAACGCTCTGATCAACCCAGTCTTGATCAGGTTTTCATTCCAGTAACTTCTTTGTTTTGTTTTAAACGATTCCTGAAGTGGGTATTACATGTGGGATTCCACAGCTCTGCCTCCTCTGGGCCCTGAGGAGCTTCAGGAACTGACTGCACATATTACAGTGAGTGACTGTCACATGTCAGAACAAATTACCACTTGCCTTTGGCTTATGTATTTCATAACTGCCACGCATGGATGATCTGCTGGTGACTGCACACCCCCCCGTTTTGTTTTCTAAATGCTAACAGTATGCTAACTGACAGCATGTGGGGTTTAATAAGATTTCAAAAGTTAAAATAAATTCCGTAAGTTAAAAACTCCGGAAAGCTTAAAACCTGAAAAGCACAAAACAACCTAAGTGTCAGCTAATATTCCTGAGAAACAAACCTTTTTCTTAAGAGCCTAACTAGTAAGTCTAGGGCCAAAATGCAGAAATATTATGTGCTCAATACATCAGTGAAACACCAATGAAACAACACACTACTAATAACTGCTAGAATGTGAGGACCTCAAGATGCACAAAAACACAGGATGGACTATTTTAACCAACATACAACCCTCCATGTTATTCCTAAAATCACAATCTGAAGAAGGATGATGATTAAGGACAGTTTTATTCCTCAGCTGAGATTACTTTGTCCATTCCTCCCTTTGGAATTCTGACACAAAATACGAATGAAATATTTGTTTACCTTCTCTGTTCAGTCTGTTTGCACATAAGATAAAGCACAACTTGCCAAGACTCTGTATTTATTTAGCCCCATTCTTCACAGTTATACAAAGTTCAGTAAAGGTTTTTAGTTTGTTTGTTCACGTTTTTAAATGAAACAAACATTAACTTAGGTGAAAGTCTGCCTTCCCAAAGCATTAATTAAAATGTTGGCCTTTTAACAGCTTAAAATTCTGGGGGGGGGAAAAAACGAAAGGAGCTGCCATTTACTCCACTTATTCCTAAATGAAGCCATTTAACCACTACTCAGACAGACTGCTGCTAGAGGGAAAACATTTACCAGCCCATCAAAAAAGCTTTGAGATGAATTCAAATCATTCCAGAATGATTTACAGGGACGCTGATGAGTGAGGTGCCTGATAACTTGCTGAACAGCAGCGACCCAGACGAGTTCTGGAAGCAGAGCAAATGCTCCTAACAATACAGAAAAAACTGGATGCAAACAATTCCTTTCAAAGAAGAAAATGCTCTCTGGAAGAGAGAGTAACCTTTCATGGATCAGAAGCATGTGATCCACGTAGAACTACTATGAAAAAAGGTTTAGCTTATTAGATAAAGTTTCCAGGAACTACTAACTAAAAAGCAACACACAGAGCTTTGGCATTTCACACTTTAATGTATTTGACGCCAAATCCGAACTTCATTTTGCTTAAGGGCTTCTGTTCTCAGAGTGAACTCTGCGGGCAGACAAATCTAGGGCCCATCCAAGTTCACAAGCAATGACTACAGTAACTTAAAAACCTGACCACACTAAACTTTACACGTAGGTACAACCCTGCCTCAAAACAGGGGAAAAAAAGAAATTTAAGCTGAAATTGCCGTGAGCAGACAATACAGCAAGTTCTTTCACAAGCCGGGTTTGCTAAGGAGGAAGTTTGTTGATTCCACATTCAGCAACAGCTGTCATTCGGCTGTGTCACATAAAACTGGCACCAATAGTACCATGTTTCCCAATCTCAAACCAGGCAACAAAATAATGAGTTACATTTATCTGTCCCTGAGCACGCACAGCCAGGGAGACCACAAGCAGTGTTGTGGAGATGTTAACCTGTCTATAAAATAAGTTCGAAACAAAAGTCAAATCTCGTGAATCAAGGCGAGGGCTGGGCTTCTTTACATTCTAATGAGTGTTTTATTTTGGGAGCAGCAGTATTTTGTCCAGAAACGTGTTGAGAATGAATTCACTACATCAATTACACTTAATTACTTCTATTGGTTTTAGCTTAAGCATATTATGGTGAAGGGATGGGGGAGGGCATTTCCAGTAGGTTATGGGAGCCAACAAAGACTTTGCTGGCAGGTTTCAAACATATTTTCCAGCAGCACAGGGAAATTTCATTAACTACATATGGAAGATTTCCTTCAAATGTCACTGTTCAGGGAAACGCTGAATTCCACCTGGATTTAAACATTTCACGTACTCATCCGACAAACAGGCCAAGACACATTTTAAAGTACTTCCCTGACTAGCAGTTGGGGAAGACTAACAAAATTCAAGCTGCTTGTGCTAAAAAGAAAAGTTCAACCAAGTTTGTATTTTAAGGGGACAATCCTAACGTGCTCTGAGCTTCATAAAACAACATCCTTCACTACAAGCAGAACTGGGGACTCCTGCAGTTCCCACTGCTTCCAGTCTTTAAATGCAAACACCACAGACACTGAGACTGAAAATCCACACTGAAGACAGCAAGTTGAGCTCGTTTTTTTAAACAGCCCTTTTGACACTTAACAGGCTCAGAGCAGGAAAGCATTATTCAGATCCTTGCTACTGTTTCACAAAACCACACACTGGAAACTTAAAAACTGCTTTTTATTTACATCTATCCCTTTTCAAATAAAAACAGTAGATAGAACAGCAGGACAGAAATAATACTGGAATAACTCTATTCCCATGAAAACTAAACCAGCAATTTGGAGATTAGACTCATGCCTAAACTGCTTTAAGCTTGCAAGTGTTGTTTTCTTTTGGCTTCTAAGAAATACTATCACTAATTTCCATTGGACGTTCATACCCTCTACATATGACTGGGGTTGTTCTACCTCAGAGGATTTAAATGAAGAAGGTTTGGCCAAACCCGAAAGCGTATTTGCACAAAGTCCACTTGCTAAAGCAGAATAGGAAAGTTTAACACTTAGGACAAGATTACATAGATTTATTTCAGGCTTCAAGCTGGTAATGAGGATGGAATTTTACTCTAGTTAATTGGTTTAGGTACAGCAGCAAGGATTTGAGACAGATGCATCCTTAAGCTTTGGATAAGTGACGTGTGAATTAAAGCTATTACTACAGAGTTTGAGCTCTCCATGATGGTCAGCCACACATAAAAGCAAAAAATACAACAGTTTCAAGGACATTCTGCCCAATAATGCAGCATTAAGTACTTTGTTCTTTCATCACACTCCTGTTACATTGTGCTTTAACAGATTATCGTTACTAACAAATCTTAAATGAGATTCCCAAAGGATAAATCGGGATGGGGTAATGCTGCAAATGTCTTTGTCCAGGTGAAAAGACTCACTGACAGGCATCTTCCTTAATAAGATTATAAGGTGCACCTCACTCAAACCACACGTTTAGACCCTGTCAACAGAGGCATGTTCTGATGTGAAACTATCACAAGAATGTCCAAAAAAAAACAAGCACAAAACTCCCTGAATACAGAATAAAACACAGATGGAGAAAAGCATGGCCTGAAAGTATACATATAGTACCACTGTAGGATCAATTCAAAAAATTGTTAATATTTACCTACAAAAATACTCAGATTCCCAGTTATTCTTGAACCTGGAATTCATCTCAGAACACCTCAGATGCAAAGCTCCAAAGACAAGCTGCCCTATTTGTTATGACATAGACACGCAGACTACAAGATGTTCAATCTACTCTACTCACATTAAGACTGTCTTATAAAATTAAGCCCCAAAACCAACAACACCACACCCCTGAAATATGTACAAAATGTCTTTCTTAAAAAATTCTCTGATCTTACAGAATCACAGACTGCTTTGGGTTGGAAAGAACTTTAAAGATCACCTCATTCCAACTCCCTGCCATGGGCAGGGACATCTCCCACTGGACCAGGTTGGCCCAAGCCCAATCCAACCTGGCCTTGAACACTTCCAGGGATGAGGCAGCCACTTGTCCTGCTTTCCAGAACAAAATGCCACTTCTGAGGTACCTGCTACTGACAATTAAGGAAACATTATATATATAAATCACAGTATTTCTTACCGAGACAGATACTGAAACAACCATCCTGCTAAACCAATAAAATATAAAATATACTAAGTCTTGTAGTATCTGCAGGGAGTGTTCTGTCAGAAATTAAGAGATTTGAGCTGCCCTAGAAGGAATATTCTGTCTGCAGTGAGTTCTGAAAGCAAGCACTCTACAACCCCCTGTCTCACCTCTGCTTCTGTAGCTGTCAGGAAGATTTAGTTAAGATTGACTGTAGGATAAATCCAGATTTTCTAAAGCAGAGCACACACCACAGAACTGATGCCATAATACAATCAAACCACAAAATAAATACCTTATCAATGGCTTTTCCGACTCGGGATACACTGCTGTGAATGTCCTTATGATCAGAGGCCAGTTTTTGGACTGTGTCTTTTATTCTTTTACAACACTGTGTCATAACAAGTGAAATCGTCCCTGACAAGTCTCCATCTTGATCTAGACAAAAGAGAGGAAAATTACTCACTTTGTTACAGACAAATGGTAACATCCAATCTCTCAACGTGCAACATATAGAGACAAAAAGTGGGACCAAAAGAAAGAAATGCAATCTAAGGAGTATTTGCAAAGCAACATCAGTGTAAAGGGAGGCAAAAAAGACAGGAATTCACCTGTGTGAAAACTCACCTGGGGAATTCGGAATCCAGTTGGGTGCACAATAACAGTGAACAAGGGCAACAGTTTTAAAAATTAATGTAAAGTTCTCGTGTGTCTCAGTCACAGTGTATGAATAAACACTTCAAAGAAACACCCAATCCACAAATGTCTCAGGGCTTAACAGAAAGCTGCTGAAGCTACTACAGGATGAGTTCTCTTTCAGGCAGACCCTGAAGGTAGATCAGAACATCACCTTTAACTACAACAAGGTGCAAGCAAAATGTGGATTAATCAGAGTCCAGTTAATTCCTGCCCCACAAACCACCCACTTCTGTCAGACTCTGTGTTTGAGCTGTATCAAACCTCTGCTTCCTGACTCACGGAAACACCTCTGGAAGTTCAGCCAACCAGCCTCCAGTTCCCCTTTATGGATAAGAAGCAGCCCATGAAGGCCCAGTGGACATTGTTATGAGATTTATTCTCTAGAAACTGTGACATTTCTAGCTGATGTCCAACAACCCATTCTGTGAACAAAATGATAAACGGGAAAGCTTTACAAGCCTCATCACAGCACTTCACAGTTTACACCCTCTGTGCCTTGCTTCAAATGTCACTCAGGAGCTTTAGTCAGCAGGGAAAAAAAAATACATTTTTTAGTGCTTTACCACCGTCCTTTCTTCCTGCTTTTGATTTAAAAATACAAGCAGAATCTCTTCCGATTTTACCTCTGAAGGTCTCTCCTTCCACAAAGCTCATTCTAAATGAAGAGGTTTTTTCCTTTAGGGACACAGACATAGCAGCCTTCAGCTGCAGGAAGGCTACTTTAGGTGGGAGAGAAGCCCAGAAATGTCTCCCCAGTATTCTGGGCCCAAAGCCCTCGTGTGCAAAAACCAAAATCACCGAAATATCTCTTTAGAAGAAGGATTTTATGGAAAACGTGTTCGCTTTTTAAGTTTGTTCCTTTTTGATTTCATATTTTAACACGTTTTCGGTTTCAGCAGCACATTAAGAGCACAGTTTCTGGAGACAGCAAAGGAAATCCAGAAAAAAACTGCGATCAGGGGGGACAGGTAATGATTCCACGGACACTTTTTCTAGATACCTTGCCCTCTGTTGCTGCACACTGAACTATCTCACCTCACCTCTAACCAAGCAAACAGCTCCTGTCCAGCCCCACAGTCCCCAGCTGGGGAAGCTTCAGCAGCGTTTTTGCAACAGCACCAGCTTTTAAGAAAGAAAAAAGCTTTAACTCCCTCCAGTCCCATGAAGCCAACGATCACCTCCCGGGCAAATTGCTAATGGGGCTCTCTATTTTTTTTTCTAGTGGGTGGGTGAGGAGTAATAAGGATTGAAACAGTCAATGCCGTGACTCTGTGCATCCCGAATTACAAATGAAAAAATCACTCAACTATTACACAGAGTTCACCTCCTAAAATTATTTTAAGAATAATCCCTATTTCTCAGTCGCTGTTTAATTTTTAAGACAGACGTGTAAAATCACACGAAGGATCTTTAACTGTCTCGTGGCTTTTGCCACCACGAAGTGATCAGCCAGAGATTACACAACATGCAAAATGGAAACACTCATTCTGCAATGAACAGAGAAGCTAAAATACACTTTTGGGTTGTTTTTTTTTTGCAAGAAGAGCCATTAAGCTAAAACCCAAACAACTCACCTGGGTAACTGCTTTTACGCCAAGCAAGTAAGTGAATTACTGGCCCTTGACACTTAGTGCAGCAGAAACCAACTCCTGTAAAGCAATGAAAATGTCTACCCAAGAAAAAGTCATCAGAGCTGTAAAAGGCTTCCCCTCCGCACCCCTCTGTTCCAGTTTCAACCAAACTAGGAGCTGCTTGTAATAAATGAGCAGGAGAGAGCCTGGAACCAGCCCTCCTAGTAATTCAGGGTTCACAGGACACCACAGCCGAGCACGTACAGTCACAATTAAAAAAATAAATAAATACACTGGCCAGCAGACACTGGGCACAAGGCAGAGTCCAAAGCCAAGTTCACTCAGCCAGACACATTTATCCCATCCAGGAATATGCAAGCCCTGCCTTGGCTGCTCCAGAAAGACAGATGTATGAGGGGAAGGGAGAAGAAAAACAAACTTTGCCTTCCCACTCACAGGACTGAGCACACATAGGGCTGGTCTGTCCTCAGGCTTTAACATGAAAAAAGACATTTTAAGAGACTGGGGGAGGGTGGAACCCCACGGTTTAGAGGTTAAAGCAGCTTCTAATGGTTTCTTTTTCCCCACCCACTTCCTTTTTATATCCACTGGCTATTTAAGGTCTTTTCATGCATCTTTGCTCTCAGATCTTGTCCTACAGCATTAACTTCTTCTTCAGCAGTGAGGGTTTTCATTTCTCTTCCTTTTTTCCTTTAAAATTGCATACTCAAGCATATTTCTGCAGTCCATAGCCCTGAATTAGAGCTCCACATTGAGCTATCTGTCTGCTTTCAACACTACCAATCTTCAAAAATCCTCAGGAAACAGCGTATAAAAGCTGCCAATACCTGTTCTTGATAGAAAGTTACAAATAACATGTTAAAGAAAAACAAAACAAACAACAACAACAAAACAAACAAACAAACAAAAAACCACAAAAAAAATCTAATTTTGCTACCTTTGAAGGCAGCTCACCCTCAGATGCCAAAATTGCCCCAGATGCCTGAGTGTGCACTAATAACATATTGGCTTCATTCTACTAAAAGAAAGCTCAGTTTGGGATGTGCTCTCTGGGACAGCATCAGCACTTGGTAAGTGCTGAAAGTACGTCCAGGGCCTTCACTGGACAGCCCCAAAAACTGCTAATCCAAGCCTGGATGGAAAACCCAACAAGGACTCTGAAGGAATCACACACTGGAATCTTTTAATTTTATCACAAAGTGAGCAGAAGCTCTGGACCTGCAATGGGATTCTCCCAGACAAACCTTCACAGCCCAACAAAGACCAACACAAGCGTGAGGGTCACACCGTGAGCATTCCAGGCCAGGTCAGATTGTGAAGACACACATTTTATTGACTGTCCTCGATGCCCAAGCCCAGACTGTTTCAAACAGCACAAACAGCAGCTTGAAACGCAGTTCAAAACAATGTCAAAAACACCAAACGTTTTTTTCGTCCCAAACGCATGCCTTGGAATCAGAATTCCATGTTTGCTGTCCATAGAAACTGCTGCGTACACACGGAGCAGCCCCAGCACACTCCCGCTGGCGTTCCTGGAATTATCCACACTCCTGACTGAGCTTTGCACCTGCGTTTGCACAAGAACCACAGCAAACGCGTTCCCTCTGAACCGAACAAAAGCAAAAAGCAGAGCAGCAGCACATTTGCTCTCAAGTTTGGGCTCAGGAGCCTGCAAGTTCCTACTTTTAATCCCTGGCTTCCTGCGTGGTCCTGGGTAAATCACTTCAGGTCCCTCCCACTCCATCAACAAAACACGGCACGGCCTCCACCTCTGAGGTTTCACAACTTTTAAGTGTCCCGTGTTTACAGCCCCAGCAAGTGCCCAACACGAACGGACAGGGCCGGTGTTTACTCCCTGCCGAGAGTGGCTTTACCCTAAACATCACCAAACCCAACCCCCCAAGCAAAGGAACACAACTTAGGGGACACAGGAAAAGAGAGAGGAAAAAAAGAAAATAAATAGGAGGGGGAAAAAACGAAAAACAACACCAAACCAAACAGGTCAGGCCGGCCCTGTGTTTCGCCCGGGGTGACCAACCCCTTTGTAACCCAACATCAAGGGTTATGAACACCCTGACCAGGGTCACGCCAGATCTGCTGACCGGGAATAAACAAACCTCTTGGGCAGCGCAGACAAGGCAGGGGAGGCCCGGGAGGGCCGAGACCCATCACAGAATCACCGAGAACGTGCCGAGTTGGAAGGGACCCCCAAGGCTCCTCGAGTCCAAGCCTTAGCCCCGCACAGGACCATTCCCAAGAGTCACAGCACGTGCCTCAGAGTATCATTCCAATCCTTCCTGAGCTCCGTCAGGCTTCGTACTGCGACCACTTCCCTGGGGAGCCTGTTCCAGCACCTAGCCGCCCTCCGGGTGAAGAACCTTTTCCCAGTATCCAACCCAAACCTCCCCCGCTCCCACTTTTTAACTTTTCCACGTCAGAAAAGCCCCAAATCTCCGGGGGTTGGTCGCGGCTCAGCCCCCCAGCACAGATCCCTCGGGGCAGGGGCTCTCCCTGGAAGGGTCCCCACCCCACACAGCCCGAAGTTTTGGGGCCACAACGCCCCAATTTTGGGGGGTTCCCCCCCGGGGCGGGAAGGAGAGGAGCGGGGGGGGGGGAGGAGGAGGGGGTGTCTCTCCACGTACTCTCCGTCTGCAGGATCTCCCTGCGCAGCCCTCCCGCGTACTGGATCAGCTCCTCCAGGCTGCGCTCGCAGAGCTGCCCGTATCCTGAGAACTTCTGCAGCACCTTCTCCAGCTCCCGCTCCACCGTCACGCACTGGTCCATCGCGTCCGGGCCGCGCTCCCGCTGCTGCTGCTCCTGCTGCTCTTCCTCCTCCTCCTCCTCCTCCTCCTCCTGGTCGTGCCGCCCGTCCCGCCGCCCCCCGGCCGGGCCCCCCGGGCCCCCCGCCAGCGCCGGCCCCGGCCCTGGGCGGCCCCGGCCGCACTTCCACACAGGCACCGCCGCGGCCACGCGGGGACCTCGCGCCGCTCCGCGCAGGCAGCGCCGCGGACACCCCGCCCCGGAACCTCCTCCGAGCCTCCGAGGGGGGGGGGGGGTTTTTTTTATTATTGT
>JAYRBT010000139.1:68275260-68300049 GCA_036023395.1 Myiotriccus ornatus | reverse complement strand
GCAGGCAGCGCCGCGGACCCCCCGCCCCGGACCCTCCTCCGAGCCTCCGAGGGGGGGGGGTGTTTTTTTTATTATTTTTTCGCTTTCAGTCAGGCGGCGCGGCGGGCAGACCCCGCTCTGCGCCCGCCGCTGCTCCCGGTGGGATCGGGAAGCGCTTCCCGGCCGGGCGGCGCGTGTGGGGAGTTAACCCCGGGAGCGGGGACGGCGGGGCGTGCGGCGGGTCAGGCAGCGCGGCGGGCAGCCCGGCGCGGGGGCCTCGGGGCGGCGTTGCCATGGAGACGGCGAGGCCTGAGGGGGGAGCCGGGCCCGGGGGAGGCCTCGGCGGTTCTTTCGGCTTCGGGGATCGGCTCAGCCGGGTCTTGGGGCCGGGTTTGTCACGCCCGGGGGACCGCGGGAGTGGCCCGGGGCCGTGCGGTGGGTGCGGTGTCAGCGCTGGGGTGACCCCTGGGGTACAAGGGGTTCGCTCCCAGCCGGGCTGCGGGGAGCGCATCCGCCCCGGACACCGCCCAAGCGATACGGAGCAGCGGAGCGTTTAGCCCGTCCTCGGGTTGTTAATCGGTCGGTAAACTCCTGGGCGGTAAAGTTTTGTGTTGAGTTAAAGGCTGAAGTCGCGCATCGGCCCGGCGGCGGCTTGTGGGAAAAAAAAAATGTGCTCGAGATGTCTGAGCTCGGATTCCACCTGGCGAACACCAGCTCCAGAGGAGGGGCCACCAGGTTGATCAGAAGGATAAGAGCACCTCTCCTGTGAGGAAAGGCTTGGGGGAACTGGGATTGTCCGGCCTGGAAACGAGAAGGTTCCGGGGGAAAAATTTCAGCCTTCCAGCACCTGGAGGGAACTTAGAGCAAAGATGGGGAAAGACTACTTACAAGGGCATGTAAATAGACAAAGGACAGGGAACAATGGCTTCAAACTGAAAGGAGGTTTAGATTAGATATTAGGAAAAAATCCTTCCCTGTGAGGGTGGGGAGCCCTGGCACAGGTTGCCCAGAGAAGCTGTGGCTGCCCCATCCCTGGAAGTGTCCAAGGCCAGGTTGGACGGGGCTTGGAGCAACCTGGGCTGGTGGAAGGTGTCCCTGTCATGGTCAGGAAGTTGAAACTTGATGGTTTTTATCACAAATTATGTTTAAACACATCACGTGTCTTCTGGTTTCATAGGTCAGCACAGTGGTTTAATTTGTGAAGTTCTGTGGGCTCCTTGCTCGGCACACTCAAGCAAGGTCTCCTTATTTATTTGTTTGTTTGTTTATTTGTTTATTAACATTAAACAGAGCTTTATCTTCTCCAGGGGGCAACAAATCGTTTTTCCCCGTTACAAAAACAGAAAATATCACTGCCTAGGGAAAAGAAAGTGTCTTTATTTGAAGCTTTAATTAATCTATTCTGCTCCTGTAAGTTGGTTTGTCCTTGATTGGTGTCCGTTTCTGTGCTGTTAATCACCCCGTGTTTATGGGCAAATCAGATTGCCACAAGGGGTGACCACGAGGTGCAGCTGCGACTGTAAAAAGCCTCTGAGCGGGGGGGGGGGGTGTTGGGCTTGAAAAGCTCCCCAAGTTCCCACGTGAATCACCGCCGGGTCACCGGGATCGCCTCACGCGAAGGGCAGGGGGTGGGACTGGGTGGGCGTTGCGGTCCCGCCCAACCCAAACCGTGCCGTGATTGAACGTCCAGCGCTTCGGCCGAGCTGTCAGCGCTGGTCACTGAGTCACAGAGTCACCCTCTGTGTCAAATCTGCTTCCCTTTGGCCACTTGTGCATAGTAGGAGACATCTTCTGATTTAAAATTCCTCAGCCTACAACACAGTAGTATGTGGGCTGCTGCTGTCTTGCTTGGGGACTCTCACACGGGCTTGTTGGTTTATTTAATACCGGACAATGCCAGGGAGTCACAGTTTCATAGCACACATAAAAACGTGTTGGGATGCGCCCATGTTGATCAAGAGGCACCTCAAGAGATTCTGTGTCAGTGAGCTCCTAAAAATTCATAGAATCAGGATATCCTGAGTTGGAAGGGACCCACCAGGATCATCGAGGCCCAACTCCTGTCGCTGAAGTAAATTGTATTTACAGAGTTGGCTCTTAGGAAAACTGGGTTTCAGGTCATTTAAATGTTAGGTTGTTGAACTATATCTTGATAAACTCAAAGAAAGAAAAAAAAAGGTATAATATTTTAGCATGGTAAAGGAATAAATTAAGATTTTAAATCCTTGGGTTTATGGACTTCAAAATGTTCCCTATGGAATCTGGAAAGTAGATTATTGTCTGTATTCCCAGGCTGGGCAGTCAGCAACTGCTCTTAGGAGAGGATGGGGGAGGAGAGGGAATCCTTGCCATTTATCAAGGGGCAGCAGATAAAAAGACTGCAGGTTTGGCTGACAAGGGAAGGTGGCTGTCCCAGTTCTCAGGATTTGGGCTCATTTGCTTGTAATCATAGTAAAAATACTTCTGCTGCCAAAATTATTTAAAAGCAGATCCCTGTTTGGGGTTTTTGTTTAAAGGTGGAATTTACGTTCTCCATTTTCTTCACATTTGTAACATTTGCTCTGTGAGCACAGAACTGACTGATGACTGTTTAATGCTGTTAATTAGTAGTGTTAACCCTGGGGTCTTTAAAAACGTCAGTGTGTGTCATCTTTGTGTTCAGCCCAAATGAATTTAAGTCATTGTTAAAATATTTAGATTTTCCTGGTAACTAAAACTCCCTGAAACATTGTTTGCAGGTGGCACGTCAAAGACGTTCTGAGTTGCAACTGGAAACCAAATGACAGGTGTATCTAGAAAACAGCACATTTTCTGGTAGGGTCAGCTTAGAGCATCAGGGATGGAAAAGTGGGGAGGGAAAAGAGCACCAGAGAGCTGGGAGAGGTACCGGATCCGTTTGGCTTTGCTCTGCCAGGCCTTTGGTGAACTTATCACCTGCAGTCCTTGCTCCTCCTTTGCAGCTCTGCCCTGGTCCTTCCTGTCACCCGGGTGCTTCTCTGTCACCAGCTGCTTTGTTTGGGGTTGTTCTGGGGGGGGTTCAGTAGCGGCCTGAAACATCATTTTTACTTTGCTGAAACGGCTCCGGGGTTTTGAGTTCTGGCAGATGGTTGGCTTGGTCTGTGCAGGGGCCTCCTCAGCAGTTACCACTGGGGAATGTTACCGATGGATTTAGCTCAGCCCGTGAGCGCTGGGAAGTGACACAGTGGTGACAGCCTCCTCAGCAGGCGGTGCTGCAAATAGTTCAGCTGTAATTGTGAGGTACCTTCCTGGTGTCTTCCTGCCGGGGGAAGTGAGGGCATCCCCGAAGGAGTTGCAGGGGAGAGAAACACGGGGATCGGGCGGAGAAGGGTCTGTGTGGCTCTTGAGAAACAAAGTAACAAGCAGTGTTTTCTAACTAAAACATACAAAGTTCCTTTTCAAACATGCAACTCCCACCCATCATTTCACATGGGTGGGAATCACTTCACACTCGAGCCGCTCACTTGAAACAAAAGGTAGAGAAATCAGGCAACTTCTTGAACGTGTGACCAAACCAATAGGCCTTCACAAAGCTTTTGAAAAAGAACCGTGTTCCTGGAGCAGCTCCAGAGCCTGCCTGGGGCCTTCTGACAAAGTGTGTGTTTTATTGACTATGCCCTGGCTCCACCAGCTGCAGGGACAAAGCCTCTCCCTTGTATTTTGCCACGGGGGAAGGATTCATCTTATTGATGCTTTGCCACCTGCTCATCGGGGAATGGGCCCTGGTTTTTGCAGGGAGAGCTCCCCAAGCTGCAGTGGCTGTGGAGGAGAGAGCAGCACCTCACCTGGCCTTGCCTCCAGTACCTTCTGTCCCAGCTGGACCTGCCAGCTGAAGCTCGCTGCAAACCCAGCAGAGCTGCTGAAATCCCTTTGCATTTGCTCGAGCAGCACCAGCAGGGACAGGGTTTGCAGCCCACTTTTATCTTTTCCACATAAAAATGCTGAACAATAAAGTTGTATGCGACTCCCGGTGCGAGGCACAGCACTTACCAGCCCATAAGGGCTGTTTGTGAGGAACTATGTCTGCAATCTCTCCACTCTTCCCCTTTCAGGAGCCAAAATGAGCCCATTCCTGAAGAACACAACGTTGTGATTTTTCTTCCTGAAGAGGCTGTGGTGGCTCCATGACAAAACAGGGTTGTTGGGGTATTTTTCCTTTTTAAATCACATCAGCACACTGAGAACCCTGTAAATGTGTTTTAAAGGCTCCAAGGGGCACAGTGGTTTAAATGCTTTTTCCAGATCAATATTAGCGTGCCTTTCTGAAAATTGATAGTACAGAATTACAGCGCGTACACTCTGGGGGGTTTGTCAGTATTTTTAAAATTAAGCTGTGCTATTTCTGTGCTCATCCCTATGAGCTGCCAATTTTCATGCAAATTATGGATTCTTAAAATAACTAAACATATAAAAGCAATGTTGAGTTTCCTTCAGAGGAGAGCCTTCATGTCAACGCAGCAGCTTGATTTTAGTATGCTTTTTGTAGCAGGCTAAATTGTATCTTTGCGGCTCCTTGTACAGCCTGGGATGGTTCTTTCTGGATCCACTTAAACGGGGATCCAGATTGTGCCCAAAACGCTTCCCATGTGAGCACAGACCCAACTTAGAGCCGTGTCAGAAGTCGGGGTGGTGCTCGCAGGTTACATTTGGCTTTGGCGCAAGTTCCCAGCGCCAAGGCAAAGCTGCGGAGTCCGAGTTCCGACCTGTGCAGATGGAGCTCGCTGTGGAATTTGGTTTCGCGCCAGCCGAGGGCCGGGAGCAGGGCTGGGAGCAAGGCTAGCCTGCAGGAATGAAGAGTGGAGGGATCATCCCTACACCCAGCAGCCCGAATCCAAATAAACTGTGTCCACTAATCTGTCCTAAAACTGCCCGAACAGATCGTCCCCGTTCTGGCTCTGTAAATATTTTTCTTCTCATGAGCCGCGTGGGTCGGGGTCGGATCCTGCCCCCTCCCTCCCCGATATCCGAGGTATTTCTGTATTATTTTCCTCGCAGGAGGGCGCAGCCGCAGAGTCCAGAGTTGCCGCCGGGGGCAGGGACGCGGCCGCCCCCCGAGCGCGGCGATGCGGGGTCGGGCCGCGGTGTTGAATCACGGCGGGGGGGAGGAAGGGGAAGGGGAAAAGGGAAGAAGGGGAAGGGGGAAAAAGGGGAAGGGGAAGAAGTGGAAGGGGGCGGTGTCGGCCGCTCACGTCATTGTTATGTCTCCGCGGCTCCGCCGGGGCGGGGACAGCGACAGCGGCGGGCGGGAGGCGGGGGGGCCGCGGCCCCGCTCCCCTGACAGCCCCCGCTCCCCTCCCTCCCTGCCCGGCCCGGCCTCCGGCTCGGCGCTCCCGGGAAGATGTGGGTGAAGCTGTGCTGTTTGCTGCTCTACTTCCTGGCGCTCTTCGTGCTCGCCCGGGTGTTCGAGGCCGTGGCGTGGTACGAGAGCGGCTTCCTCGCCACGCAGCTGGTGGACCCGGTGGCGCTGAGCTTCAGGAAGCTGCGGACCATCCTGGAGTGCCGCGGGCTAGGGCACTCGGGGCTGCCCGAGAAGAAGGATGTGCGGGAGCTGGTGGAGAAGTCAGGTACGCGGGGCTCCGCCGTGACCCGGCGGGACGGACGGAGGTCGGTCCCCGGCCAGCCCCGCGGGGCTCGGGGCGCCCTTGGGATGGAGATCCGGGCGCTGCTTCCCTTCGCAGGGGCGGCTGCGGGGAGCGGGCTGGACCCCCCAGCACGGGGATCAGTGGAGGGAGGCCGGGGAGCTCGAGGGGGGACGGTCAGACCCCGGCGGCGTTGTGAGCCCTGGCGGGATGAGTGGAGGGAAAGGCCTGCGCTGGACGGGGCACCAGCAGTGGCCCTTCCCTTCCCTTTGCCTTGCCTTGCCTTCCCTTCGGGTTCCGCTGCGGGCGGTCGGGTCACCGAGGGTGGCACAGATGGGAGCGAATGTCGCCTGCTGTGAAAAACAGAGGAGGAAAGAACGGAAATAGCTGCAGTGGGTCACTGTTTACCGCTGGGGCCAGCTCCTTTCCCTGTATTCCTGCCCGATTCCTGGGGTCATTACAGGTACGGCTGTCAAGATGGGCCCCGAGGAAAGCGGTGGTTCCATAGATGAGGAGCAGAAGGGATGGGTACCCAGGGACGAGGTGTTTTTATACTAGGGAAACAGAACTAGATCTTACATACAAAAAATAGCCTGGAGAAAAAAAGAGAAAAAAAAAAAAGCAGGGAGGCGTTTGGGGAAGTAGGGAAAACCAGGTGAAGGAGGTGGACTTCTGGGAGGGGGGATGAACAGTGGAGGGTGAAGAGCAGGGGAGATGCAAGGAATGGCAGAAGTGTCCTGAAAGTAAGGGTGCTGCCTGGAGCAGGGGGGAGCTGGCCCCGAGGACTGGGAGATGGGGCTGATGTAATAGCTGTAGTGCCAGCCAAGCAGGAAAATGTGAGTAGCTGCTTTTAAATCTGTGATCGAAGGGCTGCTGGTCCAGGAGAGAGAGAAATCCCAGCAATCAGGATAGGCAGTGAGGGTCTCTTAATGTCTGGACAGAAAGGGAGAAGGATTTGGATGGATACAGTGAGTACTATTTAACTTTAAAAATGCTAGTTTAAATAATTGATATTAATCCTGGGCATTTAAATCCAATTTGCTGGTATTGTTCATTGTTTATTTATGTTTTTATGTTGTTTATTGGCTTTGCTGCTGCAACAGTAAAAAGCAAAAGTAAAAAAAAGCGGTAGGTGCTTTCACTTTTGTTTCCAATCCCTTCCGCTCCTTGGCTGTCAGGTACTTTCATGATGTCATGATGTTTGGGTTGCATATGCTGCAGGGAAGTGTTTAACTCCAAACAAACTGTATTAACCAACTTCTTCAAATGTCATGGAAACACTTCTCATACCAGCAGGCTTTGCAGCATTTTTCCATGGTTGGTGGTTTGGTTTTTTTTTGGGGGGGGGGGGTTGTGGGGTTTTTTTTTTTTCTTTCCTCTTTTGGAAGCCCCTCAAGGGTTTCAGCTGTTACACTTATTTTTATATTTTGAAAGAAACAGCATTTTTGGACAGGACTTCATTTCTTAAAGCTTAATAGATTAGTTACTAGAATGCTGGTTGTCATTAACAGCGTTTGTGATGATTGTCAAATGAGACATGAGAAGGAAATAAGCTTACAAAGGAAACATTATCAGATGATTTAACTGTGAGCTCTTTAGGTCCCTGCAATTGGAGTTCATGGGAACTTTTCCCAACTGTGCAAACGGAAGCCAAGAGCTAAATTATTCTGCCTGAGATTCTTACTTGCAGGGGGACAACCAACACTGAGTTTTGGCACAAAATTATTGATTAAAATTTTGGAAGTCTGATTTGTCAGTGTATCTTGCTGCAAAACTGCTATCCAGTGAAACAAAAGCAGAGGTACGTCAACCTGAATTGTCTCAGCCCTTGAACGTTGTTCTTCTCAGAGAATGAGGCTCAGAAGATGTTCTTTTATTCCTTTGTGTGCTCAGTTGCATGTGTGGTACCTCTGTGTAATCAGAAGCAGAGCATTCACGTCTTCTGCGGTCTGACAGACGAAGTCAGATTGTTCACAGTCATGTCACTAGAGATGGAATTATAATAACTTTAAAGTTTAGCTACCTTTGTACTGAAAAGGCTCTCTGAGCAACCACGCAAATACAGTTAGTTAAACTGTTACTAGAATTTAGGAAGTGATCTTTCTCGAGTGCCATTTTAACTGAATTTCCCCAATTGTCTCTTTTTCAGGAGACCTCATGGAAGGAGAGCTTTATTCAGCTCTCAAGGAGGAAGAGGCCTCTGAATCGGTTTCCAGCACAAACTTCAGTGGTGAAATGCACTTCTATGAGCTTGTAGAAGACACAAAAGATGGGATCTGGCTGGTACAGGTATAGAAATTTGATCGTTTCTTTTTATATGTTTATCACACCCCAAATGTGTTTCAAAGGAGGAGTTTATGAGGGTAGCTATAAAAATGTATAACAGAGAGATCTGGTGATAAATTACATCTGGGAGATAAGGAATAGAGGATTAAATCTGTAGGAAAAAAAAACCAAGAGAGGCTGGAAGTGCCAGAGTTCCTATACGATCAGGAAGAAAAATAAAACCTGTTGTTCTGTGGATTGCTTTTTGAAAAGCAGGCACTTTAGAACCAGAAAACAAGCAAAGCAGCACACACTTAAGTACACAAGAGTAGCAAGTCCTTGGCCCTGGAATTGTGAGAGCCTGTGTGATGTGAAGTAGGTGCATTAGCACAGATGCTCCCAGCTGGCACAGGAGAGGTGCTTCTGGTGTTGCTCTTCCTTTTGGCTGCATTACATGCTCAGACCCAACTAGTTTAAGTTTCTGTTTATCTGAGGGGCTTAGAGCACTTGTGAAATCTCTGTTGGCTTTTCACAAGGGCAAGAGCTCAGTGTGCTACTTCCCAGGCTTAGCAGGCTGCTTCTACAACACAACCTTCTCCCAGACCTGGTGGGGCCCACCAGTTTTGGAAAGTGCTTCCCCAGGGCTGCATGAGGATTAGAGATCATTTAGTAAAAGAAAGAAAGACTTTTGCAAATAGGATTCCGAAAGAATTCATCATCACTCCTGAGAACATAAGTAACCAGACCAAAATGTAGAATTATTTTCTGCATCAATTTCTCTGTTAGTAAGAGGGTGGTTTTTTTTAAGGCATAAGTTCCCCGCTAACAGCCACATCAGGCAATCAGAATTCCCCACCAGGCAATTAATTGTTCAGCTGATAACTTCCACCTGGTTTTTCTGGTCTTGCTTCATGTCTTCTATATAACAGGAAGTCATTACATTTTGATAATCCATTTATTAGACCTGCACTGTCACCACATCGGATGTCACCCCGGAACAGACAGTGACAGGACAGATTACCTTTTGACTAGAAATGGCAGTTGTGTTTTGGAAAAGATGTATTTGCAGTTTATTGAATCCAAGCTTGAGATTTAAATCATGCAGGAGGGCATTCTTGAAGCAGAGGGGGAGTGCTGACAGGAAGTTTACATGTCTCCAAGCTAGCTGATAAGTACAAGCGTGAATATGTTATGAAAAGCCTTCCCTTCTCCCTGTGCAGCTCAAAAGGGTAAAATATGTTAGTTCTCTGTTCTCTGCTGCTTGCAGAATTTTACTTGTAATATATTTTCCCCTGGCTTCCTTATAGCAGATCAGATAGGCTGTGCTTTGATATCTCTAGTGGGATCAATGTTGTCATCATTCTGGGAATATTTGCACAGCTATTCAGTTGGTCACAATAGCTGTGGAAAAAAAAATTAGTGGAATTTACTGGATAATTTACTGGACACTATTTGTCTGTTTCTCTACAATAAAACCACAAGACATGTCAAATTCCTATTTTTCATTCTTGCTCTTCGAGTTTTCGTCGCTTCTGAGTTTTCACTTGCTCCGTTCCCCACCGTAACTCCTGCCTGGGTAACTCCCGTGCTGGGTTCTTCGTGTCCTTCCACAGGTTTTTTTCCTTGCTTTTTTCTTAGGCCTTATCCCTGCAGAGCCAGTTTTCACCATCACTTCCCTGTCCTAACCCTTGCCCATCCTCCTTCACCCTTAGGCATCCTGTGGAAACTTTACAGCTAATTAACCAGCTCGATGATTTAGGCGGGGAACAGTGGAGAGTGGGGATGTCTCGTGGATGGGTTTGGTGACCACAGGCAAGGTCGGAGATTCCCCTGCTTTGTTGCTGCTGGCTGGGAAGCAGAAAGGATCTCCAGATCCTTTTCAGGATCTGTGGCCCGTGGGGGGCTGTTGGAAAGGAGCAGAGGGAGAGGAGCAGTTCTGGCTCAACTGGCATAGTGGCTGTCGGTTGAGTTGGTTTTGAACACTTCATGACTCTGTATGGGAGGATTGGGACTCTGAAGAGGATTTTTATTTTGTAAATGAAATTCCTGGTGTGGCACAGGCTGGCAGTGTGATAGCCATCACTGTCTGCAGAGAATCAAAAGAAAAAGAGGAAACAATTATTGCTTCTTGATGTGTTTGACACAAATTGGGATGTGAATTTATCATTTAGAGTCAGCAAGATGAATTCCTTGAAGAAAGTCGAAGTCAGTACACAAGGAATCAGTGTTTGTGGCTTTGTTCCCTTATTTTCTGAAAACCCACGTGCAAAGCATCCCTGTTCAGTGGTAATTTGTTTACCAGTGTAGCTGTTCACAGCTCCTGTGTGGCGCTTCCGTAGAGCCACAGACAGCAGCATGTTCTTTCTCCTATTAGCTCATGATCTCATCACCTTTCCCTTTATGCCGTTCTTCTTGCTTGCCAGCTGCTGTTGTGCACTGCTCTGGCAGGCAGGGAGGGTGAGTGGTAGTTTGTGGAGCTGCTGCTGTTGTTTGTAGAGGAGTAACATGGAGTGTTCTTGCTTTTCCAGACTCCGGTATGGCTCGTGCTCTCTCGTTAGTCTCTAGAAACCTGTCACATCCAACAGTATCGTAGTCATTATGACTTTTTAAAAACCTACAGTAAGTGATCTACAAATAAAAATCCTCTTTGAAATGAAGTTCAAATCTAAGTTAATGTATATTTTTATTTTGTAAGTCCCTACTGTAACACAGTGGTAGAGAGAAGTAAAAAGGGAGTTTTCTTCCTGGCATTGAATTACAGGGACAAACATTTTGATTGTGTCTAGTAGAAGTGCAAAGACCATTATTATGGATATAAAACGCTGCAGGCTATTCTGCATCTCAGCTCCTCATTCAAGTGGTGTAGTCACAGTGCCTACAGCACTTTGGTGGTGGTGGTCGGTTCGTTCCTTCTTTTGCTTGCATGTAGGATGAGCAATTTTTATATTTGCCTTTTGGATTCTGCCAGGTGATCAGCTGTTCTCGCTGAGAGGAAGTGAAGTAGAAACACTCCATTCGTTTAAAAATACATCATTCAATATCTGTGTCTTTTTCAATAGCCCTTCAGGATCATTTACCACAGGATATCTGATTTTAACTTTCATTTTCCTTCTGGAGAGGCTTCACACCCAGCCAAGGGTGCCGAATACAATCAGCTGGAATGTAATAGTTCTCATGTTGCCTGTGTATCGGTGTTAATTCATTACCGAAGCTCATTTATTCTCTACCTCTGACTTAAGTGACAGCTTAACTGAGCTGTTCAGATCAGGTGCATAGATCACCCCACCTCCCTTGAGAAGCTCCACGTAATTTTGAGGTGGTTGATTTTTGTGTGCTTTGATGGATGTCATCCTTTGTCTTTGCCTATTTTGATCTGATTTCTCAAAATCTCTTTCTCAGAAAAGCAAAAGATCTCCAGGTATCTTCAGTCCCTATGGGTGGATTCTGAACCAGCTGTGAGTTCTTAGGAAAGGGCGACTATGCAGAAATTCAGTTCCATCAGCACAATGACAGATAATAAACAGGGAGTGAGATGTCCCAGAGTTAATAAAAGTGCAGACAGTCATGTAGAAACTCACTGACATTCTCTGGAATAAGTGAGGTTTTTTCCCAAGCTTTTAGTAAATAACTCACCAGTCCATTTATAATTAATTGTATTCCGGATGAGAATTTTCCAAGAATTTTTACTTCTCTTTTATCTACGGGAGCGCAGTTTGCAACATGGCTGTTGATTGGACAGGGCTCTATGAAAAGCACATAAGAATTAATTAATTAAGTAATAGACTAGAGTTTTTGAATCTTTGTGGGGCCCTGAAAATCTTCCAGTGTGTGCACGGACTCTTTGCAGTAATACTGGGCTTTCTCTACTCGTTTACCCTGCGCAGGCACGAGGAGTTCGTGGGAGTCTCAAACTGGAAACTGCTGAGCCAGACTGACAGTTCTCACGTACATACAACCTTACCTGTTCATTAAATCAGTTAGAAATCAGCTTTTGCCTTTGGCAAAGCCATAGTTTTTTTCCCAGTTCAAATGTCTGTATTGCTTCTTGCTGAGGTTGGGTGAGGACTCATTGCTTCTGGGAGAACCCTCTGTACGTGTATGTGCGTGTGTGTGCAGCAGGGAATGGTGTCTTACTTCATAGGTTTTGATCTTCCTGAAAGTTTAAAGCCTGTCACAGTGCCCTAGTGCCCAGAGTTGAGGAGCACTTGGAGTTGTTGCCTTTGTGGCTAAGCTGTAAAACCACGTTTTGGCTATTCGTGTGCATTGAAATTTGTGTGCTCTTGGTATGAGCAGGTGTTCCTGACACCTGGTACCTCAGCTAGAATTGGTTAAAATAATGAGAGTTGGAATACCATGAAGAGCTTGTTCTACATTTGCCCATCTCTGACTCATTCTCATGCTTTGTGATATTTTAACATTTTTAGTTGTGAGGGAGGTTCAGAACTTACTGACACCAAATCTTGTTGCCGTGACCTGTTTTGAGTTCTCTGCATACCTGCCTGAAAGAGATTGAACAAAATCTGATTTAAATGCACAGAAAGCAGCAAAGTGAGGTCACTATCATGTCATGCACAAATGCTTCAGGGGTACCTGAAGAGGAGTCTGTCTTTGCATTTTGCATTGTTATAGCAAACTCTTAACAGAAGCTGTGTTTCCTTGAGCCAATTTCAGTCCTATTTTTACTTTTATTGTAACAATATATGTTTCATAAAATAATCTTTAAAAATGCTTAGTGGTAATGCAAATTAAGGAGCAGCTGGATTGATGATGGTTCTGAAGTAGCTATTGCAATACTGATGCACCTACACAATAGACTTTGGTTTTAGATTAGGCAAGAGAGGCAAAGTGCCTTGCTGACTTTGTCCTATTTTTCCAAGTGTTTGTGTCTTTCTGTCCCTGGGGTATTTGCTCTTCAAGTCTGTTTCCTTCTTTAATGTCATAACTATGACTGCTTTAACATATAGATCAAAACGAATCTATTAATTACTTAATTAATCTCTTTGGGGATAATTCTGTGTAATTCAGTGTCAGGAGAACCCTTCCAATGCAAAAGCTCCCTATTCTGTTGAAATCATAAGGATTTCAGGATTGCAGTATTGTATGTCCCTAGTCAAATCCACCTTCTTCGGGATTTGTGGAAGCTAAACAATTCAGAACATGTAGAAACAAAGGAGATTTCCAACCCCCCACCTTTCCATTTTTACTCTGCATGTTTTAGTGGCATAACTCAGCCTGCAGAATTTCACATTCATTGGTTGAGAATCTCCTGACCTCTTGGGATATGGTGTGGTCCTCCCAAATTCACAGATGGAGTATGAAGGATCTCGTGTTTGAGACTTCAGAGGAAGTTTGTGGGTGGATGCTCAGTGAGAGCCTGTCCTTCTCTCCAGCATCTTCTCCTGCTGAAGAAGTGAGTAATTTAAATACCAAGATGGGAGTTCAGACCCTGCAGTCAGTCTGGCCTTTTTTAGGTGTAGTTTCGGAACCAGATCTGCTCTGCGACGTGAAGTTGTTAAAATGGCAGGGTTGCTGTGATCCTGTTGGATTCTCTTAGCCCATTAGGATGATTAATGGATTGAGTTACCCTCATTGTCTTACCTGTCACTCTGACATGTGAGACGTTACAGGTTGTGAACATAGCTAATAATAAGAAGAGCTGGAAGGGTTTGTGTTTGTGCTCCTCCAGACGTGGTGTTTGTTTCCCAGCTGTGCTAGCCTGCTCCCCTGAGCTCGGGCTTTATTTCTGTAACATTAAATAGAGTGTAGGATTGGAAGGGACCTCGATGAGCTAGTTCAGCTCTCTGTTAGACTGTGGAATATGTGCTGTCTGTCTTACAATGTAAGTTGCCCAAATACTCCTATCGACCATTCCCTTCCTGAGAATGTGTGTCTCACTTCTGGCTTGGGTGTATTCATGGCTATTTTGTTCCTACTGGGCATAAATTGGCATTGCCCTTTCGTTTCACTGACGCCTGATGTCAGCCCCACTCCTCCCAGTACGAGAGGTCAGTCAACCAGTATGTTTTGCTGGGGATAATATATCCTGGGCTTCGCTTATTTTGCAGCCAGTTAATATTGATGGCTCATGTTTTCTCATGGAGCAACGGATAGCCCCAGGCTTTTCCTCCCATCGCTGTTTCTGACTGATGAACTCCCCGAGTGTCCTGTTCATTACTGAACTCAATTTCACGTGTGACAACTCTGCATTACAAGATTTGTGCAGCTCTTCCTGGCCTGGCATTATAATCCTCTTTCCTACACAGATGTGCCTTCCCAGTTTTATGTCGCGTACAAATGGCTTTGGGAGACTTCAGGTTCCCTCAGGAAGGGCATTAGTAGGAATATCTGCTGAACTGAGCTCTAAGGTAAATCTGTTTAGAAGCCTGTTAGCACCTTGCTGCCATTTTAATGTCTTCTTGCCATAGCCAATTTCTTGCTCACTTTAAAGTTGGTTTTGTTTTTTTTTTTTAAACCACTATAAAACCTTATCTCCTGTTCTCATGTAAATTTTCCATGTGGCATAATTCATGATACTCTACCAAATTACAAACAGGGTACTACATTTTCTTACACTTGAAACTCAGTTCTTTTTCTCCAGGAAAAGAGGGACGTTTAGCTCTCAGTCAGGGATGATACCTCTTCAGTAACTACGTGCTGGAATGGGGTGGAAAATGCAACCATCTCTCCAACTTTAAAATTTGTTCTGTAGTTTTCATCCTACTGAGATCAAATTGCTGGAATTTTTTTTTTCATTTGTTCTTAAATATAGCTACTAACTTGTTATTCTGCTGTCAAAATGTGAATTAGCCTGACAGGAGGTTACAAGAAATCTTCACAGGCTCTCCTGTGATTTTGTGCGCTTGTGTTACAGTCCTGGGATGGAGGTTTCCTGCTTGCTCTGCTGTAAGTGTGTTATTTGTTTCCATCTTCAGGTGATAGTCTCTTCCCATGAATTTGCTAACTGGTCCATGGCCAGCCATCTCCTCTTCATTGAAAGCTGAGTCACAGCAATAATTTAGCTTCAAAAAGAAAATTATCTTACATTTCTATCCTGTCTTCATTGTATGGTGATCCTGCTGCTTTTCCCCCAGTTCTGTTCCTATTCATATGACTGAAGAACCTTTTGGTACAGCTTGTAATAGTCTTTGTACAGTCTAACTTGAATTGCTCATTTCTCCTTACTCTTTTTTTTCTTGCATATCTTGCTTTGATAGCTCTTCCTTTTGACCTTTTCTCTAAGTCCTTGTAGATTGTCAAACTACTTCTAACATCTCTTTGGAAGTGATTGCTAGGAAGAAATACAGGACTTGACAACCTTTTTTTTTTCTTTTTTTTTCCTTATTTGAAATATAAAATCCTCATAGCTTTAACACCATGGACTTGAAGAACTTCCAGGCCTCTTCCACATTCAAATTCCCGGACTCCTCAGTCACAGGTTTTTAAGCTACATTTCTTATCAAAACTCACACTTCTTAAATAAAATCTGTTACAAGCGTTTGCAGGTTATTTTTAATTTCAACTGAATTACATTGTGATTGCTTAGCCTGCAGTATTTTCTTGGACTCCCTCATCCACAGAGGTGATGACTGCTTTCCAAAATTCCAAACCCTTGCCTCCACGTTGTGAACTCCCAGTGCTGTAAGTGGGTGTTGCCTGCGAGGAGCAGCTGCAGTGGATATGTTTATTTGGATTTTTTTCCATAATGATATAAAAAAGCATGAGCCCAAGGAATTTTACAAAGCTTCACTGTGCAAAACCACAGTAGGGTTCCTCTGGGTAGTTACAGAATACAGACTTCTCATTCTGTCGTTGTCCTTCAGCATAAATAACTTTCTCCAAAAAGGAAAGACTTTTTTGTAGGAAAGGAATTAAACTGGTGCTAAAATATCCACCAGTACAAACAGCCAGATGACAGTAAAACATAGTGGTGACTTTATTTGCAATAAATCTCCTTCTTTTGACCCCCTGAGTGAATATTTTGGTGTCAGACAGAAGAAACAGCGAGCAGGATCTGTCTTCCTGTAGGAAACATTAACATGCTCTCAGTAGTAGCTCTGAGGATATCCCGGCTTTAAGGTGTCTTTAGGAATTTGTTCTCTTTTAACTGAAGTGTATGAAAGGAAGAAGTTTAAAATATCCAAAGTAATTGCTTAAGTTACATTGTGTGATGTAAAGAAGTCTCAGTAATACAACAGATTTCCCAGTTGGCTGTCTTGGTGCTTGAAGGTTACATTTAGCTAATCAAAAAGGCTTTTCTATGTGATGTGTGTGTTTTGAGAATAACTTGAAAGATTCTTACCTAGATATTCACCCCTGGTTTTATTTAAACATCCTGGGCTCAGTGGGATGGGAGTGTAATCTGTGGCTTCAGTTTGTTCCCCTATGTAGAGTGTTCTGCTTGGTGAATTATTTTACGTTTCTGAGGGGATGTTACTTACCACAAAGCACATAATATTTCTGAGTCTCAAAGGCCAGGCACGCTTTCCAGGTCTGTACATATATATAGAGAACTGTTAATCATGGTGACACACGAACTTCCTGGGGCAAGCTGACATTTGAGTTTATTAAGTCAGAAGACAGCTGGGATAAGTTTAATGGCGGGTAAACAAATATCTAACTAATGGAACTTTCAAAATTTAATTTAAAAATGTATTTTAAGTGGTTGCCATTAAGCCTGCAGAGGCATGTGAGGCGCTTGTAAAATAGATAACTCAACGGCTGATGGAACAGTGCATGATCAGTCATGTCATTCAAAACTACCTGCCAACTGCAGGCACAGGCAGGGTTTTCTTTTTCTTGTGGGATGGTTTTTTTCCCTTCCCTGTGCAGTTATAGGTCGGAGGATGAGCACTGCTTCTTTATCGTCTGTGTCAGCAGAAGCTCACGGCGAGGTAACCTGAAGTACAACTTCAATATACTGGGTTAGGACAAATTAAACCTTGGGATGTATCACGGTGAATTATCATCATGAAATGGCCAGGTGGGGCACTGGAGTTGGTGGAACAGTCACAGAAAGTTACAGATTGAGTCACTGGCAAAGCTGGAAGGAGTTAGGATTTTTAGGCATTGTCTGGGAGTTTAATCACTGGTTTCCACCGCTCAGGAGTGGCTGTTGGCAGTTAAATATGGTACCAGGTACATGCATTATCCAACTCATTTTACTTGCTCTGAGACAACATTTCTTTGGTATGTTGTAACTTTTGATGGAGAATTATAATAAAATGATAGTCTTTTTTGTTGCAAAGAAGAAGAACCTGCTGCACCCTCTTCCTTTCTCCCCTACTACGAACTGGTTAATGATAGTTCTGTTATTTTCACAAGGTTTTTAGTAACTACCACTCCTTTTAGGTACTTAATATAATGATGCACTTCTGTCTTTCTTCAGAAACTGCATTTCTGTCTTAGAACTTCACTATCCCAAGACATTTAGGGTGATTCCCAGCTGTACACATCTATTCTATATCCTAAGAGAAGGGGAAAGCAGTATCAAGCGTGACTAGCTCTCTGTTTTCATTGAATTTGCTCTTTATTTCAGGAAGGAAACTGACTGTGACACTAAACTAGTATTTCCTTTTGGCAACAGGTCATAGCAAACGACAGAAGCCCACTGGTGGGTAAAGTCCACTGGGAGAAAATGGTGAAGAAAGTATCAAGATTCGGAATACGTACCGGCACGTTTAACTGTTCCAGTGACCCCAGGTATATCCTTAAAGGATTATCTGAATCCCAAGGATATCTTAAGGCTCAGCTGTGTTCCCTTGTTGTTGCAGCAAGGGCTCTCTGTGTTGTAAAAGCAGCTGTGACAGAAGGTGGCTTTATTCATGTTTTTATCTCCACTAAAGTCTGCTCAGAATTCTCCATTACATTATTTATCAGCCTCATAAACACAGCTCTGCAGCTTCCTAAAGCATCCTGTGGGCAATGCGTGATTAGACCATGGAGAGCATAATACAGCAATGGAAAAGAATGAACAGGAGAGTTTGGCCTTACAGTCCAGGCATTCAGGGACAGGAACTGTGCTTGCTCGGGACAAAGCATGTCAGTTGTAGAGTTGTTGTACCACCATCTGCAGAGGGGAGACACAGGTTAGAATGAACCTTGCAAACAGTGCCTGCTTCCCTGAATCACTGACAAATCCTGTTCCCTGACAAATGTATGTTTATATATAAACTGGCACACACCCTTGGACAACATACAGTGTGCTGTGCAGGAGTCACCGTGTTTGCATATCATTTCGAACAAGGAAGAAGAGCAGAGCCAAAGAAGCTATTAATAATTCTCTGCTGCTGTAAAAAGAGGCTTTTTTTAAACACTTTGCTGGAGGCATTTGCTTTACATGACAGGAGACTTTGTCTAGCGTTCCAGTGGCATGTATGGATACGCACATCTTACACAGCTTAAGTCCTAAATGTTTACAGAAATCTCAAAGTTAATCATAAGAGGAAATTCTTAGGCTTTGTAGTGCTTATGCAAAATAATCTTGTCTAATCAAAACGCCGGTGTTTGAACATCTTAAAAATTTGGCAGCGTTTCTCTTTGCACAGCTCTTAAATAAGTAGTCTTAATGTTCTGATCAAATACTATGTTTTAAACGTATTTAAATTTCATTTTTTTTTAATACGAGAAATGTTTTGCTGAGTAAACCCTCCTGAATACTTTTAATCAGGTTGGAGCTGAAATTCAGAGGAACACTGCACGCTGCAGTAGTCAGGATACCTTTATTAGAAGGGCAATACCTTACAGCTCTTTCTAAAAATGTTACATTCAGATTCCCAAGGTGGGGAGTTGTAATTGGCTAAACAAACACATGCTGACAGACCAAATCCAGAGAGGTTGTAGGTGAGATTGATGGTGAGTGAGGCTAGTGGTTGCTATTTCCACGTGCAGGGTTCTCACAGACAGTCTGTGTGCCTGCTGGCTCTGTCATGCTTTGATTGCTGAAACTTGCCAGGCATTTCCTAAAAGGAGGACTCCATAAATTGGGTGTAGCGATACTGGTAGGAGAGAAGGGATCTTCTGAGTCGTCGGGTTCACCTCAAAGTTAGGGAGGGCTGGACCATGACTGAGGGTTCAGCCGTGAAGATCCTCTTGTTTTAGGTGTGGATTTGGGGTTCATCCATCTGCCTTCCAGACAGTGTGGATATTCTTTTAGCCCAAATAATCCAGCAGAGTGTGTCTGCTTCCTGCTGTACTGGTTTTGTGGCGAGCTCTCCCACCTCACCCTTTAGCCTGCCTGCATCCTGCCAAAATGGCCCCAGTAGGAAGCGGACACGTGTCAGCTCCATTAAAGCAAATGCAAACAGGCCAGGTGCTCAGCATGTCTCATTTTTGGGCTCAGAGCACGAATTCAGCCACTCAGCTCCAGGGCTGTGAAACTCTGCAGTCTAACCTGCCGCTTTCTTTGCAGATACTGCAAGAGGAGGGGTTGGCTGAAATCCACCCTCATCATGTCGGTTCCACAAACCAGCACCTCCAAGGGAAAAGTCATGCTCAAGGAGTACAGCGGGCGCAGGATCGAAGTAGAGCACATTTTCAAGTGGATCACAGCCCACGCCGCTTCTCGGATCAAAACCATCTACAACTCCGAGCACTTGAAAGAAGAATGGAACAAAAGTGACCAGTACCGGGTGAAAATATACCTGTTTGCCAACCTGGACCAGCCCCCGGCGTTCTTCTCTGCGCTGAGTGTAAAGTTTACTGGGAGAGTAGAGTTTATTTTTGTGAACGTGGAAAACTGGGACAACAAAAGCTACATGGCGGAAATCGGTATCTACAAGACGCCATCGTACATCCTTAGGACTCCTGAGGGGATTTACAGGTATGGAAATAACACTGGTGAATTTATATCACTGCGTGCCATGGATTCCTTTCTGCGCTCGCTACAACCAGAAGTTAACGATTTATTTGTTTTAAGCTTAGTTTTGGTTAATCTGATGGCCTGGATGGACCTGTTTATTACCCAAGGAGCCACTATAAAGCGTTTCGTTGTTCTTATAAGCACTTTAGGGACGTATAATTCACTATTAATTATTTCCTGGCTGCCAGTGTTAGGTTTTTTGCAACTACCCTACCTAGACAGCTTTTATGAGTACAGCTTAAAACTCTTCAGGTACTCTAACACAACTACTTTGGCTTCTTGGGTAAGAGCCGACTGGATGTTCTACTCCTCACACCCAGCCCTCTTCCTCAGCACGTACCTTGGTCATGGTTTACTAATCGATTACTTTGAGAAGAAGAGGAGGCGCAATAACAACACCGATGAAGTAAACGCTAATAATCTGGAGTGGCTGTCCAGCCTGTGGGACTGGTACACCAGCTACTTGTTTCATCCTATTGCTTCTTTTCAACACTTCCCCTTTGACTCGGATTGGGATGAAGACCCAGACTTGTTCTTGGAGCGGTTGGCTTTCCCCGATCTCTGGCTTCACCCTCTGATACCAACCGATTACATAAAAAACTTACCCATGTGGAGGTTTAAATGCCTCGGCACCCATTCCGATGAGGAGATGCTGGAAGCCTTTCCGGACAGCGAGAGTGACTCTGACAGTGAGAACAAAGAGGTCTTCAGCAGCGACAGAGAGGCCTCGGAGGACGATGAGCTGAGCATGTTTCGCAGGTGCGGCGAAGCGGAGCGTCGGTGCAGCGCTGAGCCCTGCCCGTGTGCCAACAAATATTGCCGTCCCGAGTCGTGCGGGCGGAAGGCGAGGTCCTACGGCTCGTGCAGCTCTGCAGGTGACATGGAGCCAGACTGGTCGGCCTGGCCCCCCGAGATGTTGCACTGTACAGAGTGTGTGGTGTGCCTGGAGAATTTCGCCAGCGGCTGCCTGCTCATGGGCCTGCCGTGCGGCCACGTGTTCCACCAGAATTGCATCGTGATGTGGCTGGCGGGGGGGCGGCACTGCTGCCCCGTCTGCAGGTGGGCCTCCTACAAGAAAAAGCAGCCATACACACACCCTCAGCCTTTGTCAAGTGACCCCCCATCTTAGCTGTGTGTCCTTCGTAAGCTTTCGGGGTATTACTGCTTGCCTTTTAAATGTTAGTCACTTAAGAGATTACGTGGTTTGAAGTTTTTAGTTTAAATGTTAGTGCAGTGAACTAAAATATACATGATGCTAACGTTAACGACAGAATCATTTGGTTGCCTTGTATGTTGAACTGAATGCAAACTTGCCGTACAATAACTTGTTCTTTTCAACATCTGGAAACTTGATGCTGTTTTTTTGTAAGCACAAAAAAAATCAAGCCTACAACAGAAGTGTATTCCAGCAAACGTTTACAGATTAGGATGTGGGTGAAATTGAAATTCTAATCGGAGACAATTGCTTAATTTAAGTGTTTCTTATTTTAGAGTCTGTTCAGCACATCTTTGTTGAATAATGTATGTTGTAAGACAATACCATTTAAAAAAGAAATCAGTGAAATAAATTATTTTAAAAGGAGATTTGTAATGTTAATTGTTTTGATAAATATTTTGTGTGTATGGTTACGGATGTCTTGCTGGCCTGATTTATCTGTGAAGACAATAAAAATATAACACAGCTTTGTGACTAATAAATCATCTCCTAGTCATGCAGGAATTCATTGCTCCAGTGTTAGCCACTGGCCAAGCAGAAGGCAATGGTGTTTCACTGGGAACTGCTTCCTTCATAAGTCTGCTGCATTGAGGTGCTTCTCCGCTTGACCAGTGGTTTTCCAGTTGATTACAAACTGCTTTTCCAGATGGAAATCTCTTCCACCAGCTGTCTCTGCAGCAGCCTCATTTGCAGATATGGAAGAAGCCTTTAAGGCAGCTCCTCTACAGCCTCAAAGTGAACTGCTGTGGAGGAGCAGAATACTGGCATACAGTGAGAAAAGTGGCTTGTAAAGGTAAAAATTTCGAGGTTCCTACTGTGCTAGTATTTTGAAGTGATTTCTGATTTCTTTGATAGTTCTTCAATGCCATAAAAAAATCGACTCTATTATTTTCTTTATACTTCAGCATGAAACTGCAGGTTTGGTTGCACCTTTAAGAAATCATCTGGCTGAAAATAACAGAGAAAATGTTGGTTGGAAAGAAAAAGGTGTGGAGGGGAAGAGCAGATGATGATGTAAGCAGAGGAAAAGGCCAAACTAGAAAGGTGTTTTCCGTTGTTTCATTGCTTATTTCTTTCCTAGATCTTGCCCATATGGTATGAAAGGAGGATAATGAAATAAAGATGATAATAGGAAATACAAGCACAGGTCACTCTTGCAGTTACAACCCATGTCTGTATGCCCTTATAGAGTTGGGAGGCTGCTCACAGTACTGCTGGCATTGTTTTATCTGTCCAAGGTACCTGGGCATTCTTGTTTTCATTAACAAATGTTTCTTGGCTCCTGTCACCAGGTGTGTTCCCAGGAGGATATTCATGTAATGATCAGAAGAGCTGTTTTTAATTGTGAGTCCTTTTTCCCATGCCAGCACTGAAGGAGGGAGGTGGAAGGGGCATAATATCAGCAACTCTCCTGTGGTCCACCAAGTCATTTTTATTCCACTTGAGGGTTGCCAGTACATGCCCTGTCTCTGTCATTACAGCCTCGGCAGAGCAGTGGAGAGGCATAATGAGGGCAAAGATCATTTCTGCTTCCAGTCTGTGTGGCAGCTTGGCGTATGTGCCTGTCATGAGTAGCTGAAATCCACCTCGTTCCCGGACTGCTCTGAAACCTGCACTGAAATGAGGCCTTGCCGGGAGAAAGGGGGAGAAGTTCTGTGAGTATAAATAAGGCTGTAGCCGAGGTGCTGCCAAGCCGCTGTGATAACAGCCCCGCTGTAGCATTTTGCCGGTACCTCGGCAATTTGCCAAACGCTGTGAGTGCAAAGCTGTGTCCTCGGTGCACTGGGTGCTTGTGGAGCGCAGCTCTGCTGCCGAAGGCTCCTCATCCTCACACGCAGCCCCAGCAGCTCCGCTCCTCTGCACAGGCTCAGCCCTGCTTGCAAACCTTCCTGCATACCTGCTTTTAGCTGAGGGCTTGTTTTAATGACCTCCGTTGCTTCACTCGACAATTCTTTTGATGGATGACCCAAACTGCTGTTTAATTAGCAGGAGAGGCACTGAGGGCACATCCGTACGAGCAGGTAATTATGACCATAGGTAGCTTTCGGTCCCCTCGAGTCTGGGTTATATAAATTGTTGTGATCCAGTTCCTGGCGATGCATCTGTTTCAGAATCTACAGCAGCTGGTGTAGTGTATTGGGAGTCCCAGCAGGAAAGAAAAAGCAGTTGGATGTGTTTATTTCATGAAATGCTCATGTCAGTAGCAGCAGAAGCATCCAAGTAAGATTGTTTTCTACCGAGTGCAGGGTCTCAGACAGCCCTTCCCCGGCGTGTTGACAGTTGCACATACGGAGAAGGGAGCAAAGACTGTGCCTGTAACAAGGTCAGCACTTTCCCTGCTCGCCTGTTTTGCCTCGCAGAGCTGGGTTGTGCTGGTACTTGT
Organism: Myiotriccus ornatus; assembly: GCA_036023395.1. Classification (NCBI taxonomy): domain Eukaryota; kingdom Metazoa; phylum Chordata; class Aves; order Passeriformes; family Tyrannidae; genus Myiotriccus; species Myiotriccus ornatus. Next base: position 68,276,752 of record JAYRBT010000139.1, on the reverse strand, counting down.
GAAGTGTCTTAACTGAGATGCTAAACATTCCCGAAGTGGTGTTTTGTTCTCTGATGTCTGGTGCCTGGAAGCTGGAGACCAATTGTAAACAGAAAATGTCAAAGGACTGAGGTGAGGTTACCTGTTTCAGAAGGTTTAATGAGGCTGGTGGATTCTTTTGTGCTGCTGTTACAGAGGGTGGATTTGAATCATCTCTGAAGGTCTTTGCCAGTCTCAATTTCAGCAATTCCCGTGTTGTTAACACTGGTTTTCACACTGATGGTGCCCAGCCTGAAAGAGCTCCCCTTTACAAAGCCTGTTTGGATCTTTGTTCTGCATTAGATTTTTGGAAGGAAAAAAGGCAAGGGTGAACTGTACATTTTTATAACTGTCATTAAAATATCTTTCTCTGGTAATTAAATGACGAGGGTAAGTATAATTGTAAGCTATCAAGTGTTAGATTAAGCTAATAGCGCCTTTTTCTTCCTCAGCTTTTCCACTCCGCCTGTGCATCAGTGATTTATTCCTAGTCCTCGGCTTGTGCACCGGGGCGTGAGGAGATGGAATGACTCCCTGGAGCTCCAGCGGGGCCGCTCCAAGCTGTCCCTTCATTTCGGCCAGGTGACCCTGCGGAGAGGAGGGTGGAGAGGAGCCAGGCCTGGCTGGTGGCATATCTCCGAAAGAGCAGCTGAGGGCGAGGTGGGCATCGGCTTCTGTGAGTTCTCCCATCTGATCTCCCGTGGGTCATCCCAGGGGAAGGGCTGGAGCGTGGTGCCCTTGCACGAACAGGTCACTGAGGTGCTGGAGCGAGTCCAGAGAGGGGCCACGGAGCTGGGGAGGGGTCTGGAGCCCATGTCCTGCGATGAGTGGCTGAGGGAGCTGGGGCTGTTTAGTCTGCAGAAAAGGAGGCTCAGGGGAGAACTCTTCTCTCTCTGGAACTCCCTGACGGGACGTGGGATCGGGCTCTGCTCCCAGGGAACCAGCGACAGGAGAGGACACAGCCCCAAAGCTGTGCCAGGGGAGGCTCAGACTGGTCTTAAGCTGCGCCAGGGGAGGTTTAGGTTGGACATTAAGGAGGCATTTCTTCACAGAAGGGGTGATTAGACATTGGAATGGGCTGCCCGGGGAGGTGGCGGAGTCACCGTCCCCGGCGGTGTTTAAAGGAAAGACTGGACGCGGTGGTGTTGGACCATAGGTTGGACTCATAGGTGATCTCGGAAGTCTTTTCCAACCGAACTGATCCTGCGGACAGGTTACAAACGCCCTCGTAGCGTTGCGAGCAGCCAAGCGCCTCCCTCCGGCCGCTCCCTCGGGCCGCTCCCCTCAAGCCGCTCCCTCAGGCCCCTCCCTCAGGCCGCTTCCTTCAGGCCCCTCCCTCAGGCCGCTTCCCTCAGGCCGCTCCCTCCGGCCGCTTCCCTCCGGCCGCTCCCTCCGGCCGCTCCCTCCGGCCCCTCCCTCCGGCCGCTCCCTCCGGCCGCTCCCTCAGGCCGTTCCCTCAGGCCGCTCCCTCCGG
>JAYRBT010000139.1:68154761-68271429 GCA_036023395.1 Myiotriccus ornatus | reverse complement strand
GCAGATTTTGTGCTTGGGCACCTCAGATGGTGGTTGTTGTTCTGCAGTCAAAACATGGTCTTGTTCATCGTGACCAAGAGCATTTCTGAGACTGGTAAAAGTCTAACTGTTGCTCTGCTGGGCTCATGCACTGAAGAGAACTTGTTTTAACAGTTCTTCCGTACAGCTTATTCAGGTAGACAAAGCTTTTCATTTGAATTGGGAAAAAAACCAATCACATAAACATCGAGGTGAGATTCAGGAACAGGTGCCCAGAGCGGCTGTGAAGTCTCTGCTCTCAAACAGTATCAAAACTCAGTGGATGAGGCCCCAAACAACCTTTCTGAACTCTGAACTTGATCCTGCTTTGAGGAGAGGGCTGGCTTGGAGACCTCCTGTGGATCCTCCTGACTGAAATAGGGAGTAGCACCCCTGGTGCTGTCATCCTGTGCCAAAGTCTCTACCTTATGCTGAAATCCCCTGTGGCAAGTTCCCTCTGCACAGTGGCATGGCTGTGATGTGGGAAGTTAGCCAGGCAGGGAGTGTCTGACTCACAAATCACCTCACAGAATCATAGAAGAGTTTTGTTTGGAAGGGATCTATAAAAAGCCTCCTTAACTCCTTGTCTGAACATTCAGAGCAGTGCAGTAACTGGTTATATCTCTGCAATGTTTCTGTTTTTTTTTTTTATTTGAATAATGAAATCACTTAAAGGTTGGGCATTTTGAAGTGCTGCTTTTGATACTGACTGTTTAGGTTACATGAAAGTATAAAAGCATAGTTTTAAAGCTGGAATTTCAACTAACTCTCACTTTCTCTTTTTAAGGTCAATGAATGGTCCTTGAAGATAAGGAAAGAAATGAGAGTGATTGACAGACAGATCAGAGGTTTGTACTTGTGTCTCATTTTTTTGGTTTTCCTCTCCTTGTCTACCTCCAAGTATGTTTTGGTTTTTTTTTTTCTTGCTTTAATTGGGGCAGGCTATGAAATTTAATAACCTGGGGTACTCTCTCACATCCGGAATAAAGATGAACGTGATCCTGGGACCAGACTTGGTCTGTGTTACACAATGGTGTCACTGTGAGGTTCTCCAGGTAAAATTTTCAAAAGAACCTCAAATTGTATGCTCCCGTTTAAGACACAATGCCATTAAATCCCTTTGGATAATGTGAATCAGACTTACTGTCCAGAATTTTCCCCACCTTGATTTAATGAGTGGTATCGGTGTGGTATGTAATTCCACATGTAGAAAGTTCACTGGTATGTGCTGCTGTGAAGTGCACATGCCAAACAAAAGTAGCTTGCTGGCAGCTTGGGAAAACTCCAAACAGAAGTGAGGGAGGGAAAAAAAGAGTATTTTCTCAGTGGGTGAGGGTTTTGCTATTAAATTATGAGCATTGCACTGCTGAAGGTGTCCTGAAAAGCAGAGGAGTTGCTTATTATTACACTGCTGTTTGTTCAAAATTTGTTCTCCCTTCTGCCTGCCTTCCCTGAACCTGAAAATGGGTTTGGGGCTAGATTTTGTTCTTCCCTTTTTGTCTTCTACCCTGCCTTCGGGCTCTGTCCATGTGTGGATGTGCTGGTAAAGGATATTTTGTGTCAGCATCTGGTTAGCAGGCAGAGGCCTGCTTTGAGGGACTCCTCAAGGAGTACCTTCTCCCTTCCCAGTTCATCCCCAGCCAGTGCCTTTAGAGTAGCCTGACAGGGTTTGTGTCTTCCCTCATTTCACTTGTGGATTTGTGTGAGTTGTTTGGAGAGAGCTGTTTGTGCAGTACACAGTCTGTCTTTTTCCTCCTCTTTAAAATGAGGAACAGAGTTTAAGGCTTTTCCAGGAAAACTGATGTACAGGGATGTTCATTATGCTTATGAATTGTTTTGCATTCTCCAGGGCACTTTTTTTGTGGCTGCACCAGGCACAGGAGAACTGCAGTGTGGCTAATCTTATTAGCAAAATATGTTTTAGAAGGTGCATCTTTCAAAGGAGCGAACTACCCACGTGTTCACTATTGATGTTTCTTGAAATTTTGTTTTCTCTTGACTTTATCCATGCCATAATATTTGTAATGGCCCATATAGGTATTGGGTTATGGGGTAATCTGGTGTTTTGGTGTGGATGTAAATCTGGTTATTGTAGCAGCTTTAAACATGTCTGTGTTTCAGAGTCTTACACTCAAAGAAATACAGTTCAGCACCAATCACCAACCACCTGCTATTCTGATAATTCCCGTTAAAGTACAGAACATCTTTGTGCCAGGATTTCACATCTTACCAGGTGTCAGCTGTGGAAGTATGTGGTTCTGCTGGACACTTCCCAGGCCAGCAGGCTGCTCCTGAAGGATCACAGCCACGTGCCACTGGAGGTTTCCTCAAAAATCACCTGCTGTAGGTGGATTCTGCTGAGCTTTGTCCTTTCAGCTGAGCCTCACACAGGAAATCCCTATGGTCTTTGACTAAGGATAATAAGCTGAGGCCTGCCTTAGTTTCCTTGGGGAAGGCTGTGCAAGATATACTTGGATACGGCAAAACTAGATCCACCTGCGATGAACTGAGTGGGCTTGGATCACTGGAACACTTGGCTCGCCCAGTCAGCGCAGTTACTGAAATAGCAACACGCTGCTTGAAACCATCTGTTGTTTGACTCCTGTGTGTAGGCTGCTTTGGAGGGCTTAGAAGGTTTGAAGAAATGAAAGGTGTCCTTGTTACTTCAGAATTGAATTTTTTGAGTTGATGCAGTTGGAGTAATGCAGGAACTTTGTGGTTTGCTGGGCTTGCAAGTCCCTCTGGCAGGTGCTTTGAGCTGTTTTGTCCCTCTGTGCTGCAGAGGGACTGGGCTGGTGACTTTGGCTCACTTGAGGGGCTTGGCTGGCATTGACCTTCAAAGATGGAGCTGATTGTTCTTGCCTACTTGTGCCTCTAATCTCATATTCAGCTGTTGGTCATGCCAGTGAAAGCACTCGGGTCTGGATGTAGTAACACAATACTTGCGGCTGTTTTCAGCCTGGCAGAGTGAATGTTGTAATTCCTCAGCACTGCTGGGGTTCTTCTGGTGCTTTCTGTTTCCTGCTGGGCCACTTCAGCTCTTTCCTACCTGCTCTGATGTGTTGGGACTCAGCTCAGTCCCGTGTCTGACATACAAATGTCCTCAAGCTTGTGACATTTCTGCAGATAACAGTGGGGAAGAAGCAAGGGTATGTTTTTCTAATTGTGATCCTACAACTTTCTGCCAGTCCCTCAGGATAAAGGCCCCATTGATATTGAGAAAATGACTGGTCTTGAGTACAGGGTTCATTAACTCCAACGGGAAAAGCTGCATCCAAGTCTCTAGGTCGGCCTGTGCCAAAAAGTGTGTGTTGATTGTTGATGCCTCTGTTTTTATAAAAGGGCAACTTCTTGTTCTTGCCAACGTGTAACTTGTCAGGCATAAACCAAGAAAACTCCAAAGTAAATTTGAGCAGAGCCTTTTCTAGAAATAATTGTTCTTGTGGTCATTTCCATCAGCTCTTTGCAGGAAGGTGAGCCTAACCCTTACTGTCTCAATTCTTTATTTACTCTGGGCTTTTTTGGGGTACCTGGCTCCTGCTGTTCTCAGCCAGTGTTACCTGACAGGGCAGAACTGTGAACAGTCCCATCAGATGTGCTAGAGGAACTGATGGTATTTAAGGAAGCCTATTTGGGGTCTAATAGTTCAAACCCACCTCTTTGGTGCTCATGCTTAGTTCAGTGTGCCTGCTCCTCTTAAAAAAAAGTTGTTGAACAAAGATGGTTTGAACAGGCTGTTTTAAGTCAAATCTAATGATTCTCCAGCCAGACTAGTTTTTCCTGATAAATTATCCGTAGCTTCAGCCCTGGCCAGCCTGTGATATGAGTGTTCCAGTTTATAGGAACACCTAATGCATGTGGGTTTAAAGTATGAGCAGTAGAAACTCAGGACCTTGACTCCTTAAGTACAGGTGTACTCACTGAGAGTCCAGTTGAGGCTCAATAAGTTGGGTCTGACAGGGGAATTATTAAGTCTACCTGCAAGGATGAAGGAGTTTTTTGGCAGTAATTAGCAAATATGTGGTTCTAAGTAACTCTTAAATTTGTGGATATGCCCTTAGAAATTCACTATACAAATGGTTATGCCTTATTTTTTTTTAAAGGCAGAGTTTATGTAAAACTTCCTAGAGATCAGCCTCCTACAATCTTACTGAATGTTGTGTTTTTTCCCAAAAAACACAATTCAGGGATTTAGAAAAGTGTCAACAATTTTGCCTACAACAGCCCTCAAATTCACTGGAAGGTGGGCATGTGGGTGTAAGATTTGAAAGTGGTCTGACGTTTTTGCTAGTGAAATGCTTGTCTGTCTGCTGAGAATGATAGTTTGAACTCCTTGTGACATCTTTGCTCCTTCCTGGTGAAGTGGGTTTATCTGGTGATGGACAGGGAAGAGGAAATATTGTGAGCAGCAAATCAGTGCAGTAGTCTTAAACTGTGCATGTGTATATTACGTATGTGTGTATTTATTTTTATATATTAATATCAGGGCAGTTTAATTGTCAGCAGGAAGTTATTTTGAAGTTGTAAGTCAAGTAGTCATCTCAGAGTGCTTTGTTCTTACTGGACCTTTTTTGCTTCTTAAGAATTCCTCTTAGTCAGCTCAGTGTCATGCAGTAATATTCCCAGACAGTCCTTTAGGAAATTACAGAGCTGGATGATCACTAATGAGAATTTTCCTATTAATATTTAGTTGAATTAATCATCTAACATGCAAATCAGCTTAGAACAAGGTTGTGGAGTAACAGAGAGAATCTGAAATCAAGCAGAAACAATTCTCTGCATTGAACACACCCCCCAACAAATGACTGATCTCTCTTAAAAATCCTTAGCACTTTGTCACTATTTGCTGTGTTTTTCTGTGCTCCAGATATCCAGAGGGAAGAGGAGAAGGTGAAGAGGTCAGTAAAGGATGCTGCCAAAAAGGGTCAGAAGGATGTGTGCGTGATCTTGGCGAAGGAGCTGATCCGCTCCCGGAAGGCCGTAAGCAAACTCTATGCATCCAAAGCCCACATGAACTCAGTTCTCATGGGGATGAAGAACCAGCTGGGTAAGAACAAATCCCGAGCCCAAGCACAGTGACTGTTACAGTGTTAGGGGTGAGGTCTGAGGTTTCCCTGTTCAGAGCTGAGGTCAAATGCAGGCAGAGGTAGTTCCCCTAAAGTTCAGTCATGTTCCTGTAATCCCCTTAAAATATCCATAATAAGTTTTTCCTGAGTCCAAACGTCCTCTTTTCCTTCCCATCCCATACTGAGTCCTGTATTCCTGTAGGCAATAACCCCTGTCAGTTTGCAGGATGTTCTGGAGGCTGTTTCCCCACTCCCCTGCCTGGGTAGGTGTCCCACTCCGAGCTCTGAAGTAGTCAGGGAGCTCTCAGTTCTAGTTTCCTGGGGTTCCTGCCCCTTGTTGTTCCCTAGACCCTTGCTGGCTCCCAGTTTCCTCTGATTAGCTGCTCAGCGGATCATCTCACACCTCCCCTCAGAGCCTGAGGGTTGCAGTGATGTGAGAACTGCGTTTGCTGAAAGTGAACTCCCTTACAATAACTTGGGGCAGTTTTCAGTGTGCATTCAGAAACAGTGTGAGTGCAGTCCTAGTATACCTTTATCCTTGTGGAGCCTATGTCACTGATTTTGACAGGATCTGTAACAGGAGGTTAATGTCCCTCCACAGAATTCCCTTCATCTTGTAGATGATTGTTTCTCTAGCAAGAGTCTGGGGACATTTAACACCTAAGTGGAGATGGGTGAACAGTGTTTGATTTTCTTGATGTGGATGAATCTATTTGCCCCCTGCCTTAATACCTGTTCTCTGTAAACCCTCCTTGGTCCTCTGTGCTCCTCCAGAACCGTTTTATTTCCCTCATTCCTTACCCACATCAGAAATCTGTTGTAATAGACTTCTTGCAGTGTTTTCCACAGCTGAAAACATCCTATCCTGTAACAAGCAGAGCAGAAAGCTTTAAAGAAAGACTTGGTAGAGCTTAACGTACAACTGAAATGTCAAAATATTCCCCCACCCCAGCATTATCAAAGTAGATTTTAACACTGGATGAGTGATAAATCAGGAGTTGTAGTATGAACCTTAGGTGTAATCTTACAGTAGGTCAAATATGGCTCCCCATGTATTTCACTCAGGAAGGGGAAGCAGGAGCATCCTTGCAGCTTTGAGGTGTCCCCTAAAAAGAAAAAACTCAAAGCAGCCTCCTCCTTGTAACAACTGCCAGCATCTTCCTCTTCCTGGGAATGTTCTGATGCACTTAGAGATAAAATAAGAAGGAATCTAGAATTCAGTCTGGGGTTTGTATTAACTTGGGAAACAACCACTCAAGGCAAGGTTTCTGTTAGTTCGTTAACGTTACAAGTGTAAGGCTCTTAAAGACATTATTAAAATGAAAAATAATATATGCTGTACCTTCATTTTGCTTCGTTAAGGAGTGACCATTTTATATACAAACAGGTAAGTTCTTCATGTCTAGGAAGCTGCAGAGTTAGATGGCAGAATTCAAAAAGCTCAGAGTTCCCTTAATTATTGCTTTTTGATCTTGGTGTATCGACACATATGAGATCTTATAAATTACATTATGAGGATAGCCTCTGGAAGGAGTATTGTTAAATTCAGTTTGAACTGCTTCAGTATTAATTTTCTAGCTCACTCCTTGCTGTGGAACTATTGCAGTAGAACTTCTGCCAGAGTTATTTTCCCATACCCAGTGTTGGGCAGGAGGTTCCAGCAGTCACATTTGGGGCTGGACTGCAGCTGCACTGGTGAAACCCTCAGCAAGGCCTCTGGCTGCTGAGGGGCCTGGGCAGGAGCAGCTTGGGGTTCTCTGTTTTATGAACTGCTGGGTTGAAATCTATCTGCAGGTGATGTGGGTTGCTCCAGACAATTGTACAGAAGCAGTAGATGTGCGGTAAATGTGGCTTTTCCAATGCGGGTACAAGCTGGGCTTTTCCAGGAAGATAGTGAAAAATGGAGAAGTGGGATGCCTGTTTGTTTTTTTAGTTTAATTGCCTGAATGTAAACAGATGTCCATGCAGGGAGGATGTAATTTCTCTGCTTTCAGCAGTGCATGGATTGCTTAAGCTTTTTTTTTATGCCTGTCCTTCGCAGCTGTCCTCAGAGTAGCAGGTTCATTGCAGAAGAGCACCGAAGTCATGAAAGCTATGCAAAATCTAGTGAAAATCCCTGAAATCCAAGCAACAATGAGGGAGTTGTCCAAAGAGATGATGAAGGTAAGATCTAGCACATAAATCAGGCTAAGGGGAACAAGAGGTGGTCCCTTTTGGGTGGCCCCTTTGACAGAGGGCTTGCATGAGCTCAGGGCATTCTCTGTTTCTATGGCCAGTCTGATACTGGGTTTAAAACATCTACCCAATAGTGTCTCCATGTGATGAAAGTGCTCCCATTGGAAAGGATACCAAGTGTCTGACATGAGTGTTACATTTGCAATGACCAGGGTTGCTTTGCTTTTTCTCCTCTTACCACTCTGTTTAGTTCGATTCAGTTTATTTCTGAGTAATTTCACCCTTGTGCACCAGCAGTTTGACCGTATCTAGGTTGCAGGCCCTGCAAAGGAATGTTCTCAAATGCAGACAGAAAAAGGGCAAGCTGTGTCAAACAGCACTTTCACAGTGTGTTACACAGCTCATGCTGCATGACTGAGGTTTGCAGTCGTATTTCACATGCTTGCAGCAAGCTGGTTGATGGTGTTTAGATGTGCAACAACGAGTAACACCTTGAGGGGTTTCAAAGTGAGAACATATGTATTTAATCCTCATTTTATTCCTGCATTTCCTGTGCAGCAGCTGTAGAGATATGTGCTCACACTGAGGTGTGTTGGCCACCCTTCTGCAACAGGACAGCCTTGATCCTGAAAGCTGGAGCAGCGACCAGGGGGTTATGAAATGCCTGGATAGGTGTAACTTGATCTCCAAAGTAGGAAGTGTGTCCTCTTACTCTGATGTTTCCAAGGGCATCACAGGCTGCCTTGTTGTTTTCTGCTAGGCTGGAATTATAGAGGAAATGCTGGAGGACACCTTTGAAGGCCTGGAAGATCAGGAGGAGATGGAAGAGGAAGCTGAGATGGAAATCGACAAAATCCTTTTTGAAATTACAGCTGGTGAGTTTGTGGGTGTTGCTGAGAGCAGAGTCTCTGCTCTGTTCAGTAAGACACAGCAATTTAAATCTTCATCTATTCTGCTCTATCTCTGCCTTTGGTAATGGGCAGAGAGCTTTGACAAACTGGTTTCTCAGGGAATACTGGCTGAGGTGGCCGGTGGGGCTCAGTAAACCAGAACAAATATCCATCAGCTGCTGTCTGTGCTGTTCTGTAATTGAGGCTCTAACAGATCAGTGTTGGTTTGTGCAGTGAATCTTCTTAACAAGGTGAAACTCATATATGATTGTCTAGATACTGTTATTAATGAAGCCAGGAAATAAACTCAGCTGCACTGCCTTGAGCTGTAGGCTGGGGGGTGAGTCCTGGCAATAAAATGCTGTGTCTCAAGTTGTTGGGGGAGAAAAAACAACAGAACACACAAAAAACCTCCCCAAACCACACCTTCTGCTTTCCAGCTCATGAAGTAATGATCTGCTGGTTTAGTTATTTAACTCAGATAATGCTTTAGAATGCTGCTTACACAAATTTCCTGTGACAAGCATAGGGCTGTGCTCAGCTGTACCCTGCTGAAGACGCAGCTCCCCAGCTCTCACCCTGCTGGCACAGCGTGCCCACGGCCTGGCACGCTGCCCTCTCTTGTTTCTGACATCCTGCTTTGCTTTTCCCACCCTGTTTCCTGGCTGGAGCAGCTACCCTCCTGCTGGGCAGGCAGTGGGGCTGTGGGGGGAGCCGGGAGTGTCCTCCCAGCAGCCAAGGGAGCACAGCGGCTCCAAGGGCCCGGCCGGTCAGTGCTGCTGCTGCTGTCCCTGAAAGCTGCTAATTATTAAATGAAGATGTAGCACAACTAAGAAGCCTGTTTGTTGTTGCAGGGGCCTTGGGTAAAGCACCCAGTAAAGTCACAGATGCTCTTCCAGAGCCTGAGCCCATGGGAGCAGCCGCTGCCGTGGATGAGGAGGAAGACATCGAGGCGATGCAGTCCCGGCTGGCCACACTCCGGAGTTAGGGACAGGAGAGATGTGTACAGTTGGCTTTGCCTGATTCTGTCCTACCTTCAAAATGCAAAACTTATGTGAGAATACTTTATGTAATATATATATATTATTTTTTTTTTCTTTCTGGGGATTGTCTTCTCCAAGAAACTACTGTAATATACTTCTTGGGGAGTGCAGGCTGTGAGATTTGCTTCCCATTTTCTGTTCAGCCCGTGTTCCTGGGATAGGCTGGGGTGACATGGCACTGGTGGTGTAATGTTGCATATTTTTAGATATAAAGTCCTGAAATATATTCTCAGCTTCAAGCAGCATCACTTCCTAAGAGGCTTAATCTGTTACCAGAAACCTTCAGTGGTGTAAGATCTTTGTTTTCCTGAATCACTACAGATTTTATTAAAGCTGCTATTAACGGTCACTGCCACGCATCAGTTTAGTTTGCATCACTTCAGACTCTTAACAAACAATACCTACTTCCTACACCTCCCTTCTGGTTTTATAACACCTTTTTTTTTTTTTTTCCCCTTTAAACACGTTTAGGGCTTTTACTGCATAGGAAAAGAGAAGCTTTCAGTCAGAGCAGCATGATCAGAGGGGAGCCTGTCTGAGCCAAGGCAGTGTCACAGTGAGGGCAAGGCAGCTGGCAGTGCTGGGAACGTTTCTCCAGACCCTGTGGTCCTGGCCAGCCCTCTCTGCTGCTTAAATGACACATTTTGGAGTCAGAGAAGAGGTGTGTCTTGCCAAGGGAAAGCTTTAGGCAAAATGGATGTTGCAGCTCACAGAAGGCAGTTTGCAAAGCCAACCCTGCCTCTCACCTGAATTTGTCACTGCTCCAGGCACCTCCCAGGCAGAGGGCAGAGTTTCTAATTCTAAGGAAGACTTATGAAAAGAAAACTTAAGTCTATAAATAATTGTATCCCAACAGCAAGGGTGGAGAAACAAACAAGGCACAGATTCTCACATGGTGTCCAACAGCTCACAGTTGTAGCCATAAAAAGCACCTTTGTGCCAGGGGGTGGCAAAACAGCCCCCGATCCTTCAGGGCCGTGCAACTCAACTGTTCCATCTCCACCCCAATTGCAACAAGAACAGGCAAGTGGGACAGTTTGCTTCCTGTGATCTTAGAAATCCAGAAAGGACATATCAGAAAAAAGCAGTTGAAGAGTGGGGTGGGTAACAGCTACCATAAAACCAGCCTGAACAACAGCTTCAACAATGAGCCTTTTCACACCCATGTGCACACACAGGGGGTGATGTATCCTTCCTGATGTGACTCATCTTCACTCTCTGGGAGGTACCTGTCCTGCAGCTGGCTCCAAGGAAAGTCACTAGCCTGCTTTATTTCATTTACTTCAATTCAACTTGGTACTGAGAGAGAAGGTCCAGCTGAAGTGTTGCCTTTAAGGACACTCAACTAGCTCAAGCATGAAATGCCAGATCAAGCCAGCTGAAGGGACTAGAACAAGGTATTTACTGTCAGAGGCCTCAGCACGTGGATGTGGAGGGAAGTTTCACTGAGCACAGTGAGGTGTTGCTGCACACAAACCTCCTTTGAGTCCACTTCAGTTAACCCCTTTAAGAGATTTCTACTCCCTGTGTGTCAGGGGAGCCTGTCCCCCTTTCAGAGGGACAGAGCAGAGGAAGTTTCTCTGAAAAAGAATCCTGTCACCTGAGACAGATCAGTTAATGCTGATCATAATCAGCAGGTGAAGTACAACAGAATTCATCAATTTGTTGCATGAAGCTCAGAAAAATTACTTTTGGCTATCTCAGAGGTTTCCTCTCCTGCCTGGCTCTTCCCAACAGCCATCCTGCATATTTCAGTGCAAGGAAGGAACTGAAGAACAGAAAGGTTTGTTTCATCTCAGGGTTGTCTCTTTAGATGAGAAATGCACTTTTCCACTCTTGTCCCCTGTGCCTGTTTTAAGTTTTGTGATGGTTTCAGTCTTTGTCCAAGTAATTCTGGAGTTCTGTGTGTGCCATTTCAGACTGAAACTCACTCAACACAGACCACACAGTGCTGGCAGCAGCTGAGAAGCAGCAGTCAGCCAGCTAAGACATGCCTGCATTAACCAAAAGCAGCTATAAACAGATCTGTCACTAAATTCAGTACCCTAAGCCTTCAAATACTTTAGAAAACAGTGTGAACAGTTTACGATACACCATTTTCTTTTGCATTTCAAAGCACTGCATCAAATTAATTACACTTTAAAGAGTCAACTGAAAAAGGCAGGCAAGGAACAGTATCTGAAATAGAAGAATTTTTATGTAGACCATTCAGTGTTAAAAACCAGAGAATCAAACATCAGTTCAAATTAAAGAGCAGTTTCGAACAGAAGACATTTGATCAAAAGTTTCTTTTAACATTTAGAAATTTAAATACATTTACCTAAAGATGGTTAACCCCCATCTCTATGTTACTATACAATAGCTTAAAGCTACTTTTAAATGCTAGTTCTATGTTAATGTGAAATTCCAGAACTGCATTCTTATTCTTTATGTAAATTGGTTACTGAATTCAGTGATTCCGTTACTTCCTCCCACCCCAAAATAAATTTTAAAAACTGAAGCTTTACAATGCCTTGAGTAATATTTTTCAAACGAGTAATTTGGAATAGTTCCCGACAGCTCTATAGGAGGTATTTTGTACAGTTTGGAGAGCAACTCCGTATAAAGTTCTATTGCAACTGAGCATTCACAGTATGCCACAGTCCATACATATTACTACATATACATATCAGGTTTGTAAACATTGGAAGAATACACAGAACATAGTACCACAACCCTCTGGTACTGCTGAAAGGAAGATGAGGTAACATTCATATAATCTCAAAGTCCACAGAGGTCCTGACTGAGTAGGTAAAACAGCTGCCAACGCTTCTGTTTCATAGTGTGTGTGTGGTTAAGGCGCTCTACGTCACGGTCTGCTAAGGCTGGATTCGTTAGCTCTCAGTATCCCGACTGCATCTTTAACAGCGTGGTATATGACATTCTTCACCTGGCAGGAAAGGAACAGGCGTTTGGTTATAACAGCACAGGTTGCTTCCCAGCTTTCTCACTTCCCTCCCCACACCCCGTGCAGCTCAGTTCAGACACAGCCTTCACAGAAATAACCAGCCTGTGAAAACAAGGTTCAAACTCTAACAAGTGAGCCCTGTGGTCTGAGCAGAGCACTGCAAGCTCAGCTGGGGGGAAGAAGGCATGGCAAAAGGAAATGATTCAGCAGAATCTCAGGAGAAGCTTCAGGTGGCTTCCTCAAAACTACTAAAAAAGCCAACAGTTAAACTATAGAAACTCCTCTACAAGATCCAGCGCGTTAAAGCTGATCTGAACACAAGAGCAACTTGGGTTGTGTGGCCAGAGCCCTTCTGGGTTTGGTGGGGGCTGTCTGCTGGGTTTTGATGGAGTTCTTTTCCAAGGGTGAAGAGGGACGGGGTTCTGTTGAGCACTGGGAAGTTACCTGCAGTTTATCTTCATGGTTCGTATGCGTATGCGACAGATACCTAAATTCCTGAGTGAGCCAGAAGCAGTGTTTGACATGCTCTGGGGATACAAAGTCTTCTGCAACTTTAATACAACTGTACAAATTATGAACCTAGAGAGAACAAACAAGCATTAGCCACGTGCTCAAAGGGCTGCCCAAGCAGTCAGGCCGTAAGTGTCCCTGGTCCTTGCCTGGTGTGGAGCTCCTGCTGGGATGAAAACTACATCTCCTAGAAACTGTACAATAGCCCAGCCTTGAACTCCGTACTCCTGGTGAAGGCGTTTCCTCAGCGGTCGGTCCAGGTACCAGCTCTGGTCATGGATGGGATCGTGATCCACGGGGTTTTCTTGGCCTTGTTCTTCCGCAACCTGGAGAGTCACAGGACAACAGGCATTTTTACCACACCAGTCCGACTGACAGTCCTGTATCTGTGGTGTTCCACACACACATGTGCCAGAAGGACTTGCACCGTGTGTTCAGGTAGGAGAGTTACACAATGCAAGTGTGGATTCTTTCTTCATCCAGGTCTCTACATTTCTCAGGTCCCTCTGGCTTCACACACACGTTGCAAATGTGGATACAGGAAATACAAGTAATCCCAACTGACATCAGAAAGGAACAGAAGGGTCAAGCAACTGATGTGTTCACAGTGGGAACCACTGTCACACATGGAACCAATATTCTGACACTACTAATGCTGGAGAGGGACTGTTTCCAAGGGCATGGAATGACAGGACAAGGGGGGATGGCTTTAAAACCAAAGGAGCATAGTTTAGATTAAGTATTAGGAAAAAATTAGTGGTGACACACTGGACCAAGTTTCCCAGAGCTGTGGCTGCCCTACCCCTGGAAGTGTTCAAAGCCACATTAGATGGGGCTCAGAGCAACCTAGTCCAGTGAAAGGTGCCCCTGCCTGTGGCAGGGGGGTTGGAACTGGTTGATCTTGAAGCTTCTAACCCAAACCATTCTGATTCTACAGCCTGTAACTGGAAGACACTCCTAGGTGTGGAATTCAGCAGGTGTCTGCCCTGAGGCCACAATCAGTCAGTGTGCTCACTGACCCACAGGATACAAACCAGATTTTCAGGAGATACAAGGCTGGGAGGCACAAGCAGCACCTAAAGACAGTCATTTTAGGGCTTTGGGGAGAGAGTTTCTGCACAAAGTTCCTGTATAAATCCAACCTGCTGCAGCAGTCATTTACACCCAGGACTGGAGCCCACAAACTCACTTGGGAGGAGATAACCAGCTTGGTTCTACTCCAGGACAAGATGCTGAGAGCCCCACACCTGCCAGCATGTGAGCTACAAGGGACTGAGGTGTGAGACAGATGTCAGAACTCCAAGTGCTTATCAAATGGACTATCCTATTTTATCAACTCTACGATTTGTTCTTTGTTAATATGAAAAGATCTGCTGCAGCCTCTCCAAGCTTCCACCAAGACAGCAGTCTGGCTGACCAGGCCAACTGTTGTTCAGATCATCCCCATTTATCCTTTTAAGCATCAATAAATTATCCCTTTCTACTTTAGAGCACCAAAGACATTTCAAAATTAAGACCACAGAGAAATCTCTGGACTGTTATGGTGAATTTAAACACTGAAACAAGTCCTTCTGGATGTAGTAGCACATCTCTATTAAACCCTTAACTCCCATGAAAACATCACCCAAAATACCTCATTTTTCCCTTAACCCAAACCTCATAAAGGTATGGGGAAAAAAAAAAGGTAGGAAGAAGGACAGAACAAGGAAGAACTTCATGCACCATATACTGCTCTGACATTTCTCAAGAACATCTCTCAGGCTGTTAAAGGAGGGTCTACTCTAAAATTTAACTATGGTTTTGTTTTAAAGAAAACAGTTCTTTTTTATCATTACAGAACATCATTCACCATGATGTAGGAAGTGTGGGTAGGAGGAGTATATCCACATACAAGGTAACTCTAAGCTTCAACTCCTCACCTTCCTCAAATCCTACAAGACTCATGTCACACAACAAGTTTTGTCCTGGATACAACTCGAGCGTGTTTGTTTCCAGAAGTGCTGGAATAGGAAGGGGGAAGGCCCAAGGATATAAATACTTGCAGGGCTACACAGAAGATCAGTCTCTAAGATGTAAGAGCTTACCTTTTTAAGGAATTCCCGGATCTTCTCTGTGTCTTTAGCAGCGTAAATGTGCCACAGAGCTCCGGGCTTCTCTCGGCTTTCAGTAAAACGCTTAATTGTCAGTTCATCAGAGTCACCATCTTGTATGGTTTTGAGCACTTCTGTTGAGAGTCAACACGAGCAGTTACACTAAAGGACCTTCCCTCCAACCACAAAAATACCCCCCCAAAATACAGCAAAGACTTCACCTTCTTCCTGATCAGCCTGGCCTTTGGGGATCCCCACGTAAACCATGACATTGGCGGCATCAGACACATCCAAGTGGAGGTTTGTTGTGCCGTATTTTCTGTCCTCTGGTGTTATCAAGCCTGGGAGGGGGAAAAAAACCCACAAAGAAAGAGAAGCAGATCCATTAGTAAGACAGTGATATGACACCACTCTCAGCAGCACTCTCTGAATGGACCAGAGAGCGTTTAGTTCTACCAACAAATGCTTCCAGAACAGCAATACACTTCCTGTCCAGGACCTTGCCCCACCTTGTGTCTTCCAAGTGATCTGCTGACAGGCTGACACCATTGATCTGGATTTATATCTAGCCTGTATGATTATAGAAGTCATATTTAAGTCCTGCTGGAAAAGAAGGTTTCTATAGCAGTTTAGAATAAAGGATTCCCAAAAACAGTCTCTTTTTCACTCTAAAAGGCAGCTGCTACAGTATTTACCAGCCACAGTCTCTTTACTGGCCATGAGGATTAGTTTCAAATGTCTTTTGAGTGACGGCAGATGAACCAGCCATGGAAAAAACTGCTGAAGAAGAGATTAAAAACTAAATGATACAGCTCAAAAAGGAGAGTAACAGGAGTGATACAGCCAGAAGTAGTGAAACAACAAATACATGTGGCCAGCTACAGGAAAGAGAGGCTGGGGAGCAAGTTGATTGGAAGACTGGGAATAACTACTATTGGACCTGAAACCAAGTGGAAAAAAAGACTTTTAATAAACCACATCACACTCTGGATATCACTAATACCTATAGATGAGCCAAAGCTGGTTTTCAGATCCATGGGATTAATCAAATTGCCTACAACAGCAAGGACTCACACAATTTACAGTAAACTTCAAACTGAATGTGTGGCCAACATGACCTTTAGAGTGAAAGATCCCTTACCATAAGCATTGTACATCTTGGGACCCAAATCCGGTCGCACAAAATAGTTGGGAAGTCGAGAGGCAAGGTTGAGCTTCCCACCTCTCCTGGTGTATTCTGGCAATGGAATATTCTTCATCAAATCATCAAACCTGAAGTAATACAGCAAAATAGAACATTAGGAACTGATAAAAAAAAAAAGACTGGAACAAAAGCTCTCTCCAGTCAAGAGTGTACTCCTTCCCCCAGGGAGTTTTACTGGACCCCATGAAAAGGAACAAAAAAGCAAGGCATAGGAATATAGCAAATAAACAACTTCAACTTCTCTGGACTAATAATATTTCCTTACGTAATCATCTCAACTAATACCAAACAGACTAAGTCAGAAGAGTTAAAAATGTTTGGGGAAAAAAATAAGCTTCACCTGAACTCTGGATTTCCAAATGACCCAGGCTTTTAGGAAGCTTCCAAAACTTAACCTCTCCTTCACAATTTTAGGTGCTTACTTTACTTGGCAGTAAATACAACAGACTACATAAATTTTTACGATGAAACTTGTTTAGGACTCCCATTTCTGTCAGGCACCTCTGAGAAACAACATGGTTCACATGTGGCCAACTGCTGCTCGAGCTGAAGCAGGTTTGAAATTGTGACAGTATTCCTACATCCCATTCTTTTGGGGCTGTAGCACACAGTGAACAGTTCCTTTGGCAATTCATACCGAGAAGGCATCATATCTCTGAAGTCCTCTCCTGGAGGCCAGTCTTTGAGCTTCAACACCATCGGCTCCCCCTCTTCTGTTCTCAGGCGACCTAATTTGACATAACAAGTCTTTAGTTTTTAATACTTGTACTACTCAAAATCCGAAGAATAAAGACAAAGAAACCCCTATCTTAGTTTAAAATTATGCTCTTCACACCACTATTAATACAGAACCAAGGACATACAAGTCTGTCACAACACTGATACCAAACTGGTGTCACATGAACTTGCCTTCTTGGCTCTCCTGTTTCACTCAGCTAGGAAGAAAGCTGACAGATGAACCTACTTGCTAGGAAGATCCCAGACTTTCTCAGAATGCCTCCCCACAACACTAAAGGCAGCCAAACATACTGCTGAAGGAGAGTCCTCCGTGGGAACAACAGTTTTTATCCAGTGCAAAATCCCACAAGCATAAATGGTGAGAATACATTGCAAACACTGTGCAAGGTGAAGAGAAAGCCTGGAACATCTTCTATGCTGCTTAAAGGTCACAAATGTGGACTAGGGCAACATTACTGCTGCTGAATATTTTACCTGTTGGAACAAAGATTCATGGTACTCACTTGAAATATCTTCAAATCCATCCCAGAAGTCCCCCACAGTAGCTCCAGTGATGATTTCATTGGTCCTGCAGTTAACCAGATCTACTTCCTGTTGGCCGAACTCCTTCCTAAAGGACTCTGGTCTCCAGAGGTCTGCATTTAATTTGTGGTGCACTCCTGACACCATTACAGGCTAGGAAGAGGAAGAACATATTCTGAAGAATTATTAAACACTCAAAATTCTAACTAGAACAGGGTAATGCATTAAATACACTCAACTGAACGCTGGCACTTTGAAAACATATTTTCCAATCTAAGTGTTCAGCCTGCCTTAACAGAATTCTGCCATGCATCTGATCATTCTTTATTTCAAACAACGAGGCAGCTTTTTATACAGAGCCCTGATTTCAGCAGTGTGTTTAGAAACTGATTTAAATAGTAAACCACACATCCTTTTATCAAAGGCTTTAACAGTGCTCATGTTGTGCATCTGATGAAGGTTTGGTTTTGCTTATCACCACAGTGAGTTTGTACCTGTGCTTCAACTACAGAGCAAAGCACACTTAACTACAAATGGAAAGAAAAAAAGCTTAGAATACCTGTCCCTGCTTCCAGCACTCCCTGAAGACATTCCAATTACTTTCATTGTTGGGATCTTGAAGACACAGCAAGCGGTTGTCACACAACCAGTAGTGAGGGGTGTCAAAGCCCATTATCGTGGGCTTTATAGTCAGTCCTTGAGGTTTCTTAGGCAGGTCTGTAATGGCTCTATTTTGCACCAGGGAAGCAAAAATGTCATCAAGAATTTTAGGTGTACTCTTGAGTCCATTGTCTGTCTGATAAAAAAAAAGGAAAAGAGAAAGAACAACAAAAAAAAAGTTGGTGCACTTTTCTTTTGCTTTGTCCTGCAGGTATTTAAGAAGGTATTTGCCACTTCCAAAATTTTTCACTTGAGCTCACATTTGTGCAGAGAAACAAAAAAACTGCAGAACTTCGTTGTCTAGAAAAGCACCATCATTAAATGCCAGTGCCATTTCTGACACTATCTACAGAATTCTGGTTAACAAGTTCTGCTCTGATTTACATTTCAGCAACTCTGCAGAAACCCAGATGCAGCACAGAGCAGAACTTGCTCTGTATGAAAGAGCAGAAATGCAGTTGCAGCAAGGAACTCCCAAGGCCAGTATTTTACACCACCATTTTGAAGGCACATCTGTAAGGGCAGACAAAGCCCGGAAACATCTGGAGTGAACCCGTCAGCAAACGACGTCACCGACCACAGGATGTTCCTCCCTCCATCTCTGCATTCCTTGATGCTTCTCTTTTTGAGTCTAATGGACACCCCAACCAATGCACCTGCCAGATTCTAGCCTAAGGAAATGAATCTGCTTCATCACTTGGTTCCCAATCCCTCATCAAGCAAGCCTTGCTGATAGTACCACTAAGCTACTACTCTGGAAAGCACTGAGACAAAGAAACTGAACCAGCCCTTTTCCCCCAAACAAAGACAGGATTTCAGCTACTGTGATGAGCGCCTGTGGCAGTTGCTCATAGGTTTAGAACAGCTGTCTCAGCCTGGAATGAACTCAAACCTGTAAACCAAAGTCTTTCCTGTACCTTTCCTCCAGAGGAGTTCAGCAGATTCCGCAAGAAGCCCGTGTTGTTGTTGCTCACAGGGGTCAATATTGCACTGTTGAAGGTCTGCAGGGCTGCAGCCGGCTTGGCTAAGCTGGGGAGTGTCTGCAGAGGTTTGTTCTCATTCTTTGAAATCGGTATGAGGAGCTTCTCTGAAATGAAGGAAAGGACACAACCGAAGCATGAGAAGTATATCCTTTGGATTTTTACTCATTTTTTTTAAGACAAGATATTCCTAATTGCATACATATATGTATGCACATACATATAAATCTCCTCTCAGTACATGCAGATGAAATATTCCTTTCACTTAACTTTCTTCAGTACTCCAAAGTTTTTAAAAAAACACATGTTTAAACTAAATACATTTTCAAACTGAACTTTCAGGAATACTTGCATCAATGGGATTTTAATCCAGTTTTCAGGACAGAACATGCTAACTGTGTCAGGCTCTACTCCCAGCCATTGCCATGGCCAGTTCTGTAGCACAGGCACTGAACACCCATCCCAGCAGGCAGATGACATCATTCTCAGCACAAGATGCTGCTGGGTCTGACCTATATTCTTCTGACAAACAGCCACAGAGGGTTCACTCTTCACTGGTTCTGCACATACCTTTGTTTTCTTTATTCACGTTTCCACTTGTTAGATTTGAAAACCAATTTAATGGAGAAGAATTTACTGAAGCAGTTTGTTTGCTTCCAAGTGCTGACTTGAGAGGAGGATCGTGTGTAGTGACTTGTGGGCTCAGGACAAAACTGGTATGTTGAAGGCTGGGCCTCTCTCCAGATGCCAAGTGCTGAAAATAAACCAAAGTGAGAACTTGATCAGACACAAACACTCTATTTAGAAAACACCAATAACATGTCCAAATTCATTCTTTTAAAAAAAAAAAAAAACCCACACGTTGTTTGGCCCTTCAAAAAAATCTAATCTCCACAAGAGGTCAGCACTGCAGCTCAGTGTCACCCAGGGATGACAGCTCAGCAGGATTCGGGATCTCCTGAATTCAGGAGCAGCCAAGAAAGCACAGAATGCTGAGTTTCCCAACTGCATTTTCTGGGACTGTTTTGGGAACCAAACCCTTTAATAGCAGCACTCTCACAGTTCTAGTGAGATGCTCAGGCCAGGGCTAAGCTGGAGCTCTAGTTCAGTGGAATAAAACAGATACTAGCTCTCCTAAACTTTTATCTCAAGGTGGCAGCAGACATCCACTCACCTGCCAGGTCTGAACTCCACCTGCAGGAGTGCAGGACCAGCCTGGCCAGCAAATTCCAAGCACAGGATTGTACATCCCCTTTGCAGCTGATTTATGGGCTTATTTGGAGATTCTGGGTGACAGACTAACCAGAGCTACTGCTTTGCCACGGGATTCCTGTGTGACTGGTGATGTTTCTTCTCCCTACTCAAACACTTCCAAGTCAAGAAATTATTCTGCTCCTTTGTCTGCGTATTGCTATGTTCTGTATTTCATCTCTTATTGACTGCTGATGCTAGGTAAGAATTCCAAACATGACGTAATAGGAAATGTTTCAAACTTTAATGAGCTTATCCTCACAAAGCTAGAGCAGTATTTAATTCTACAGAGAGATAGCAATAAATAAATTCCAATACAGCTGTTTGCCCAGAGTCACAGGAAATCTCAGATCAGAAGACTGAAGACAGGTCAGTCACAGGTTAACTTCTGAATCATGTAACCATCTCCCTCACTTTTAACACTTCACAATATTTTTCATCTCTTATGTCCATTACCAATACCAATATCAAGTTCAGTCACTTCTTAGGCTTAAGATAACATTTCTTTTCAAAATAAGTTTACAAGTAGGTACATAACCATTAAAATTACTTAATTCCTCTGGCTTCTTGCAGGACTCTGAAAAACTTAGCTATTAATTTGTGTTCTATTTTTAAAAGCAAAGAACACTACATCCATTTACAAATAAATATATGGTAGGGTTTTGTTGTTTGAGTTTTTTTAATATAAGGAGCAGCACACTTTCCACCAGGATTCCCAGACAAATCATTGCTTCTCCACGCTGCTCCAGCCCTCAGAATTTTATTCATATTTAGCTCTTGTAATTTCCAGTGCTCTTCCACCTTATTTATTCTTTTAGATGCTGCATATATTTTATCTCCAGGACCCAAGGAACAGCCTACGCTTCCCAACCATTCCCACTGGTCTGTTCTTTAGACTCTTCTCTTATGGGTTCTTTCCATTTAATCCTATTTTTGCTCTAAAAATCCTCACTGAGCATTTGTCAAGGACAGGTCACTGCTGATGCCTCAGTGTGTCAAAGGGACACAATGAGACCTTCCCCAAAACTTAAGGAAGCAGAAAGATAAACAGTGAATACAAACTGTCCCTACAGAGTGGGGATGTCACAGAGGTCAGGGCTGGCACACCCACAAAGACAAACCAGCAGAGGCTTCAAGCTTACGCAGTAGACTGACACAAACATTTACTGCACAGACACAGTGAGAGGCAGTAACAATACCTGTTTCGAGTCCTCCTTTAGAGTTGGCTTTGATAGTGCTTTGAACTGCTTGTTTGCACAAGGACAGTTGGCTTTTATTCCCCATTTTGTTCTCACGGAATGAACGATATCACCAACATCATAGAGAGCTGAAGAAGAGAGTCATTAGTGAGCTCACATGTAACCAGAACATCCAGCATTCACAGAGTTTTTAAGAAATTGTGTGTTCTGGGAAGCTAAACAGTAGTATGTGAGTACAGTTCATCATTAAACAAGAAGTTCTGCTACTTCTTGGTAAAGATCAAAGATAATAAAATAGTACCAAACACACAGGCTGTCCCAGTCTTCAGATAATAAATACTAAGCTTTTACTAACTTTATTACTAAAATGAAACCTCACTCAGTACAACATAAAAAAGACAGCAAAGCCTACAGCATATTTTGATGACAACCAATTATTCCAAATACCTTTTCCAGGAATTATTTGTGTAGGCATCAGATTCTCCGGTTCATGTGCCTGCCCCTTCACACATTTAAACCAGGAGAAAGTATCCGAGTCATCATCTGTAAAACAAACCAGTATGCTGTTTTATTAGTGCACCCTGCTCTGGAAAGCCACATATTTAGAACCACAGGTCTACAACATGCCCTTTTTGTTGGGAAGGCTTTTTCTCTTGCTTAAAGTTGTTCTTGACTTCCAAGTTCAAAACACAGATTTTCTTTCCCCTCTTCCCCCTTTGTTTACAGCAGCAATAAGCATTCCCACCTTCATGTGAGCTTTTCTTCCTCATCCTGTAGCAATCCACACAGACCCCGAAGCCACACTTGGAGCAGACCCAGTGGAGGTTGAAGATGGTGGTGTCACAGACGTCGCACATCTCTCGGACGCCGCGGACCGCGCGCTTCCAGGCCACCTGCCCTGTGGGCAGAGACAGCTCCGTCACTGCCAGCTCAAACCAACCTCGGTGTTTGCACGTTAAACACAGTTACTTAAAAACTACAGCGACAGAACTCTGGCTTTTTTTTTGCACTGGGAACTCCGAAACGGAGCCTTTGCCGTTACAGGCTCACAAAAGCAAGTCCAGAACAGAGTCTAAACAAATCAAATCCACTTTGCTTCCTCCCGTGCAGCTCCAACCACATCTCTCACTCCTGACACCTATTTGCATGAGTTAACATGTCAACTGCTACCACTTTCCTCACTGGAAATTCCCCAGCTACTCTAGGGAATAAATTAAGGTACTATAGCAAGCTAAGCTTAGTGTCCAGCTTGCCACAACCAGCTTGTCCTTGCTCTCTATTCAGCAGCACAGTGGGCAGGTAGTTCTCTTCCTTCTAGGAGGTTTTCTGTGTTTATAGGTGTGTATTTGACTGTGTCAGAATGGTGAGTTTTCCTCCCCAAAGCACTGAGCACTGCTGTTCAGGTTTCCTATTATACCCATTATATTCCACTTTCCTCACTCCAAGTCACTTCTTCAGTTCACTCAAAACATCCCAAACATGGACAGTATCCTCCAAAAAAAATCACAAGCCCATACAGGGCTGTATTATTTTGCTGTGATTATATACAGATTTTAGCCTGATCTCCATTTCATTATGTTGCCAGGCAGAAAACTAGACTAGACAAAAAGCACACACCTGCCTCCTCCTACCACCTTCCACACTTGTAATTTCTCTGAAACCTTCCTGCCCACAACATTTCTTAATTTTAAAAGAAAGTTATGAGAGACCATGTCCTAATGTATGCTAAAAAAAACCACACCAGGATCCAAGACATCTGTTGCTTTTCTTCTGAATAATGCCTATTAACTATGTATGGAACAACACTGGAATAGCTTGGCACAATTTGTTCTCAAGTAGGAGGTAAAAATTGTTTGACTACTTGCTTCAAAATTCTTTCAGGAAACACAAGTCTAAATATCACCAGCTCCATTCTTCTCTGCCTTCTGAAAACATAACAGGGTATTTACCATTTTAGAGGTCAGCCCTCCAATTTCCCCAAAGCAGGATGAAGTCATTTGTTATCTTCTGAATGTCATTTCATATTTCAGCTCTTGGAACCTTGTCCCTTTCTACTCCCGTTCTTTGGGTTCCCCTCTGTAGTTTGATCCTGTCCCTCCTTTTGGCACTTGGTGGCCAAGGAGCAATGTGACCTAAAGAGGTCACACTGGTCAGTGTTTTACTGCACAGGGATAGTTTCACTCCTGCTTTACTACCAATCCTTTAAAAGAACTCTCTTTAAGGAAGCTCTCCAAAAAAATTTTCTCCTCCATCCTTGTTTGTCTTGTGGCTTTACCTACCAGTCACTGGTGTTTAAAAAAAAAATGTCTCTTGTAATTTTACCTGGTAAAAGAGAGAAGGGCTGGACTTGAGACATACTGTGGAGTGCAAAAATATTCAAATGATTCCCTAAAAGTAGCTGAACAAAATATTACCACATTTTCAAAAAGGTCAGTTTGTCAGAGAGAATTTTTATGAAAAAGTATTATTTCAAGTGAACTCTGCCAAGAAAAATTTATCGTAACTTCAAACCATGGTGGCAGAAAAATCTTCCTTTTCCCTGTGCTGAGTGAGCACTTTCTCACTGAACTGTTCAGAGAACAAAGACTGTAAATTACTTCTTTCCTACCCAGGGCGTTAAAAATATCCTCCATTTTAATGACACTGAATTTTCTTACTCTCACCAGCCAGGGCAATAAACAATCAAAAGAGGAATTAATGAGATTTTGCTCCTTTCACACCGACACCAGAACTCACATGTGACTGTTTTTTTTAAGCAGAGGATGTTTCTGGTAGCTGTGCTAACAGGTGCATCCTCTGCTATTAAGAAACACCCCCCCTTTCCTTTGTTTCACAAATTCCACCCAAAAACTCACCCTTCTGAAAGTGTTCCAGTATTCCAGTCTGCACCTCTCTCTCTGTCTACGGATACTTTCGCTCCACAGGCCTGACTAACTCCCAGTTCAGGGGAAGAGCAGAGCTTGCAGATTCCAAGAAGCCAAGGATCAGACCCCACAGAAAGCATTTCTGGAATATCTCAAGTCTTCCCTCCCCTTCTGAAGGGCATTCAAGCCTGTTCAGCTTTTCTCCTCTTGTATTCAGAGCCGAGGAGTGACTGCCAAACTGACAGTCTTTATCTACTGTCACCAGCACCCAAACACAGCAGACAGTGGGCAGACAGTCCCCTGAACTGCGCTGCAACTCGGTGGTGCACTTACAATCCAGAACACAAACACGGTTTTAAGAGTCATTCTACTTGGAGAAATGATTGTGCAAGATCACAGACTTCCCTCTCTGCCTGCTCACATTTGCTACAGGAACATTTTGATGTGGCCAAACCCTGTGTTTGGGGACGCCAGTCAACCCACCACCAGCCCCTCTCTGGGCTGTGTCCAGTAGGGCTGGACATGGTCACTCCTAACAGTGCCACTGGAAACTTGCAGGTGGAGGAAAAGTATCTCTTTGTTGTCCTGACAGGCAGCATTAGGTCCATGATGCATTAACAAAATGGGACCAAAGCAACTTAACAAAACCAGTTCAAAGTCAAAGCTGTATTTCATTTACATGCTAAGAACAGGTTTTATTGTCAGCTACCTCCTGGTTTCCTTAAATTTTGGGGTTTTTTTACACTTGGTTTCATAATAGAATTACACTCTCTAACAGGAAAAGTAATTTGATAAATTGAGAAATGTCTTCTGACAAAGGGTAAAATTACGTTTCCCCTTCCTTCTGCCTGTGAGCAAAGGCTTGTTGAGACCAGTTCACAGTGGTTCTCACCACTCCCTCTCTGAGAAGGAAACACTCAAGTCTTACATGACACTTCCAGATACATGCAATGTATTCTCACACCAGTCAGAAGCTTAAAGCTTCACACAGAGCTGTGAAAACGCCCATTATTTCAACACAAACTGATCTTACTGTGCGGTTCAATCGTTGCCATAACTTCCTTTTCAGAAATCACCAGCTGACAGAAGTGGTCTCCAATGTTGGCAAGGATGTACTTGGCTGTGTCGAGATCCAGACCCACAACATTTTTGGATATAGGCAGCCACAAGCTGATAGCCTCAGGGTCGTACTTATTTGGAGTTAAGAAGCCTTCCTCACGCAGTATCCCGTGCTTATTAAACTGCAACCTGAGGAAAGAGGGGAGGAAATGGAGAAAAACTCATCATCTGAAAGGTTTTATTGGTTTAAATTCATTCCAATCAGTCAGTGGTTGAACTGCAAATGTGTACTGTATGCCAGTGAATTTACTCAGCGGTTACAACAGACACGGGTAAACACACTGGTCACTAGGATGAAACATGTTTAAGGTACTGCTTGTTTTAAAGAAAAAAAGACTGAAAATATCCAGGTTTTGCAGTAAGGTAGATTTTCTAACCAAAATGTTCTGGGTTTTGGTTTTTTTTTGTTTGTTTTATTCACACAAAACCAAACCAGGTTAACAGTTTTTAAAATGCACTGGCATTAAAGATCACACCTAGAGGAGGCAACAGCAAGAATTTAATCTAGAACTATGTACAACACAAGAGAAGTGAGAATGCCTTAAATATAGAATATATTTCACTAACAATTCATTTGGAAGTAGCTGTCAAAATGCACTGAGCAAAATTTGAGTAAGAGATTCTTGACTGATTCTGAGTAGGTGGAAAGAATGAGATTGGTACTGATAGTAGTCTCTTAAATTAAAACATGAAGAGTTCTGCTCAGGACTTCAGGAACCTTTTTACTAAATGCTGTAGAGGAAACTTGACTCTGATGACAACACGTGCTCACTTAGAGTGTGAACTGTGACATGAGAACATGTGCTGGCAACTGCCATCATCAGACAAATGCCATCTCCAGACCTGGCAGATTTCAGATTCAATGAAAAGGGACAGTTCCACCAGCTTCAAGGTCTAAACTGAAGGACTCAACTGCTCTGAACTGCACTGCAAGTCTGGATTGTTACCCTGAGAAGATGAATTAGCACAGATTGTTGTTACTCTGGTCTCACACATCAGGTTATACCAAGACTTAATATGTCAAATCTCTAATCTGAGGTTAAATAACAGATTAGTAACATCTTTCATTTTTTTTTAACTTTTTCCAACAAAACATGCAAGGGAACAGTGTTGCAGTGAAAAAATAAACCTCAATAAAGAAATGAAAGAGCTGAAGAGTATTTTTTTATGATCTTTGCAATCTTTCTGCTTTCAGGTTTTTCTCTTCAGAGGCTCTGCAGGCCTACAGTGTTTTATTCTGCCCAGAGACCCAAAAGAAAGTAATTCCTCCGAAAAAAATCAGAGTAAGTAAGCTTCCCATCTCCCTTAGATCACTAGTATTTTTGGTTTTCCTTTCTAATATCAGAATTAACTTAAAACACAGCCCATGCCTGAGCTTAAATGTGTGTGTGGGGGCAATGAAAAGCAGCATGCAAGAACATCTAAACATGAGATCAAGGAGTTCATTTAGACAATTTGAAAACAAAGGGAAGAACATGTTAAAAACCAGTCAGGTGCTGCAGTCTGACGACATCCACCCTGGGCCTGCAGGTGGGCTTCAAGTAACAATATAACACCTTTCTGAAGGGGTTCCTCGTAGCATCTTAAGAACTAAAGAGATAAAATATCAAAAGATGGACTGTTCAACTCAAGAATCAAGCCTGGGGGAGGGTTGGGGTGTAGGTGGGGAGAGTGTAAGGAAGTAGGTGGGGGAGTAAAGGAGTGAAGCTGAAGATTAGGTTTGGAAAAGCAACCACCATTCATCACTCACTGCTTTCCCTGAAGGTGCCTTGCTGACCCCTCCCCATCTGCCCTCCTGAAATGCAGTGAGGGCACTGATGAAATGTTCCTGTGGCAAGCTTAAATGCAGTTCAGACTCCAGCTGAGAAGATCCAGCCACTTACTGCAACTCTTCCACAGCTGTGGATACACACACAACTAACATTTTGTGCGTCCAACCACTGAACTCCAGGAGACATGCACAGAATCTACGCCCTCACTAGTATCTCCACTCAAACCAAACTCATGTTATCCCACTGGCACTCGGCCCAGAACAGCAGAATAAAGAGCTCAAGGTCCTGCCAAAATACTTTCTACTCAAATTAAGCAGTTGTAACATTTCTAAGGGCTAAAAAAATCACGGGCAACTGCTTATTAGTTGGTACATTGGCCTCATAGCTACACACCACCATGGAGCAGCTTTGAACCAGAGACCTACAGGAGACCATTCTGTCCAAATAACTGGTGTTTTAGGCTGTCCTGGAAGATTAGATCCATGTCATCCCTAACAGTGAGCACTCAACAGCCCCCCTTTCAGAAGAGGAGAAAAGGTCAGACGCCCAGCTCAGACACGGGCACGTTTTTCACATTTAAGGAGCACCCAAATTGTTCTCACCTTCTGAAGTGAAAGAACCTGCAGAAGACAGTGGAGTCTCTCTGCTCCTTGTTCTTCCTATAGCTGTCCAGACGGCATTCCCTGCACTTGTGCAGGTGAGGGGCGATGTTATTGCAGGAACCATCCTGCACAAAAGCCTCTCCACTCTGCTGCAGCTTCTTCACTTTGGCAGCATCGGATAAGATGGACTTGCGCACAATTACTGTGGGGAAGAGCAGAGATCACAAAAGCTTCAGCTCCTCACACACAGGTGCCAGCAAACGTTATTTTAGTGACAGATCCACATAAACCTTTCCTGGAAGTTTCACATTACACTGAAACAAAGCTATGCTAAAAATATTTGCAGTTGGCAGAAGCCTCTTCTCCAGTCACCGCAGTCTCAAGTCGTCGTTCCACTAGAGTCACACAGTCTGTGGACCAAAGTTTAACAGCTCCTTCTGCTCTTCCACAGAGCAGTACTTTGAAAGACCAGCTGCTTTTAAAGGAAGTCCTTCAGCCATTAGAGCTGGAGGCCTGAGCAGACCAGGGCACGCAGCAACCACATTTCACAAGAAATGAGGACAGAAATACAGCCTGGCCGTTCCTCAGTCCTGTTTTCACCCTTCACGATGCAACAGCTTTCAGCATCTTTCTGTAACAGATGCCAAGTATCTCCCTTCCTCCTACACTCCAGTGAGGCCTCACAGGGCACAACAGTGCCTGCTTGGCTGGCTCTGTACCTGTACTAATTATGGAACAGGACACAGTAATCCAAGACCAAGCAACAAGAGACTGGAAAGAAACGAGAGGTGGGTGTGTAGGGAGATTCCCACAATCCTGAAGGATCAGCTACACCACCTGATACACAGCAGGATACAGGACAGCAGGAGTGCAAACAACCACAGCCTTTCCCATTCTGTGCCATATGAAAAACTGAGAAGTTCACCAAGTGGAAAAGAGAAACAAGGTGGGTTGTTTTAGGGTTGGGTGGGGCTTGATTTTTGGTGGTGGTTACTGGGGTTTTCATCTGTTTTGCTTTAAGGACAGGTTTTTTTAAACAAAAGCTCCTCTTGAACAGAGTTCAGAGAAGAACTCCCATCTCTCACCATGCTTGTAAAACTTAGGACCACTGCTAAGAAAAGGTAGGCTCATTATGCCATCACCATTTGTATTGCAAATAGAACCGTGGTTTTATAACCTCTTTTGCCATTCTGTTCCTGCATACATTTTGTAACAACTTGTTTCTAAAAAAAAAATTATTTCCCTTTACCAGAAAGGGACATTTTTCTCAAGTTTATTGCTTTCCCCTTGTAAAAGAAATGCACAAAATGACTTACATTCCAAATTCACTCACACAATTTGAAGTACTGATTTTGCACATCGCAACAAAGAACCTATTTGTACGTAGCTAGATAGAAACCACAAGGGCTTTCAAGTGACAGGAAATTTTAAGAAATACTTACTATTATCCTGGACCTTGGCACTTCCAGTCCAAAAGCTTTCACCTTCATTTCTGTCATAGAGAATCTCATTTGAATTTCTTCTAATAAAAAACTCCATGTCTGCAAGTTCATCGATCTTGTTTCCTTTGTGGCTGTTCTGGCCACTGCAGGTGCTTTGTGATTTAGCTCCAGACTCGCTAAAGGAGAGAAGATGAGCATCTGAGGTCGAGGGTCTGCAGTCCAAAGTCCGCTGCAGTTCAGCAGCTCCGCTGCCTCTGGGTATTGCTATGGAAGGGCTGGGATGCTGCAGCTGCTTCAGGGAAATGCACTCCTTGGGGAAGTTCGCTGCGGGCTTCACGAGAGGTTCCGTCGTGGATTTCACGTTGGTTCCTTTCTCGTTTGCTGGGTCAGCCAAAGGCGAGGATCTCGAGGTTGTCAGAGAGGTGTATTTACCGCTTTTGTCATTAGGATTTTGCGTTTGTTCCTTAGACACAAACCCCACTTTAGGAAAGGCCGTCAGATCTCCCTTCAGTGGTTTGATTCCAGTGCTAAGACAGGAAGGGTGAGTTTCCGGCAAGCTCCGTCTGCACGTGCTGAAAACACACGACACGCAGTAAATTAGGCAGAGAAAAAGGTGTCAAACACATCAGGGCATCAGCTGCCCAATCGAGTCACACTTAAAAGCTTGAAAGAGGGAATTTAGTTATTTAATTACATGCTTTGAATTCTGATGTTCCAAGATTTGAAATTTTATGGGAGGCCAAATAGGTTTGTGTTTTTGAGGTGGGTTTTTTGAGTTTGATTTTTTAAGAGTTAGACAGAATGATAAGTCTCCACGCCTGTGTAGGCACACACAAATTTGGGTACTGCAGCTCCTCCACCGCCTTTTCTCACAATTAAGCTGTTGCTTTCTCATTTTCCCCATGCAACTGCTGAATAACCAAATGCATTTCATTTGCATGTCTGTGTGAAAAGATTCTCAAGCAACTTCTGGCTGGCACCACAACTCTATGTTGGAGACAGTAAAACCTCTCTCACACAAAAAGCTAATAAGAAGAAAAATCATGTTTTCTGCACTGAGCACGTGAGAGAGACACAAAACTAGTAGAAAAAAACATAAAGCACTTCAAATGTGAGTTCTCCTGTCACACTATTTCTACCATTATGCTCATTTTTTGACAGAACTGGGGTTAACAGTTCAAAGCCACTAGTGTTCAACAGAAATACTGCTGAGTACCAGTACTTGATCTGCAAGGAGGCAGACACCTGCCTGAATTGTGTTCTGGCTTTCCTGAGGGCAGGGGAGGAATGCATTTGACAAGCAGGGACCACACCACGTACAGATGGGTACAGTGAGGCAATGACACTGGCCAGGGACACTGAAAGGGCCATTATCTCCAAGATAAAGGAGATGAATGTGGCATTAAGCAAGTAACTTATTTATCCAGGGCAACTAAGTCTTCTCCATGCCAGTATTACAAAAAAGTAGTTACTACAGCTATTTAAAATGACCTCTGCTGTGGTAAGAATTGGGAGTTATTTCTGGAGGGAAATACATCTGCATAAGCACAAAGTGATTCCTTACCCCTGAGGAGTTTCTGCACCGAGATTGGGTGGTGAGTTTGCTGGCAGGGGCAGCCCTGGGTGCCTTTGGTCTTTATTTGCAGGAGTACATCCCAACAGTGCTTCACCCAGCACGGTTGGTACTGACTGCACGTGTCCCTGGCTGGGAGAAACCTGCAAGGGAGACTTGCACAGTTAGGAAAAGTCAAGGTAACAGGGGTACTGCTTGGCAGGGTTCAGCTTAAAAAGAAAAATATATTCATGCTCCTCCTACCATATTTAATAAATCCAATTAGAGACTCAGTTCATAAAGACTTTAGAGTGTCCTTTTAAACATTGCAGGTTCCATGAAAGACTGTTCATGTCATTTCATTTCCCTCCCCCCCCCCCCACCAAAAATAAACTTTTTTGGAGGAAAGGAAGTGTATTAAGCAAGTGGAAAGCAAGGCAGAAAGCTCTGCTCTTTGTAACTGCCAGTGTTTCTAAAGTAATTGCAGTAACTGGAATTGAGAAACAGATTTCTGAGCTCATCTGAAAACCCCAGAGAAAATGAAAAGTCTGAAGTTAGTTTGACAGCATTACCAAAAATCTGGATGTGAACTTCCTTGTAGCAAAAAGATCTTTGTACCAGGATTCTAGAAAGTGCTAAGCAAAGAAATCCTGTCTTGATTAGATCACCAGCCTCACGAGTCTATCATTCATTTAGGAACACAACAAGCCCACCAAGTTAGCAAGTGTCTTGAAAGCTAGTTTTCTGTGGGGGTCCTTCCTCAGCTCCAACATCCATATTTTACTTCCACACACTCAACTTACTGGTGGAAGTTACACTAAAGGCTTGTTAGAATCAACTCCAGAATATTTCCTCTCTGCTTTGATATTACACAGCTGTCAGACATCAAGTGAAGCTCTCAAAAACAAAAGCTGGAGATAATTAACTCCACATTACACATTTGAGTACTACCATGTACCAAGTAAAACAAAAAAATGACTTCAGCTTATCACTCCCATATATTCACACCCACCAAAACCAGAGAAACCAACACAGCTCCTGCTTTTCTTACTAGAAAATACACTCACTTGTAACCCTTTCAAAAAAATAGCTGCAAAACATTTCCCAAAGAGTACAGAAGTGATAAAGGCTCCAGTCCTTCGAAGGAATGCAGACTGGAAAATGAGATGTTACTAACTTTATTACTTTAAGGAAAAATTACGTTCAAACAAGCTTTGAATTCAGATCATGGCAACTCTTCTGCAGGGCATTTGGAGTGTGAAATAAAGACCACCTTTGTGTGTATCAAGCAGGCTGCTCACTGGCTGATGTGCAGAAAGCTGAAGAAAGGCAAACTGAGCACCCAAAAGCTGCCAAAGGTGCTCAGGCATGAGCTGTAGAAACACAAGCAGAGTATGACTGCAATGCACTCCATTCTGACTTGCTGGTGGCTCTTCCTCAGTGGTAAATACAGGACAGGACATTCTCTTCAGTGAGAAATTTTATCATCCTATACTTCCTGCCTCACGCTGCATCTTCGTGAAGTCACTGAAGATTGCTAATAACTATACCCACCCATGAGATACAGAGTTGACTCTGCACAGAAGCAGAGAAAAGCAACCCTCCCATGCCCTCACCATTCCAGAGCTTCCAGAACTCTGGCTACTCCAGCCTAAAGTGCAATTTTTGGCCTGAAACACCAAGCCAAAATAAGAGGGTGAGTTTAAACTACTGTTCTTCAGCCCAGCCATCATTTTTCATTTGCATTTCTATACTTACCAACATTGTCTTTTGACCTTTGAGAGTTTACTTATCTCAGTGATACCTGGCAGGTCACTCACAAAAGAAATGAGAGTAGACATGAAAGTACCAGAAAAGTAATCCCTCTCCCTTTCTGTACTGAAAAAAACCTCTTCCACACTGCTGCTTGTGTGGCTTGAATCCCCAAAGGATGCAAGTGTAGCTGAAGACTTTGGGTTCAAGTACAAAACAGATTAAGAAGGAAGGTGAAAAGCAAAGGTTATAAACTTGAGAATTGCTTTGTGTTTTCTCCCACTACAGAATACATGACCAGGCAGGCCAACTCCTAAGCAGAAAGAGGGGGCAAAAAGTGGAAAAAAAAAAACAACAACAACAAACCAACCCAACCAACCAAACAAAAAAACCAACAAACCACCAACCTTCAAGGCTTAATATCTTCTGCTTCAATTATCACAAGGTAAGATGTTCTACTCATGCCCAGACAAGTTTGAAAGAACTCAACACACCCTCCAAGAGATTTATTATTCTACTTTCCAATCTAATCCTTATTTCAGATGTTTTGAGAAGTGACATAACCATTACATAACAGTCATATGTAACAGAGCAAGACACTACCTCAGCAGAAGATTTTTTGTGTTTGGCATCACCACTTCCACCGTTCTCAGATGACTTCCTTTTCACACTCCCAATTCTTTTTGATTTATCTGGAAGAGAAGGTGATCAAGATTAGTCTATTTATCACAAAATACACTACTTGGTGTTTGAAGGACAAACAATAATAGGTCTTACCACACTTCCCATTGTTGTCATATATGATTTCAACATGAATTAACTCTGGATCGAGAGTTTTTAAAGCTGGAATCTTGGAACAAGAAACAGAAGAAGCCATTTAGGGAGGTAAAAGTTACTCTTTGAATATATTTATCTGAGATATTGTGGCATGGACTTAAGACACTTCTAGGATCTTTGAATACCAAGCTG
Organism: Myiotriccus ornatus; assembly: GCA_036023395.1. Taxonomy (NCBI): domain Eukaryota; kingdom Metazoa; phylum Chordata; class Aves; order Passeriformes; family Tyrannidae; genus Myiotriccus; species Myiotriccus ornatus. The sequence goes on along the minus strand of JAYRBT010000139.1, from coordinate 68,238,064 downwards.
ATTTTAACAATATGCCATGTGACAGTCTCTGCATGAAAACACACACAAACTGGTGTTTCAGGGCACTGTCTGCACAGCACAGAGAGCAAAGAAACCAGAGTCATGTTTGCTTCACCCTTCAAACACAAATTCCACGTCTCCCTCATTTTGCACAGAAGGCCATTTGTTACTTAATAATCCACCAGCAGCACACAGAAACACTTTGGGTAATCCTAAACTACCCTGATCCATCCCTGTGTTTTAAGATTACAGTAAAGACAGAATTAAAAATGGTGTTGGTGGGGATATAAACATAAATTCCTACCCATTGCCCATATTCGTTTGTAAACCCACAGCAACTGGTTCCTACCTCCTGGCAGTTGACTTCCAGAGTCCTAGTAGCTGGATTGCCATTGACAACAACGGCTGTGAACCACTGAGTAGATGGATCCAGGCTGTAAATTCTAATTTTTGAACCAATGATATTCTTTCCACCTTAAAAAATGTGGGGGGAAAATTAAAGAGCTTGAGACAAAGGAGGCAGGAAGATCATCATAGTTATCACCATGAATTTGCCAACAGTACTGCATGCAAGAGGGAAGTAAGCAAAACAAACTGAGAAGCTTTAGGCAACTTCGACATGAGCTGGAAGAAAAATTATACAACTGTGTTCCATCTACCCTCTTCCTGGAATAGTTCAATGAAGTTGTGTGCAGGCTAAGACACACAGCAGAGGCCAGACTAACCCCCAGATTTCAGACTGTGAGGCAGATCAGTGGAGATGGAAGTGGAGATTCAATGACCAGATGTGAATTTTTCCTCTCCTCACAGTATTAGAAATTCCATCTCTTCAGCTTCAATATTTGCCATAAAAGTAAGACATTCCTTGTACGTGCAAGCACATGACTACAAATATGCTCGTATGAACCCAGTCATTAAGAATTTGAAGCTGGCAAACCTAAACCCAACAATTTTAATTTGACTGAAAAGGAAGCCTCTATTCAAAGTTTTGGAGGCTTTTATAAACAAGCAGCAAACAAAAAAAAAAAATCAAGTTACTTGAAATAATAAACTACTCCAACTAACTTCAGTGAGAATTTCTACAAGTTTGGCATCTCTTTCACAAGCACCAGCCCATCTGTGTGTGCTTAAATTACATCCTCACTCTTGCAAGGGAAATACTTAAATCTCTACAATCCTTCACATTTTGCATGCACTGTCAAGGTAGGATCAGTATTTTTAAGAAGCTTTTATCCCCTAGAACAGGTTACCAATGAATTAAACCATCACTGAAATGATTTCTCTTTGGACTTGAGTATTTATTGTCAGTTTTCCGCTCCAGAGCCTCCTCGTACCTTGGACCAAGCGTGTCTCATCCAGGTGTTTTTTAACCAAAGCCTGAATTTCTTCATTTACGTTTTGATCGTCCTTAAGAGAAAGCCTGGAACTGTCCACATCCTATTTATGAAAACAAGCATGTAAGTTTGTATTAAGGATAATGCTTTTGACTAACAAACCCCTGTAATATTTAAAAACAAGATAGAAGAACCTGATACAAGTCCAACAAGTTTCTCATTACCCTGTGTTACTTCAGCTCCAGGATGTTGGATTTGATGCAGACACCACTGTCTTACCACTAATTTGCATCAACCATCTGCAAGCCAGACTGAACTGAGCTCTCCAAGTCCACTTTAAGATTGTTCTGAGAACAACCCAGTTTTGTTTCAGTAGATTGCTAAATTGCACTGAACCATCCATTTCTTAATTTAAGATTCCAGGTTCTCAGAAGTAGCAACTTATTTGTCCTGAGCAGATATTTAAGTTTTATGCTACTATTTATGACATGAACGCCGAGATCCAATCCATCTCAAGATACCATTATAAAAAGTACATATGAATGAGAACAGAGTCAGCTACATCTAAAGCATTCATAATGATTCAGCATCATACATTTATATTATAGTTGGGGGGGTTCCCTTTCCTTGGTATGTAAAACAAGCTGCTTGCTGAATTCTTGCATTAGAATTGATCCTGAAATGGAAAGTTCAGAGCACATTTCCACCCAAGGCTCAAGGACTTCTAATAAGAGAAGAGTTTGGGGGTTTTTTAGTGGAAGTTTGTTTTTTTTGTTTGCTTGTTTTGTCTGCTCTGGCATTTAAAAGGGAGAAGTCTCAACCTGGGACATCTATTACTATTTTTATTTCAGCCTGTTTATAGGCCTTGAGAGTAGTTTCCTGAAAAGGTTAAATCCTTTATCCTTAGCAGACACTATTCTTGCAAACACCTGACCAGCCAATCACAAGGGGCAATCATTTCAACCCATCTGTACCCTAATTTTCACTAATAAACTCTCCTCATGGTGCTCAATAAAGGGGCTGTAATTCAACCATCTCATTTACATTCTGTCCAATTCCTCATTTGTTTAGGATTAGCAGTGTTGTGCTTCAGTAAAATAGCAAGATTAATTCTTGACACCCCTGCAACTCCTTTCACAGTAATGACAGTCTTGTCCACAAGAACAAAGGGAAACTATTCCAGGTTATCCCCAAGATCAACATGATGCAACTGCTGTCACCTGAGCTGAGTAACTGTCCCAGCACGCTCCCTCTCCCAGCTCTCCTCCGTGACCATGTCCGGGAGCAGCTTCAGAAGGTTTTGAATCAACAGACACATTACATTCAGAACAGATTATTTATGTCTTATGGCAATAAACACCTACCTGGATGGGTGTCAAAAGGTCCTTAGAAAGAAAAACACATCTCTCCTCGCCCAGGTAGCGCACTGAAACCAGTGATCCCATCCCAGCTTTGTCCACCAAGGATTTGTAAGTCTAGAAAAGTGATAAACGTGTTCTTAGAAACAGAGTGAAGAAGATCTCATCATTCATCCTTTGCATTTAAAAGATTAGTTTAGGTTTGCATCTATTTCTCTGTTAAGCTACTACATCTACATGCAACTCTTGAAAGCAAGATTCTAATAAAACTCCTAATACATGGCTAATGAAGGAGTTACTGGACTGCACCTGAAATTAATTTCCTTTATTAGAATGAGTTTGGAACTCAGTGCAGGTGGCTGTCATTAGCAATCATTAATTATTCATCATGAAGAATTTACTAATATAATACTTCTAATGGTGAAAACCCTCCTTACAGCAGACTGAGGGAATAACTACTAAATCAATAAATGGTTTACACTGAAGTTCTCATAACTTGTACATTGGCAATATACTGAAATCTTAATGTAGATATGTGTGATGACCTGGACAGCCTCATAGTTATACCACTGCAGTGCAATGATGGAAGCTGTGTTCAGGTACACCAAAGGCTTCAAGAGCAGACAAGGAACAAAAATTTCCTTTAAAAGCTTCTGAACACTTCCTAATATGCTCAAAGTTAAATTTTGCCTAGCCCTGCAGTAACAGCTCTGAGTGGGAAGGCATCAGGAGCCTGGAACAACAGAAGTGCCAAGAATAAGATATATTTGTGCTCCATTTGAAAGAAAAAAAAGAGAATCATTCTGGCAGAACATATACTTAGGTTTTCTAAGGACTGATCAAAGAAAGACCTTCTTCCCCTTTCTTGTTTTCACCTCAGTTAGGTCAGCATTGGCAGAGGGGCAGGATCACCCCAGGAAGGACAAGAGTCTCTCCAGGAGCAATTGGGCATTCCAAGAGCTCTACAGATCTACTCCACTGGTCAGGAACACAAACCCACACACCTCTGTTGTGACCTTTTCTTTCCTGCCCCGCGTGGTGGTAAAGGGAGAAGAAGCCTTTTTTGCCAAGGCAAGCTCCAGAATTGGGCTTCACTTTATCCAACAGAGTCCTGCTAAATAAGCTTTGGAATATGAATCCTGCATGAACTGACTCAAACACACCGGGAGGAAAGCCTTATACACAAGTTATCCACTAAGGACTGTTCAGACACCTGGAAGTGGACAACAGCTAAGTTTAAATAAGCAGGTTTTCAGAACATCTCATCGGCAAAATCTACCAGTAGAACTGCTGATATTAATCCATAGCTCAGGAAATAAAATAAAGCATGCATATTTCCACTTCCTCTCCCATCCCACTCGGCCCTCCTTCCAATAAATATCTGCTTTGCTTAAGAAAGATCAGCTCTAACACAGCAACATGAATTCTCCTGCAGACTTCACACCTAGCGAAGTTAAGAGTATTGCAACATGAACGACAAGTTCAGCATAATTCACATTCAGCAAGTTTACATGTTTGTATCTTCATTTATCTCACGACTACTTTCTTGAGCAGCAATATCCAAAGTAGTCAAGTACAACTATACTGGCTGAATACATTAAGAAAGGTTCCCTGTTCACCTCTCCTGGCCAGTTTGCCTATCCAGCCATGCAGAGCAGTTAGAGGAAGCTTAGTTCTCTGCCTTGCACAGTGTACCTCAGGTTCTTACATGCAGAAAATCCAGATCTCACAAATCATCTGTGCCAGGCAGACATCACATCAGTACCCCTTGAAATATTTTTGTTTCAGGATCAAGAACCACTGCAAAATTAACAGTACTTGAGGCAGAATCAAACGAGAATTTAAAGTAAAAATACAGGCTCATCCTTAAAAACCCATTATTTACGCCTTTTCTCTATTCTTAACTGCAATTTCATTGAAGAAGGGAAGAACCATGAGAAGAGAGGGAGAAGGAATTAACACTGTACAGAACAGTGGTTTGGGAGAGAAGCAAAGTCACAAAAACACATTCTTGTGTCCACAGGCAAAACACACCAACTTCAAATGCTGACAAGCTCTGTCCAGCTCCAGCTGTACAGCCTTTCACTCTCCCTTCCCATGAAACCCAAAACTGAGGCTGCACTCGAGAAATCCGCACGTGTGACAGCACCGTCCCCAGAAGGTGGAACTGCAGAGCCAAAGTGAGCCAAACCAATCTGTACTTGCCATGGCAGGCCACTGGACAGCAGGCATGGATTGGGATTTTCTTTCAGCCAGCACCAGCTTTTGCTCCACCAGGAATGCTATCATTGTACGGCTGTAGACTTCCATCCATCTTCGTTTTTCCCATGGCTCATCATCAAATTCCACACAAATCTACAGAAAGGAAGCAAAGCAAAGGAGTGACTAACCATAAAATTCAGGCACATTCAACATGGAAAAGGAGAAACAAACACCAATTTACTCAAAAATAAAGAAATCGTTGACAGTACTATAATACTAGCATGATTATTGCCTTTCTGTCACACAGTCAAGCAATCACTAAAGCATCCCAGGGTGACCTGGTATTTTACGAGTGATAATCAATGTTAAGTGGTTTATCACCATTACCGTCACATAAAACATTAATATTCCCACTTAACTTTACAACTTCCCACCTCAGCAAGTCCAGTGCTGCTCAAGGACAGTTAAATGTGTTAACACTGTCACCACTGTTCACAAGCAGGGAAAAACACAGCCACAAAAACTACTAAAACCAAAGGACTGCCTACAGTAGTGGCACAGATTTTCCACAAACTCTAGGGCACTTGAATAAAAAAGTTGTTTTTTCCAGAAATATTTTAAGAAGAACAGTCCCAAAGAATAACTTTAGCCAATTCATTGACAGCACAAATGACAGTAAACCAAAAAAGATGACCAAATTATGTAATGGTTGCTTTTAACTGCTTTTTATCCTTATGAATCTCACCAGCAACTACACAAACTTTCCAAAGGGAAGGCAACTGTCACTTCATGGCAAAAACATGGTGGTTCAACAAATTTCTCTGGGATGGCACTACCCTTCTTTCATAGGCAACACAGGGAGATCAGCAAATGACTGGGAAAGACCACAAATGAAACTTTGCCTAAATGCAAGAATCAGAACATCCTGGAGAGGACTCTACTCTGGGGGAAAAAAAAATCATTCCCTTTTTCCATAAAACATAACAATCCAGTCTGAATACATTTAAATAACAGCAGAGAAATCTCAACTGAGTGAATGTTAGAAGCGTTTCCTGGTGTTTATCTTCCCTCTCAGGGGAGAGGCAAGTGAAAACACGCACACAAAACAGCACTACCACAGCCAGGAGTCATCGAACTAATGGAAGCAGAAACGAACTTAGTCATTTTGAGGTGCACAGAAACAACGGAAGAGATAAGCAAATAACAAGTACCAGAACCAGAATGGCTTGTTTTGTCTACAGCATCAACACTGCACAAACAGGAACATACAGCTGAGCCAATAATTTCAACAGCGTTGACAGTCCTTCTACACAAAGCGTAAAGTTTGAGAGGTAAGTACTTCTACTCTTTTACACTACAAATACTTAATCCCCCCTCTCAATCCATTACTATTTTAGGTCTATCAATCACGCTTCCACAGAGCCACGAGAGCAAAGGAGACGGGACGTGTTTTGGTACAAAGCCCTCCACGCCTCCATTGTCCACCCCGCAACTTCTTTAACACTTGAACTGGGGAACTCATCAACTCAATCGCTTCTGGCAGAACCGTAACCAGTTACAAAGCCCACAACAGAGTCCCCAGCAGCACCTGCTCCTTCTCCTTTCTGCAGAGAAAGTCCTTAAGAAGAGTTTTGTGCACCGACCTCCTCCTCGCTCCAGGCACGGCACAGGCACAGCCCCGCGCCCAAAGATGGACAAAGCTCCACCCCCGCCGCGGAGCCACAACAAGGAGCTCACAACAAAGTTTACGCCTTCGAGAAAGAGTTAGAAACACCCACGGTTTCTTACTGTTTGACAAGGAAGCGGTGCTTTTTCAGTTAATCGGAGGTCACCAATTTCTTCCCATTCAAAAAAAAAAAAAAAAAAAAGAAGAAAAGAGGTGAGGAAACGGTTTAAAATGGAAAGATGGTGCTGTTCTTGCTGTCACAGGACAGCCACGGAAGTCCCTTGGAGAAACCAGGACGATGTACGAGAGGCCGCTGCTACAATGGAGTCTTGTCCTTGGGGAGTAAGTACTCGCTCTATACTCGCTGTACATCCAGACATGGCTGAATACTTTTACTGACTACAGCTGCCAAATAAAGCCTCTTAAGAACTTCGGAGTCAAACTGTAAAACGCCCCTTGACTTCCACACAAAATACACAGCCAACAAGTTACACCGTGCTTGCAAACAACTGACTCCGTGTTCAAAAACCCCTTGGTAATCATTAATAAGAAGTGGCCACCATGCAAGAGGACTCCGAGAAACCCCCAACACCAGACACGAATTCGGCACGTCTTTCAAGACCTAAGTACTTGTCCATGACCAGCTACTCGGAAGAGCAGGACAGGAAAGCCACCAATGCCAACAACACCGGAGGGTTTCGGTTTCATCTCTGGAGGAAAAGAAACCCATTCACAACTGGCAAGACCTTAAAACTACAGAAATAAAACCTAGGCACGGCGGGTGCGGCGAAAAAAAAACTGGTTTTGGAAACGCTGGTGAAAGAAAAACACATTTATATTTAGTTTGAGGTAGTTTCCTGCATCAGCAGGAGCACACCGGGGACTCCTTCGGCAGAGGTGCACATGTTCCCAAGCGTGCTGTCCAAGCAGACCCTCCCCCCCGGGAGCAGCGTGTGCTCACACGTGTACACACACCCACAGGGCTCCCAGGTCGCAGGAAAAAGCACTCTGGATTCAGCAGGTCGCTGTGAAAGTTCCCGGTTACCTTCAGGTCTGGTTTGGATATGTCCGTGTGTGACACTGCCCGGATCCTGCCCGACTTCCAGGGCCATTCCGAGATGCGGGTGGCGTCCCACGACCTGTCCTCCTCCTCCGACAGGCACAGGAACCTCTTCCCCACGAGCAGCGACCAGCTCCCCTCGAGCCTCAGCACCATTTTAACTCATCGGGAGGCCTTCGGGGAGGAAACCGAGGGGAGGAGGAGAGAAACACACAGAGCAGGGCGGTGAGCGCTTCCTCCTTCCCCTGCCGGCCCCTCCCGGTTCTCCAAGCGACTCCGGACGAGCCCCGGACTCCCCCCTGCCCACCGTCCTGTTAACCACTGCTCGGCGGGGGTGCGTGCCAGGCAACACCAAGAAGGTGTTTCCAGAATGGCTGCAGCGCAGCTCCCGGCCATTCCCACCCCCGCCGCCTCTTTGTTCCCTCCTCCGAGTAGTCGGAGCGCCGGGCGGCAGCCCAAGAGGAGGAAGGCAAGCGACCGGGCCAAGCTCCTTCCGCCTCACCGACACCCCGTCCTGCCTTGCCCGGGCAGCCCTCCAGCCCTGTCCCTGCCCTCACCTGCTCCCCCCCCGGCCCCGCTGCCGGCGCACCCCGCGGTCACTCCGGGCGCGGGTCCCGCTCCCCTCCGCCCCCCGCGCCCCGATCGCTGCCGCGGCCGAGCGACACTGTCGGCGCGGAGCCGCGCACACGCCCCCTCACCCGTGCGCGCGCCCCCGTCCTGCGCCCCTATTGGCTGCTCCGCGCCGGCGGGGCGGGGCCCGCGGCGAGCCTCCCGCCGCGATTGGGCAAGGGGGGCGGGGCCCGCGCGCCCGGCCACGCCCCCGAAACCGTTGCTCAGCAGATGGCGGATTAAAAAAATAAATAAAAAAAAAAGAATTATCCTTCCGCGGGAGCTTCGAGAAAAGGAGTCCCTCGGGGGGGGCAGCCCGCGGGGCGCCCAGAGCCCGGCCCCAAGGGAAGCAGGAACACGCTGCGGGTGGCGGTGCCTCTCCAGGTCCGGGTTCCCTCCTCGGGCGTGCCGAGCCCTCAGCTGTAGGGCCGTCTTCGGCGGCGGCGGCGGAGGAATCCGAGGGAGGCCAGAGGGTGTGAGACGACCGGTTATACGTGCGGCTCGCGGCGTACTCAGATATAGCACAGGGGGCGGTGGCAGCCGCGGGGCGCTGCCGCGCATGCGCGCAGGGGCGGGGCCGGCACCTGCGGGAGCGCCCCACAGGCCGCCATCTTGTTGGGCTGAGGGAAAATGGGGCCAGCCGGGCCCTGCGGGCTCAGGGAACCGCACAGGGCGAAATAGAACAAAATTAAGGCGTGCTCGAGGTTCCTGGGCAGGATGGCAGACTGCAGAGGCCTTCCAGTTATGGATGGTGCGGGTTGCGTGGTTGTATCTACAGGCAAATGGCTGCCACCAGTTCCTGTCTTTAACACTGGACTTGTGTGTTCTTAAAAAAGACAAGCTAAGGTCACAGAATGGTTTGTGATGGAACGGACCTTAAACACCATCTAGTTCCAACCCCTTGCCATCGGCAGGGACACCTTCCAGTAGGTCCGGCTGCTCCAAGCTCCGTGCAACTTGACTTTGAACACTTCCAGGATGGAAAGCCACAGCTTCTCTGAACAGTCTGTGCCAAGGCCTCACCACAGTCACAGCAAAGAATTTCTTCCTAATATCTAACCCAGCCCTACTCTCTTTCAGCCATGAGAACCAATTAAACTGAGAATATGGCAGTGACTCAGCAGGACACACACATTCCTCTTTACCACAAGACTTTCCCACCAGAACGTGTGGGAGGAAGAAGACCAAAAATTAAGAAAGTACCCAAGGCCAAGAAGCTGTTGACTCATCCAGGTTACTGGAAACCCTCAGTGCTCAGCTTGTGCTTTCTCCATGGCTCCATCCATCATCAGAGATGTCTGAGCTCCAAAAATCACCATCAGACAGCAGCGAGATATTCCTGCCACGTTCTGGTCTCACACTCCATTTTATCCAAGAATCCAGCCCCACAATTGTGTTAAATTCTTTTTTAAAGCCTTTCCCACCAATTTGCATCAAGACTCTCCACTGACCGCTTGTCTACTACATTCAGACAAACAATTTTCATATGAAATCAAAAGGCACAAAAGCTTCCTCATGTGCCAGGATGAGAGAGGTGCTGTTCTTCTTGTTCAGGCAGCCCAATTTCCATGAGGACCATAGGGAACCTTCAGTGATTTCTATCAGTGGGATGAACCTAATTGCAGTATTTTCTGCAGGGAAAAACAAGGATATAAAATAAATAATAGAAAACTAATAGATGAGCAACTGCTTGTAGTCTGAAGGTCCTGAAAGAAGAAACAGGTATGTTTGCTTCTGAGATTCAAATATTTATTGTATACACCAGACCTATAAAGTGGAATTTGTCACAAGGTATTGTATAAAGCAAGCTAGATTTGAAACCACCAAATTACTTGTTCCATTGTAGGCATCAGACTCTTGTAACAGCAGCTGTACGACGTAAACGTCACACAATACAGGTGTTGCATAACCTCCTTATTTAAAACCCTTGGGTTTTATGCATCCAGAACTCTTTGCCTCAGAAAGGAGCTGATTAATACACGCAGGGGGAGGGATGTCAGGCAGTAAGGAAGCAATATTAGTCAACCCAATAAATCAAGCTGTTGGTAGCACTCCAGTTGCCTCATTAGGCGTTCCATTGAACTTTTTTTCCCATTAGCACCAGAAAAAAAGGAAACCTTTAAGGAGAGATTTGAAGGACAACAACGTGAATTTTTGTGAATGAACAGCTCCCACGTGCGAAGGTTGGTCAAACTTGTCTTAAAATTTAATGTTTTGGGGAGGTACTGGCCCAAAAGGCTGAGAGTAAGTGAGCAAGCACGGGGTGACATAGTCCATGAATGCCATTGAAAATGAATTTACACTTGAAGATCATGCAGTCAAAATGCAACACTCTGAATGTACAGAAAGTAAAACAAATTGGCAGACACCAGATGAGACGATGGGGAAGCAGACAGAGCACAAGTTGACAGAAGACTGGACAAAACTCAAGCATCCAGGGTAGAAACAAGTTTTCAGTCCTGAAAGAGTAGAAGTATTCAAAACCCAAGGGTAGAAGCCACATAATGTAAGATTTTTTAAATTCTGAAGCAGGGAAGATAATCAGCTATGTGCTTCACTTCCCTAGGATTCCTCATTTCTTGAAATTTGATCAGGACCAAATATCCTTCTTAATTATCTGGCTTCTTTAAAAGTTATAAATTTGAGGTAACCAGTAAAGTCCTGCGTCAAAAAGCAAAATATGTAAAATTTAAAATTATGACTCTAAACGTCTCTGAATTTGTTGCATAGTTTATTTTTCCCAGGATTACAACCATACAATACAGAAAAATAAGGACTATTGTTTTTCTTAGCCGGTTATTTTATCACCCCCTCGCAGTAGACTCCACAAAAAACTGGTGTCTACTGGGAATATTTTGTGTGTATATGCCCACCCTCACGCTCCCAGTCTGCCAGTAGAAACATCAGCATGTTCAGAAATGACTTTCAGGCCCACACTGTGGTAATGGCAAAAGCTGCAACTGTCTCACCCTGCGTTATTTACCTCTGCAGAACACAATGTCTGTTGAGGTACCTGCAAAACAAAGCAGTGCTGTAAATATGCAGGACTGATTAAACCTCAGAACAGGGGATTTCAACCCTTTCTTCTGCCTGCAAGAAGTCTTGAGCGTATCTTTTCCAGCTGGCTCTGCCCACTGGGTTGAACTGGTAATAGGTAAGCCTTTAGCTCCTACACAGGAAAGGAGTAATCTCTGCAAACAGATGCTCTTTAAACAGTAACTTCAGAACACACTTGAATAAATTCTTCCTTTTGGCCACCATTAAGTAACAGAAAATTTCTCTTGTGCTGTGTGTCACTAGGAGAAAGCAGAAGAGGCTTTGAGGTTTTGAATTTAATTCTTTGAATTCAACAATTCAATTTAAATTTGAATTCAGCAGTAAAACTCTATAGCCAGTTTTATGCCTAAACAATTGCACGTTCAGGCATTTACGCCAACCTCTCTGCATATAAAATCTGGGTCTGCTATTTAAATATTTGTGCTTGAAAACTGGCCTTTCACTATCCAGAAGTGTTTGATATCCCCAATCACAGGCACTTTGCAAGAAATGGACATTTCAGTCGGGGTAGGGCCCATAGGTAACGTTAACTGTCATGGCATTTTGTCCTCACAAGTTCTTTTCCATGACAGGAGGGAGCAGATTGTTTTTCAGGGTTCTCCTGCATTTCCAGGATAAACCTCTGAAGTTTTGTGCACCAGTAGCAAACAATGATTAGGGCACTGGCTTTTAAAATCTCTACTGTAGCAACATTTTAAAGGTCTCCACTCTCAATCAAAGGCCCTTTGGACAGGAGGCTGTACAAGCAGAGAGGGAGAATATGAACCCCTTTATCTCCTAGTGATTGATGATGGAGGCATAAGGACGTGTAATTAAAGTTGGAAGTGCTTCTGGTCAGGCTACAAAAAATACCAGCTGTGCTAACTAGGAACAGGGCTTTGGGAGATACCCAGCGGTTCATTTCTCTGGGATGTCTTGAGATGTGATGCTGAAGAATGACTGAAAACAGACCACCAGAAACCTTCCTATTCCCTAGCGCCAAACTGATGGAGGTGAGTTACTCCTTAAGTAGCTAAAGTAGATCAGTTACTACTCGTAGCCAGCCGAGCTCTAGTTACAGCAGGAAAAGATAAAAGCCTGTAGGAGCTCTTTCCTCAGGTCCAGCCATGTCACCTCAGCACATCTCACCTGCACCAGCTTTGCAAGACTGGCAGGACTAGTTCTGGGTCTTTTTCTTCCACGATTATCTCTTTACCATAAGTTAAAATGAAATATTTTATGTCTCACGTTAGTTAATATTGTCTCCCTGTCTGAAGCCGAAGGAAGCACGTATTTTGACACCAAGTACATTATAATTTTATGCAATTAAGTTTGCTTGCTGAAGGGAAAAGTCCATCAGAAATGTTTGAACTTTTACTCTTTTCCACTCCCATACATACTCTGCAGTGGGGACCAACTTTCTTTTGCTAGTGATGAGTTAGTAGGACATAGATTTGCCATCCCAGCTGTAGAAACAGGAAATCATGAGAGGACTCTTAGGATGATAAATCAGGATCAATTATTGAATTTTAATTGACTATTAATTTAACATTTAATGATTTAATTATTTAATTGGATGTTAAGTATTGTCTGGGGATTGGGATTGGATATTAAATTTTGCAGATTAATTCTAAGGTTAAACAGGTATTTATAGACAGAGTAATGAAGTAACCTTTACAGAATAAACATTAGACATAAGGTGTGGTAATTCCATGCTGATTTTGTTTTTCCTTGGCTGCTCCAGAGGAAGAATGCCTGGTTTGGAAGAAAATAGCCCTTTCCCCTCAGATGTTAGTACATTATCAGTTAATAATTCAAAGGGTTTGGGGTATCATTCTTTAATAAAAGAATGCAAGTCTATATTATCTTGATGGATGTAGCAGAATCAAGTCTTAGAAACCACCACCACAGGATTGTCTCGGTGATGTGCAAAAGGACACACTGAAAGTTAGGTAAAGCAACACGGTGAACTTTAAACAACATTGTTTAATGAGCTGTGGAAAACTGTTCTTTGTTAATTACCTTTATTTCCAAAAGCCTCACAACAAAACTGAAAGCACAACATGTTGGTCGTAATTTGCTACTTACACATCCAGGCTCTGTCATCACTGAAACAACAACCTGGCTTAGGCAAAGACCAGTCAGCCTTTGTGCCATTCCCTGCCACTGCCAGGGAGGATCTTAAAGCTTATTACAAGTGTGTCCTGCTCTTTCTTTTAAACAAATCTCTCTGTGATTGAGTGTCTTCCCTTCAGAGAAATCTCACAGCTTTCTCTTGTGGATCTCACAGGAGATTTCAGCAGCTCAGGCTCCTGGGCACATTTAGGTGTCAGCTCAGCAAGTTCTAGACTAGGTGACAGAAATTGTTCTAATATTGAACTGGCCTGCTCTGTACTTTTCTAAAATCATGTGGATGAAATTCACAGTGCTGCTTTTGATCATTCAAACCCACGTGTGTTTTCTCTTGAAAGTTCTCTCAGCTTTGGTAATTTAAAGTAGTTTTTGACTGATCGTGGGGAGAAGAGGTGATTGTTGTGAGTTACTAGTATGTGCCATTTGGACAAGAACCTTGACTATTCTGGAACATGTATTCACTTAAAAAGAGGGGGGTTTAAATTCTGTATATTGTGCTGATGTAATGTTAACAAAGCTGAAGTAATGTATCACTGAAGTTAAAAAAAAAAAAAAAGGAAAAAGTGAAATATTAAGATCCCAGATCTTGGTGAATATAGAACTGGGAATATTTAAAAATTGTATATTGCTAAATGTGACCTAGTTGATATAGCACAGAACTGGGAGCCAAATCTGGAGTCTAACACTGTGTTATTAGGCAGATAATTTAATTCACCTCATTTCTCTGTAAGATGAGGATAACAATAATCATTCTTATGAATTGCTTTGTGTTATGCACCTGAAAGATGAGTATTATAGCCACTAATTAAACATTATTTTAATCTTCAAATTTCCTTTCCCTTTTAAACTTTTTAATAAGTGTTTATGCTCCCTTAATGCCAGAGAGGAAAAAGCATGATTGTGAAGCAGCTGCTAAGAATTTTTTCCCAGAAGATATTTAATATTAAATTAGGATTGAGTCATCCGTTTCAGATAAAGGGGCAATGCAAGAAATAATATGTGAGAGTTGAGATTTTGGGTAAAATACATTCAAAGCAAAGTCAGCTGACACACCTGTGCCATCAAACTGGCTCCCACCTTTCATGTACTCTCAGTCCAGAAATTGGGAATGGGCACTGTAATTTCTCTTCAGCTTGGAGAAATGTAACAGCATTGATTAGAAGGGGGCAGTTGTGAGGCCACTGGGAGGGCAGCTGGACTCCAGGCTGAAGCCTGAGCTACAGCTGTACTGGTAATTGTATCACTCACTGTATTTGTCATTGCAAACCACCCAGTAATTTTGTACTCTCTGTAAAGTTCCCCAAGTCAAGTACATGGCAGTGAAACTTAGGAGTGCCCTTTCCCTGCCCATCTCTCTTCACAGCTGTCACAGACTAATGGCTGCTCTCCAAACTCCAGGCTTTGGCAGTAGAGGTTTGCCTAAAATGAAAAAAGTGGTTCTGAAGCAGATTCCTGACTCTGGTGAAACTAAGAATTTCATCCACTGATTTTTTTAAGAGATCATATGTCACCCTTGTTTTCTTGTAAGAGGAAGATTGCAATCTGTACTGTCCCTCATCTCTTCTTGAAAGCATAAGAAGGCAAATTTGAACTTTTCCTGCTTCCCAAAATCTACTGCCCTAAACAGCATAATTATCTAACTGCAGTTGTCCAAAAAATGGAAATTACATTTTCCAGTTTCCTTTGCAGAGGAACTTCTGCTGCAGCATAGGTTTCTAGTGCTGTTCCTTACTCCTATTTCCAAATTATAACAGAATAAAATTTACAGCTGCAATTTTTAAATGAGAATTAAAGACACACAGCCAAGTTACTCCAGGCTGTCTCTTGTTCAACAAACTTGGGACTTACAAACAATGAAAAGTAGCTTAAAACCTGTATGTCTGCCCTGGGATGGCTGGAGATGGATTTGTTTCAAAAGCAAGCAGGAAAATATTTTAGGTAATTGAAATAATTGGCAAGGCTGAAAGGGATTTTGTAAATGCAGCGTTAGAAAAAAAAAAGTCAGCAGCTCATTGGAGGGCTTTGAATTTTAGCAGGCATGGGTTGCATGTCAGGTGTTGGGTTCCCTGACTCACACCATGAGATGATTAGCATTGTGCCTCTGGTTGCAGCAGAAGTAGGATGTGCCTCACTCTGTATAACATGTAGGTCACAAACTGCCAGTGCAGAAAATAGGCATTTAATGAGCTTCATCCACCAGCAGGCATCTCGTTGTCTAGGCCTACTCTTCAGGGAGTGAACAGAGGCATCTCCAGAAGGAGATTCATACTAAAATAGATGTCTAGAATAAATGGGACAAATTATCCCTCGGAGATGCCTGATCTTCCTCATTTGCTGAAGAGGTCCCTGATTATTGCCTTTTGCTCCACCCTTTCTGTAAGAGTAAATGCTGAACTAGATACAAACATGAAGTGGGATGGTGTCTGTGCTTCTCTGGTTTACACATTGTTACCTAGATTAGGTAGGCACTGAAGTTTTGGGTTTTTTCTCTATTGAAAGCTAGTGCAAGTGAATGGTGTTCTGAGGCACTAATGAGATACCAAGGAGTGCAGTGTATGCTCAGGGCTCACAGGTGTCCTGTGGTACAAGTGACCTTCTGCTCGTTAGAGGAATAATGTGTGTAGACAGGAATCACAGGAATTGGTTGTGGGTGTAAAGGATCTTTTAAAGAGGGAGGAAAATGACAGCTTTATTCTTCAGGTTCAGTATTTTATCAGATTCCTTTAAACACATCTATTGTTTGTACACAAAGAATGCAAAATAATCACTTATGAGCACAGGCTAGAAAAGACCTCAGAGAAGTTCTAAATGGTTCAGAATGTTTACATTTGGCTGTTCCAAAGCAGTGTGTTAGACATGCTGCAGTGCAAAGGAGAGAATGAGCCCTTTTCTAGGTTTACTACTGTAAACTATGTGCTTGCTGCCCAGAAATGTGTAGACTCTTTCAAAGTTAGCAAAAAGCAAGTGGTGAAAACGGAGGTTTAACTGGCAATAGAAATGTTGCAGGAGAGAACAGGATGTGCTGTCATTGTTAGGACTCCATGAGCAGGTCATACCAAGAAATGCTGTGTTAAAGCATGTGCCTGGGAATAGTGCTACTGGTTCACTGTGTAGAACTGGTGTTACAACTTAACCTCTTTCCACTTACATTTTCCCCTCTGGGATTAACAAATATTTACCCACCTTTAAAAAGTGCCTTCTGTTCTTCAGAGAAGTGCTGAATAAATATAGAGCAGTATTGCCCTCAACAGCAGGTAATCCTGTTAATCTAACATGCACCCTGTGTTTATGTTGAATATGTTCCATGCCACTTGATCATTGTAGTTAGATTAACAAAGGATATTGCAGGGATTAACTCTTAAGTAGTGGCTGCAGCTGCCCACCATGTGTGTTCACTGTAGGCCAAAACCAGGGTTTGAAATCCTCTTGCCTATAGTGAATAGGAATGCACTTGACTTGTGCAGAACCAGTTTTCCATCCAAAAGGACAATGTCTTGACCTAAGAGGTTTGTAACACAACCTATTACACACTGCTCTGACAGCTGCTCTGCTGCTGGCACAAGGGGAGACAACCTCAGTGCTAAGACAGCTTCTGGTCTCTGCCCACCACACCAGCTCCGCAGCGTTAAGGTTAAAACTATCCCACTTCTCACTCCACTTTAAGCACCACAGCTCACAAGGTCATGTGTAGAGTACTTTGTAAAATATTAGCTGAAGACAGGGTCCTCCCCACTGCAGTGGCCCTGCTTTCAGCTGGAGGTTAGACCCAGTGACCTCCATGGGCTACTTCCAACCTAAATCAGTTATTGTACAAAGTCAGGTGTAGCCTCAGCATCACGGAGCTCGGCAGGAGTTGAAAATCACCCGCTGGCTCCTGAGGACATTCCTGTGTAGCTGTCTCAGACTTAGTCTGTGTTGCTACAGCAACACCTTTACCAGCGCCCTGACTGGTTTCGGGGTAGTTCTGGGAAGACCATATGATGTGCTGGCACACTTCCCATGGGGTACAGATACACCTTCACAGTCCTGCTGTTGGCAGTGCTATTCTGTGCCTGTATTTTGTCCATTTCATTTTGGTGGCACTTGGAGAGTCTCTGGGCTGCAATAGGTGTGGGAAGTATTTTAAACAGGGCGTGACTGAACTGGGGTCTGAGGGAGGAGAGAGCACAGAAGACACTCCATCCCCTTCATACAGTGCTGTTGAGAGTCTCTTGCTGAAGTGTGTAGGGAGAACATGTGCTTGCAAATGCAAATGTTTCTTTTAGCGCCTCGAGAGGTTGGAATTTGCAGTTTTCTGGCTGGAGACTAATATAGAAAATAGGGGTTGAGCACAATATTATTTTTTCCCCAAGCAGTTGCCTGTTGTCCTTTTTTCTCTTCATCAGAGTACCTTGTGGTATTGAAGTATAAACTGCTAGGAGTCCAAATTTCCATTTTCAGCTGCAGCCTTTTCTAATCTTGTGCTAAGCAGAAGGACTGGATCACTATTTGTGGGGAGAAACTACCGCTGCTTTCCTCAGTCAGACACAAATGGTTCAGAAACATGTTAGAATATCTTCACTTCCCACATCAAGTGTTGGGACTGCTTTGTATGCAATTGTCACACCACTCACTGACCTTTGTGAGCTCTAAGCAGGTACCAGCCAAGAAACTGTTATCTGATCTCATTAGTGGTGGCATTAAAGTGAGATATTGTAAGGCTTCAAAAGGGAGTAACACTTACAGGGATGGGGGCCTCTCTATAAGTAGCCTGCAGAAGGTAAATTGAAAACTCTTATCACAATGGTTGTATTTTTCCTTTGTCTTGGTTTTTGTTTTGTTTTGTTTTTCCTGAAGCCTCTAAGTTGTTTGGGTCCTGCTTCTTTTTCTGTATCAGTTTTGGAATGTAGCCCTTTTTATCCCTGGGAGTACAATTAATTCTTGTCCCTACTGCACCATAATCAGAGGGAGAGAAGCAGGATGATGCTGCAAGTTTTTCATACACCCTGCCTGCAGAGAAAAAATGTAGTTATATAACTTGTCCATATAAAGAGGCATCTTTTCCCTGACATCCTTTTTACTTTTTTCCAGAATCAAATGGAACTGGAAGTAGCTTAGTGTGGTGGCATGTCATGTTCATAACTATACATCATGTGAGAGTCGGTGTCTTTAATATGCTTTGACACTCAGCATTTCTCTTTGCATGTGTAACTGAGGAGAAACCAGTTGGAAAGCAGTGGGTGGTTTAAATACCTTGAGAGGACACACATGAGAGCCACAGGTATATTGTGGTGTATGGGAGGAGGAGGAAAGTCCTGGTAGAGGTATGGGAAAACCCCTGGAGAAATTAGTGCAGTCACAGCGAGGTTGCTGCTCACCTGCAGGTACCTCTGAGCAGCTCCTACGGGAAGGCATCTTTGCCAGGTGTGCCAGTGCAGCTTGTTTCCTTCTGCCTCCCTGCGGGCTCTGTGCAAAATTGAAACCACATCCTGCTTTGTGCTGGGATTTAAATTGATCCTGAAGGTCAATATCAGCTTTTTATTAAAATTTACCATGAAGTAGTATTTATGCAGTTATTAAAACATGTTTTTACAGAGCTGTGTTAGCCTAGTAATTGCTCAGTGATCTCATCTGTGTACAGGATACCGGTAAATAGACCAGTGCCCACGATTATTTGGTTAAAGGTGATTCAGCAAGGGATGGGAAGAAGCCCACTGTGCATTCCTCTCTTATTGCCTTCAGTTCTTTCATTACACCACCCCGTGAACTCAGCCTGTCTCTAGCCACTGCTAAGACCAGTCAGCATCCAGTTTGCAGCCAGTGCTCTGGCCTTCTCCTGACACAATTAGGGCTATGGATAACCTGCACATTCCTTCTCTGTTTCCTCAAAGGAAGCTTCCCTTCTGCTCATCAGAGGGGCCCCTTTCATTATTTACAGCTCCTTGCTATCGTTAGCATTCCCATTTCCATGGCGCCTCAGGGAAACTTCAAGGCCCTGCACTGCCCATATTTCTCTCAACATCCCTCTTTGGCAAATGTCATGTTCACACTGGCACTTAATTGCCTTCCTCCTTTCTCTCTGTGTCTGCTTTAAGGACAAGAACATGGTCGAGTCATCCTTCTGTACATTTACTACTGTTGTCATCATTGAACACTACATAGTAATAAAATTCAAAACAGCCCATCCTTCCAGTGCAAGAAGATAAGGACTGACCCACTGGATCAGACCAAAGGTCTCTGCATCTCCTCCCTGGTGATAGCTGATAATTAGGGCCCAGAGGGACACACACCAGCAAATCTAAAGAGTAAACCTCCCCTGGTCTTGACTCAGTGTGCATCATCCACAGAAACTTGCCATGGCCATGCAGTGTCCTGTTTTAAAGCTAAAATAGGATTGGTCTTGCTGCTGTTTCCAGTTTTGACAGTTATGCCTTATTATTCAAAGTCACTATTTTAGTGGGGGTTTTTTGTTTGTTTGTTGTTGTTTTTAATTAAACTGTTTCTTTTTTCATTTCCGTTGTGCACTGTCCATAGCAGTGTGTTTAGGACATAAATGGAGACAGGCCATAAACTGGAGACATGAGGTGAAAAGATGGTAGCACCTAACAAGGAACAAGGAAACTAAACTGAGTGACAGAAGTACTGTCACAATAGTGGTAATTTATGGATGCCTTTATTGACTTTTAAGGCTGAAAAAATAAGTCTCAGTCTAAGATACAGTCGTTTTTTCATCAATCTATAAAATGCTGTAATCCATGAATTTTCTTCATTCCTTGTGGGTCCCTTCCAGCTCAGGATATTCTATGATTCTGTAATAGTAGAAAGGAAAACATGCTGAAACTGGGTTGATTTCCCATGGAACTGGAGGGTCTGCAGATGCCTCAGAGCCACTAATGAATTAATCTAAGACACATGGATTTATTCCAAGACAGAGGCATCTTGTCTCATGTAAGTTACATAAGAGGATATGGGAAGCAAAAAACAGGCTACTCAGAAGACACTTTTGGTGCACAACTAGAGGTATTCAGAGCTTAATATCCGGGATACTGAGTACCAGTGACTAAGCTCTGTGCTGCAGAGTCTTGCATTAGGATATCTAATCTGTCCCATTTTGGTTACCTAAAGCCAAATGATACATTCAAACTCACTGGTCTCCATGTTTTCCTCCAGGCGCTTGTAGTGAGTCACTGAGAATCAAGAGTGTTTCTCAGAAATCCCAGTTCCAGACCAAATGCCAGACCACACCACTTTTGAGACAAAATAGGCATTTCTTAATCTTTCTTTGCTAATGGCTGCAGCTCTGAAGCAAGTAATTCAATAATAAAGATGGAAATGGCAGCCAGGAAATGCTGACTGTCTCCCCGTGCTTTAACAATACTGCCCATAGAGCAGGATTAACCTTTTTTTATCTGCTCTGTGTTTGTTAGGAAAGTTGTTTTAGAAATGGGCATTACTGTGTTCAGGAGCCACATTCTCCTTGGATTTTTGCTCTAATGTCTATGTTGCCTCTTTAGGTTTTCATTTATGTGTTTCTTTTGTTTTGCTTCCCAAGTAGAAGTCAGAAGACAAATGCAAGGGATCACCTATTCTGTTCCAGTGGGTGGAACACCAAATATTTCTCTTTCAAGAGGTTGAGTATATGTATATATATATGTTTATATATATATATGTATGTGTGTGTGTATTCCTTGATGGAATACAGAATATTTATTTCCTGATCAAACTCTCTTCTCCTGATACTTTTAAGGTGCTGTAGCAATACTACACAATATATGTGTGCACTCTGGCTATTGCATGTGTATTTTATTTATTTTTATATTCATTTTGTTGTTTTGGTTTCGCCACATGAACTTCAGCACCCAAACCTCACCACAAGTTTTCTGTCTGATATTTTTCTCTATCCCTGGGGGCATTTCCTGGCTAGGTTGTCAGTCCTTCAGCTGCTCTGAAATGCCTCTGGTGTAGGTTCAGTCCACTGGAGGACTTAAGAGGTGTCTGCACTTGCCACTTCCTGGCCTTTTTTAGATCTGGTAACTGTGCATATATGTCAGTGACTCTTCTTGTTCTTGGCTTTGCAGTTGTTGTTCAGCTGTGAGGCAGAGATCCCCCCTCCCTGGGTCCAGAGAGGAATTAGTCTGATTATGGGAGAGCTGTTGGGGGGGTCTGACTTCTCCATGGCTGTGAACTGCTCAGGAAAAGTAGTTGCTAAGAGAAGTTTACGTGGTATTTAGGGCGAGGGTAGTGGCTCTGCCATCACTAACAAAGCTGATTTATTTTTTAATTTGGGGAACAGAGATCAAACCATGTAATGGTGCAATCTGTGTAGGATTTTTCACTGCCAGACCTTCTTCCACAGCTAAAGCTGTTTCAAAATGTTCCGCTAACATTGGGTGGCATCTCTGCTGAGCTGGCTGTGTAAATTAATTCATAGCTCTTCCTACAGCTTTAACTCTTGTATCTCTCTGTTGTTTTTTATAGACTGGATAAGGTGGTTTAACAGCAAAGTTCCCTTTTCTTTCTTCAAGCAAAGCCTCCTTCCAGGATGCTTGGGGTGTCACATGCCGAGCTCACAGTCACAGAGCTGTGAATTGTCCTAAGACACAGCCCATGAGGAGTAGGTAGGGGGCATTGTCACCCTTCCACTGGTGACTCAGTAGAGCTGAATTTCTCTCCTTCACCCTGTTCACCAAACAGCTGTTTCAGTGAACCTCCCTCCATTCACATGGTCAGGCTCCTTAGATTTTCCATCACCAGACTACCTTGTTAACTATCTGTGTGCTTTTGAGGCTTAAAGATCAGTCATGAGGTAATGATTGTGTCAGTTGGGTACAAAGCAGCACAAGGTGGGTCCATGTCCTGCTTACCCGCTCTCTGCCAGGCAGAAAAATAATCAAGCCTTTCTGAGAGTTGCTGCTCAAAAAAGAGAAGTGGGGTCAGCAGTGATGGCAACTGGCAGGAGTTGCAGGGAACATGGTGAGCTGGAAGAGGCTGGAAGGAGCCAAGAGAACATGAGGCTGTTATGATTTGGGCACTAAAATGTTTTGCTGAAGCTTTCGGTGTTGTCCCCTGTAGTATCTCTCTTTATGATCCAGTGTCTTCTCCTGTTGGTCCGTCTTTCTATGTTTGAAATATGCAGCAAGTACTAAGTGGCGAGTGCTGTGTACTGTGGTGATTACACAAATATTCATGCAGAGAGATTTGTGCCTTGTACTTGATAATGTCTCGCCATTAACTGCAATAGTGCTATGGAGTGTCTGCCAGCATGCAGTCTAAAAGCTCGCACTAAATAGTCCTGATACAAGAAAAGTCTTGGATAACAGATTTCCAAGTACTTATTTGGCTATGATACACAAAGCAAGACAGCCCCAGGATGATTCACTGCCTTAGAGTTTGGCCGGATGACCTAATGGCTTCTTTTGGAGAGAAGGCAGATCGTGCAGAGACAAAGACAGTTAATTTACACGTGCTTACTGCAGCAGACCACCCAGCCCTGCCTTGTGTGCCAGTACAGCAGTCAAAATGCTGGCTGGAGCGATGCTGCCACTGCCGGCCCTTACAGTCCCCGAGGCAGGAGTGTCAGGCGCTGGCCCCAGACCTGCAGCTGTGCCTCACAGCCCGTCGGCAACACAGCATCCCAGTGTTTGCAGCAGAAGCGCTGCTGTACGCGGGATGTGTGTGCGGAGGTGGCGCCTTACGGGTCACAGCGCGGGGTGGAAGTTCCCCCTGGTGGAAGAACAGACCCACTGCGGCGAGGGCAGCAATGCGGCCGTGTAGATACTGCCCGAGAAATTAATTTTTAGAGGTGCTGAACTTTAACTACGTATGTGTCCGTGCCTGCAGCGTTAGCTGAAGACTGTGGGTTGTTAGTTCTGTCTGTCCCCAGACGTGTCGGTTTTCTGGGGACCAGATCCAGGGAGCCTGCATAAGGAAAGGTGATCCCGTTATGGACGACTTTGAGCTGAACAGAAGAAAAGTGTTAGATAAGGTCAATCTGGATGGGGTTCTGAGCAACCTGGTCTAGTGGAAGGTGTCGCTGCCCATGGCAGGGGGTTGGAACTCGATGATCTACATGGTCCCTTCGAACCCAAACCATTCTGTGATTCTCCAGTAGGGGCTGGATATTGTGGGGAAACAGGACTGTGAGGGTATCTGTGGCCACCTGGGACCAGAAAGGTCCTAGCTCTGCTACCTCTATTTGAAATGTTCAGTCTCTCCCTACTAGAGTTCCTCACAGGTTAGTCATGATACGTTAGGGTTTTTCAGCCTCTTTCAACTACACTTTCTCAGAATAACAGGGACAATTTGCCGCAGATGCCCAGTACTCAAAAAGACCAATGTCTGGGGCATGGAGGCAGGAATCCTGCAGTGCAGCCAGGGTGGCTGGAGCCTTGTTCCTCATGCCAAAAACCAGGGTGCTCCATGGACCAGCCTCCAAGTGAAGCTTGGGCGTAGACTGGTGGCAACCTTGAGATATCTCAGGAATGCTGCAAGACTAAGCCACATCCATGAATTGCCATGGGCACTTGTGCTTCCAATAGATGGGAAGAGCCGAAGCAGGGAAAGGTGATTTCTGTCAATCTAACCACATTTGGCATATGCCAGCGTAGTGAAGGAAAAGAAGAAGAACCCAAGGGAAACTTGGGGGAAAACAACCTGCAGGTCAAGCCAACATCTGTTGTTTTGCGTGTGGGCAGATGTTCCTCATGGAAATTGGTCTTGACAGCCGTGAGACCCCCTAACGAAAAGTGATGTGGAGGAGAGATTGCTGGCATTGATGGGAATTCACCTGGATCGTCTGGCTAGTCCCTTGTCGATTGTGCCTGGAAACTCTGGGGCGTGTGAGGAAATGGAGAAATCCCTCTCTTTCCATCTATCGAAGAGCCCGTGCCTTAGCTTTGCCCTTACGTTGATGTGAACGGTCCGTAGCGTTTCCTTCGCGCCCTGCTCGGCTGCGGTGGTGCTGAAGCTCACGCGTAACCTGCACGATGCCATGGGTGGGGCAGGGACCCCCCCTCCGCACCCCACAGCTCCCTCCCGCCCGGGGGGTCGGCATCGGGGAGCTCGGGGGGCTCCTCCTCCTCCTCCCGCGGGGGGCGGCCGCGGGCCCTGCCCAGCGTGGGCGGCCGGGCCGGGCTGCGCGTTGGCTGCGGGCGGCGCCGCCAGTGAGGCTGCGCTGAGGCTGCGGGGCCGGATGGCCGAGCCGCCCGCCCCGCGCACTCGGGCGGCGGCCGGCGGCGGGCGAGCACACCGGGAGAGCCCTCCCCGGCGGGAGAGCCAGCCCCGCGGCACCCGGCAGCGCCATGGTCTCATGGATCATCTCCAGGCTAGTGGTGTGAGTAGCTGCCGCTCGGCACCTGCGGCGTGTGCCCCGCGTGTCCGCGCGCGTGTGTCTGTGTGTGTGTGTGCGCGCGGGTGTCTGTGTGTGTGTGTGTGCGCGGTGTCCGCCCCGCTCGCCCCTGCTGTGGATACGGGGCTAAATTTAGCAGGTTGTTGTCGGGGCCAGGGCTGCCCGGCGGGGGATGGCAGGTGGGTCAGGCGGGATTTTCCAGCGTGGGAAAACCACCGGGTGGGTGGAGGGCACAGCGCGGCCGCGCTGTAGCAGCGCAAGGTGACAGCGGAGAAGGAAGGGCGGGCGGCATCGCCTGGCGCTCGGCACTGCACGGGCTCGGGGTCGGGACGGGGAATGGAGCATCCGCGGGTGGGAAAATGGACGTGGATTTGGGCAGCGGCGCTTTGTTACCGGGCTCGGCGCGGCTGGGGGCTCGCGAGGGGGCGTGGGAGAGGCGGCCGCGGGGTCTCCCGGCCGCCGCCACCGCTTTCTTCCCTTTGCTTTGCAAAAGATACATCAAATATTCCTTCCCTCTTTTTGCAACCTGCCGCCCACCCTCTCAAAGGACGGTGTCGATTTCCCTTTAGCCTGTCAGCCTGGGAGGAGAAGCGTGTTGCTCTTTGCACTTGTCCTACAGCTTTTCCATGGATGGAAGTGCTCTAGGTGGAAATACATGGTAGCAATTCCCTGAAAATTCTTCCCAGGCAACGGGGGAAGAAAGGGACCAAGCTCGAGGTATATGTTCATCTGCCCCACCTGAGAAGAGGTTTAGTGAGAAAAGGGCATTTTTGATGCCACTAGGAACATTTCTGGGGGAGGGGGATTACAGGCTTAAGGTGGGGCAGCAGAATGGCTGATCTCCATTCTGGAAATGTGGCAGGGCAGGGTTGGTACGCTGAATCAGATGAAACATTTGTCAGTTTTATGTGTTTCATACCTATATGTGCAGACTCAGGAGAACATCTGTTGTGCTCTTAAGTTATTGTAGAGGGTCTGGGAGGGCCTGTCACTTTCTTTGTCTGACAGAAACGTGCCATGATGTTGCACCATCAGCATGGTTCCAGCACTGAGAAAGCATTTTCAAGGTCTCTTTCGCCATATGAGATGAAACATCAAAAGGAAAACTCACCTTGATCTTAGCTAGGTCATTAAGACATTGGGTGGCTGTCAGATATGGAGATTTTGGGGGGCTCTAGAGTTGAATTTAGCTGCTGGGAGGTCTGTCATCTGGATGCAGCTGCAGCTGTTGCTGGCCATTACTAGGCTTGCACTTCCTTCTGGGAAAGTGTGTTAAATATTTAAGATTTCATTTGAACAGTATAGCTTGTGCAGATACCCTTGTCAGCAGTGCAAGATACAGCATTTATTGTCCAAGGCAGCTTTTCTTTCTTCTCTACTAGACTAATTCTCACTTTGAAAAAACCCTGTCATCGTGTAACCCAGCTAATGCTCAAGAACAAAGAATGTCTACACAGAGATGGTAGTTTAACTTGTCTCAGCACATGCACATATACACGGGTCATTTCATCTAAGACACGTGGACTGGGTAAAAATCTGATAGGGGCAGGACAGGGAGCAGTTGATCAGTCAGGTAATTAGCTGAGCACACAGTCCTGCCCATTCTCTTCACTATTGTCTGAATAACATGTCATAGCATGGAATCAGCTGTGTGGAGGGCAGTGCCAATTTGTTATGCCACAATTTCAATAGCAAATAAGAATTTGAATATGCAGTGTAAATATTAATAATGTAGTAACCAGAATAATAATTTTAAAAGAATTTTGCAAGGAAACCAAGCCAAGCTTGGTCACGACTTTTATTGCACTGCTTGGTATGCCTCCATACATCCAAGTATTTTGCACCAGGAAGTGATGATTTGTCATAATCCCAGCAAGAAACTCGGACTCTAGAGTATCGCTTAAAACACCACTTACTAGAGCTAGCATTTCAAAGAAAAAGAGGAGAGTATAAATTATCTTACATTCCATCAGATACTAGAAACCCCAAGCTGCCTTACATGCAAAAGCCCTCCAGTCTGCAGCACACCATGCAGATCTGTCTGTGGAAAGGTTACCTTACATTTTTGTCTTTTCAGCTCTCACAGCGTTTTCTTCTTATTTCTAAAGGCATTTCTATTCATCCCTTCTACTGCCAAATGAAAAGGATGTTCACAGGAGACACTTTTAGGTGAAGGCAAACAAGGACAGTCACGTGGTTTAATTTCAGGTGATGAGCGAGTTGATCCTGCATCCAAGGGGTATGTACATCCCAGCACTGGCCAGGATACACCTGCAGCACAGCACAGACCTCCACCCATTCAGGTTAGTTTAGGTGGATCATTGACTCCTTGGTGTACAGTGGTCTGCAGATTAGGATCATGACAAAGATTTAATCTGTGTAATCTGGTTTTCCCCATCTCGTTATGAATCACTAGTTGTTCCATCAGTACAGATAGCTGTGCTTTAAGTAGAATGGCCACCTGCTTGTGCTTTTTCCCCTCCTGCTTTTGTCTATTTAGTTGTTTTTTTTTTCCCATTAAATCTTGTTAGCTGATAAGGATTATGAGGAAAGCGCTGTGGTGTGGTTTAGTCACACTGTGAATATTGCTTTGTGCTCTTCTGCTGATCTCCACAGGGGCTATGTCTGATATGACTCAGCTAACAGAAAGGGCTTTAAAAGAAAAGGCTTTGGGTCTTGGGTGCTTTGCTGCTTCTGTTGTCTCTGACTTGGTTTTTACTGGCTCTGTCCTAGCAATTTCTATTTCTAAGATATTGCTGAAGGAGAGGAACCTACAAGCACTTCTCACCCACTTCAGTGGGAAGTCGGTGCAAACCTCATTTCACCTTTAGTGTCTGGGCTTGGTGTCCAGAGTGCTGGCTGGTTCTGTTCTGCCTGCAGAGGTGTGTGTTGGGAACCCCCAGAAGAGAAACCATAACTTCAGAGCAGCATCTTATACTGCCATAGCTGTGTGGTAAAGCTGAAGACTTTATGACTATTATGTTCAGAATCTGCAATAGGTACTGTACAAATGCAGAACAAAAAGATAATCCTGTCCCTGGATATCTTTTTCCTTTAAGAGCTCAGTTCTCATTCTCTTGTGGTCCCAGGTAGGTTTCTTTTCACTGACCTCAGTAAGAACAAAATTGGAATTTTTTTTCCTGATGGTAGTGGATCACAGGTGGCTTTTCCACCAAGAGTGGTCTGCAATCACTGTAATTGCAATTGTTGCATCTTGGAGTTACTTTTTCCTGTGTGTCTCAAAATAACTGGAATGGGATATTGTAACTACTTGTGGATTAATTACAGCCCCTTTTTTATTCATTATCTGAGTACATCTCAAAGGACATCCTGGAGCACCTGTATCTTGCTTTCCTCATCTGTGGAGTGTAACGAACTGTGCTGAATTTATCTTTCCCGAGACCGACCAGAAGGGATGAGTGGCGTGTTCTACCATCTGCAGTTTATTGTTATTCATCTCAAAGGAGGTTCTATTCGCTTCGAGTGGTAGAGGCCTCTCTAGGAGGGCTTGGAATCTGTCTTCATTATTGCTGTCCAGTTCAGCTGCAGTGCACAGGACCGGCAATCCTGGGTGGTTACTGGTCTGCTCTACTTTCTGGCTGTTGTCTACAGGCATTTTGGAGTTTGAAGTGGTATATGTAAATACAGCCTGTTGTATTGGCGTGGAAATCCTGTCCTTTCTCAGAAACATGGAACTTGATTTTTGTGCTTGGGATCATGCAGAACAGAAATACAGGTTTTGGCTCATGTTCTGAAAGTCAGGCACATCACACTGCCTGTTGAAAGCCTTCCAGAACATGTGGCAGAGGAAGGATATGTCAGTAGGAATGAGGCTGGATCAGACAGATCATCAGTAGTTGAGATGGTACTGTGTGACACTTGAATTCCTGCTGTGAGAAGCATAGCAGTGCAAAGCAACCTACTATGAAATGGTTAAATATGTTCTTAATGGTGGAACCCCACAGCCTTAATTATGCTTTTTTTTGCTTGTATTTGTTTCCTTTTAAATCAAAATATCACTAATGGCCTGGTTAATCTCTTGGTGTGGAAGAGGATGGCATCCTTTCTTCCGGCTTTGCCTGGAACTAGGTAGGTCTGAACAAAATCAAAGAGGAACCAAAGAACTCTTTAAACTGATGAGTGAAAATCCCTTCCCTGTCACAATTTGTCAGCTTTCTCTTTCTTGGTTACTGTGATGCCATTTTAGCAAGGCTGTGTGAGATCGACCACCCCCATCCTCAGCTGGTGTCAATCCATAGCGCTACTGAGTCAGACATAGATTTAATCTTTACATCAGTAAGGAATTTCCATTTTAGAGAAACTTAGCAGATCCTTCCTCCTCCTGCTTTTCATGTGTATGGGAAGCCTGAAGAAATTTATGAATGAAACAAAACCTGAAAAGTTGTATCACAGATATTATCTGATGGTAGGAAATGATAATTTGTGTCTTCTTTATGAGAGGCAGAGACAAGATCCACTCAAGCAGGCGAGGGCTGCTCTCATGAAAACACAGCACAGCCCCGAGCTGTTGGTTATTGATATGTCAGCATCAGTGCTTCAGTTTATATTTATCACATGTGTGAAGGTCCTTTCTTTACCGGCTGCTTTATTTACTTGGTGCTGGAAGGTGATGTGAAGGATTGAGGTATTTGCTGCTCTGTAAAGGCCTCACAGCAGCAATGTGAAATTATCTGAAAATACAGCAAAGGACCCAAAGTGTGGCTTGAGCTCTTGGCTAAGGCTGCGGGATGAGTTGGCGGTAGACTCAGGTGCTCTGGAGCTGGGAAGTGTGAAGGGCAGACCACCTGCCATACCTGCAGAGTTTGCTACGATACTTTACCTGTACAAACGGTGGTGTAATCCCTCCAAAACGTGCTTCAGCCTTGCACTGCTGTTGTCCTTCACGTGAAGAACACGTGGTCTCTGTGGCTCCATCCACCACGTGTGTCTCTGCTGCAGCCTCTGGCTCTGCTGAGAGGGCAGAACCTGTTGGTGACAGTACGTGACAGAGCAGTGCCCAGTGCAGGTGCGACATTTGCGGTGCCCTTGGTGTGAAATGTGACCGTGTGATCACACTGCAGGGGACAGCTCTGCCTCCTGCTCTGGCAGCCGTGACCCACATTTTCCTGCCCAGGCACAGATGTGCTGGAAATGCTCCTGTCCCCCAGTGGGGAAGGTTTGCTTGTGTGCTCATCACAGATCCTACCGGTCCTGGTGTGGTAAGGAAGGACGTTCCACCAAACTGGAAGTCATGGAATACAGCCAAGGGGCTTGATCTTTGCAGCTGGCTTAGTACAGTATTTTGTCCTTGTGGGACCCTTTCCATTCACTGTATTAAAGCACTTAGAAGGATTAGTTTAGTGTTGGGTCATCAGAATGATTTTTACTGCCATTGTACTGGTAAGTGCACTGCGGCACAGGGAGATCAAGTGATGTGTCCAATACTCCACGGAAAACCTGTGGTAACTTAATATATTTCCTTCAGGCTCCTTGATCAATCAATTAATAAAAGGGAATCTGATGAAGGGAATTGGGAAACGTGTTTGTGGTTCTTTTCATGGATTTGTGATGGGTGTGAGAGGGATAGAGCAAACCTACAGACTTAAACACATGCTACCTGAAGCAGTTAAACAACCAAAGGCTGAAATATTTTGAACGATGACCTATTCCCTTTCAGATCCTCTGTGCCACAGACAGTAGGATGCAACAGCCAGACTGCCTAATTCAGGCTACTAAGTCAGGCATTACAGTGCTTAAAATTGGTTTCCTGGTCCCAGCAGTGAGATTTATATCCAAGGTACTCAACCTGTGGTGCACAGATGACTGGCAGTCCACAAAACATCAGACAGCCCATGGAAATTTTTCAGCTCTGAAACAGAAACCCTTATACAGGCAATTATGTACTAACTGATTTAAACAGAAGATACAATGTTTTACTTTATTTTTTTATGTTACAAGTTTTGTAATTATATCTACTGAAGTTTTGTAAAATATTAATATTTACCAATTCTGTGTGACTTAGTATTCGTCATCTCTCCTTAAGCAACAGTGGAGAAAGAGCTTTGTGTTTCTTTTAGAGGTTTGGGTGTTTTAGTGATTAGGAAAGGTTGAGAAACGTTCTTCCGTGTTCTTACTGCCGTTGAGAGGGAAACTGGCATCTCCAAGGAGCTTCCATTGGAAGAGGCAGTGTGTTGCACAGGGAGCTGTTGGGTCAAGAGGAAGTGCTTGGTACACATGGGATAAAGGGGGATGTACAGTCATGCCTCCTACTTGAGCAGTTGCTTCTGAGTACTGAGCACTGAATTTGCCTTCCTGTTTCCGTGTTCTCAGCAGATGGGGTGGTATCTTGGGAACTTTCAGGCTAATTGTGAAGGTGGATGAAGACCTGAGTGCTGCAGAAGTACTGGTCGGTTTGGGTTGCTGTCAAACCTTTGCATGACAAAATTCCTTCTGTGTCCTCATAAGGCAGCAAGAATCTGAGTCTAGAGTTCCTGCTGTTGACTTGTCCACTTGACTTGATCAGGGCCACTCAGATTTCAGGTAGGTCTTGTGAGGTGAAATGGCTAATGGAGGGATGCATCCATGTAATGGGGCTCTTTGCAAGCAAAACACTCAAAGGCAAAATCTCACTTAAATCACCTGTGTTGTTGAAGTTAATCACGTGCTGCTTTTTGCAGTAGAAGGTGCCACATACTTCTGTTATCACTGGCATGCTACTTAGATTGCAAACCCTTTGGGGCAGCAAGTCTCAGTATTTTTTATTTTACAGCACTTAGGGGGAGTTAGTCTCTAGTTGGTTCTCCTAACTTCTTAGTAAGAGGAAAATAAATAAGGTATGAATACATGCGACTCTGCCTTCTGAGTGAAGCATTTAAGAGGCTGATCCTGTGCTCCTTGGTGATACCTCTGTGACACCATTACTGGTACAATGTTCATGCTCTTTTCTGGCATTTCCCATGCATGTAGTAAGACAAGATTCCTGCTCTGAGGAGCTCCAAATTTAAACGGATGAAATACAGGCAAAACAGATGGTGAGCAGAGTAGTGAGAAGGAACTAGAAGAAGTGACAAAATGAGAACTGTGTTTTATCTTCCCATGACTTGTGTGCTTTTGAAGAGAATGACTGAGATAACAGGACACGCCTGCTCATTCCACAGGCAGGACTTGGGAAGACACTCCAGACCTTCATTCCAGAGCTAGAAATACGGGTGGTACTTTCCCAAACTTTGTACACAGAACCACTTCATGGATTCATCTGAGCCTCGGAACAGGTGTAGCTCCTTAGCAGAATACCCTGCTTTTTGTTTCTTGCAGTCACATTTTGCAAGAGAAGGGGAGGACAAGGGATTTTATTTGCTCTGCGTGGTAAAGCAGCGACCTGCAGGCTGGTAAAAGCATTAAGAGCCAGAGGAAGGGCAAGGATGGCGCCGAAGAAGGAGAGGAGCTGGTTGTACAGTAAGTAGAAATGAAGAGCAGGGATTATGTTTCAGAGGGGATGCACATTTATATGGAGGCAGAGGATTAGGTGTCAGGTTGGAGATTTACTCTTGGCAGTGACAGAGGGACAGCTGGTGTCACGCTTAGGAAGGGCTTGTGTCTTCGAATGCTTCTTTGCTGCCTCCCTTACTGCTAATGCACTAATTGCTAATAAATAAACATCCAGTTTCAAAGAAGGAATCAATCAATGGGTCAATAAAGCTGCAGTGTCTCTTTCCCCTTTTTCTCTCACGGAGCCCATGGTAATATTTTGCTTTCCAAAATGGCAGATTTTACAGGACAACAAAACCAGTATTGAAGAACCTGTTTGTGAGGAGCTACAAAGAATTCCCCTCATGTCTGGAATTTTGTGCCTTTTTGGATGGATCCCAGGGATGCCAGAGCAATGTGTGTAGCCTGCCTGTGAGTCTACCAGGCAATGCAATGCTATCAGCATCAACAAACAGTTGCAGCTCCTACACAAGAAACACTTCTGTTGAGTTCATACTGCTGCTTCCTTTCATTCAGCTCAGTTGAGCTCATTTATTCTATTTCTTGCTTCCAGCTTCTAAGTAAGTGTTTATAGAGGAAAGCAAAAAACTGCCAGACATTTCTGGCCTCATGTTTTGGAAGGAGGCTTATGACCAATAACCAACCTCATGCAAGGAAAGGGCAGATTTTATATGAGAACACCAAGAGCCTGGATTCAGCAGTGCTGTAAATTCCCTGTGGGAAGAGGGCAGGTTATTTATTCCTTCTTAATTTGGTACCTGTAAAGTAGTCTTAGTGATGACCTCTGTCCATCTAAGCTACCAGTTCTGTTTTACATGTGATAGACCCTGATGTGGACATGAGGGACATTCTCTGGATCACAATTGCAGGGACAAGGTAAACACGAATTTTGAGCTGAAATTTGCAAGCGAAAGGTCAGAAGTCCAGGGCTGCTCTCGGATGTTTTACATGGACAAGCCTCTTTTGTGGCAGAGCTCTCCTGACTGTCAGTCCCTGAGGAGCACTCATGGCAGAGTGAAGGCAGGAATCTTGGGTGGCATTTCAAGAACACCCTTCCAGGGAGACTAAGTGGGAAACACCTGATGAAGGCAAAGAAAAGAGCAGTCACAGGAAGACAAGCTTCTCTGGTCATCGTAGTATTTCATGCTCACCTTTGTCTTGATGTCTTCAGCACCAGTGCTCTGACACTCTGACAATGCTGTGAGCACTGGGGAGAGCAGCTCCCCCAGGCTGCAGGTCCCAGCAAACAGCCCTAGTGATGAGGTTGCTGTTCTGCTTCAGGCAGTTCCCACAGGATTGCTCTGGGTCATGCTCTGCCTTAGGCCCTTTTTTGGATAAGCAGCTTGAGGTTCTTGAGCCTCATCCTGCTCATGGGAGGGTTCTGCTCGTCCTGCTGTCTCTTCTGGTGGGGACCTGGGAGAACATGTGTCTGAACTTGGACCTGTGAGCTGCCCATATGATGTGATCCACAAGAAACTATCCCCAGTGTTAAATCAGCCTGAATAACACCATCTGGGTCCTCAAACCTACCTGCAGAATTCATGGTGACATGTGAAGGAGAGAGACGGATGCTGGAGCTGCCCTGAGGCTGAAAGGCTTTGTGTTTAGTCACATATTTCATGGGAGAAGATTGAGAGGTTAGACTGGAAAAGGAGCGCAAGACGGGTGGTTCTGTGGAAATAAGCTGATGGTCTGCGTTTAGATTCCACTGAACATGTCCCTCTGCAAAAAAGCCAACTATCCTAGCTGGTGTTTTTGCTGGAAATCACAGCAGAGAGGCCAGGGGCATGATGGACACAGGCACTGAATGAGCCTTTCCCCCTTCCAGGTGATCTGTCTGGGTCTGAGCTGAAGCACATTGACAGGGTAGCTTGGAGGCTGTTTGCTTTTTCCCTGGCTTAATTGTACCTGTTTTGCAGCTGAACAAAGGACTCTTCTTTCCAGGTTTATTGTTTTCTTTCTGCTTATAAGAATTTCAGTCAAAGCAGAAGGATGTTGCTGTTTATAAAGAACATTAATTATTAAATTGAGATACTCCCAGGAATATACCCCATAAGGCTGGATTTGTTGAATTTAAGTAGATCATAATAATTTCCATGGCAACACACTGCTGTCCTATATACAGAAAGGGTCTTTCTCATAGGATCAGATGCAGAGGAAGCTGTTATTTAAAACATACCTTAAAAACCCAGACACTGAACTAAGAGTAAATGGTTTCCTGCATAAATGTTATAGGAATTTTCTCATGCTTGTTACACTGTGCTCACCTCTTTTCATAGCTGTCAGAGTGCCATCAGTCAAACCGATCCCCTGCTGACTCTGATGATTTAGGGAGAAACTGAGGTCTAATGATCCTTTCTCAGGATATCATCTGTCTCATAGATACATCCATACCTAGGGATATATATAGCTATAACTGTCATGAGTCTGTAACATAGACTGCTGTGGTCACCTCAACACTTAGAGGTAATTGAGAAACCACACATTCACTCAGAAGATTCGGAGATTCTTTGATCCATCAGGAATTGCACCGAGTCTTTTTCTTTAGTCTAGCAGTCAAATTTAAGTGTATCATTTTATGTGCTCAAAAAAAAGCCTTACGGGCACATGATCAGAGTTACAGAATCCTTGTGAAATGAAGTGTGATTATCCAAAGTGAAAAGATGGAATTCAATAGAAAGCTTCTTGATGTAAACTTCTAGCAAAACCCCCCCAGTATATGAGGGGGAAGAAGTAAGTTCCTATCTGGAACAATCACAGCTTCTCTGTTTTGCCTATAGAAATAGGGTAAGTGGTCATTGCCCAATTTTAATGAGAACTGCCACAAAAATTCCAAGTCCTGGCCTGTGGTGAACCTGAAGGATCAAGGCTGGATATTTTGCGGACAGACTGAATAAAGAGCTGAAAAATGCTGGTTCAATGCAAACCTTGGTTGTTTTCTCATCCTGAAGGCAATACCCAGGCTACAAGTTGTGTCAGCTGGTGCAGCTGTGCTGAAGTCAGTGAGCAGTGTAAATCCACCCAGGTCAGAATCCCAAGGCTGTGTTTGTAGCTTGGAGTGGCGAGGGCCTTGTAGAGGGTGCCAGCTGGATCCTAGAGAATTGGATATTACAGGACAGAAGTTGGCTTGTTCAGTAGAGGACTTCTGTCCTTCGTGAGCTTCAAGGTAAACTGCCCTTTGAGTGGTGACAGATCTAGGATAGAGGGCTCCTAAAAGCACGATTCTGTCAGGACAGCTAGCTATTTAATCCTTTCATTTTAGTATTGGAGTTTCATCACTAGATAGGAATAGGGCTTTACCTGCACTTTAGCAGCCAAAGCCAGTTGAATGGGCTGTCCCAATGCCTGTCAGCAAGACACCTCTAAGCTCAGCTCTGGAGCTCTGCTGAGCTTTGCTCTTGAGCTTTTCTCTATTAAGTGTTAATGCTCACTGAAAGCTGAGGATGAAGAGCATGACCATCTCCTCTTTAGATTCAGTCTGAAGAATCCTAGTGCCTTATTTCACCCTAATACATATATTTTTTAAAGCTACTTTAATCATGTCAGATGGGGAGAAACTGTAATATCTCATGCTTCGTGCATGTGCCCTTATGTGCAGCTCTGTTACAGAGGGTGCTGGCTAACCATGTCCTGCTCTTAGCTTGCATCCCTGGTTCTGGCTGTCTTAAATCAGTGCTGCATTGCAGCCTTTCCAGACCTGGGTATCCCAAGGCTCACTGACAGCAATTTCCAGGGCCCAAGGGGGTGTGACAGACGTGATTGATGATACAGACCCTGTGCGTGTTTCCACAGATTATTCCTAGATTGCTGCAGAATGAGCAGAGCTGTTGGAGAGACTAAACAGCCAGTGAAAGATCTTGCCTGCTATCCATGAGGCAGGACATGCATTTTTAGTATATAAATACTATGGCAGATTTTACATGGTACTTGAAAGTGAACCACTTTGCTTTCTGTGTAGCTTGTGGTAATTCATAGTTAATCTCATGTAAACCCATTCTGTAGAACCACCATCCCACCCCCAAGGATATACTTATAAATTAGATCTTTTTTTCCTCTTTGATATAGTGTGTCCTGAGGTTTTTGCCCTCAGATGTGCAATAAAACCACTGGAAGAGCTCAGCATTCTTTTTCAATTATTATTCTGCTGAGGTTTGCAGATACTTGGCTGTAACAAATCAAGTCCCTATTCAAACAGTATTATAATTTAGGTATATTCTTGAAACCAAGAAAACTCATTCTGGGCAGTCAGTCCATAAATGGACTGTGAAGTCTGTGTAGATGCAGTTCTTCAGACACATTTTATACAGCTGTGTGTTTAACCATTTAATTTCAAAATCGTGATGCTTTGTTTCTGGAGAGGGGCACTTGCAACACTGTCATCCTTCCGTGTGAATCTTCTTGCCTGGGAAGGAGAACAAGGACTGGACTGTGGCATTTAAACCAGCAGTATTAATGAATAAGAAATGATGGAAAAGCGTACATAAGGTAGCAGGCAGTGTGGGTGTTCCCACAAAAAGCACAAGCTGCCTTCTCAGGCAGCTGCTTGCTTAGAAATTTCTGTACTGGTCCTAGAAGCATTGGCTGTCTTCCCCTTTGCTTTCCTCTCCAGTTATTTCTGTGAAGTCTCCATCTGGCTCCTAAGCCTCAGTTTATACTTCATTTTAAATTTTGAGTAGCTGCCAGCTGCAAGGTATATGTATGAGAGAGAAGGTGAGAATGGAAAAGAGGTGAAGTCACTAAGCCAAAAGAAAGAGGAGAGGCAAAGCCTTTACGGTTTGGAATCGTGCAGTGCATTGGCTTTTTATCCAAGCCTGAAACAAAATGGTATTCCTCATGGTATAGGAATGGAGCTGTGCCTGTCACAGGCTTTGATCTGAACATATTTGTGTTTGGGGAAATGCAGAATAGAAGAGAGTGGCATGGCTTATCCCTTTTTCTCTGTAATGCTCTCAGCCAAAGCCTGAAATTCAGAGAGAGATGAGAAGTCTGGGAGAGATCAAAATTGAATGCAAATGGGAACACGGCATCTTCTGACAGGAGGAGGATTGAGTATCTGAGTAGCAATACTGCTGTCTGGAGGTATTAAAAATAACTGAATCAAGCCCCTTCATCTCTTCACCAAATTGTGATACTGGATTTTAAATCCCACCTTTTCGAATATGTGCATATATCTCATATGTCTGTGGGCATCAGATCCTTTGATTTGTACTCTGAACCTGCAAGGTTGTTTGTGGGGTCTTTTCTGAGAAAATGTTGTCTGATAATTTATTTTGAATGGAGATGTTCCCCTAATAGCTTCCAAGAAATCACCTGATGAGATTAAATGAACAAATGTGGGGATTGGCAGTCCTGCCTTGCTGAGCTGTGCTCACAATGAGATCGTCTGGGTGTAATGGTGGAGGTGGTAAAGGCTGGCACAGAAGCAGAGCCTGGAAACCACAACTTCTCCCTCCAGCTCTCGCACTGGCTCTGTCTGGGCTCTGACCAAGATGCTGATTTACAGTGGTGAAAACCATTTAAGTGCCAGCATATGGTCAATGGAACCTGTAGATATTTGCCATCTCAGGTTTCTCTAGAGATTTTTACCCTGGGAATCTCTCTGTCCCAAATCTATAATTTCCAGATGTCGTTGTGAAGCTCTCAGCGTGAAGTGCTGTGAGATGTTTCAGTAATATCCCTGTCCTCGCTTTTCAGTCCCTCCTGCACTTTAGGTAATAGCTGGTTGTTAAAATCTGTAGTGCAGGTGAATAGTAGTTGTGCTGTGAAAATTGGTGGAAGTGGAAAAAACCCCTTCTTCTGTCTTATCTCTAGTTAAAGACCCAAACTTCACTTACTAGAACACTACAGAGAGTGAAATTCAGAGTATTTGGTGTAACAGGAAAGTGTTTAACCTGTTAAGCTTCAGGGAGAAGCAATGGTAAGATTGGAAGATAACAGACAATAAAAAAGAAAATGAATGTTGGCCAGGAAATACAAAACCTGGAGATACTTAATGAGATCAAGTGATTGGGAGAAGCAGGGAAGGAATTGTCTTTTTGTAGCAGAATATATTCAGTTGTGGGATGAATCATTATGTAGGAAAGTTAAATACATGTAAAGAGATTCCAAAGTTCAGAATAGAAGCCTTGCATTTTAAAAAGCATCCCAGAGTGGCTAAGGAAATGTGTCTAAATTCCAGTATTTCTGTCTTGAAAAGTACACTTGTACCATATATCTTCTTTGTTGAGCAAAACCAAAGGTATTTTGGAACGCTCTGTACAAATTGCACAAGTTATATCTGTCACATGCACCTGCAAAGTGAATTGCAAGTCAGAAATGTTTCACTTGGGTTGTGGTTCTGGGCAACATGCAAGTGTTACTGAGGGAATGTCATGAATTTTGGAGGCTGTGCAACTGCATCTCCTCCTGAGAGTGTACTGGTCCACCCACACTGCGTGCTGGTATGGTCTGAGCCAGAAACAGCGATATCCTTCCCAACCCCAGCAAGTTAAAGGCACAACAGATGCAGCTTCTGTGTGTCAGCACTGCATGATGAATGTCCAGCCTGGGGAATGCTCAGCAGGGCCCACGAGGAACCAGAATGTACAGTGGGGATCTGACAACTCATCTATTTCCCAAAGGCTTGGAGAGAAGTAATTCAGGATGGCACAATTTACAGAGGTGCTGGTGTTTCTGTGCTTAGGGTCCTGCTGTGCACTCGGTTATGGTCCTGAAAAGCCTTTTCAGATTAGTAGGTCAGAGAAATTAAAGCTTCCTGAACCCTGGAGTGTGTATTTTTCCTGTTACTAACATAGATAAACCCTTTGAAAGTGCTGAATATAACACTTCTTATGATCAATTTAATTTAATCTTTCTTCATTTAACCTGCAAATAGAATTCACCAACTTCTAAAGGATGAATTTAGGGGCTCTGATGGAGACTGTCATTTAAGAGAGCCCTTTGAATCAATTTTAGCTCGATCAAGGCTTTGCTGGACGTTGTAGCCTCTGATCCTTTTAAAAATGATTATAGCATGACTAGTAGCCATGTATGGGTACTTTACTTTCCCCATGAGGTTCCCAGCCCCAGCAGAAGAAAGGAGGTGTCATTTTATCTCCAGATACGTACCGTGGGTTATGGTGTTTGGCACAGAAGTAACTAGTGGCTTTATGTAAGAAAAGATCATGCAAGAGCATTACCATAAAACCATTATATTTAACTGCACACTTAATGACACAAAGCCTTATCCTGTGAGTATGTGTCTGTAGAGATAAGGGCAATCTAGCTGTTCTTCTAGCTCCCCCACAATGGCTGAGCAAGAGACTCAAAGCAGTGTTTGTAAATATTCATTTCATCTTCTTACCCCTTGTTTTGGAGCTCTTTGCTGACAGCAACCCGGTCCATGCTAAGTCACAGAGTTAAAACAGTGTGGTGCTGTTCCTCACACGCTTCCCTTGGCAGCCAAGTTTGGTGTTCCCCAGCTTATCTCCTTGGGGACGGCACCCCTTGCAAAGGAAAGGGGGTGGTGTGGCTGAGCACACAAGGTTCTCCAAGCAGCAAGGAAGAGTCTCCTCATCATTTGGGGAGTGGGTCCTTGGTGCTTCCCTACTTCTGATGATATGCATGGTGCAGTGTTGTTCCTCTCCAGAGCTCGACACAGGATTGGTTTAATAAGAGGGTTATCCAGCAGGTTGAGGAAAGTGGTTGTTCCCTCTGCTGGGAAAGTGTGAGGGAGTGTCTGGAGCAGTGTGTCCCGTTTGGGTTTCCCCAGTATGAGGAGGGCACTGGCCAAATGCAGTGAATCCAGTGGCAGAGGACTGGAGCACATGGTGCTTCAGGAGAGATGAGTGGGATGTTTGTGCAGCCTGAACAAGGGTTGGTGAAGTGTCACTGCTGTCTTCAAAAACGTGATGGGTTGGTACAGAGAACACAGAGACAGACTTTTTGTGGAGCCACACAGCAAAAAGGTGAGAGACAATGGAAACAAATGGCAGCAAAGGAAATTTTGTTTAAATATAAAGAAAAAAATTCTTCAAAGAGGGTAAGCAAACACTGGAACAGGAGTCCTGAAAATTTGACGGGACAGGGCCTGCACCAACCTGATGGAAACTCAAAGTTAGTCCTGTTTTGGATTAAAGACTTGTAGAGACCACTTCCTACCAAAATTACTGTGATTCCAGTCT
This sequence comes from Myiotriccus ornatus, assembly GCA_036023395.1. Taxonomy (NCBI): domain Eukaryota; kingdom Metazoa; phylum Chordata; class Aves; order Passeriformes; family Tyrannidae; genus Myiotriccus; species Myiotriccus ornatus. The sequence goes on along the minus strand of JAYRBT010000139.1, from coordinate 68,197,690 downwards.
AAAGGACACGTTTGTATTTCTTATAGTACATTCACTGGACAGTTTCCAGTAGCACACTAAACAATACCTGTCATGTAGGTTTTCCTCTTTCTCTTCTCAGATGGGAGAGTGTGGGGAAGAAAGATGTTTACAGTGGTTTGGTTTAGTGTTGATGGACTTTTTAAATATCTCACCTGCTGCTTGTTGATATGGGAGAAAATGGGTGCACAAAATATGTTTGGCAGGGCGTCAGTGCTGCTCCTTAGTGACCAGGTGAGTCTGTTCCTCCAGAGTCAACCCTGGAGGAAGTGCTCTAACTCTCTATTGAGCACTATTGGTGAAGCTCCTTAGAAGCCCAGAAGCCAAAGTGCTGGCTGTCCACTGTGTTCTTCAGGAGAACTCCAGGAGGTTCAGGAGGTATTTTACGTGGTGACCATCGTGGGCAAGTATGTGAATGGGCAAGATATGGAACAGGAGTAAGCAGGCTGCCACTCCTACTCACGTTGGTGTGCTTTTCATTTCGTGTGTGAGCCCTAGTCCACTGTCTGCCCATGCATCCCATAATGAGTCTCAACAGCCCTGTAGGTAAGAAGCACCCCCAGTCTGTGAAGTGCTCTGGAAAGCCTCTCCCATTAACTTTCTGTGATTGGTGTCACCCCCACAGGACTGATGCTGTCCTGGGACAGCCCTAAGAGGTGCCTGGTCAGTGTATTGTTTAGGCTCCCCTACCTGCTGTTTTGTACCACTTATACTAGCACCGTGGTTTAGGATTAGCCACTAAATGGTCATTTTTCTTCTAATTAATTTTAATTAGAGACAAATAATTTTACTGTAGTTGAAGGTGAATTCCAAGGCGTAGCCAGCAGCTCTGGCTGATTATTCATTAGTGATCCATGGCTCAGTACATGGCTCTTGTTTCCCTCTGATTTCCTCTCCTCTGTGTCTGGGTTAGACTGGGGGCTGGTCTGTATCAGTTCAGCTCCAGCTGGAGATCTCTCCCTCCGTGTTTATCTCAGTTGCACCATGCATTTCATTACAGTGCTGTTATTAGCTGTATAAAATGGAGGGATTAAAAAGGATGAATGAAATGAGAAAAGACCCTGGAGGAAAGAACTCTATTAAATTCACACTAGAAATCCTTGTCAAATGCATGTGAGAAAAGACTAGAAGTCTTTCTTTTTCAAGCTGTATGACAGTATCTCATTTTCCTTCCTTAAAAAAGCCCACAACCCTATGCAAATCCTAGTAAAAAGGCAGGTGCCAGCCCCTCCCTGAAATGTTTATAGTACCCAGAAGAAATGCCAATCTGTGTCTGTGGGCCAGAAAGAGAAGTGTGGTTTGCACGGCCCGTGAACTCCCGGCAATGTCACAGCTGTTATATTTAGCATGTGGCATTCTGACACCCCTGCTAACCACAGCATGAGGATGGGCTGAATATTCTGAAATTACCTGTGGAATCATCTTGCCCTAGATTTTCTACACACTCTTGCTTTAAAACTGGAGTTGAAAACTGGGCACAGTTCATGTTCTTGACGTGACCCTCCTGTGTAATTGTAATAATGTCTCGCTTTCTTGTAATTTAAAATAGACACAAAACTCTGTGAAGTAGAAATAATCAGAAATCATAGTGCCATCAGCTTTGGTATTAAAGACAATAATATTTATACTTTGAAATCCTTCTTTGAAATGTGTTATCAAATGAGAAGAAATGTTTTAAAGGTGGATGTGGGGTTTTGCTTGTTTGTTTACTTAACTAGGAGGTAAATACTAGCTCTGGAACACAAAGCTTATAATTGAGTTGGGTCCCACAGTCCCACATGTGACTGGTCCCTCCAAATTTGGTCTTCTGGTTTTCTGATTCATGGTCTGGAGTCCTCAGAGATGTAAGCAAGTCAGTTCCTGCTGGAAGGAGTTAACGCTGTTTATTGTTAATTTGCCAGCATCCACCATATCCACCATGGTAGTGGAAGGTGTTCCTGCCCATGGCAGGGGGTTGGAACAAGATAATTGTTAAGGTCCCTTCTATTCTATAACTCTGTGGTATTTACAGAAATGCCCAGGCAGTAAGATTTTTCTCCTCAGGCTGTTTTGCACCAAGCTGGCCATGGCTGTGCCTGACAGCTGTTCCTGTACTGAACTGCTTTCCTTGGCTAGCGTGGAGATTTCTGTCCTCCTCCAAGAGCTTGTGGAGGTTCCCAAAGCCTAGTGCTACTTGAAGCAGCCTTGGGACTACTCGATTTGTTTTAGTGGATTGAATCATTTGACATCCATGGGAAGTCAACATTTTTCATGGCTTTAGCTGAATATTTGGACCAAAGAGGTCTTCTGGTTTGATTTTCAAATTACACTGGTGAGCTGAAATATTCCTTGCATTTAGTTAAACACTTCTAGTAATGTTCTGTCCCAGAGAAGCTGAAGTAACAATACTCTAAGGAGGTTATTTTGCAATTGATTTGGATGGGTTATAGTTTAATTTAATTTTTTATTCCTGTTTTCTGTCCCATGAGTACACCACTGGAAGTCTAAAGCTGTCTTTCAGTGAGGGGTAGACAAACAGGAGCTTTTGTGTTTCTCACCACTTCTTAAGACACTTACGGTTTGATGGTGGAAGTCTTCCATAACCTGAACTGAGTTTTTGGATACACAGAATGTAGTAGGATTATGCTCTAAATTCGGATTTCTGTGTGTGGTTATGCTTCCTAAAAGGTGATTCACATAGTATCAGTCAAAATAATTCTAGAATAATACTTGCAGCATGATGGGGTATTCTCTGTAAATAATACAGAGCTTCTTTGTTGATATGCAGTCCGTGTTTTATACCTTTTTTAGCCTAGAAATTAGTTTGGTTAGGTTATAAGCCTCTTTCTGTTCCTTTTCATATCATGAGCCTACCATAAATCTGTAGGCTAACTCACAATGCAGATTTTACACCATCTGTCATCTCTGGAATATAATGTCAGTGCTGCTAAAAAAGCTTTTCCCGACATAAACATCCCCCTCTCCAGAGTCAGGAAAAGCAGCGCTTCCCATCTAAAACATACCATTTAGTTTTCAAATTGCCATTTATTTGGCCTGGAAAAAAACAGAGCTCTCGAGGCAGGGACCGCAGGTCAGTGCTGGACAGGAAAACATCGGGGGCACGCGGGTGCTGAGCCCTGGCTCTTTGGAGCAGTGAAGCTGGGTGAAGACCTCACCCGGTCACAGAGCAGAGAATGTTTTCTTCTCTAAAAGGCACAGATTCTACTGCCCTCAGTATCACACTTTGATGAATTATTTCTTCGTCCCCAGAAGGGCCTGTGCCAGCGCTGGGAGAAAGCTCAGAGCCGCGGGCTGCTTTCCCCTGCGGTGCTGCGGAGCTGGAGCGCGGCGAGGGGAGGAGCAGCGGCGGGGCAAGCGCCTCGGGGGAGGCCCACGAAACATTATCTCTTGCAGGCAGCTGCTCGGAGCCTCTGGCGTGTGCCAGGCACAGTGTTGCTGTCAAACACAGCTTCTCTCCGTGGGTCCGGGCCCCACACCAGCCCTGCACGCTCCCCACGCAGACCCGCTTTAAAAGCATTGCCTCTGTGACAGACACTTTTCCCTCGTTCCTCAGTGCTCTGGGCCTGGCAGCTCCACTGAAGGCGGCGTGAAGTAGAACAGACCAGCTTAGTAAGCCTCTACCTGCGATGAATTTGCTTCCTAAAATAGCTGCAGAGCCGGGGGTTATTTTTATAAGCAGCTACACAGGGCTTTTGTGTCCCGAAGAACTGTAAAGAAAACTTTGAAGCATTGGCTTGTGTGTAAACTGATGCAGTTCTGCCTGAGTTTGAAGACAGCCTGGAACAGTAACCCTGGGAAGGGTTAAGTACCTGCCTAATCTTCATTGGGCTTTAAATATGATACTTAAGGGTGTCAGTGTAAGCATAACCCTGTGAGACCTTTCATTGCTGGTAGTTTTAGTGGGAATGTCAGATTTTAATAGGCATCACGTACATTATCATAACAATCCCAATATTTTACAATGTCTCTCTCTCGGTGGTAGTGTTATTATAGGACATGTATTCCAGGCTCTTCACCACCTTTGTTGTCCTTCCCTGGACATGGCTCCAGCACCTCAATGTTCTTTTTGAAGTGAGGGTCCCAAAACTGAACACAGGATTCAAGGTGTGGCCTCACCAGTGCTGAGTACAGAGGGACAATCACTGTCCTGTTCCTGCTGGCCACACTATTGCTGATACAGGCCAAGATGCCACTGGCCTCCTTGGCCACCTGGGCACACACTGGCTTCATGTTCAGCTGGCTGTCAGCCAGCTGAACAGGTCCCTTTCTGCTGAGCAGCTTTCAAGACACTCTGCCCCCAGCCTGGAGCGCTGTTTGGGGTTGTTGTGACCCAAGTGCAGCTGTGTGACAGCTCCAGGCTGGCCAAGGCCACTTCCTGCGCCCGTCCGTGCTGCCACATCGCTTCACCTGTTTGTGCCTGGCCATCTTCCAGCTCCCATGTGAGGAGTGCCCTGGATGGGGAAAACAAAAAAGGGTCATGTCAACTGGAGAGCAGTATGTGCTGCTTTGGGAAGATCAAGACTGCTTAAATTAGAAGCATCGAGGACAGCCCTTGACTTGCTATTTCTGCTGGAAGGACAGTCGGGCCCATGTGCCCTGCAGTTACACCAGGAGGAGCGATTGGGTTTCCTCAGCCCTTAGGTTACATTAACCAAGATGAAGTGTCAGTTTGCTCCTTAGTAGCCTGGCTGGGAAGTCAGAGGTGGATCTGGATGGAAAGCAGAGGGTCTTTGTGTTAGACACCGAGTTCTCCTTGGCCTGCCTTGCACTGTGGGTGTGCATGGTGCTTTGGAAGTGCTGATGAGGACAAGGGCTGAGCAGGTCACCCACCAAGACGGTGCAGAGGAATGTTTCCTGAAGCAGAGGGATGTGCTGGGTGACTGTTCAAGTGGAGCCTTACACCCTGTTGATAGCTGTGGAGTCAGCACATGACTGGCTGAGTGACATGGGCACATCTGCACAGCTGTGCTTGGGCACTGAACCTGCCCCACAAGGATGTTTGATTCAAACTGCAAATGAGTGAGCCTGATCTGTCTCAGGGGTGTTAGGACCCAGTGCTTTCCTTGGGGAATATTTTTGTCACTGGTATTTTCAGAGTGTATTGGGATGTCAGTCTTGCATGGCCAGGTATCCACATCTCCTGAGGCCCAGGGTGGGGATACTGTCAACTGTTACCCTGAGGGAGAGCAAGCAAATTCCTGACTTCACTGGAGTCACCAACTTCCCTGGAGCCACCTTTCTGTTGCAAAATGACCACAAAGAAACTGCAGGAGCCACCTCCCAGGGAATTTCAGCCCAGAACCTCCTCTGCAGCTGGTGCTTCCCTCATCCCAGTCCCTTCTTGAATATCAGGCATTTGACCTGTCCAGGGGCTCACATTAACCCTTTCCCTGACCTTGTGCACTGCTTATTTTCACGTCCCCAGCTGTTGGATTTAAACTGGGAACCTGTGGTACAAAGACAGTGACGTTTATTTTTAGTCTGTGGCACTGTGTGAACATTAATTAGGACTGATAATAAGGAGCACAAACCTACTGGCACCCTTCTCGGTGTCTTCAGCGAGGAATCCTGCTGCTCCGTGCGTAAGAAGCTCATCCTAGCCAGTGAACACCTTGAGGAAATAGGAAATATCTCAGTGATTCCCAGATGTGTCCATCCCTGGGAGCAGAAGTTTGCTCCTGTGCCGATGAAGTGGAAACATTAGTTATTTATGGGCAAAATAAGGGCTGTTCTATTTGTGTTAAGGTAGTACAGTGTTGGAAGTGTTTGGGCAGCCCAAACACTGCTGGTGGCATGGTAACTAGAGGAGCAAAACTTGGATGGCTTGGGATGTAGACGGCACCGCGCTGGTATATTTGTAACAGGTTACAAATACACAAACCCAGAAAATACCTCTGTGGTTAAAAATGCTCAAGGCAGTGTGGATGTGCAGGCCTTTCTGGAGGTAACCTGAGTCCTGCTGAGTACTCTTAAGAATCACTGAGAGTCTTTCCATTTATTTCAGTGGTTGCTTTATGGAATGAGAGAGTTAATTTTGCAGGTAAATAACTTTTCCTTGGGGAAAGCAACATCACCAAATCATGAGAACTCATGGGGGCCCTCCCAGGTCGTGGTAGCAGCTCTGGGGCTGATCCCCAGGCTATAGCCTAAATGCTGTTAGGAATATTGTCACGTCTGGGATAGCCTGTGCTATGTGCTGGTCAGATCCCTGTGCCAGCAGATCTGGAGGAGGAATAGAAGGATATAATAGCCAGGGCTGGCTGTGGCTGTGCTGGTAAGTGGAGACAGAAGGAGCTTTGGTGGTGGTGCAACTGCTTCCCTGGAATATGACAGGGTTTGCCAAAGAGGAGCCAACAGTTCAATTGCTTTACTATTCCCTTGATAATCAGGAAATCCCACAACATGGTAAGCTTCTTCCTCTCCTGTCTTATTTAGTGGTAAACTTGAATAATGAAAACCAAACCACAAATCCTATGTAATGTAATTATATAAACAAATACCGTTAGTCTGTTCCCAAGATTATCTCCTGGTGGTAGAGAGGGTTTCTTGCCTTCTTTTGACTTTGTTCTCTTGACTGAGTTGAGCATCCCCTTACACTGCATCGGGAGAAGGAGAAAATAACCTCAGTTATTGGTTTATGTTGCAAAAGAAACAATTACAGCCCTTACAGTCCCTCGTATGGATCTTCCCCAGTGCTCTTCCAGACACTTTTCTTTGCCCTTCTCCTTTCCCCTCCTGCCTCTACCCTGTCCCTTTTGACAAAGAGTGACCAGAAGGGCATGTAACGATCCAGACTAGGAATTGCTGCTGCTGAGGTACCTAATAGGATTATAAGATTTTCAGCATTAATCCTTATCCTATTCTGTAGGCAGACTAACCTTTTACTTAGATTTTTCCCTTATGTTGCACAATTATTTGACTCTTGAGTGATTCCTTTACAGCTGCTGTTTTGTCCTTTTTCAAAGCGATTGTAATTGGTGTAGACATCCAGCATGGAGCAGTGTAAGGACTGTCAGGCTGCTGTGGTTATTTGTTTAGTGCTGCAAGTGAGCTTTTCCTACCTCACTGATGGATGTCACCACTTCCTTTGCCTGTCCTGTACCCTGAGGTTATGTGTTTGCTTTAGCTGAGGCTGTAGAACATGTTTCTGTAGCTTGAAATGTAGCAATTACTATGTCAAGCTCTGGGAGGTTTGATGGTCAGGATATCTGCTTCTGCACAGAGGGCAAGGGAGCCAAGGCTTTCCTGGGTACGTGGCTCATTCAAAGGAGCTTTGAAAGATGGAAGTGGGTGGGGAGTGGGTTGAACTCTGATTTCCTAAGGAAATGAGACTTAAGCAGTCTGTTTTTCCATTGCTGCTAATATTTGGATCTGCAAAGTAAGAGTGGCCAGAATAGATGGGTCAGAGAGGTCTCAAATATTAAGTTTCTACATTATTTCTAAGAATTAGCTGCTGGATAAGAGATTGTCTCATAGTAGTGCCCACCAGGAGGTAAAAGCTGCAGTGTTGACTCTATGGGTAGGTCCCTAATTTGGCTGGCCAGGCAGACGGTCAGTGCATGTAACACTGGAGTCCCAGCACGTGTGGGACCCAGGACAGGTGGCAGCTGTGGGAGGGAACTGAGGCCCTGTGCTGCGATTTTGGGGATGTGTGAGGGAAGCTGAAGGTCCCGTGGTGTGGTTCAGAAAACACCAGGAGTGTTGCAGGAGATTATAGAGATGAGGAGGAGCTAGGGAATGATACGGTTGGAATTTGTATGGCTGGGCCTCTCGAACCGTGGGCTGTCAGGATAACTGCCAGGGAACAGCTTGTTTTGGAGGTGATGGGCTGACTTGCAGTGCGGGGAGAGGAGCACAGGAACTCCAGAGTGTGGGAGAAGACACACAAGGAACAGCAGAGGAAGAAGCTGGTGGCACTGCAATCATTAAAGGAGAGAAGGGACTGAGGTGGGATGAGACAAAAGGCCACACCAACAGCATTTAGGAACAGGCACAGAAAGCAAAGTTAAATTTCTTCAGCTTGGTAGGCCAGAGGGGTGGAGGGAGGAGGGAGCAGGGGAGAAGTTTAAACACTGGTTCATCCAGATTGGGGTAGAGACCACACAAGGGAGGTAGAAATGAGACTTGGACAAGGAATGGTTTTGTGGTGTGGGCAGAGGGACAAAAGCTCAGCCTTGGGTTTGTGTATAGCGTGCAGGAGGGATTTGGCAACAGTCTGAGCACAGGGATGAAGGAAGGCAGGAGTCAACCATAACTTGAATTACACAGGAAGCTTGGATGAGGGGGAAGCAAGAAGCATTGTCTTCAGCAGGGGAGAGGAACTGAGAGAAGAGATAGAGGATTGATGTGTGTGTTTGAATTAAATCAATTGTATTCAACCCTGATCCAAGGCCAAGTGAAGACAGTAAGGTCAAGAGACTATTTGAAATATCTGTGCAAGCATTTGTCTTCAAAACCCTGAGTATGCTCTACAGAAGTGCCCAGACATCTTTTGTCTTCCATTTGTACGGTGTGCCCAGAGGTTAAGTGATCCCAAGCCACATAGTAAGCCACAGCAGTGACAAGACTGGCTTCCAACATTCCTTAGAACAGTTTTCAGTGTCGTAGACCATAGCAGTAATAAATGTCCATATATGCACACAACACACCACAAGGCAAATCAGTGAAACTCTCACTCTCCAGTTTAGGGGGAGCACATCACCTTCTTAACTGTCCCTTGCTCTGCATATGCAAAATTATTGCACAGTTTCCTTCCCTCACAGCATTTTTTGCTCTTTTTTATTTTGTCTCTCTTTTTATTGTCTGCAACTAATTCTTTTCTAGTGATGCTGTAAACTGTTTTTTTCTTCAGGATCCAGTGACTTTCTGTTACCAGCACAAACTGAGGAAATGAATATCAATCATTCAGTGATTATTTGCAGGAAATACAAGCGTGAGATAGCAGCCAGCCCAGGCCAAGAAGGAAGGACAGCATTGCGGTGCTCTTTATAAGGAGAGCCAAAAATATTATTCATGTGCTCAGCTGTTTTCTGAATATTGTGGAGCTTTCTTCCTTTTGTGAGCTCTACCTTCTCAGGATGAGGTCCTGCTACCATTGAAGTTGGAGTATTTGCTATTAGCCTCAGTGAGAACAGGATCAGGCCATGGTCTGTGTGTTGTCTGTCTGTCCTTGCCTTTAACCCCTGCTGCTGTTTGGGAAGATACTGCAGGGGACAAAAACACTCCTCATTTCCCAGATTCTCTCTGAGCGTTTGTGTCTGATCCTTGCAGATAGCACAGCCCCCGTGGGTGGAATAGTTTGGGATCTGGCTGTTTGCAGCAAAGCTTTTTGAAGCCAGTGTGAAGCCTCCGTAAAATATCGGATCTCCTCACTCAGTACCTGCTTTTCTGAAGTCTTCATTGTGCTCCAGGTTCTGCTAAGCTATGCTACAGTGAGCATGATGAATAGCAGGGAAATTGCCTTCGGTCACTGCTTTGGAAATCAAGATGTGTGTTGGCTCACCCCGTTCTTTCAGAAATACCTTCTTGAGCTCCGGGAAGTGCCGTGGAACACCATATCCCAGAGTGTTAATTTTTAATGTGTTATGCATGTAATGGACTTGACTGTAATTATGAGTCCCACGGCACACAGTCACTGCTGGCAGGATGGGAAAGGATGACTGCAGGTCCGTGTGGCTCCACAATTAGGGACTGAAACACTGATCATTTTCATTCCCAGCAGCAGTGGAAACAGTCATATGAATTTAAAGCAAAAGCTTAAGCTTTTTTTAAGATGGGTACCTGCAAACCAATAAACATCCCCCTGCAATCTATTAAATGTAGACTTTGCAGCATCATCGTCCTGCACTGAATAACACTGACTGAAACCTGGGCAGGGCAAAGTGGTTTTGACAAGCCTGTGCTTATGTCCGGAATAATCCAAGTGAATAAGCATGTAGGCAGTGATACAGAGAGGAGTTAGTATAAAAAATTCTCAACCTCTTTTTCTCAGTAGTGCTATTTTTAACATACAGATCCTCATTTCTTTCTTACATGAAATCTTGAAGCTGACAGCATCCCTTTCAGACTTGAAAATGAAAGGAAACTGTCTGAAAGAACAGCAGAGCAGGGATTTTTAGGCCTGATCCTGTTGGTATATCTTGGTTGGCAGATTCTTTCGCCTTTGATGAGCCCAAATCGACTTTAATGAACAGTGCAGGATTCCTCCCTTTATCAGGTTTAATGAAGGATAAGGCCTCAGCATTCAAACCCTTGTGGTAGGAGAACTTGGATCCTGCTTTATTGTCTGCCAGGTTTTCAGAGTACTGAATAGAGGTGGAAGGGATTTTGGACAAATGATTCTCATTTTACCCTGCCTCTGAAAGCAATACTCCTACATTCCTGGTGTCACAGTAGGTTGTTTTGAAATCAGATTTTTAATTTCCTTTTAAAAATGTGGTGGCCTTGGTTTGGTTGTTTTGTTTTGTGTGTGACTCATAAGGTATAAGCTGAGGATACCATTCTGAAAGGAAATTCAAACCTGAATCCCTGCTCTTCATTCATGTCACTGGCAATAGTTTCTCCGAATTCAGTGATGCAAAATCACTCCTGTACTGTACTTAGTGCACTCGAGCTTAAATCAAATCCTAACACTTTTTACTAGTGCAAAAAACACGTTTAAAACATGGGAAAAAAATAGTTCTCCGTGACAGGAAATCAATTTAATCCATTTATTGTTTATTTGTTTTTTTTTTCCCAGGCTTATATTTGGCACACTTTACCCGGCATATTATTCTTACAAAGCCGTGAAATCAAAGGACATCAAAGAATATGTGAGTAATGAGGTTTGTGGCTGTGCTGTGGGTTTGTTTTCTAAGATTGCTCCTCACCACATTGTGAAGGTGTTGGCTGTGATCGGGAAAAGCTCATAAAGCAGTACAAGGGGCAGACTGGCCTGAAGGTGGTCTGGGTGATTGCTGGGCACAGATCTCGAACAAGGAGCCTCAGGTTTGTGCTTCTGGCTGCTCTGCTGGGTGGATGTGCTCCCTGACAAGTGTGTGCTGTTCCTCTGGTGGTGCGAGCCGAGCTATATCCAGCCGACTTAAAAGGCATTTGGCATCCAGAGCTTTGTGTGCTCTCCTTTGTTTCTGAAGAGCAGCATAAATCAAAGCCTTTTCAAAAAGCCTTGAAGCTTTAACTGCTCATTCAAAACAAGGATCAGAGGAGGCGACTCGGAGCACATATGACTGAATCCTCAGACAGAAACATCCTGCCTCGCAGAGCGACCTGTTTACAGGCAGGTCTGGCAGCTGGGTGTGCTCTCTTGTCGTTTTGCTGAGAAATCTTCCCTGGGCCCCGGTTTCTAAAGGCATATTGGGCCATCAGGAAAAGTGAGGTGTGGGAGAATCAAAAGCACTTGCATGCTGTTGGGGTCCTGTAGGATTTGTAGTGCCCTTCACAACTTGAGCTCTGTTGACTTCATTGAACCCATCTCAGCCTCCAGATCTTGACTCTTCAATCCTCTCAGGATCCCAGGGATGACAAGCCCATTTTCTCCTCTGGATAACAGCATAGATGGTTATCCCATTAAGTCCTTAGTGCAGGCTCAAACTGGGACTCATTGTGGCTGCTGAGATTTTTTTTTTAATCATTCTCCTTCTTCAGAAGATTATTTTGGATATTTTGAGGGTCATAAGTGTTACAGAGCATAGCAGATACTTAAGGCAAAATATCCCTGCAGCCCTTGCAGATCCTGTGCTTCTCAGAGTCTATACAGTCTTTGTTTGAAAATGGTGGAGACGTGCATGAGCATCCCCAAGCACTGTCTGCCACTGATACTTAATGTTTCCATAGTCCCTTTCCAGAAAGTATTTTGCTGAAGGGTCCAATTCCTGTTGGAAATTCAGTTGCGAAAGAGGAACTCACATCAGACACATGGGGTCATGACCCAAGTGTGAGAACAGCTGATCTAAGACCTGGTCTGCACTTACAAATTGATTTCAGTTCAACACACCAGTTGTGGCAGTACGTCCATTCGGCTTCAGTTAAAAAAAATAATAAATGAAGTAGTAATTTACACTGACACAGTAAGAGCCTTCATTTATTAGTCAAAACTTATGTCGCTTCAGGATATTTTGTTTTCTGCTTGGTAATAGTCATTTTGATAAATGTTGTTTTAGGCTTATCCAAGGCCATCCACAGCAGGTCTTGGTTTGTGTTTTACAGTTTTGCTGGCAGTAGTGTCTGAGAGAGCCGAGCTGGCACCGAGGCTCTGAGGAGTTGCAGTTATGTAAAAAGCCTGGCAGAAGCTGCCCTGGGAAGACAGTGCTCTCGGGCATTTGGCAATGCCAATATTGCTGTAACACTAAATACAAATATAAATCCCAGGAGAGCAGTTATGTAGCTGAGTGACAAGTGCTCAGGGAATAGTTCCAGTACTTACAGGGAGATGGAGAGAGACTACAGGTACTGTCCCCACTGTCTTGAGAAGAAGGTGCAAAAGCCATTTCTGAGCTGGTGAGATCCAGATTTGTTGACACCTCCATCCTCCCTTCCCCAGAGCAACACCTGGTGTAGGTATACTGTTTGTACTGCCTTCTTTCCAACCTTCCCTTACTCTATGGCAATTTTCTCAGCCTTAGATAACACAGTCCAGTTCTCTAATTCATGGATTTTCATGGTTTTTGCTTCCTTAAGCTTTCTAACATTCCAGCAAAGCTGATTAGGGAACTCCATTTTCAAATATACCTAATTAAACAACAATTTTCACTTAAATTAACAACCTTTGTCATACTATCTCTTTCCCATCCCAAGAAGCACCAAAACTACTTGCATCAGTATAGTTGAGCTCTGCTTCTAAATACCATTTAGTGGTCAGAGACAAAAAGCCCCAGATTCCTGAATTCCTCAAGATACTACAGGTCACCTGACCGGGTCCCCAGAGACTCTGTTGCTGTCATCCCAAAGGACACTATCCATCAGTCAACCCCACAGTGTTCCCCTAGCTGAACACAGGGACAGCACAGCACATGCTCACACTACCAGTGTGAAGGGAAACACTCTCACCTAGGCCCCAGGTAAGGGATTTGAGGTGATGCCCTTGCCCTTGTCCTTGCCCTGTGCTCAGGGTGTGGATGGGAGCAGGCACAGCCATTCAAGTGATGCACACTGGTTTAGGAACTGTAGTGAGTTGATTGTTCTCCTGAGCACTGAATCGTGGGCTGGGCACTCACCTCTTTACCTCTTCCAGTCTATAGATATTATGTAAGTAATTACATTTTATCTTAATTTGGCTAACACCCTAATATTAACATATGCCATTAAGATGAGCCAAGTGAGACTTCTAATGCCCTGTGATAGGGCTGTGGTGTTTTGCTGGTCAGTGGAGCTTCTGTAAGGACAGAGTCAGGCTGCTCTTCTTTTCCTCAGACCAGTCCTAAAGGCCACAGTCACCTTCTCAAGGGTTGTGTAAACCTGATATATATTATGTGCTGAAGTGAAGGAAACTCTGGCACCTTCAAGTCCACAATAATTGCTAAATACACATGAGGTGTGGGGGTGGGGTGGGTAAGAATTTCTGTGAGAGTTATTCTGTGCACTTGTGCCTGTAAGAGATAGTTTGAGGCCACTGGGGAAAAATGAACCAGCTACTGTTTTTGTTTCCCAGGTCAAATGGATGATGTACTGGATCATATTCGCGCTCTTCACGACAGCAGAGACCTTCACGGATATCTTTCTTTGCTGGTGAGCACCAGAGGGGGGAGGATCTTTGGCATGAGATAAAAAGAAAATGGAAATGTTTACAGGGGAGAAAAAAGGGATACAGAGGTGCACTGACTCCTGAACACAGGGTTAGCAGCTTCAGGTGCACGGAGGTGTTCTTTGTGGAGGAGCCACACTTCCTTTCCCAGTGCTGCCATAGGAAAACCAAGAAAGAAGTGGAAGTGCTCAGTGATAGTGATTAGTGAGAAATCATTCCAGGAGTCTCAGTCCCTTCCTGTCAGAGAAAGGCACAGCTGATTGCCCAGTTGGATGCTTGCAGAGGTCATCAGGTAAACAACAGTGGCTTTAACTACAGTATCCTACAGTAAATACACAGACTATGGGGGTCAGGCACAAACCACCCTGCAGCAAGGGGTTTTGTAGGTTGCTTTGTGGGTGTTGTTCCTGGGATGTTTTGTTTGGTTGGGCTGGGTTTATGGTTTGATGGAGGACAGTTAGCAGTCCGAACTGATGTGGGCTTTCTGGTGCCAGTGAAAGGATTCCTGATCATTTGTCAAGATGAGAGCACATAAATGCCCAGTTATCAGATTCGGTTCCTTAAATTTGGATGCTCAAGTTTGGAAGTGTTTGTTGCTTGGTTGCTCTTTTTAGCAAGGCCTTTCTAGTGGAAACCAGTGAGATCAATTAGACTTCAGTATGAAAATTTAGCTGCAGAGCATGGCCCTCACTTACAGGCTGTTCTTGCATGCCTCCAGTGAGTCTTCCAGACAAAGGGAATCTTGGCATCGTGTCAGATCTGTTGAAAAGGAGATAAAAGGCATTATTGTCTATCTAATTTGCATGCAGATCTACCCCTGCCCTGTGTTCATCTGGAACTTTGGTTTCTGGAGGATGTATTATGTGGTTCTCTTGGGAGTTGTGACAGAGGGCTTGTCCAGCCTGTGAAATCGGGTGTGCTGTAGAGATCCTCAGTGAGGTGGAAGGCCAGCCTGGCACATCCATGCTCAGAGTGGGGCATCACAGAGGCCCACTGGATCAGACCTGGCTGGCTCAGTGACAGTGCTGTGTAGCACAGCAGGAGCCCGTCTGAGTCCAGCAGGGTTGGGCCATTGTCATTACAGGTCTCGGTGCTGCTCTTGCTGGTCCCTGCCTACAAAGGTTAACAATTGTTCATCACACTACTGGCAGCAACATGCCTGCCCACGTGAGGATGCTGCTGGCTGGCCAGTATTGGGCTCTGGGCTTTGCCCTCTAGAAAAGAGTCTGGATAGTTTAATCTCAGGGTGCCTCTGACTTGTTGTGACAGCTAAAGCATGACCTGTTGTCAGTTAGTGTCCTCTTGTAGTTCTTGTAGTTCAGTTTCAGTCAGATAAGTGTTATCTTAGAAGCAGAAAGGCAGAGAGATGAAACGTGCCTAAATACGTCAGTGAAATATTGATTTGCTGGTTTGGTCTTTGCTCCCTCACAATGACTTGGGATACTGTGAAGGCAACACCAGGGCTTTTTGCATGTAGAAAGCTTCTCTTATCACACCTAGAGCCTCTTCCAGACCATTAAATAATGGTCTTGATAACCAAGTAAAGATTCACCCCCATGCCTAGTTGAGATGTGTGCAAAGGTGAGTGAATGTGTTCTGGTCTTTGCAGCCTTTGGTAAGCAAAAGGTGTCCTGAGCTAGACTGGCCAGTCCTTTCCTATGATGAGCACCTCTAATTAAGGGCAGTGGTTAAATTTGGAGTGGACACTAAAAACTCTTTTTCTTCCAGGTTTCCATTCTACTATGAACTCAAAATAGCTTTTGTAGCTTGGCTGCTGTCTCCGTACACCAAAGGCTCCAGCCTCCTCTACAGGAAATTTGTCCATCCAACGCTGTCTTCAAAAGAAAAGGTAATCACAGGTGCCTTGGTCCTCTCTGGGTGGAGCAGAACTACAGTGTGTTTACTCCAGTCTCTGTATCTCTCATTTTCATGGAAGACTGGGAGTTGCTGATTCTCTTCCTTCATCGTTTGATCACCTCCTTTTGGTTGGTGTTTTTGTTCTTCGTGGTTGTTGTGTTTTTAAATCCTGGCATCGTTTCAGTGCACTCACATGTATTAACTCATCTTCGTGCACTTGAAGTTGGGAGGGAGGGGGATAAAAATACCTCCTGAGCTGCTTTGCACATACTGGCTGAATGTAACTGGAGAACTGTGTTGTGGCTGGATGTGACAAATACAGAAACAGGGTCTGGCCGCCAGGACTCCTCAACTTTGTTCCCAGCTCTGCCTGAAACAGTGTGCAGCAATGAGACAAACAGCCCAGGCAGTCTAAAATGGGCTTAGCAAACACATGCCTGGCTGGGAGACATAATATGGTGAAGTAAGGCATGTAGTATGTTGAGGTCCTGGGTTAAAAAGTGTCTTCCTCAAATTAATAATGCTAATTATGGGAGGGGGGCGTTACAGCTTGGATCATTTGCCTGCTTAGGAGATTCCTGTGGCTGTAAATGGGCTGTTGTCAGGCAGATCCATTTGGCTCATGTGAATACATGGGCCAAGTATAGCTCTTGGTCGCATATCAACATGCAAATTACTGAGTTTCCTACATTGGCAGCTTTGGAAATGAAAGCTCTGTTTAGCCACAGGCAGTGCATGAACAGCTGTATCTCAGTTCTGTCCAAGAAGGACAGTGGGGGTCAGTCCCCTGTCTCTCTGCTTCCTGTGAACTTCTGCTTACACTTCTCACAAATGGTCTCATGCATTTTGGGTTGCCACCTCTTACCTAGTGGGAATAGGGAGAGAATCACTGAGCAACCAACAGCTCCTCACAGCCTCCAGTCCCCACTAACACAGCAATCCAGCAGCTGAGTACTGAAGTCATTGTCATCTTATCATCCAGACCCCTGTGTCTTGAGGGAGGGAGGGAGAGGGAGGGAACTTCTATGACCATTTCACTGTATAATCAGCAGCATCAAAGTCCAGCAGCTCTGGGCCTACCAATTCCTTGAGCATCTGAAAGTGGGTGCTGCAGTGATTGCAGGGATGTCTTGGATACTTCTGAGACCAGCAGTCCTGGACACAGGGCTATACAGCTTCAGCTGCCCAGAGCCATCATATGATTATTTTTAACTATGGGACAATCCAGTTTGTCTTTTAGAGTCCATAGTTTTCAAATAGTCCAGGTGGATCTCTTGGTTCCAGGACTTAGTGGTGGTGGTTGCACTGTGCAAGTTTATCACAATTTTGGGTCCCAAATTTCCATTCACAGAATAAAGAGTTCCCAAAGCCTGCAGTGGGAGTTACTGTTCCCCTCCAAACCTTTCCTCTTTGCAAACATTGGCTGTGAACTTCTCTCCAGCCACGGTGGAGGAGATGGAGGGTATCTACTCCTCCGTAAAAGCTGACCTGGCTCTGCCAAGAGTTTGAGGTTGGGAGCACAGTCTGAACTTGTCCTGCTTGTGCTTATTTTTTGTTTGTTTTGCTGTCTGCTGTGACAGGAGATCGATGACTGCCTCATCCAGGCAAAGGACCGGAGCTACGATGCCCTTGTGCACTTCGGGAAGCGGGGGCTGAACGTCGCGGCCACGGCAGCCGTCATGGCAGCTTCAAAGGTAAAGGTGCGGGCCAGCATGGTGACCCCTTAACATCTCATCTGCATCCACTGCCAGCAGCAGCCACGGTGTGCAGGGGGTTTTGTGTAGTGACCTGTAATTTATGTGTAATTCTGAAGTTCGTGAAGGCTAAAAGCTCACCTGCAAGGCTTAAACACAACATACCCAGTGTGTAATTGTCTGCGGATGTGTTTATGTAAGAGTGAATGGGAAATGGCATCAGTTGTTTTTGGGGAACGAGTAGATATTGTGTGAGGGGTCTCATCTGAAGGGGTGTGTCCTGTACTCTGTTCCTGGCTTAGAGCCAAACCCAGAAAATAGCTGTTACCTCTGCTGCAAGGACTCAATAACTGCATTTTGTGGGCCCGCCCTCTGGCCATGGGCTGTCATGGCTTAGGGTTGATGTGCACGGTGACTATACCCTTGTGTTTGGGGGCGAGACTTGTATACAAGACATGGCTACAATGCCTGTTGCAAAAGGATGGTAGAAACACATGGGCAAGGTGGGTACTGGTATGAGGAACAATGTGAGAATGGGAGTTGAAGGAAATTACTTTGCTCTGCTAACTGCTTTTCATCTCACCTCAGGCGTATCATTTTTGTATGTCGTGGCCTTTCCTTCTGCAAAATTCATAATACATCCTTAGGAGACCAAACATCATAAAGTCTATAAAGCCTGTTGAATGCAAGGTATTATAGAAGTGGGGAGCCTAGGGGGTGTGGGCTCACAAGGATATGGCAAACCCAAAAATTACCTCCCTTTTTCCTGCCAAGCATCACGCAGACTGTGGTTGCCAAGCCTGGTACAGTTCTTCTCCTGAACCGTTGTTCTTCAGTGGGGAGGCTCTGCTGACCCAGGGACTGCTAGATAATCCAAACCCAGACTGAAACCTGGGATAAGCATGGAGCCAAGGAAGAGCTGTGTGCCTAATAGATATGCCCAATAAAACCACATTTGTGTGATGCCTCCATGGCACTTAAAACTTTTGCTGCTGCCGTGGAAGCCTGAAGAAGTCACACCATGGACATAAATAGGCTCTGGGAATGCCTGTTTTGCAGCACTGCTTTTGCTCTGAGCCCCTTTCCCTATGAGGTGCTGCAGACTCTCTGTGCTAGAGCTGCTTTTAGGACACAGTGAGAAACTACATGTGAATCCCAGTGGAATTCTGGCTCCTGTTTGGGTAGCTCCTGAATATGAGAAGCTCAATAGTAACCTAAACCCACAGCACCAACCTGTTCCTCCATCAGGACTGCAACAGTGTCTTCATCAGCTGTTCAACAGTCAGCACCACAGTTTTTCTTCCCACTGTTCTGCTTTTCTGGTGTTTTTCTTAAGAATCTCCCTGCCTTGAGATGTGGCTCCAGTGGCAATGGAGAGAAGGGGGAAGAGTTTCCATGGTATAAGGAAGCTGTTGTCTTGCATGAGTTGATGAAGCTCCCCATTCAGTGGTGGAAGAAAGCAACCCTGTGACTCGTGTGGTATTGTTATATTGCACATCTGCCAGCCCAACTGGGGAGAAAACTGTTAAGATGCTGCAACCTGTAAATGGACCAGAAGAGTCTTTCCTGCACACTATTTTGGGGAGGGGAAAATGACATGTTAATAAGACTGAGAGGTTGTTATTGAATAGATTGATTGACTTTTACACCAAAGCAAGGTGTGTTCATGTATTTCCTTCAGCCTTGACATTTAAATTGAGTGTCTGAGGGAAAATAGGACTCCTGGCTTCCTTCACTGCTTCAGCTTGTGGCCTCCAACAAATTGCTGGTTTGTGTGTGCCTCAGGGTACAGACCCAACAGAGAGGGTGAGCCAATCTGACAGCTTTCCTCCTCCAAAATGGGGTAATGCTCCTGCTCCCAATGTGCACCAGCACTTTGAACCTCCTCAGATTATCTCTGATGTGTCTCAAGTGCCTGAGCCAGCATAAGGGAAGGGATGGAGCTGCATTGTGAGGAGCATGGCCAGAGGAAGGAAAGCAAAGTCATCCCTTCCTGGCCATGGGAAGCACACCGATCAACTGTGCTGCTCGTGGAACTACACCCTCGATACATTTACACTCTACACAGTGTGATGGTCAGGAATGGTTAAAGCAGCTTCTGTCCCTTGCCCTTCTCAGATGGAATGTGCTGTTGTCGTTCTGGCAGGGGCAAGTGACCGGTGTGAGGTACAGCCTGATGTGTTGCAGTGCAGAAGTGCTGAGCTGGGGTTCCTCAGGTATCAGGATGTGACTGGGCAGGTGTGGACGTGTCTCCAGGTAGCTGTCCCTGCTGCTGTGGAAGGAGCTGTTTCTCAGAGAGGAGTGATACAACAGGCAAGGGTGGGAACAGTTTCTGTTGCCCTGGTTTTCAGCTGCTGTCAAATATGTCAGCACCCTTACTTGCTCACTTGAGGAGATGTAACAGAGCCAGATCTTCCTGCGTGAGAGAAGTTTAAGTGACTAATTATCTGGAAAACACTTTGAGCAGGCAGATGCCAGACCAGACTGCAGTGCTCTCCTTAGGGGGAAGTTTACGTGGAGGGAGGAAATAGAATGCTATTTCTCAGGCTTATTGTGACTTTCCCAGTGCCAAGGTTTAAGGGTATCCAGCTAGTCTGTGGTGAGTGTTGAGTGTAGATGGGAAAGTGAGTCCTTCATTTGGTTTATTTGGTTTAAACCTTTAAAGGATTGTGTTAACACTGGAACCTCTACAGATGACCATCTATTCAGAAGCACTGAGCTCCTGTGGCTTCCATGGAAAATATGGATTTTACCAGCAAGTGAATGTGAGGATTATTTCCTGCTTCACTTGGATTAATGGGTGAAGAAAAGATGCTTTTATATTCAGAAATGGACTCTCAGACTTTGCAGATCAGCATCTTCTAGTGGCAAAACACAGCTGCTGGGCTGAAGGGGTGCTCTGTACAGACCTGTTTTCAGTAAAGTAGCTTAAATCTAAAGGCTCCTGTGCCTGGAGATGAGTCTCCCACTGTGCATAGCCCTGTCCTCTCCTTTCTGGCTGAGCTGTGGTAACTGATCTTCTTGTGCTCCCACAGGATCTATAATAATCTTTTGTCTTTCATGATAAGATCTTTGGGCAAGGCCCATCTCTTCATTCTTTTTATCTGCTATATTTTTTTAATCCATTCTGTTTATCTGTCATTTTTATTCATGCAGCACAATGCGTCTGGCTCTCCGATTACCATTTGTGTGTGACATGCTGCTACTCAGATATTTACTGCAGGCTAAGGTGCTGCAAGCTGTGCACAGCCACACCTTCCATATCTCTGATCCCCTGGCCCTTTCCCTTTTCTATCTTAAATAGCCTGTGGTTTTAGTTAGCCAACTGCAGGCTTGTCCTTCCCCCTCCTCCTGCTCTCTTCCCCAGCTCTGTTTTGTTTTGAAGCCACAGTTGTGCTAATGCTGGCACAAACCTGTGCCAGTTTGTTTAACGGGCTGAGGAGCCGCCAGTGTCCCAAGCACCCTGAGTCTGCCCAGCTGGCTCACTTGGGGGCTTTCTCTCACTCTTGAGAGTCTATTTTTGATGCTCACTAAGCAGACAGAGCACTGGATAGCTGGTCTTGTTACCCCTGCTAGGGGCTCAGCACAGATCTTTTCCCTGCCCCCAGCAGCTCACGTCCCCACCAAGGAGCATAATCTCATTTGGGGCTCTAATCCTGTCCTCATCGCTTGGTGATTCTGTCACGTGTGGTGACTTCAAGTGGATGAGTCCTAAATGGTGGGATTAGATGACCAGGCAGTAAATACCACTGCTCTTCTTTGTGTTTTCAGTTATTTCCAGCTAGTTCAGCCATTCCCACTCCCAAATGGCCCTGGGCACTGACTGCTACCATCTTTCCAGCTCACCTCTCAGGGCGAGAGAAGCAGGAAAGGATCCTGCTTTTGGGCCACAGTGGAAAGGGAGCAGCAGCAAGGCTGTTCCAGCCCCAGTAGTGGGGCAGCTGCAAGGCCGTGGCCAGGCAGTGAGTCCATCAGATGTATCCTGGGTGTAAGTGGGATTTTCAGTGGCACCAGTCAGGTTTCAGTGTAAGCAGCTGGGACATGTGTCCGCAGTGAGGAGAGGTGCCGATGGCTTGGTGGGAGCACCAGCCTTCTCCAACACACTTGTGTGTACTCCCTTGCAGCCACCATGCTCCTCACACTTACTCGTCCTCCACCTGTCACCCTGAGCCTCCTACAACCTGCTGCCTTGCCCTGTCCCCATTCCCAGCTCTTCTATCCCTGCTTACCTTCCCAGGACCCTGCCCAACCCTGACATTGCCTACTCTGTCTCTACAACCCATCCATCACCAGTTTTACACTCTCCCCAAGCTCTCTGACTCTCTCCTTCAAGCTCCTGGGGTTCCCAGATTCTGTTTGAATGTATCCTTATTCCCCACCCTGAACAAACCAATTCTGCCAGTCAGGCCAGTGTATTTCCCCATCCTGCTCCCAACCACTTAACCATCCCCAGATTGCAACCCCAGCTCTGCTTTTCAAAGGAGATCTGCAGAAAACATCCCACTGCCAACAGATCAGTGTAACCCAGGGGCTTCTGGCAATGTTCCTTCCTCTGCCTTTCTCCTGCCCTTCTGTGGGCAGGGCAGGGACTGGTGAGAGCAGCTGGTGCTGTGGCCCGTTGCGTGCGCCCTGTGCGCAGGGGAGCGGGGCACAGCGTGGCACTGGCGGTGGGTACAGTGCCTTGGCAGGAGAAGATAAATGAGGTGGAGGGAGCAGACACGCATGACTGGTGTCACTGAAAAGCCCATTTGTGCCTAATAAGTCTGAGAAACAGTCCAGGAGCCTTTCATGCGTGGGGAAATGTGGCTTGCAGTGCTGCCAGAGCCAGCAGTCACTGAGGGTATCGGTAAAAGGAGCAGGCACGCGGACAGGCGGGAGGGGTTCCCTGAGTGCATCCTGCTCCTTAGCTGATGCTCAGGAGTGCAGCCTCAGCACTTCACAAACCACCTGTCTGGGCTGGCATGTCACTCCTGTTCCCACCTTTGGGCTCACCTTCCCCTGGAGGTGTTGCAGCTCCACTGCTTTAGGGGCCCGTGGCCCAAGAAATTTATCATGAAGTTTCCCCCCCTGGATTTGCTGTTTTTTAAACCAGGGCACTGGAAGGGAAACGCTGGTGGTGATACAGGTTTTTTCCTCTGTGGACAAACAGCATCTGTTTCTAGTATCTGGCTGGTGTAGCCAGCGCAACTGCCTGAAAGTCAGTATTTAGATCCCTAATTTTCCGTAGGAATTGAGACTTATTTACTGTGGGAATTTGGAGCAAAAACTTAGGGTGGGAGAGACACGCTGGCTTTTGTGGCATGGCTGTGGAGAACTGCACTTCTACTTGAATTGGGAAAGAGGGAGGCAGTAAGTGGAGAGCATCCTTTCCTTTAAGACTCTGGATAAAGCCTCTTTGTAAGGATTAGATCCAACTGCTTAGAGGGAGAGTGTTCCTGTGCTCACTGAACACATGGGAGCACAGTTCTGACCAGTGTACTGACCAGTGTACTTAGCACTGTGCCTGTGATGGTCACACCACGTGCCCCAGTGAGTAACATGGCCAAGAGCTGCACAAGTCAGGAGTGATTTAGAGTTCACAGGTTGAGAAGCCTTTGGGAACACATTAGTGTTATCTCAGAGGGGCTGAGCTTGTTGTTTTTGAAAGCAGCTTCCTTTAAAGGATTTCCATTTGGGATCCAAAATCAAAGATCTCATGGCTGAGCTATGTTACACCAATTAAGAGGAACTAGAAATGGCTTTCTTGAAATGGATGGTAATGTGGCTCTGATCACAGTATTTAGTGAAGTATTCTTGTCAGGGTGCGATGTATCTTTCATTCTGAAGTCTTTAAGAATCTGTTTTTCACAGACCTATAAAATCCCAGTGCTGTTGGAACTACAAACCAGGTATCTGTTTCCAGTTTCCCTTTCTTGCTGGCTCTTTGGTTGGTGTCTCCAAGAAGCTGACACCAGTCAGTGAATGCACAGGACAGCAGAACCAAACAATAAATTTGTACAGAGAGACCAGGCTGGGAGAAACAATAACAAACAGTTCCCAGGAGAGGAAATGAACTGCACGAACAAAAAGGGTGGATGAAAATAAGTTTCCACCACCAACATTAACGTCAGCTGGTTTCCTTTTGAGTCTCTTAATACTGTCTGGCATCTCCAAACCAGGTAACTGTTCCAGACTAGGCACGGCACGCAAGCCCTGGCCATAAATAAGGATATTGCTTGTAGGATATTTGTCTTCATTTGGTGGCGGAAGCAATTTCCTTCTTCACTTAGGACTGCAAACCTGATGGTTTTGCTCGGGGCCTGCCTGCAGCCAGACATGATAAAGCTTCTGTGTGCAAACTCCTGCTCACTGCCATGAGTAATTCCCCAATGTTACCCCTACTGCTGGGGAGACCTGTCAGTCACCAGGACTAAAATGACTGCCACGTATCCCTCAGCTAATCCTTGTCTAAATTAGTCATTAGGCCAGACACTGGGGGTTTCCCCAGTGGGAAGCGTCAGTCAAGCGCAAGGAGTGGAGTGGCAGCCAATTGTGTTTATAATTCACTTTACTTTTTACACACACTTGGTGGGTAACACCTTGTCAGCCAGGGTTAGGGAGTGGTTTCTCCATCTTTCTGGGAAAGCTGAGGAAGGGAGAGCCTATGTTCAGAGGTGTAGTCCACAGGTGGGTGTCCCTGCTTTTTATGTGTACATGAGTCCCAGCACATGGTGCCCAGTGTCATGCTCATGTCTCACCTTGATTACTTATGCTTCAAATAGACCTTATTCTCAAAGCTTTTTTTGTGTGTTGCCACAATGGCTCTCTTTTTTCCCTTGCTAGGTCTCTCAGCTACTTCATTTACCCTTCTATTTGGACCAGAAAAAAGGGCAGGTAATCTGCTGAGTGCTTGCACTAACCCTAACTAATGTCTGCTCCCCGTTAGACTAGTTTGAACTGTTTTCATCTGAGGTTGGTCTGAGGCCACGTGCTGTCTCCTCCCTTCCAGTAGATAGATCCTGCGTGCTGAGCTTTACAAGCCTGTCCTTGAGCTCATCAGCAAAATGCCTTCTAAGTCCTCTGCTGGCAATCAGAGAGCGTCCAGCAGCCAGGCAGGGAGCTTTGTATGTGGAAAACACATCTAACTCAGGTGGTTGCTGCTGCTGCATTGGCCAAGCTTCTGTGTTTGCTGTTGTGTTCTCACTAGTGGGTGAAGGGAGCCTGTCTCCCACTGCTATGATCCTTCTGGGGATGGCTGGGGTTGCAGTGGATCTTGTGAGGCCAGGATCTCTGACAGACGTGGTTGGGGCAGTCCTACTGACGTCCTGGGAACATGAACTACACCTTGTAGTGGACATTGGCAGGACAGAGGCTGTAACATGCATGCAGAGATGTCTGGTAGTGTGGAAGAGAACCATTAACCACAGCTGCAGCAAAAAGAGAGGAGAACACTAACAGGTTTAGTATTGTGCTGGAAGTGTGCTAAGTGTGACTTAGTGTTCCCTTGCTTGTCCATTAACTGCTGATCCTAAGATGCAAAAGGCCAGGAGGTGCCATCCTGCATTAACGGTGATTGGATTAAAAGCTTCCCCTTTGTGACTTGGCAGCTTTTGATTCCTGATTTGTTTCAATTCAAATGCTGTGTCATAGTTTCCACAGCTGCAAAATGGAATTTGTAGGTGTTAGTGGTGTTTTGAAACTTAAATAATGTGTACAGAATTCCTTCATATTCTCAGGCTGAAGGAATGATAAAATCTAGACATTGTTATATGTTTAGATTATATTTAGTGGGACTGTTATATAAATGGCAAATTTTTAAATTATGTGCTTAAATTTATTTACTTCAGCTTTAGCTACCTATGTATGTGGAGTATTTATAATGAGTAATTCCCTTGCATGTAAACACAGTTTTTCCTATACTTCAAAATGCATCTCCCTCTAAAAAGCTTTACTTCATGTATGAATGCAGAGGGTAATAATAGAGAGGTAAAGAAATTAAGACAGTTCCAGCTCTTTCTGATGGAGTACCATTTACAGTGCCTGTCACTATGAAATGTCAGTTGTTTGAAAGGATCAAGATTTCTGGTCCAGGCAAATGCAGTTTACATCAGTGTTTGTGCTCTGGGCCCACAGAACTTGATGTTTGTTTCAGGAGATGATGATGATGTCTGCAACATGTAGAGGAAGGCAGTGTGCAGGTTGCTGGGTTTGGAAGTTCAGTGTTCTGTCCTACTCTTTAAACCAAAAGGAGAGAACATGCTAGATTTGGGTAAGGAAGGAATGTCTATACTACATCTATCATTTTGACTAAAGCAGGCAGATGTCCCTAATTTAGTTTTAGATTAATTACCCTGCCATATGGATGGGAGCTTTAACTTCCCTTAGAACCACAGATGAACTTCTACAGCTCAAATGTCCATGTCTTGATGGACAATGCCCCAGTACCACTGGTGGTGTTGTGCATCTAAATAAGGTTGATACCAAGTGATAGCAGTGACTGGGGAGTGATATTACCATGCCCTTTTGAGTATTTATCTTTTATCCTATCCAGTAACACCGAGCTCTGGCCCTGAGAAAAAGAGCACTGTCCCTGTGTGGACCTTGTGAGATTGGTAGATCCTGGGGGAAGAAGAGGCAAAGGAAGCCTGAAGAGCTCTGCTTTCAGTTTGAGCTGTACCTTCACTTATGGGGTGAACTTCCCTATGGCCAAGAAGATGAATGTGGAAGGTTTCCTGTTCCCAGTTGTGGTCACCATCTAGCAAACTCACTGTCTACAAAATCAGAAGTACCGTGGGGACAGTCCTAGGAGAAGCTGGGTGAGGTAGAAGTTGAGTTTAGGCAGGGAGTCTCGTGCGCTGGGAGATGAAAGCTGGGTCTTCCAGCACCTTGTCTTGCTTGTGTCCTCTAAAGTCCCCAAAACACAGGTGTCACACTGCCAGCACATTCATCCTGACAGAGTAGTTGGTGTTCAGTGAGGGGAGAGAGAGGTGGTGTCATCCACAGTCCCACGGCCCTCCCAGTCCCCATTTTCAAAGGCTGTATAATAACATTTTGCTGTTTTGCTGTTGACACAGCTACTGTCATGATATTGCTGCTGTCACACTCTCTAGGACAAAACTGGCCCGGATCTGTGTGGACATGCTGCAAACATGACTGTGGCCTGCAGCCTAGGCATAGCTTCAGGACCTGGATGCTATCTCCGTGCAGACACACTGTACTGAAATTCCTGGGATATCTCTCATGTTTGTAGCAGTTGGAAGAACACTGGCGTGATGACGGCCAAGACAGTAAACAAAAACCCCCAAAACAGCTGCTCTTCATCTTCCACATGATTGTGTTAACGAAACACGGCCCAAGACCTGTGCTGTGCTAAATGTGCTGTTCTGAAATAAAGCTATTAAGTTGTTTTTTTCTTTTGCTAGTAAATAATAAGTCTTATTGTGGAATAATAAGTGTTACAGTTGGATAAAGTCTTCACTTCTAAAACATGTAGCTGCAGCAATGCAAACTGTCACAGTGCTTGCTTTTCAAATGCTTGTGATTTCGTGTATAGCAGCTGCTTGTCTGACAGGGAAATTAAGGTTGGTAATAACATTTTCCATTTTACCCTGAAACCATCCAGATTCTGGTAATTTCTGTCATGTTTCTATTTTGGAACAGGTAAAAATGTGGTAACTGGGAGAGCATTGTGTTACATTGTGCCCTAGGAACAATTAAATCAAGTCTATCCTAAAAAGACTGAAAGTGCAGAAATTGGAAAAAAATTAAGTGAAAGGGAAGCCTGCAGGTTTTCACAGGTGTTCAGTGCCCTCACTCAGCCCAGGCATTTGCTGTTCCTGCCACTGCTGAGAACTGGATAAATTGTTTTGTGGAATGGTTGAAACAGTAACAGTAGTATTTTGCTATTGTCTATGTGGTAGGCAACAGATTTTATTTTTGCCGTTAGAAACTCAGCTTAAATTAAAGCAAAAATTAGGAAAAGACAATTTTAATTCTTTTTTTTCTCCTTGGAGGAAGCTGAAGTTGTTTAGCAGAGCTGCTGTGAGTTTGTGCCCAAGGCTGTGGTTGTGTATTGTATGCTGATGTAATGGACCCACAGATGACAGGCACGTATCAGACCCTCGCTTCAAAGCTCTCCCTGGGGCCTTTGATCACTATGTGCCACTATATCACAAGTTGCAATGCAAGAATATTAACATATCTCCTTCATTTCCCATGCAAAAGGGTGTGTTGGTGTCATCTTCCCTGCCAGGTTGGTCTGATGCATGAACCTCATCTCTACCCTGACTCATGTCCACACACAACAAATCCCTGGCTGGAATGAAGTGGAATTCGGGTTAGCTGGCTGAGCAGAGCAGCTGGAGGAGGTTAAAAGCTTGAGCACTGCTGACACTTGAGCTGGGGGTGCAGGAGGAATACAGCACTCGGGTTACAGCAGCTCATCAGTTGCTAACCCTCTGGCTTTGCTGACCCAGCCATTTTGCAACAGCAGAACATTATTTAGTGGTCTGATTGCTCTCAGCTTGCCCTCACTGGGCAAGTCATGAGACTGCAGAGGTAGGATGTCTTGTGTTGGCTTTAAATCAGTCACCGAGAACTGGGTGGCTGTGCAGGAACGCAGTGCAAGCTCCAAAACCCATCCAGAACTGCATGAGCTCTGGGCTGCTGAGATCACACCCAGCTGAGCAGCCATGCAAGGAAACTTCGTTTGAAGAATAGATGTACCTTAAACTGGCCTAAGAGGATTCATTTGAGATTCCTCTTGGAGTGAGAACATATCCCAAGAGTGGCTCAGCCACTGGCAGGAGTAACCAAAACTCAGGTGTTAACTCATGTGGCAGGTTAGAGAATGTGATGGCAGAGGTGACAATTTAACAAAACAGAAGTTCTCAGGAACTCCACTGCCAAACTTATAAAATCAGCAACATAAAATGTCTTGCTATACAAGCAAAGAAGCCCCGTCCATTTACAACACTTTCAAAAGTAAAATAGGCTAAATGGGAAAGAGCAAGGCAAGTCTACTGCCTCTCTGTAACAGTCTGCAGGAAAGCAAAATGCAAAATCCCATCCCAGGAAGTGTGCAAGGCCAGGCTGGATGGAGCCCTGGGCAACCTGGCCTAGTGGAATGTGTCCCTGCCCCATGGCAGGGCGGTTGGAACTACCTTATGGTCCCTTCCAACCCAAAGCATTCTGTGATTCTATGAAATGCTGCCAAACACAGCATACACAGAGAGATCTTAGGAAACCAGAGGTTCAGTAAAACTGATTAAAAAAATCTACTGCTGGTGCTTTGGGACAGCACTGAAGAAATTACCCTTGTGTGCTGGTTGCTTCTGGCCGATGCAGAAGAGCGCTATAGTCCAGGATGTGGACGTGGTTAAACTGATGTGCTGTGGAGATGAGAAGGGAGTTTCAACCCATTTTTCTTGTACAAAAAGCTTCAGGCTGAACAGCTGGGAGATGACTGGTCTGCCAGTTTTCTTGAATGTAGAAAGTGCAGACCGTCCCAGTGGCTGTAGTTGTAAGCACCTGGTGCCTTGTCTACCTACACTCCCTAGAAGTAAGGTGCTAAGGAATTTATATGGGATAGAGGCACTGATTTTCCATTACTGCATGTGTGAAATTTCTGAAGTTGGTAAGTCAGCAGGTAAATTAATGCATTTGCTTCTGACTGGATCAATGCCAGTGCACTAGGGGACAGGTAGTGTTGCCTAACAGCTTTTGCAAGGAATGTGTCCAGTCTTGCCTTAGATTGTAGATGGTCAGGATGAATCCTTTCTATGTGCCTTAGAATCAGGCTCTATGTGTTGATTTCAGTATTTTTTTCAAGACTGTATGCTGTGAGGTATCTTTCAGATCTTCCTCCCTCAACTTGTTGAAACCTGAATGTATTTTTTATTAGTTATGCAGTTTGTATTCTGGATGTCACTTGAGGTAGCTTAAAGGTCTTTTATAACCTTAACAATTCTATGATTCTTTATGGATTGAATTTTCTGGTGTTCCTACTTTATGGCAGTGGTGTAATGTGAGGGGCACAGAATACTTAAAGCCAACTTTTTGATGGGATGTAGTTTTAATGGAAGGTGTCTTCTAACCATCCCATCCTTTACAAAGAACATTTACGTTCCTTTCACCAAGGAATATGTTTGTTACCTGATTGAGAACTAGTATAAAAAGAAAGAAAAATGTTTGTATTAGTTTACTTCTTCCTTAAGCTGCATGACAAAAATACTGG
Source organism: Myiotriccus ornatus (assembly GCA_036023395.1). Lineage (NCBI taxonomy): Eukaryota > Metazoa > Chordata > Aves > Passeriformes > Tyrannidae > Myiotriccus > Myiotriccus ornatus. Next base: position 68,168,169 of record JAYRBT010000139.1, on the reverse strand, counting down.
AATATTTCTTTGCATTTAACAATCTCTTCTTATTACTTTAAAATTTCAAACTTTCTGTGCCCTGGAAATATTGTATGTGACTGACAACAGCTGGGTGAATACCTTCAGAGATGTTTAATTTTAAAAGGGAATCATTTTGATGCAGGCCATTTCATTGTGATTCTGAAGCAAAGCGCCTGTTTGACTCAGATTCTGATGAAGTACCTGCTGGAAACATACCACAACATTCTGCTCCTTTACACGTGGCCAGGGCTGCTCTAAGATCAAATGATTGCACTGAAGAATCAGAGATGCTCACCACAGAATCGCTCCAAAAGGAAGAGCAAAGAGAGGGAAATGATGCTTTTAACAGCTCATTTTTGTCCTTTCTAGGTTACTGGACTGGACAATTTTTTTCTCTTCCTGTTGTTCTGATGGATTTCAATGAGCAGGGGAGAAAAAAAAGGCTCAGAGTACGCTGTTGGATCTAACTTTGTGTTATTTACTTGCTTGTTCAACCAGGGACAGGGAGCCCTGTCTGAGAGGCTACGGAGCTTTAGCATGCAGGATCTGTCGACGATCCGCGGAGACAGCAGCAGCACCGTTCCTCCCTCGGTCACTGTACGAACAAGTAGCAAACAGAGCCACCCAAAACCATCCAGAAGTGCATCAGAAGGCACTGGGAGCTCAGGTAAGTGCCAGTGTTATTTTCAGTGCTGTGTTGTGTGGAATATCACACCGTCCAATGAAGTCATTCAGTTGGCAGGAACAGACAGAAACAGACACTGCAGGCAGCACATACCAGAATTCACAGGACACAGACATGCTGTCGAGCCTCTTGGAACATAAGAGGGAAAACAGGATCATCGTTTGATGGTTACTATTCCTGGCTGGTACCAAGGATGGGACTTGGGCATGCAAGGGAGCCAGACTCAGTCCTTGCAAACTGACCTGGAATGGTGGGCTCTCTGCAAGGTGTGCTGGGCTTTCCATGAGAGGGGCTTAAGGAAGTGCAAAAAGAGGGGATAACAATGCACAGTAGTGGACAATGGTCATTATTATCATCAAAGACCCCCATGTGGTGATACAGTCTCTCTGCCCTATGTCATCTAAACATAAATGTGAGTTCTAGTGGGTATCTGGTTTGAATTAGGCCCACTTACACTCCTTCTAAACTGTACAGTAGCTGTTCCAGCACTGAACAGTTGTGGTTCCAGAAACTTATCAGTGATGAAGCCTACTGAGAAATACAACCCATATAAAGCACTCTTAGCAGCAGAGACCAAGATCTGACAGCTCCTTATGATATGAAGGCTCACTGCATAGACACTGGTATGGAAAAAATGTGTCTCTGAGGGGCAGTGGTTTGTTTTCAAATTCTGAAAGAAAAAAGGGAAGAAACATCATGGTGTGCATAAAATCCATTCATGAGGATTTAGTTATAAAAGAATATTTCAAGCTTGATTAAAGAAATCTTTGTGAGTCCAAATCCCAGACATTTAATTGGAGATAGCTTTGCAGAGTAGATCTCAAAAATTGAGAGATGGTGGGTTATCCCAAGCAGGTGGTTCCAGATGGCTCCTGGGATTCCCACATGCCACAAAAGATCACACAACTCGACTGCTGTGATGAGAAGCCATGGAAAGTTGCACTTGGTAGCTTGTGAAACATATGTTGGCAAGTTAGAAATTCAGCAGTTTCAGCTCGTGTGTGTTGAGTTCTGTGCAAACATTCAGTCTGAGTAGTTGCTGCCCCTTCTAGTTTGCTTTAGTCTCAGAATGTATTAGAAATGTCTTATCCTTCTTAAAGAGTATCCATCAAGCCCTCTGCAAATTCTGAGAATTCTAGCTCACAGACTTCTCTAATTTTTTTAACATTATCTGTTGAATAGATGTTCTTTACGGGTAAACTGAAATAGCTAATGTTGTTGCCCAGTGGTTTCATTCTCATCTTTATGTAAGGTCTTGTATACCCTTCTCTTGAAGTAATGAATCCAAAAATAAAGTGTTCACACACAGTGTAAAACTCTTTAAAAAGTCACATATTTAGACCAAAATAACTGGTGTCATAAAGAAAGCATAATTTAGTTATCTTAATTCCATGTTGTATAGAACAGCCTTTGTAGTTTTGCTCATAAGACAGCTCGCCTGGTCAGCTCACCTGGCCACAAACCCTTGTCTCAACACACAAAAATACTTTATTTTGGTCTGGTTTCATGTCAACACTGTACAAGGACCTCTCAGAATGCATCTCTGAAAAATTGTTCATGAACTTTTCAAACTGAGCGTAGTTTTTATCATGAATTTTGGATCCAAGTAATTCGAGATTTTGGTTTTAATTCTTCTTCTAATGGAAACTGCACAAATTTGCAAAATCTTCCAAGACCTCTGTCTGTCCTGTCTCACTTAGTGATTTCCTTGGGGTCCCTAATTCTCTACCTGCAAAGTCAGGGACAGACACCTCTGGAGGGTGATTCCACTTGCAGGTGGTGGTATTATGCTGTGTGGAAGACTCCAGCCACAGCTTTGCTCTCACTTCTAATCATGTTAAGTCAAAGACGAGGTCCTGGTCTCTCCAGTCCTTGTGCTGTTTCACGTGGATACAATTTTGTGTGTAGTCAGAATGTCCAGAGGGGTGGATTGATCAGAATCATAACTGGGGTGTGTGTGTAAGAATGTGATCTGTCAGCCAAACTGTGTCACATCTTGAGGGCTGTGTTCGCCTGAGGTGACGCTGCTCTAGGCACACCAAACCCAGACACAGTTCCATCGCTGCACCTTTCATATTTGTTTAGTTGGAGAGTTGCACATAAGCAAGGGGCACTGGGAATTTGCCTCTGCCCATTAAGTGTGCTCTGTATGTGTAACACATACATATATGAGAGTGTGTGTGAGCTGTCGCTACAGAACAGCTGACACACAGCTCTTTCACCTGTCTTAGAGCCCTCAGATGACACAAATGTTCCTGTCAGCAGTCCCCACTCCCTCACAGAAACATTAGACTCCTCTTTTTTTCCTGCATTAGTGGGACATAGTCAGTCTGACATCAGATGGAGTCAGTAAAAATACCCCAGACTGTGTGTTAGACAGGAGGGTGACTCAGCCAAAGACCTCACCTTTCTTGTTAAAGGTCTTTCTAACCAGCTGTTGGAAAGCCCAACATCAGTAGCTGTGAGACAGAAATCAGCTTTAGAAACGTTAATAGAGAGCCTGTCTGGGGCTGCAGACGTTGCAGCCTTGATCAGAGCAGAAATCCTGCTTCATGGAGACTTTTGGGGAAGGCTTGAAGGAGCGGGTCCCGTGTCTGCAGAAGCAGTGTAGTGGTTAGGAGGCAAGACTGAGTTAGGACACATGAATCCACAACCTGCTGTATTGCAAAACACTGGTTTGACACTGGTATCTTTGCTCCTTAGTGTGTAAAACTGAAGGAAGGGATTGTGCTTTCCATGCCCGGGTCCTGAAAGCCATATGTGGTGGTAGATATTTGTGTATTTTAAGGTCAATACCTTAGAAGATTTATGTGGCTTTCCTGTACTTGGAAGGGTCCCTGCCCGTGGCAGGAGTTTGGAATGAGATGATATTTAAGGTACCTTCCAACCTAAACCAGTCTATGATCCTATGATAAAGGCAGGGTCACCTAAAGCAGGTTACACAGGAGCACGTCCAGGTGAGTTTTGAATTTCTCCAGAGAAGGAGACTCCACAGCCGCCCTTGGCAGCCTGTTCCAGTGCTCTGCCACCCTAAACACGAAGAAGTTCTTTCTCATGTTAAACAAGATGAGCTGCATGCCCATGGAAAGAGACAGAACCACTGCTCTCTTTTCTCTTCTCATAATTTCTTTTTGCTCTTACCCTGGGAGAAGAGACTGATCCCCACCCGGCTACAGCCTTTTGAGGTAGTTGTGGAGAGCAATAACATTCCCTCTGAGCCTCCTTTTTCTCCAGGCTAAACACCCCCACTCCCTCAGCTGCTCCAGCCCCTCTTCCCCAGCCTGTAGTGCTGCAGGGTGTTGTTGGGACCCAAGTGCAGGACACAGCACTTGACCTTTTTGAACCTCATTCCATTGGCCTCAGCCCATCGATCCAGCCTATCCAGATCCCTCTGCAGAGCCTTCCTGCTGCCCAGCAGACCAACACTGCCACCCAGCTTGGTGTCATCTGCAAACTGACTGAGGGTGCCCTTGGTCCCCTTGTCCAGGTCATCAGTAAAGATCCTAAACAGGACTGGCCCCAGTACCGAGCCCTGGGGAACAGCAGTGGTGACCGACTGCCAGCAGGAGAGTTCCGTGCACTGTGGTTACCCAGGAGCAGGGTATCAGTAGTGCATTCCAGAAATAGGGCATTTTATCTACAGTTTCTGCCAATTACTGTTGATAAGGAGAAGTTTTCACTCACCACTCACTGTATCAGTTCACAGTTTAAATAACCAACTTGTCCTAAAAATAACAGAACCTGTGCTGCACCTCTGTTCTCCTGATGCTCAATTACCTCTTACATCAGCAACTTGGCACCCAAAGCTGACTTGGAGTAGATTTATTTTTTGAGGGTTTTTTGCTGGTTAGAGGTGTTTCCCTCTCTTTTTTCTTTCTGTCCTACTCCCACTGCAAATCCACAAATTATGTTAGCAGCATCAAAAAAAAAAAAAAATCCAACGAGAAAGGAAACATCTTGTCCTTGCCTTTTGCAAGTGTTTTATTCCCAGTGTTGCCAAGAGAAACCTTAAAATAGGAGATTAATGATTCCCAAAACAAACCCCTAAAGTTTTATATGATTCAAAGAAGGCTTATGTTAATTGTCCTTGGCTGCTGCCAGCTAGAATTGTGCCTGCTCGTTGATCTCTTTGTGACCACACTAATTAAGAGAATTAGCTGAGGGCTTGAGTTAAAGGTTATGGTTATAATGAAGAACACAGAGCCATGTTCTTACCCAGTGTGTTTTCTTTGACTGACAAGACAGCATAGTTCCATTTCTGAGGGGTAACAGCCCCTGCTATTATGGAATTTTGAGATGAAGCACTCAGGAAAGAAAAGCAGACGGGAACCACCAACCCTTTTTGATCAGAGCTCTGAAACTCCTTGGGCCTGTGGAGATGCTTATGGTTAGAATTAAGGTATAGCTGGAACAAAAATGTCTCAACATAAAAATGCATGTTAACTAAATCAGCCAATAAAAGCTAAAACCCTGTCATCATATGGGACCTGTTGTGGAGGATGCTGAGAGCTGACCCCACTCGGGTCACCTCCTGGAAGTGGTGGCTTTGCACTGTGGTGGTCCCTTTCTTCAGGCACTCCTTTATGCTGGAGAGGGTTTCTTTGGATTTTATATTATTATTGTTATTACTATAATTATCATTATATTATCAGAGGGGCTTCAGGTTGCAGCTGACACCCAGTAGCCCTGGAAATGTCCAAAGCCAGCGTGGATGAGGCTTTGAGCAACCTGGTCTAGTGGAACGTGTCCCTGCCCATGGCAGGGAAGTGGAACTAGATCTTTAAGGTCCCTTCCAACCCAAACCATGCTGTGATTCTATGATTCTGTGATCTGTCTTGGTGATAAGGATGTTTTCCATCATCTGCAAGTGCAGCTCTCAAAGTCACTGCCTAAATTTGCAACTGATCAGTAACTGTGGTAGAAACAGGAAAGCAAAAGTGTTATTTTGACTGGATGTGTTGAGGAGTGTTGCTGCACATGGGATTTTCCTGAGGAAGGGGGAGTGCTAGACCAAAGGCAACCTTATAGGTGGAAAAACTAAGCATTTCTGTAGCAGTGGTAACCCTTTTTGCTTTGGGATTGGCATCCCCATGCCTGGGAGTGTGTGTGAGCATCAGGAAGAAATCCTGAGTTTGATCCAGATTAAAAGTATTTCTTGTACTATTTTTGAGGGATTATTTTTAACTCAGGCCAATTTGCTAATCTGCCTTATTGGGAGCCTCCAAGATGTCTGTTTTGGGAGATATGGGATCAAGAGGCCAGGAGCTGGAAGCTCCTCAAGCGCTGCTGAACAAGTGGTGTGTGGAAGCACACCCTCACTTACAGTAGTGGGGCAAAGACAAGAGGGGGCTCCTCAGGATGGGGTTACAGGAGTTTAGATGGGTCCCATTTCCTGAGACTTGGACATGCAGCCAGATCTGGTGTGAAACTTGGTGTTGCTGGTTTCGGTCCTGTTGTATGATTGTTTAAGAGCAGATGTGATACCTGAACGAAAGTGGTTTGGAAAGATGAGGGGCAGAGAGAAGGCTGCTGAAACTCAGGTCTGTTGGTTTAAAACCCCCCCGCTCCCAGTCCTCCTGTGAGCACCAGGAGCAGTTCAGGTTCTGGTTTCACATCTCTTGGACATGGTTCCAAGCCCACGGAAACACGTGAAAAGACTCTGCTGACACTGGTGGGCTTTGGCCAAAAGCTGGCAGCAGGACCATGCTGCACTCTGCATTAAATAACTGCTCAGCTTGTTTCATTCCCATTGTTGTTATTTTTATAATGTGAATGGTGCTGATTTAGATGGATTTGTGACTCTCTGAATCTCTTGACACAAAGTACCGTGTGAAGAGCTTGCCACTCAGTAACAACCTCATGCAGACACAGCAGTAGGTTTATTTTTGCCTGCTGAAGAGTGTCTTATGAGGCCAAGAAATAAAATATGCAAGAGCTGCCTTTGAGACAAGGAGAATTGCTCCTTTTCCTCTACCTTTTCCTGCATTTTTTTTACCTTTACCTTTTGCTGCCTTGGGTGCCTTTCAGTGGTGCCTATACATTGAGCAGTCCTGCTGTGAGGATGGGCCTTCCACAGGAGTGGATCTGCTCAGCACACAGTGGGCTCCAAGTGCTCCAGGTGTGTTCACACCCATCCCACAGAGAGACCCTTCTCCTCCTCATCACACCTCATGACACAAAGGGGCAGAGGCTGCTTTTGCCGTGATTTGGGGGTGGCTGCTGACCCCCCCCATGAGTCTTCACCACTGCTCCTGGGAAGTGCACACCTTCCTTTGACACACACCAAGGAAGCACAGTGATCCCCTCCCTCCACGCAGCAGGCCCACCACCTTTTCATCTGATCTCTGCTTTGCTCTTAGGTCAGCATTTCTTGACTTAGTGTCCTGGCACCCTGATGATAGAATGTGATATTTTATCTTCAGTGCCTGTTCCAACCTGTGCTTTTTCCACAGGCAGAACTGCCCCTTTCCTTTGGGGACTGTAAGTGTTGTGTGGCTACTCATTGTTACGGAAAATTGGAAACTCCAGGACAATATTTCCAAGTATTTTTCAAGGCAATTCTGTTGTTCTGGCAAATGTCCAGTAACAAACACAGTCTTGTCCTTATTAACAGCAAGGGGCTTTTGCACTTCTTAATCCTACAGTATTGCCTTAATTTGTGCTGCATCATGGGACCATCCGTGTCCAGAGCTGATGCTGCCTGGGCCAGAGGATCACAAACAATGGAGCCACCCTCTGTATTGCCCAGACTGAGTGTCCTTTCTGCTTAAGCTCTCCCCAGGCTGAGATCATTCTCATCTGGAATGATTTCAGAGCAGAAATGGGCAGTGTGCTTTCTGACACTCTCCGTTCTTCTGTGCAGGAGAGAGTCAAGGCTGATTCTTGGTCCCCTATGTACGTGTTGTCTGAGCTCTCAGAGAATAAACTGTCATAAAACTGTGATCAGCTCCCTTCTGTTTAAAATCAGAGGCTGAACCCACAGCAGATCTCGTGAGGTTGGTTGAGGAAGCCCATAGTTTCACAGTAGCATCCAGCCAAAGTGAGGCAGCAGTCTCATTGAAAGGGTGTGGCCCATCTGTTTGCTTTTGGCCCATACTGGCCTTTCCTGTGGACATGTTGAAATTTTATTTTCACATGCTGGCCCCAGTGGGGGAGCTGGTTCGAGTTAAATGCTGTTCCTTGCTTCCAGGTTGCTCTTGACTTGGGTCAGATCCTCTAGGCAGGAGAGAGCAGCAGCTCACACATCAGTAAAAGGGTAAGGAGGGTGGAGGCCAGAGTGTGAGGTGCAGTGGGATGTCTCTTCTCAACAGCAGCTCTGGTTTGTGCTGCTTTAAAATGACTCGGAAACTCTGGAAAAACTTCCAGTGTCTACAGTGCAGTATAATCATAACAAAAAAATCACACGGGGCTCAAACCTTTTTCTTCTTCAAAAGCCTTTTTTATATGGAGTCACTGATGCCACTGTGAGCATTAAATTGAAAGGCTCCAACTGGAAATTGTTTCTGGGCTGTTTCCTGGAACATAAGCTGTCCACAGGGAGAAGCTGTAAAGTTCACACTTCCATGGACAGCTGTGAATCACCTGCATTTGCACTGAAGGGTGCAGTGCAGTTCCCTTGGTTGTTTTCACTCTTATGGCAATTTCATCAAGATATTAATTGCTTCAGGACCCTCCTGATTTAGGAAGATGGGGGTCTGTGGATAGTTTTCCTTAGAAGCTGTGTGAATGGCTGCAGCAGCCAGACTTGTACAAGAAGTCTAAGTCTACTGAAAAAAAATACAGGCACATAGCAAACCAAGCCCACCCCATGTTTATCATCATACAGCCTTTTGCACTGTGTTACCCATTCCTTACCCACACTCCCACGTCCCTCCAGTCAGGAGCTGTTTCTGCTTACTGGTCTGAGACCACAACCAGGGAGCTGAACCTCATCTCATCCTTAACGCCCATGAGGGACACAGCGTGGGATGAGACACATTCCTGAGTGGGCTCCATGCTGGTCAGTGGAGACAGTGCACATGAGGGTCTTCAAGTCCCCCTTCCAGATGATGCCAAGTGTTTTCTAGGAGTCAGTGGCTTAGCCCGATGAGTTCCTAACGCTCAGCTCCTCTTTCAGTGTGCACGTGTTGCTCGGTATGCCGACTCCTCAGAGGTGAGTGCTGGATTTCCTGTGCCCTGGTATCCATGCATCCCTTTTGGGCATGGCTGTGTTCCCCAGCCTGGCTTGCTCCTGCCGCTCTTGCTCACTGTGTTTCCTAACACCAGGGAAACAAACACTGGGGAAGGCCAGGGTTTGGGAGCTGTGTGTGTGCTGATGGCAAGTACTGCAGTGCTTCTCACCATACTGACCTCTGTTACCCAAGGCTGGGGAATGTTTCTCCGGAGAAGAACTTCATTCCTTTCTCTTCTAGAGGATGTGCCATGTCCTTGCTGTGCAGTGTAACTCCTCTGCCATGTGTCTCCCAGTTCTAGTGTAAGAGAAAGCAGCAAGAGCAAACCCTCCTCAGTCCCAGCCCTGTTTTGCTCTGTTCCCTAGGGAATGGCTCCTGTTTCTCTTGGTGGAGAGGACATTTGTGTTTGGGATAAGCAGAGTATGTAGCAAAGCCCAGTAGCAGACTCTGGTATGACAAGATAGGATTGAACAGACTCTCCCTGTTCCAGTCTGCACTAGAGCTGTTTTTGAAAAATGTCCCCACTGTCCCCAGCGTTTATTGTGTTTACAAACGTAGGAATGCAGTGAATGGTTTAGCTGCTGGTGGTCCTTTCAGTGCTGTGCCAGTTAGTTTGGTTGCTAAGAGCCGAGACCATGTCATTTCTGCATTTTGTCCCAGTGGCTGATGAAAGGAGTGGAGACCTCCAATTTGGGCATGCCAGAGGATAGTACTGCCAAGCATCTTGTCTGAGAGAAAAAAGAAATCCAGACTGGCAGTGTCTCATGTTGGTGGAGGCAAAAAGACCTTTGTAACTTCTTTTCTTCTCATCTCATGTGCTTTTTGTTAATTTTGCACACTAATCAACCTGGGGACCGCGGCAGAGGGACTAGAGGATCACAGTGCTGCCACCGTGCTGCAGCCATCTGTGCCTTCCCACTGCCTTGCACCTGGTGCCACAGCCCTGTGCAGCACCAGTGCTTGGGGTGGTCCCAGTCTCCCTGCACCCTGCACAGGTGGCAAACCAACCCTCATGTCTGATTTGTCATGCTCCCTGTTGTCCTTTTCTGGGTGAGTCTGCCACTGTGCAGGACAGTGAGGCCTGTTTAAGGTGATGTCTGTTTAAGGAATTATGAAACACTTGTATTCACAGGGCATTTTATTAGCACCCTTCTAATTTTAGTCTAAACCAATTTTATGGATTTGACTTAAAAGTGTTATTTATAAAAAGAGTCACTAAATCCTTATGGGCTTAATAGTCATGAGTTAATCTTAGGAAAGTCATTTAATGATGCTCAAGCAGCAATCAGTCCAATATGTTTACAAATTGGACCCAAAGTCATGCTGATCTGGTTGAAATTGTGTGCTCTGTCTTTCAGACTGCCTTGTCCTGCTATTCCCATCCCCTTCTCCAACATAATCCAGTCCCTTAGACCATGTCAATAGGGATGTGCTGAGGCTCTATCTCACAGAGGGTTCATTCTGTCTCCACACGCTGCCCTTTCTCTGTCTCCAAGGCAATAGATGCATTAATGCACTCTCAGACAGTGGCCTGCCGTTAAAGTGCTCCTTTGTAAGTGCAGCTTTGGTAGCCTGGAGAGCTGACTACGTCATGTGAGCATTTTTCAATGCCACAAAAAGCTGGGGGAAGAAAGAATCTGAATTTGTTTAGCTAGGGCTAAGTTGCCCTGAGCTATTGGCACTCATCTCTCCTTGGTGCAAACTTCTGTGTAGCCAGTCTCAGAGTCCAGTCATCAACAGTTCTCATTTCCAAAGAGTTTGTGATTGAAATGGGCAGATAGTCAAGCCTTACCTCAAGGAGGAGTATTAAAGGCTGGTTTAGAGCCCTTTTGGCAGGAGCAGTTGCCTTAATGCTCTGGCAGGTGGAACTCAATTGTTTCTGACTCACAGAAACCCCCACAGCTCTTAGGAGAGCACAGGCTGGTGGAGCAGAAGTCTGAGCATTCTACTCCCTAGATGACATCCTGAGAGAAGGTTTCCTGAGGATGTGGCCTGCAGGTGCCATGGAATGTGCATTTCTGCGGAGCCTGAAGGCCAGGCTGAGCACAGCCTGAGCTCCCCTGGGCTGGAGCGGGTCTGTCCCTGTCAGCAGTGGTGGCTCCTCTGTGCTGGAGCTGTTTCCCTCACAGGAGAGCCCTTTCCAGCCCAGTTGGATCATTCCCACTGGCCTCACAGTCCGCACATGACAGAGCATTGATGCAATTCAGGACGTTCCCCCTCCTGTGCTCTGGGCAGCTTCACCAAATGTGTTCCACCAGATGTATTCGAGCACATCTTCCTGACAGCTCCTGTGCCAGCTCCTCTTGCTCCAGTTCAGTGGCAGGACTTTGCTGGTGAAACTCTTTCCAGGTCTTTACACAAGCTTCTGATTTATCTCCTCTGTGTTCTGTGGAAAGTCAGGCTGCAGCGTTCAGGAGCAGCGGTACAATTATGTAAGAGCTCTTTTTCCCCTTCAGAGAGGACAGAGTGAAAATCTCCAGGGATGTCTGTTTATCTTTTGGCAGTGCCTGGCAAATGCTTAACACTGGTCAATATTAAACAATCTTGCTTGGGACTGGCATTTAAGAAGTAACAAATATGTGTGGTGGTTGGTATTCTCTCAACTAACATCTCTTAGGGGCTGTTGTGAAGACCTGGGGCATGGTGAGAGGGAGGAACAATTTTAATCCTTGCAGACAATAAATATATCTAGCAGGAATTGAAGAATCACCTGGATATCAAGAGAACTTTTGGGACTGCAAGTATTTGAGGAGGCATTTAATACTAGAATGCTGGTCAGGAGCCTTAGGCAGGGTCAGAGATGTGCAAGGACATTAGTGATGAGCAGGACTGGTTTTGGGTGTGCACTGCAGGGTTGTGCTCCACGAGATCTCATGCAACCAGCAGCACAGCTCAGTGAGCACCTTGATGGACATTGGTGTTTTAAACAAATCACCTTATGGGTCTGTTAGCTGTATCCAACCCCTTTGTGGTTGGCTGAAGACTGCACATGAGTTATTACAGTGGAAAGTGCTCTAAAAACACTAATTGGCTTTGTGTCAAGGGGGCTGATCATACATCTCTAAACTAATTCAATTAAATGGTGTGGGTGGTTTAATTTTTGTTCTTAGCCAGTTTTGCTTCCAGCTCTCATTAGGGGGATATTTTTTTTTTAACCTTTCTCCTCTTGAACTAAAAGAACAAACAACAACTTTGTGTTGCTGTAGGCATTTTCTCCTTAAAACTTCCCTTTACTAAATACTGAATCAAATTTTTACAGGGCTGATTTGCATCACTTTGCAGTGGTACTTCTGAATGGCAATTTGGGAGTTTCTCTGGTATTTAAAAAGAGTTGAATACTTATTTTAGTTATTTCAGGGAAGAAAACAATTTCATAGAAAATCAGTATGTTCTTTAAGTACGTTTGCATTTTACCAACAGAAAGTTAAAATATTGTTGTTTAATAAGCTCCAGCTGAGCCACAGATATGATAAAAGCAAAGATGAATGTTTCTGTGTTCTGAAACAATGTTCCTTCCCCCTCTGCACCCAAATGTTTTCCTCTAACAGTTTATTCTTTCCTTTTCTCTATGTAAATATTATGGGACTCTGATGTAAGTGTTACAGATTGCATGAATTTTCTTCTGAGGTGTTTGGAGTAGACTAGCATTTAACAACTTACTCATTTGTGGGATGTGTTTGCATTAACGGATGATTTTGTTGACGTGATTAGACTTGTTTGCTTTGGTTGCATTTGACTCCAGCTTTGGAAAGGATGTCTGCCTCTGTTTTGTGGCTCCTGGGCAGTGTGTGCTGGTGGAGTTGGCTGCTCCTAACTTCTTGGTTTGGCAATGAAAACTGCTGGGGAAGTGCAGGACTTGGGTCAATGTCTTTCGGAAATGATGGTGAATTTATCTTTGTTGCAGGGGAAAGAAGCTGATGGCCATCGTATAATAAATATCTGTTTTCCTGGGCTTTTTACTTGGTGTGCAAACCTCTTTATGTGAATTATCCCCTGAGAAGGCCTAACTTTGGAGTGACCTCACCTTCCATTACAATAATACAATACCTTGCTCCAGTCTTGTGTAGTCTGTGACTGTGGTTTTCCCCATTGCTCCCGAGGAATTGCAGTGATGGGAGGAAGAAGTAAAATAAGGGGAGGTCCAATTTCTCTCGAAGTTGCCTGATACCTGCTGTAACTGTATTTAAGTGTCCAGATTTTTCAGAGGGTCTAGATCCAATTCCTTTGCTCACCTGTAGTTAAGAGTGGGCCAGGTCCTGACCTCCATTGTACCCGTGAAAATCCAGCCCCTCCACACAAAGGTGTGGAGCCACAAATGTAACAGGCGGAGACCCCTGAAGCACAGCCTGCCCTGAGATGGGGAGAGTCTCCCAGAGAGATCCAGGCAAAGGTCTGGTGTGTGATCCTTGTTTTTACACAGCCACCTCCTGGCTGTGACACAGTCCCTGGGGCTGTTGGCTACTGCCCTGGAGCAGCACACGCTGCTGGCTCTGCTGCTTTGGGGGCACCTGATAGTGACCTGAGGCCCCACAGTCTCAGATCCTAAAGG
>JAYRBT010000139.1:68141597-68154661 GCA_036023395.1 Myiotriccus ornatus | reverse complement strand
CAGCACACGCTGCTGGCTCTGCTGCTTTGGGGGCACCTGATAGTGACCTGAGGCCCCACAGTCTCAGATCCTAAAGGAGGTCACCCAAGGCTAAGTGCTGTCCTCAAGAAGCGTGTGCCAGTCCTGACAACACATTTTGCTCCTCAGTCTTTACCTTCTCTGGTAACAAACCTTGGTGTCCCAGAACCCATCCATTCACTTTAAGCCTCCATCTCCTTTCTCACCAATGTCTCACATGTGTGTTTATTATTCTGGTTAATCCCTGCTTTACATTTTCTCCTTCAGAGAGCTCACTCTCTTGATGTCAGAAAATTTGGTTTTCGTCATGTCATGACCCTGTTCATAAAAAATAACCAACAGTTTTGGAGCTGGGGCTCACACAGCAGCCTCCCTTCAGAGATGAGTCCTCTCCAGTTCCACAACAGCTTAATGCTTCCATAAACATGGGGCAAAGTCTGGCACCCCAGATCAGTACAAGGTTGGGATTGCCCAGAATACAGATGTTCTTCCAGAGGCAGAGTGGGCAGGGAATCCTCCCTTCTTGTCCCGGGTCTTAAGGAGTGTGCCCTGCGTATTCCAGGTTCTGCTCTCGTCAGTGGTCAGAAATGTAGTGGAAAGGCCTGGGATAGCCCTGCCTCTTCCCTTTTCCAGTTCAGTGAGGCTGAAGCAAAACTGGTTCCCATTTGGCTGGTTTTCAGTGCCTCATTCACAGTGAGATGGAGCAGGGAAGAGGGTGTCAGCCTATCTTCCAGAGGACGTTACAGACCTCTCAGGTGCAGGGATCAAAGCAATATGTGTCAGCTTGGAGGCTGAGCTCTCCTCTTGATCTTCTTGGAAGCAGCTCCAGGACATGGATGTGACACTCCAGATGATGGGGAGAACGGAAGAGCCTGCAGGAGGCTGTGCCTTCAGTGAGACAGGTGACACGGATGGCAGAGCTGCCTGGATATCTTTTCTGCCCAGCACCCAATTCAAGAGAGAGAACAATAAGGAAGGAAGCAATGGAAAAACATGGGAGCGTTATCAGGGCTGACAGCTGCTTCTGTCTCCTTTTGCAGCACAGTGGCTGCAGGAGAAGGGGAGCAGGGCACATTTTGCTGATCCCATCTGCTCTCAGCCTCAGGTGCCAGTGTCTCCTCACTCTAGTCACTGAACACTCTGGTTCTCCAACACATCTCCATCCTGTGCCATTCAAAGTCCTTTCTCCCTGAGGAAGACCCTGGTCCCCTTGCAGTGGCATGTGGCTGGAGGTGTGTTGTTGTGCCACTGTGCAAACCTCAGTGAGGCCACTGAAAGAAATCCTGAACCACTTCTGCTAAACTTGACTCCTTCTTTTGTTGGCTTAGAGAGGCAGCAGTGAGCAGCTTCCACATCCAAGATGGCCTAAGCTAGGCTGCTCCCGAGTAGCTCACTTCCAAGTGGAGGGATAAAATAGTAAAACATTCCTGTACTGTTTTGCCCTGTGGTCTAGAGAACATTTAATTCTCCCCACAGTGTAGTATTCACACAGCAGTCACAGATAGGAGAAAAACAATTCAGCGTTATTCCTGACCTCTCTGCAATGTGACTATCAACATCTTCAGTCCAGCTGGGAAAAAAACCCCAACTTCCAGCTCTTCCTGAAAACCTCTGTTGGTGTCTTCCAGCCTGCCCATGTAAATGGTGATAAAGGGGTGGAAACACAGGGTCAGTGGGCAGAGGGTGGTGTGCACAGACCCCTGTCTCGAGCAGCAGCTGCATCCTGTGGGCTGAGAATGATTAGCTGCTGACTTTAGTTTGACACTGGAGGGAGCCCCAGTGACCTCCTTGTGACTCGTGGTGTTGCTGTAGCCAAATCACTTTGTCTCTCTGTTACCCAGCTGAAAGAGCTGTTGGAGAATTCAGTTCTTTTGGGCTTTAAGAATCAAAGTGGATTAATAAGTATTCCATGTTTAAGAACCATCTTTGGTTTCAGTCTTTGGGCTTTACTGTTTGGTCCAGCAGACTCTTGCAGTCAAGACAAGAAGCACAGAGCATTATTTCTGTGTATGTTCATGCTACAGTCAAAGTACAGACCCAGTAATTGTGATTAGTGCCATCTACACAGCAAACACTTCCAGTCCTGACATGTTTTGGAATGAAAAAAGCCGCCTTGGAAAGCTACAGCCCTGCTGGTAAGAAACTGTGGAGATGCAGGAAGCTTGGTCATGTTGGGTTGCCTCTTATTCTCTTGCTTTGGTTTGTTCATTAAAAGTACTGTCTCATTCCACTGTCTAGATTTGAGGCAGCAGATTAATTTTGTTGTGGAACATGACCAGTCCCAAGTTACAAGGATAAGAACGACCAACCAGGTGTGTAGTCATGGGGCAATAATTCTCCTTCAGATCTGTGAGTGGAGTTAATGCTCCATCACATTTACATTTACTTCAGAGTGGTAGAGACTTTTCAGAGGAGAGACTTTTCCCTGCTCTGGTCTTGCAGCAACACACCCACTTGCTGAGGGTCCATTCGATGCCTGGTGAAGCTTCTGGTGAATCTCAGACTGGGTGCTTGCCCCGAGATATCTCAGCTTCAAGTGTGTTAGTGCTGCTGTGCTTCGTGTGTCTGCATCCCAGGCAGCTCTCTCTGTGCCGACCAGAGGTCCTCAACACCCATTTGGAGTCTTCTAGAGGATACTGCTCCTGGAAGCAGTAAATGTGCAGAAGCTGTGGATGGAGTCAGCAATTCAAGAAATCCACTATTTTGTTTATCCCTGAGCCAAACAAAAAAACCTCTCTTTCTAGAGTCAACCTCCCAAACATCAGAGGCTGTGAATTTAGTCTCAGTTCTATGTAAAATAATCAAAATAGAGCATATAGTGGCTTTGTAAACAGGAGTGTTTTGGTTTCTAACCCCAGAGCTGCTATTTACTAGAGTGTGTGTGTGAACCTTCTGCCAGTTAATCCCTGGGAGATGCATGGCTTTGCAGTGAGGTGACATTTGGCAGCCTGTGAATCAAACCATCACTGATCTCTCCATCCTTTGTCTTCACATTTAGGCTGTTAAATGACCATGTTAAATAGGTGAAATAGGTGTGGACAATAGGTATGAGAAGCCGCCTGAGACAAACTGTGAAACAAAAGGCTCAGTGTTCTCAGATGATGAAGAGAACGATTGTGCATCCATGAACAAAAGGCCCAAAAAGAAGGATCCACCCCTTGAGGTACTTACTTCCATATTGTCAAGGCTTGTCCTTCTGTGACATTCCTTGAACCTTCAACTGAACAAATATGTCTCTCTGGTCTAAAACCACACAATACAAACAATACATTTCTGTGTTTTCAAGGGTGGGTCTTGTTCTGGGTTTGCTCGCTTTTCCTCCGTGTGTGGATTTCCTTAAAGGAGTCTGAATTTGTACCTGTGGAAAAATTAGTTATACAGGGTTTGGTCAGCAGTTGCAATCCCTTCTGATGGATTGTGCTACCTCTGGGGGATAAAAACTACTTTGGTTTATTGTCAATCTAGAAAAAAAAGGAGATTTAGGTGGGGTCTGAATAAATCTTCACAGTGCTGCAGTTCCTTATCTATATGAATATTTATACCTTGCTGCATTGTGGGAATGCAGAAACATGGCATGGTCTTGGGTTTGAAAGTCCTATAAAATATAAATGACATAGTCCTCACTTGTGAATGGTAAGATCCTTTCAGAGCCTTCTAGGTAAATACATTGGTGCTGTTAAAGAAAACAAGGCTTTGGATATTTGTGTAAATGGAGTAGAAGAGCCTGTCAGGCGTTGCGGTGTTACCTGGTGCTGTGACAGAGCTCCACGCTGAGAATTCGTGCTCCTTTACAACATCTGGTAACTGTTTGTTGTTGTGAAGCTTGCAAGACACACTCTTCTGAGAGAAGGAGGCACCGCAGATTAGGGTTTTTCTTTTGTTTGTTTGCTAGTCTAACTACTTTCTGTCTCAGTGTGGAGAACAGGGTTAATCCCAGTAAACCAATTCCATGGAGTTAGTCTGCCTCCTCCTGGGTATTCAGGGCTCCTCCTTGTTAAAGCTCTCTTTGTCAGCTGCCCGCAAGGCAGAATTCCAGTAGTTGGTTTCTAAAATAGTTTCGATGGATTGTATCCAGCCTCTTTCCCAAGCAAGAGGCTGATTTTTAAGAGCTCTGTCTTGAGTGAATTACAGGTGTTTCACCTTGGGGACCCCTTCAGCTTTGTAATGCCCATGAGCTGTGCCCTCCGAGGTGCTGCAGATGGGTTGGACAGTGCAGGATGCACTGTGAGGCACCAGAGCTGCCTCCCTGCCACCAGTTTGATACCTTGACCCATGAGCTGCTGTACGTGGCACCAGTTTGACCTGGCTCTTTCAGCTGTTGTGTTTTTAGCAATCCTTAGCCACACCTCTAACCGAGCGCCAGAGGGGAAGGTGTTGGTGTAACCTGAGTAAAGGGTTACAGCAGGTTGTTCATTAATGATCTTCAAGGCCAAGATCTGCTTCTCCACTGCTTCATGCCTGGAATGGGATCCTTGCCACAGGGGTCCCACAAAAGATGGGTGAGTTGTAAGGAAAGAAAATAAGTTTTCCTATTAGGCCACTGAAGTTTTGTCTTCCTTCTCCGCAGGCACCGCCTAGGACCCTTAGGCCTCGCTTCAGGAAGAAAAGTACCTCGTCCTCTGCCACTGAAACAATGTGAGTGCAATGAGCCAATAGCACCAAGATCCACAGAATGTCTCTCTTCTGCCTTAAAGAGCTACTCGTTAATAATGTAGGAAAGAGCAGTGGGATGGATGTGCTTTGATGTCCAGCGTTGTAGACACGGCCTTTCTCTCTCCCCTCTCCGTATCCCTCTGTGCCACGCTGCTCCTGTTGGTCTGTGACGTGGGTAGGACAGTCTGGCACACACACCTGCAGGTGAGGGGTCCTGGTTTGGTTTGCAGAGTGTGCACCCACCCACGCTGTACCTTTACAATTTCATTTGTGTCTGCATAGCTCTTGCTCTGTGAATGCACAGCGGAAACAACAATAATCAGTTACTCATGATGATACATTGACGGTGTATTTATTTATGGCTTTATCATTGATGAAGTGGATTTGCAGAACCCGTGGATTTCTCTTTCCTCCCTTCCTCCTCAAGACTGTGAATGATGTAACAAATGTCAAAGTACTTTGACTGTACATAATATCCAGGATTCTTTAGCGAAAGCTGAGCTGCAACGGCGTTTCTGTTTCTGCGAGTAAATCGTGTGCTCTGAGAAAATCATTGTGCTAAACCCACAGAGACAGAACCACTTACAGAGGATGAGGAAGAGACGTGCAAGAGAAAATAAATGGTTTCAATGATATAATGAAGGGGGAGTCTTAATTTTGATCAGCCTGAGCCAGGAGAGTATTTTGTGGAAAACAAAATAGAAGAACTAGATCCCACCGCTTGTGGCCAGTGTTCTACTGCCACTTTTAAAGTGTGAGCAAGCCAGGCATGTGCCAGCTGCAGCCACAGAAGTTAGAATTGCTCTAGTGATGGATTTCCAGGGGAAAACAAACCTTTCTCCCCTGCTGCAATAGTGCCATTCCCAGCACTCTGCTCTCCTCGTGGGGGGCTGCTGTTCTGCTTGCACGAGCAGAGGAGGGCGCTGGGTCTGAGCTGCTTTTTGAAGCCTGGAGTTCCTCCTGTAGCATGGGGTTTGGTTAGAACCACGAGAACCAGGTGGAGTGGTGTATTTGTATCCATATATAAATGAGACATAAAAGAAGAGGAAGATGTGGTAGGGTTTGTGTATTTGTGCTTCAAGTTGGTGTCTCTTGTAAGTGTTAAGCATGTGAGATTCACACATAATTTAATTAACGTGGCCCTTTGTGTTTGCTCTTGGACCTGTCACATAGACTAGAAAAACATTTAGCATTATGTTAGGACGTGCCATCACCAGTGGATCAGCACACGGGCTCCGTGGTGAACACTGCTCATGTAGGTCAGGTGCTGCAGACCAGGATGGAGCGTGTCAGGCTCAGAGAGAGCTCTGAAGTGGCCTTGAAACCTTTCCTGTCCAATGGGTGGGTCCCTGAGGTCTCCCCCACAGCTTCCTACACGTGTGGGGAAGAATAACTACGTACACACACAGATGTGTATCTGACCTGGCTAGGAAATGGAAGAAGCAAGCACGTATTTCCTGTGTCTGCCACAGTACTTGGCCTCATTACCTGAGAATTTTATTTCCTTTACATGTGCTGATTCAGTCATATTTTGCAATGTGCAAGAAGGAGAAATTCTTCAAAAAGTAAACCAACAAAGCTGTCTAAATAGCAGTTACAGAAGAGTTAGTCCTTGGAAGATACTCAGCAAAAGCTTTGAGGAGCTAAGCTTGTGTATTTTGTTTTTAAGCAGCTTTAGAGTTTATTTGATTTATTTTGGCAAACATTAAAAATAAATAGAAAAACTGCCTGCACTGCTAGCAGAAAATAAAATCCCGTTGCAAGCAAGCCATGTTTCCCTGCTATGCAATGGGCTGCTGTAAGATAAAAAACAAAGAAGCTGACAAGTTTGCACTCAATTACGCCAAATAACCCCAACAACATAGAGCTGCGTAACATCTGACAAGTTCTAATCTCAGACACGCTGTATTAACATTGATTCTCACTAAAACTATTAAATGTGCGTCTAATCTGCTGTTTTACTGTGAACTTGACTGTTTAGCATTTCTTAAGTGCTGAGGTGAAATGTTGACAAGGGAGTTGCCTTATATCTCTCAAAACATTCACTGTATAAATGAGAAAAATAAACCTTTTCATATCTCTGGCAAAAACGTATCAGTTTATCAGCGGAGCTGTATATTTGTGTACAGACAGACAAACATGTCAATGCCTGACCACGTACACTTGTGTTCCAGTGTTCTGTACAGACCAGAACAGCCACTCGCTTTGGATTCCTCACCTTCCTCACGCAGGTTGCTTACGGGTCTTTCCCCAAGTCTGTCATTTCAACCATTGGCTACGAGAACAAACAACACCCGTGAAGTCTTTTGTTCCAGTTTTTCTCTGGAGCCTCTGCCAAGGAACAAGCCTGATTCCAGCGAGTCGCCTTCCTGCGCTGCTGCTGACCCCTCCTGGCACACCAGGGTGTGCAGGACCCGGCAAGGAGAGGATGCAGGGATGGATGGATGCGTGGATGGATGGGGGCAGCCGTTCTTAGCTCCCTCCCAGCTCCAGCTCTGAGGGTGTAGGCCAGCTGACCACTTCCAGATCTGTCCTCCAAAAATCAAGCAATCTTTCATCAGATGGTTTGAAATAGCAATAGGTCTGGGTTGAGTAAAACCAGCCCAGTTTTGGGGCCTTTCAGGCAGCTGGCCCCTACCATCAGTCCCATAGGGCAGGCAGGCACCTCCTGATGTCTCAGAGAGGGCCAGGAGAGTGGAACTCTGAAGGGGAGAGGACAGCCCATGGAAACAGCCCTTACCCAGCTCAAGGCTCCAGTGAAATGTTACTTTGAGCGTTATTTTGAGCAGGTAAAATCGAGGCTGAGGGGAAGGAAAGTGCAGCTGAAGATGGTCGGTGGTAAACAGGTCTGTGAATTACCTCACCAATTTGCCATAAATCCACTTGGTTATGAAGAGAGTTAAGCTCAGAGCAGCCCAGTGCAGCCCTCCGTGCCTCCTCTCCTGCCCCAGGGGCCAGTGTCAGCACAGCTCCAGCGGTCTCCAGCTGCTGAATAGGGATCACATCCAACACGAGACACACTTCTCGGGTGTCACCCTGGAACGAATCCCGCACTAACCTAAATTACAGAAGTGCAAACCCAGCACAGAAGGAATCAGGTAATTTATTCCTGCCAGAAGGGGGAAAAGCTGCTTGGAGAGAGACGATGCTCCTCCTGTAAACAACCTGCTGCCTCTGGCTGCTCTCTGACGCGTCCCCGTGTCTTGGTGAACCCTTGTGACCGAATGCTCGTTACCCACAGTCTCCTTTTTGCTGTTAGTTTCGGGTCCCCTTTTTGCATCCAGCACCGTATTTGAACTAGCAGAGAACACTACGTTGGGATTTGCGTTTAGACAAACTATTTAAGGCTCATAATTGTGCACTTGGTGTGATTTTCTTTCCTGTGATGGGTAGAAAAGGTCTGGTGATGCAATGGTACACACTCGATGCCTCACAAGGACAACAGTATTCCAAAGGTTGATGTTTTGCTGGTTTTGTTATACTGCTTGATATACATCTTGAATAAAGTCTTAATCTTTTCTTTATTAAAAAAAAAAACAAAAACATCTTTAGTCTGTTCAATGTATCTGGCAGGCCAGAATAATTCCTTTGACTGCTGTATTATTTTTATCTCAATTCTGGCTGACTGTATATAGATGTATTCACTAAGTGCTGCATGTCCTCCAGAACTTTCTGTATTATGAACTGGAAAAAGAACAAAATACAGCTACTGAACACTCTGAGTAATTAGTGAATTCATTGAAATGCTACAGTCTTGTACAGCAAACCACCTCTTGCTACACAGGCAGCTCTGGGGCTGATAACCAGGGACTGTCTGCTCAATAATGAGTTAACTGTCAGTCAGTGTTTTGAAGCAAATGCTTTCCATGCACTTTCTGCAAGTGAATCTCTGATGTATCCTGTAGCAAAACCAGTCTAGTTTCTTTGCACGCTCCAGAAGGACCCTCTCTCTAATAAACCCTTGGGTTTGTTCCATTTATGTGTGACCAGGAATATGAGGTGTGAGCTGTAGTCAGGCTTAAAGGAAGAATGAACAAGAAAATACTCACACTTGCCTGCTTGAGGATGTCGTGCAGGACCCAAAGAATATGTTCTACTACTCAAAAGCCTACACAGAAGACAAAATGTGAGTCTTGTAATGAAATTTGGTGGGCAGTGCATTTTAAAATCAGTTATAAAAACTGCACATAACCATGAAACTCTGGGGTTTGGGTTTTTTTCTCTATGCTCTTCTAGTAGCATGGACACAGGGCAAGTTTATCTGGTATCATGACAGTCAACAATGCTGAGATGGACCCTGCTCTCCCTTCCCCTCTTCCCCCAGGAGACTCCACTTAGTGAGACACCAATCTGTATGGACACAGCAAAAAAGATCCTGGGGTTACTTAAGCATATTTCTTCAAATAATTTAAGATTAAGTATGTTGACTTAACTCACTTTTAGTGTTACATACAATCCCGGGAAACCACCAGACATCAGAACATGCAGGTGACCATCATGACCTTTGCTAAGTAAAACACAAACTGCAGCTGGAGAGAATCTCGGACATTCCTTTATTTTGGGCACTGATTCCCGTAATTCCGCTCAGATGATACGCACATGTTTATTTAGATAAGTTATGGGCACTTCAGATCTACGTTCCAACATTCAGACTGTGGCACAGGACCACCCCCCTCTTTCCTACAGAGGTGCAAAAACCAACCCGAGGTTTCTACACCTGAAGATTCGTGCGATCGTGATACTTCTGGTAGGGATCGTCAACGTACCAGTTCCTCCTTTTCCAGAAGGAAGTGGTCATTTTATCCAGGAGTTTACACTGTGTCCTGTTGCACAGCACAAACTCCCTCAGGCGCTTCTTCTGGGAAGCCGACTTCTTCCACAGTTTCTTCTTGTAACCAGACTGTCAAAAGAAAACGCACACATGTAGAGAAAAACCCAACTTTTTAAGTAGGTCACTGCAAATACACACACACGGTCACACTGCTCAGCACAACAGGATAAATCCCTCGCTTTCAGGAAAACGGGAGTCTCTCTACAGAGCTCTTTTTAACCTCCCTACCAGCCACTGCCCACCAAGGGAAGGAAAACAATTACACTTTACACTGACTTTACCCCAAAAAAAGTCTCACCTTTCTCCTAACCCAGAGGCCGTTGTGCAGCCGGAGGAACCTTTTGACAACGGATTTCACGCTTTTCCTCTTCCCTTTCCGTACGCCATAGTAGGTGAGAGTCCTCGCTGGCTGCTGGAGTATACTTGGAAGTAGAGGTGTGACACTGAAAAAAAAAACACCCCCAAAACAGGGGAAAAATGGAACAGGAATGAAACACCTTTTTCTAAAAGTAATCACTGCGCTTTTCACATAAGGAGAGATCAGAAGGAGCTGTGGCTTGTGTGAAGGTTAACAAGGACTCATCTAACATTACAGCACAGCACCTAATGACTGAGGAACAGTAACTGCAGGGCTGGAGTCTTGGCAAAATTCAGCTCAAAGTTATTGTTCCACACAGAACACCTTTTTTTTCTTTACTAAAAGCAGTGATACACTGAAGCACAAACATTCAGCTGTTACTGGGATTCAGAAATTACTTTTAGAACACTAATCGCAGAACAATTCGGGTTGGAAGGCGCCTCTGGAGATCACCCAGTCCAGCCCTCAGCAGCAGCAGGAGAAACAGCAGTGATTACAACAAGACTAATTGTAAACTGGGCTGCAGAGTATGTCCCATTTTGCCTCCTGCTTCAAGCATTAACAGTACAGGAGGGGGAAGCTTGGGGCCAACACAGACCTGCTGCTGAGTGCAAAGGTGCCCGAGTGTCTCAGACAGATGTATATTGTATGTATGTGCAGGTTGGGGTCAGTCTCTTCTTCCAAGAAACAAGCACTAGGACAAGAGAAAATGGCCCCAGTTTGTGCCAGCAGAGGTTCAGGTTGGATATTAGGGAAAATTTCTTCACTGAAAGGGTTGTTGAGCTTTGGAAGAGGCTGCCCAGGGCAGGGGTGGAGTCGCCATCCCTGGAGGCATTTAAAAGCCGTGTAGAGGTGGCACTTGGGGACATGGGTTAGTGGTGGCCTTGGCAGTGCTGGGTTAATGGCTGGACTTCATGATCCTAAAGGTCTTTTCCAACCTAAATATTCTATGATTTCATCATATTCACATATAGAGGTGTTTCAGTATAATATATATATTACATAATATTATATAATTATATATAGCATAGAATATATTAATACTAAAATAAAATAAACACGAGGAAATATCAATACATTAGAATACATAAAATGTGTATTATATAATACACATTGATATATTACATTTTAATATGAAATAATAGATATTATATAAGCATATATAATATATACACAAATATATTTCATCATATATTTACCTATCAATTTAAAATAATAGGTCATAAATTTTCAAAATAGTTCATATGCAAATAGGTAAAACATTTTAAATACCTAAATGTGTAATTTTTATATATATATTAAAAGATACAAACATTTAATATAGAAATATGTATTAACATATATAAATAAAATATTTTTGATACAAAAATATAGATATTGAAATGCATATATATGTAATATAAAAAAGTGTATATAAATGTAGAAAAGTCTATAAATATGTAAAAACCATATATACATATATATATACATATATACACATATAGATACATATATATACATATACACAGACAAAGGTACAGATCGATCTCTCTATCTATCCTGCCCCAGATATACACATGAAACACCCTTAAGAGGAGCGGATGTTTCGCAGGAGGGAGAAGCCGCGCAGCGGTACCTGCTGAGCACCGAGGGTGCCGCTGCCCGGGGCCGGTTCCCTCCGAGCAGCAGCGGGGCCCGGAGCGGGGCCGGGGCCGGTCCGTGCCCGACACACCGGGCGGGCAGGGCGGAGAGCGGGAGCGCCCGCGGGGCCCAGCGCCGTAGGATCCCTGCGGGGACACGGAGAGACCCTCAGCACACACTGGGACAGCCGGATAAGACACACAACCCCCCGACCCCGCCCAGCACCGACACCGACACCGACCCGCCAGCGCGCCCCGAGTCACCGCCGACACCGCCATGGCCGCGCTGAGCCGGGCGGGGCCGCGCACGGACCGCCCACGGGCAGGGCCGGGGCCGCGCAGCGCTCCTCCCGCACCCACGGCCCCGCACCCAGCCCTCCTCCCGCACCCAGAGCCCCGCACCCAGAGCTCCGCACCCGGAGCCCCGCACCCAGCGCTCCTCCGGGACCCAGAGCCCCGCACCCAGGAGCCTTCCCGCACCCAGGAGCCTTCCCGCACCCTGGGCCCCGCACAGCCGCGGGGGGCGGGATGTCAGCGCCGCGCTCTCAGAGCCATCGCGGGCCCCCGTGCGGGTTCACGTTGTTCTGGCCTGGCCCCCTCTCCCCTCCCCTGATTTAAGCTCTCGTAAACGGCTCTACTAAAATGTCTCGTCCGCTCAGAAGTGGATTTAGCTTATTATTTGTGAACGTCACTGATGTATTCTAAGGGGTTTTTTGTTTGGTTGGTTTTTTTCCGTTCAGAAATCCGGGTGGGCCGGCTGGAGGATGGGGTGGAAATGGCTCCTGAAGGCTCCGAGGGAGGGAAGGTTTAATGAGCCGTCTGAGGGACCTGTCAAAGATTGCACCTGTAAATGTGAATAAATGCTACAAACTGTGCTGCGGTACATCTGTGTTACGTTCAGATTTGGCTTTTTCTTTCTTTTTAGGAAAGTTTCTTTCTTCTGTTACAACGCAGAAAAGCAAGCCGTCTGGACGCAGTCCTGAGCGATGTGCGCTCCGGGGTGACCCTGCGGGAGCAGGGAGGTGGGACCGGGTGGACCCACTGCGGCCCCTTTCCAACCCGACCCATTCTGTGGTTCTGCGATTTTTATTTTTTTGTTTTTGTTTTTTGTTTTTATTTCACTCCGTCCCTCACAGCGGCGATCCCAGCAGCGCGCGCGCCCCGCGCACGCGCCGCCCCCGCGTCTCGCGGCCCCTTCCCCGCGCTCCCATCGGCCGCGCGCGGCCCGTCGCGCGGGAGCGCCCGCGCAGGCGCGGTGCGCGCCGAGGGCGGGGCAGGGAGGGAGGGGGGCGGAGGCGGCGCCGGCAGGACCCGCGCACGGCGCCTTCGCCGCGGGCCGCGCCGAGCCATGCTGCGGGCCTGCCGCCGGGCGGGGCTCGCCGTGGCCAAGCAGGTGAGCGCCGGCTGGCGGGAGCCCCGCGAGCCGCCCCGCGCTGTCAGCGGGGAGGCCGCGCCGGGCCCGCGGAGCGCGGTTGGGGCGGGGGGGGGGGGGTGTCCTGTGACCGCGGCGCGGCGCTGAATGACTCGGCACGCGCGCGCCGCGATTGGCTGCGCCGCCTTTGACGGGCGGGCGCGTCCGCCAATG